>CM042407.1:33726679-34414179 GCA_023634145.1 Thymallus thymallus | reverse complement strand
ACTGTAATTTTTCTCCACTTTTGTGGATTGGGGTGATCAGTCCTTGGTTCCAAATATTGGGGAAGATGCCAGAGCTGAGGATGATGTTAAAAAGAGTTTAAGTATAGCCAATTGGAATTTGTGGTCTGTATATTTTATCATTTCATTTAGGATACCATCAATGCCTTTTTGGGTTGGAGGGTTTGCATTTTGTCCTGTAGTTCATTCAATGATTGGAGAATCCAGTGGGTTCTGGTAGTCTTTAATAGTTGATTCTAAGATTTGTATTTGATCATGTATATGATTTTGCGGTTCTTTTTTATAGAGCAAAAAAGATTGGAGAAGTGGTTTACCCATACATCTCCGTTTTGGATAGATAGCTCTTTGTGTTGTTGTTTGTTTAGTGTTTTCCAATTTTCCCAAAAGTGGTTACATTCTATGACGTGGTGTTCCTTCTTTTTCCATAGTGTATTTCTGTATTGTTTTAGTGATTCACCATAATGAAGGCGTAGGCTCAGGTTTTCTGGGTGTCTATGTTTTTGGTTGGATAGGTTTCTCAATTTGTTTCTTAGGTTTTTGCATTCTTCATCAAACCATTTGTCATTGTTGTTAATTTTGTTAGGTTATTTGCCTGACATTTTTAGATTTGATAGGGAATCTGAGAGGTCAAATATACTTTTTAGGTTTTCTACTGCAAACTTTACACCTTCACTATTGCAGTTTTGTCCAGGAAGTTGTCTAAAAGGGATTGAATTTGTTGTTGTCTAATTGTTTTTTGGTACGTTTCTACACTACTTTCCTTCCATCTATAGCATTTCTTAATATTATGCAATTTGTTTGGCTTTGATGCCTCATGATTGAGTATTGCTCTGTTCAAGTAGACTGTGATTTTACTGTGATTTGATAGAGGTGTCATTGGGCTGACTGAACGCTCTGAGAGACTCTGGGTTGAGGTAAGTGACAAAGTAATCTACAGTACTACTGCCAAGGGATGAGCTGCAGGTGTACCTACCGTAAGAGTCCCCTCGAAGTCTACCATTGACTATGTACAGACCCAGCATATGACAGAGCTGCAGGAGTTTTGTCCGGTTTTTGTTGTTTGTTTTGTCATAGTTGTGTCTAAGGGGGCATATTTGGGAGGGAATGCTGTCACCTCCAGGTAGGTGTTTGTCCCCCTGTGTGCTAAGAGTGTGAGGTTCTTGAACAGTTCTGGCATTTAGGTCACCACAGACTAGTACATATTCCTGTTTTGACTAATTTAATAGAGTGGGTTAGGTCTGGTCTATGACAAATTAGCATACCCCCTGAGTCTCTTCCCTGTTTCACACCTGGTAGTTTGGTGGATGGGACTACCAGCTCCCAGTGAGTCTGTCTCCTCTATACCATGTTTCTTGTGGGATGACAATGTCCGTACTTCCAATTTCTTTGATGAAGTATAGGTTCTTGCCCTTTAGGCCAAAGGCAGATATCCTGGAATATACAAGTTATGAGGTTATAAATGCAACTACAGTTGAAGTCGGAAGTTTACATACATTTAGGTTGAAGGCATTAAAACTAATTTTTCAAGCACTCCACAGATGTCATGTTAACAAACTGTAGTTTTGTTCATGACACAAGTAATTCTTCCAACAATTGTTTACAGACAGATTATTTCACTTATAATTCACTATACCACAATTCCAGTGGGTCAGAAGTTTACATAAGCTAAGTTGACTATGCCTTTAAACAGCTTGGAAAATTCCAGAAAATGATGTCATAGCTTTAGAAGATTTTGATTGGCTAATTGACATCCTTTGAGTCAATTGGAGGTGTACCTGTGGTACTGAAGGTCTACCTTCAAACTCAGTGCCTCTTTGCTCGACATCATGGGAAAATCAAAAGAAATCAGCCAAGACCTCTGGTTCATCCTTGGGAGCAATTTCCAAACGCCTGAAGGTACCACGTTCATCTGTACAAACAATAGTACGCAAGTATAAACACCATGGGACCACGCAGCCGCCATACCACTCAGGAAGGAGACGCATTCTGTCTCCTAGAGATGAACGTACTTTGGTGTGAAAAGTGCAAATCAATCCCAGAACAACAGCAAAGGACCTTGTGAAGATGCTGGAGGAAACAGGTACAAAAGTATCTATATCCACATTAAAACGAGTCCTATATCGCCACTCAGCAAGGAAGAAGCCACAGCTCCAAAACCGCCATAAAAAAGCCAGACTACGGTTTGCAACTGCACATGGGGACAAAGATCATACTTTTTGGAGAAATGTCCTCTGGTCTGATGAAACAAAAATAGAACTGTTTAGCAAAAATGACCATCATTATGTTTGGAGGAAAAAGGGGGACGCTTGCAAGCCGAAGAACACCATCCCAACCGTGAAGCACGGGGGTGGCAGCATCATGTTGTGGGGGTGCTTTGCTGCAGGAGGGACTGGTGCACTTCACAAAATAGATGACATCATGAGGAAGGAAAATTATGTGGATATATTGAAGCAACATCTCAAGACATCAGTCAGGAAGTTAAAGCTTGGTCGCAAATGGTTCTTCCAAATGGACAATGACCCCAAGCATACTTCAAAAGTTGGCAAAATGGCTTAAGGACAACCAAGTCAAGGTACTGGAGTGGCCATCACAAAGCCCTGACCTCAATCTTATAGACAATTTGTGGGCAGAACTGAAAAGGTGTGTGCGAGCAAGGAGGCCTGCAAACCTGACTCAGTTACACCAGTTCTGTCAGGCGGAATGGGCCAAAATTCACCCAACTTATTGTGGGAAGCT
This sequence comes from Thymallus thymallus, assembly GCA_023634145.1. Classification (NCBI taxonomy): domain Eukaryota; kingdom Metazoa; phylum Chordata; class Actinopteri; order Salmoniformes; family Salmonidae; genus Thymallus; species Thymallus thymallus. Next base: position 34,411,425 of record CM042407.1, on the reverse strand, counting down.
TGTGGAAGGCTACCCAAAATGTATTTATTGCGGGAAGCTTGTGCAAGGCTAACCGAAATATTTGACCCAAGTTAAACAATTTAAAGGCAATGCTACCAAATACTAATTGAGTGTATGTAAACTTCTGACCCACTGGGAATGTGATGAAAGAAATAAAAGCTGAAATAAATAATTCTCTCTACTATTATTTTCACATTTCACATTCTTAAAATAAAGTGGTGATCCTAACTGACCTAAGACAGTGGATTTTTACTAGGATTAAATGTCAGGAATTGTGAAAAACTGAGTTTAAATGTATTTGGCTAAGGTGTATGTAAACTTCCGACTTCAACTGTATATATATATATCACAACAGGCACCTCTGGGGAGGGTTGTGGGTAAGAAGGAACGGACCCTAGCTGGCTCTAGGACCGAAAGGGAGGGAAAATGGAGCTACTTCCCTGCTAAGTAAAGTCCACCTTCAATTGACTCTGTAACCGGACGTGAAGTGGAGATGGGGTTGATGTATCAGTATCTCTGAGGCATGCGGGAAGATCTCAAATAGAATTAACTAGGGCGGTGACGTACACTGAGGTTAACTGTCATCATCAAGGACAGGAAAGGTGTGTCGCGTGTCTGTCTACTGTGGACTTTTATGCCAACAACATAACTATTTATCTGCATTTGGCAAATCAAATCACAGATCTCAACATGGAATCATTGAGGTAGACTGCTTAAACAAGAAACAACAATTGTGAGTGAAGGGTTCAGTAATTGTTTAACCAGGCTATCACTGAGGTGGAGCACAGAGAACATCTAACCAGCCGAGATATTAACTCACAATATATGCAAGCTGTGTTCTCAACATAACATGAACTACGGAGGCCCCCAAGGATCAACATTAATCACATAACACATATTTACAGAGATCAATCATCTAAGACAACAAACCAAGTACCTACAATACCAGAGCCTAAGTTTATATCCTGTGGTGCTCCATCTACTCTCTAATAGAAGGTAAATGCTGGTGGTCATGGTGACCATGGTTACAGAGCACTAAGAATAGACCTGATAAATAGGGAGATGACCCCATCTGCGATCTGCAGATGGAGAGCGGCTCTGCTGTCAAATCAAAACAAAATTAACCCCCTCCAATATCACCACCAGAGAATAGATATATTGTAATAGTAATGAAATGTGAAACCAATGCTCCCTTCTCCAATATCATAGCGTTTGCTGAAGCGATTCCCCCTGGCTCCCTCTCTCTGGGGGTTGTTCAGATGAGGCTCCATATGGGGTTAGGACTCAAAGTAGAGGGTACGATATCGCCCACAGACTGTTTGCTCTCCTGAGCCCTGTGGCGTCTAAAAAAAACAATGTCGGGCGGGCAGCTCAGCTCCTGGAAGAGGAGTGGGTGAATGTTTGGCTCTGGGGGGGATAAGGACTTAATCCACTGTTTGAGAGCTGAGGCAGGTGGAGTTGGAACCTCATTGGCTGGCTGGTGTGGACGTTGCCTTGGGAACAGCGGTGGGCTTTGCGTTGAGCGAAGAAGGTCCCGGTGAAGAGCAGCTGGGGCTTCTGGGTAGAGCAGGAACCCTTGGCGGGCGATGCACGGGTCAACAGGCTCTCACTGATGCACCATGGGATATGTCCTCCCCTCCATAGAGAAACAAGGCAGAGAGAGCCATGCAGATAGAGCTACATGATGCCAGCTTCAGTGTCAACTTCTGTGTGTGTGTGTTAGAGTATGTTTTGAAAGAGATGGAGGAGAGGATAACCTTCAAACAGAACATGAACACTAGGGCAGTGCCCAGATGGAGAGGAGAGCAGTGTTTCTGTCTCTGTGTCCCAACGAGCAGCTCCACAAAGTCCTGAAGGTTCCTTTAGATCCACTATACTAGATAATGATGGATAATGATAGAAACACGATCTACACTACATGACCAAAAGTATATGGACACCTGCTCGTCAAACATCTTATTCCAAATCATGGGTATTAATATGGAGTTGGTCCCCCCTTTGCTGCTATAACATCCTCCACTAGATGTTGGAACATTGCTGCAGGGACTTGCTTTCATTCAGTCACAAGAGCATTAGTGAGGTTGGGCACTGATGTTGGGCGATAAGGCTTTGCTTGAAGTCTGTGTTCCAATTCATCCCAACAGTGTTTAATGGGGTTGAGGTCAGGGCTCTGTGGAGGCCAATCAAGTTCTTCCACACCGATCTCAACAAACCATTTCTGTAGGGACCTCGCTTTGTGCAAGGAGGTAGTGTTATGCTGAAACAGGAAAGGGCCTTCCCCAAACTGTTGCCAGAAAGTGTAGAATGTAATTGTATGCTGTAGCGTTAAGAATTACCATTACTGGAACTAAGGTGCATAGCCCGAACCATGAAAATGTTATACACCTGTCAGCAACGGGTGTGGCTGAAATAGCCAAATCCACTAATTTGAGGTGTCCACATATTTTAGTTGTAGATGCTCTGTAAATGTAATATATCTCTTAAGTTACCATAAAAATGACAACACATTTAAAAAAACATATCTGAGCTTTTATATAAGTATTACTCAAGCCAATCCATTAACTCAAAATAACAGGACTAAAATATATTCATACAGCATGTCCTTCACCACCCCAATGCTGTGGATGTTATGGAACAGCTAGTATGAATCATAGTTGAGACTAGGGTTAGCCTACATGTATTCTCTGCAATATCTGATGTTCAGAGGGAACTACATAAAGCTACAGCTCTGTTCTACAGTTCTACTAAAGCCTTTACAACACCCTACAAGCACTTGAGTGAAAAGGAAAGAACATATTCCAACCCCTCAGTTCTGCTGTAGCTTTTCTGTCCGTGGCAAGCGCTACCTCATAAAGCTCCGGGAGAAAGACAAGAGGCGTCTCTGAAGCTGTCAAACAGTGCCATGGGGAGGGAGGGAAGGAGGGAGTGGGGGATGCAACACCAACACAGCCGTTCTCTCTCTCTCTCTCTTCCCCTGCGATCAGTGCCTTTGTGCTGGGAGAAGATAAACGATTTGGAGCAGCGTGGGATGCACTCCGCCTGGAAGAGAGCAACAATGCCAAGATGCCGGCGGAGGAATGGTTGTGGTGGGGGAGCGAGGGAGGGGGGAAGCGAGGGAAGGAGGGAGAGGGGGGAGGTAGAGAGGGTGAGAGGAGGGTGGAGGAGAGGGGGTGGTGAAGGAGGGTAGGTGTTTAAGGGATGCGCAGATGCCTGTGGGCCTGTGAGATGTTTAGAGGAAATAGAATCCAGTTGCTGGGCGGAACTGGCATTGATTTCCCCTGCAGCTCAGCACCTGCAGTCAGCCACCAGCCAAGCGGCCCTCTAATACTGTCTGTTTGCCATTTTCCCACAAGAGCCCCTAGAGACCGCTTCTCACAAATCAATGGCTGGCTTTTTGGCTAGCTAGGATAATAAATACTATCAGCAGAGAACATGATTAGTCCAATAGAGTGGACGTTCAGACCTCTTCTCCCTATAGAGGGGTGTACAGGGAGGGGACTGCCCAGATGTTGTAGTATTGATCCCTGTTTAGGGGGATGTTGTGTGTGTGTGTATGTGTGTGTCCGCGCTAATGTGTGTGTATGTGTGTTTTCAGGTTGTTTGTCACTTTAACCAGTTAAATGTAACTACAGTTGAAGTCGGAAGTTTACATACACTTAGGTTGAAGTCATTAAAACTCATTTTTTAACCACTTCACAGATTTCATGTTAACAAACTATAGTTTTGGCAAGTCGGTTAGGATATCTACTTTGTGCATGACACAAGTAATTCTTCCAACAATTGTTTACAGACAGATTATTTCACTTATAATTCACTATATCACAATTCCAGTGTGTCAGAAGTTTACATAAACTAAGTTGACTGTGCCTTTAAATAGCTTGGAAAATTCCAGAAAATGATGTCATGGCTTTAGAAGCTTCTGATAGGCTAATTGACATAATTTGAGTCAATTGGAGGTGTACCTGTGTATGTATTTCAAGGCCTACCATCAAACTCAGTGCCTCTTTGCTTGACATCATGGGAAAGTCAAAAGGAATCAGCCAAGACCTAAAAAAAATGTATGTGGATATATTGAAGCAACATCTCAAGACATCACTCAGGAAGTTAAAGCATGGTCACAAACGGGTCTTCCAAATGGACAATGACCCTAAGCATACTTCCAAAGTTGTGGCAAAATGGTATTGGAGTGGCCATCACAAAGCCCTGACCTTAATCCTATAGACAATTTGTGGCCATTACTGAAAAAGCGTGTGTGAGCAAGGAGGCCTACAAACCTGACTCAGTTACACCAGTTCTGTCAGGAGGAATGGGTCAAAATTCACCCAACTTATTGTGGGAAGCTTGTGAAAGGCTACCTGAAACGTTTGACCCAAGTTAAACAATTTAAAGGCAATGCTACCAAATACTAATTGAGTGTATGTAAACTTCTGACCCACTGGGAATGTGATGAAAGAAATAAAAGCTGAAATAAATAATTATCTCTATTATTATTCTGACATTTCACATTCTTAAAATAAAGTGGTGATCCTAACTGACCTAAAACAGGGACTTTTTACTAGGATTAAATGTCAGGAATTGTGAAAAACTGAGTTTAAATGTATTTGACTGTAAATGTAAACTAAATGTAATCTACATAATCTCCAAAAGTTATTCTTTATCATGAGAGCCATAAACAATAACTAGTAATGCTGCATACTCAAAGAAAGGTTAAAATCGCACCTTTCTGGTAAAAATAGTTATAAATTGCTGAGGTGTAGTCACTTTTGAGGACACAAGCTCATGTATACAGTACAAATATGATAGAAATATGAAAAATGGTATGATGTATTTCCTATGTATGAATAAGTCTTGACATGACTTATATTGTTTCTAAATATAGTTTATCAAATTATAAAATAACTAACTATAAAATTTCACTGTTAGAGAAAACGTGCATATTTTCTAAAGGTCTCTCTTGATTAAAACGTCTGCCCCGATCGCTGTGAATATCTCATAGAGTTCTAGCTTCTAGCTGCTGAACTCGTTTGAAACTCGTCTTTCATCTCATGTCCGTCTATGACAACCAGAAAGTGTTTTTGTTGTTTAAAATCTATGAACTATTTTAGATGAATGGTTATAAATTGATCTTTGAATGTGCTTCCGTGATGAAACCACTCTCTCCCGCTGTGCTACGTTGTAATGATTGCAGACATGTACGTTGTTAGTGGCTGTGACCTAGGGTCCAGCCAGGAGTTGATGGACAGTCGGAAGAGCGAATGAAATGGTAGGAGGGACATCCCAGCTTCAAGTGGTTTCAGATTTCAGAAAATATACTATTGTGTACGTGGGAACCAGGGCTATCGCTCAATGCAAGCCATTTCTATCTACGGTGTCCACAGATAGATTTAAGCGAAATGTTGGTCAGAACCGATACCAGAACCAAGCAGGTCTCCTAAACAGGTAAGAGGTTTTTATGGTCCTCTGGTGGTTATCCAGTGCTGCTCAGCCCAGATCAAGCTTACTACATACACGCTCTGAAATGGAGATCGATTTCTGTGGCCGGACTCCCCCCGTGGGTGTCTCCGCCTAAAGAGGGCCCCGTTTGAAATACCAACGTTTAACCTCATAAGACACTTTGGGATTGTCTATCTTTTTCTCTCCCTCTCTTTCGCTCAATCTCACCCTAGAGTCCCTTGCCGTCTCTTTATACTCAATATGCAACTGTTGTTTCATTTCGTGCTGAAATGTGGCATCTATTGAATAAATTATTAGTGTGCTGGGGGAACATTATTTGTTTAGCTGAGTCAATGCTGCCCTTCAGAAAGAAAGAGATTAGATCCTAACTTCAGACCAGACAACATCTGCAATACATCATCAACAATCAAGGCAGTCATCCCTAGCCAATGGGTTAGCCCTCTGGAATAGAATGTCGGAATGGAATGTCCGTCATATACAGAGAAGAGGAAGACAGGTTAGCTGAGGCCACTAAAGTTCTAAGTATGCAGAGACAGAGAGAGAAAAACTCCTTGCATGATTTTCTTCTGTGAAATAACAGAGATTACAAATACGTACTTAAAATCCTCTGCACTTGGCCTGAGACCTTATCCACACGACTCAATGAAATGGTTGCTCTGACAGGTGGACAGCATATCAATAGTTAGAATGTCAGAAATAATTAATAAGGGGAGCACTTGTCAAAAAACAAGTGGCAACAAGAATCATGTGGGCTGTGTGAGTAAATAAAGAATAAAGAAATGCTGTTAAAGTTTCAAATTTTAACTTTATTTTACTAGGCAAGTCAGTTAAGAACATATTCTTATTTTCAATGACGGCCTAGGAACAGTGGGTTAACTGCCTTGTTCAGGGGCAGAACGACAGATTTTTACCTTGTCAGCTCAGGGATTTGATCCAGCAACCTTTCGGTTATGGGCCCAACACTCTAACCACTGACCAATGACTTGACACAGAATTTAGAGCAAGCTTCACAGCTAAATACAAGCAGATCCATTAAAGTGGCCTTATGCTGAATAAACAAGAGGACGTATTTAATCACACATTAGGATTTTCTTCACATAGAAATTGATTTGATGGATTGATCAGCAAACTTTGGCAAGACAAAACACACCAGTATTTTAGGAGCTCAACACACAATCCTTTCATAGAAGTGTTGTATAATAGTTTCATTTTTACAGCAGTTGTATAACAGGGAGCATTTTGCTCCTGACTTCAACACACTCCTATTTCGCTGGAGGTGTTGTAACAAAATCCATAGCCTTGCTTGCTTTCTCTGTGCTGTTTAGAAGGAGCATCCATACACCACCCACTCTGTCCTATCTCTCCCCATTCAAAAATCACTTTAATCCTGATCAGCCAGCCACACAGCACAGAGAAACTAATCTGGCTGTCTGCTTTTCACCACGACCGGCAGGAAAGCAAGCTCAAGTTACAGAATCTCTTAAATACAGTGAATTGCAAAATCTAAACAAGAACGTCAGGTAGTGGTAGCTACAGGATACCAGTAAGGCCCTTTGCACCAAACACAACCTTCTCATCCTCCTCCGTCAAGAGAGAAAAGTCTATTATTACCGCTCTGTTGCCAAGCAAACATCCCCATCAGTGTAACTGTCAGAGTGCACAGCGTTGATTAGCCTATCATCTCCCATTCACACAGAAGAATCTGGTGGAGAGCTATTTGAGACAGGAGAGCAGAAGAGCTACGACCCCAAACAAACACCTGAACATTGATTGATGCATTAATTATACAGCTGAAGTCGGAAGTTTACATACACCTTCACCAAATACATTTAAACTCAGTTTTTCACAATTCCTGATATTTAATCCTAGTAAAAATTCCATGTTTTAGGTCAGTTAGGATCACCACTTTAATTTAAGAATATGAAATGTCAGAATAATAGTAGAGAGAATGATGTATTTCAGCTTTTATTTCTTTCATCACATTCCCAGTGGGTCAGAAGTTTACATACACCCAATTAGTATTTAGTAGCATTGCCTTTAAATTGTTTAACTTGGGTCAAACGTTTTGGGTAGCCTTCCACAAGCTTCCCACAATAAGTTGGGTGAATTTTGACCCATTCCTCCTGACAGAACTCGTGTAACCGAGTCAGGTTTGTAGGCCTCCTTGCTCGCAAACGCTTTTTCATTTCTGCCCACAAATTGAGGTCAGGGCTTTGTGATGGCCACTCTAATACCTTGACTTTGTTGTCTTTAAGCCATTTTTCCACAACTTTGTAAGTATGCTTGGGGTCATTGTCCATTTGGAAGACCCATTTGCGACCAAGCTTTAACTTCCTGACTGATGTCTTGAGATGTTGCTTCAATATATCCACAATTGTCCTTCCTCATGATGTCATCTATTTTGTGAAGTGCACCTCCTGCAGCAAAGCACCCCTACAACATGATGCTGCCACCCCCGTGCTTCACGGTTGGGATGGTGTTCTTCGGCTTGCAAGCATCCCCCTTTTTCCTCCGAACATAACGATGGTCATTATGGCCACACAGTTCTATTTTTGTTTCATCAGACCAGAGGACATTTCTCCAAAAAGTACGCTCTTTGTCCCCAGTTGCAAACCATAGTCTGGCTTTTTTATGGCGAATTTGGAACAGTGGCTTCTTCCTTGTCGAGCGGCCTTTCAGGTTATGTCGATATAGGACTCGCTTTACTGTGTATATAGATACTTTTGTACCTGTTTCCTCCAGCATCTTCACAAGGTCCTTTGCTGTTGTTCTGGGATTGATTTGCACTTTTCGCACCAAAGTACGTTCATCTCTAGGAGACAGAACGCGTCTCCTTCCTGAGCGGTATGACGGCTGAGTGGTGTTTATACTTGCGTACTATTGTTTGTACAGATTAACGTGGTACTTTCAGGAGTTTGGAAATTGCTCTCAAGGATGAACCAGACTTGTGGAGGTCTACAAATTTTTCTCTGAGGTCTTGGCTGATTTCTTTTGATTTTCCCATGATGTCGTGCAAAGAGGCACTGAGTTTGAAGGTAGGCCTTGAAATACATCCACAGGTACACCTCCAATTGACTCAAATTATGTCAATTAGCCTATCAGAAGCTTCTAAAGCCATGACATAATTTTCTGGAATTTCCCAAGCTGTTTAAAGGCACAGTCAACTTAGTGTATGTAAACTTCTGACCCACTGGAATTGTGATATAGTGAATTATAAGTGAAGTAATCTGTCTGTAAAAAATTGTTGGAAGAATTACTTGTGTCATGCACAAAGTAATGTCCTAACCGACTTGCCAAAACTATAGTTTGTTAACATGAAATCTGTGGAGTGGTTGAAAAATTTGTTTTAATGACTTCAACCTAAGTGTATGTAAACTTCCGACTTCAACTGAATATCTTTCTGTTTTAAAGTTACTTTATACAGCTAATCTGAACCTTGGGGTGATAAGATATAGTACATGCCCTCTGCCATAGAGAGGTAATATGAAAAAAGAGAAGCAAGTTGCCATGAAGTTGCCAAAAGTACTGCATCATGGATGTGAATAATCCACAGTAAAGTACTGTGTCATGGATGTGAATAATCCACAGTAAAGTACTGCATCATGGATGTGGATAATCCACAGTAAAGTACTGTGTCATGGATGTGAATAATCCACAGTAAAGTACTGTGTCATGGATGTGGATAATCCACAATAAAGTACTGCATCATGGATGTGGATAATCCACAGTAAAGTACTGCATCATGGATGTGGATAATCCACATTTATCCGCCTTGTATTTAATTTCTCCTCCCAGAACTGCAACCTATGCAGCATAGTCGAGTCAGGTTTGATTTATGACAAGATTATCTCGCTCAAGGAGGGAGAGAGGGGAGGAGAGGTGGTGTTGGGGGGAGGAGGGTGGGGGGTAGGAGGAGAGGAGCGAGTGAAGGAGGGGAAGGAGACAGGGGGGGGGGGCTTTTAAAAGTGCCACAGCTATTTTAAGTGGTGCGAAACTTTGTGAAAAATGCCAGATGCGATGTCTTCTCGCTGCATATTCAAGTGTGCTCTCAAGTTTCACAAGAAAGTTCTCCTAACATCTCGTCTGTTTGGCTTTGTCACATGTGTGGAGGGAAGGGAAGCAGCCTTCACTATTAACACACCAAAAAGTCCCTTGTCTTCTCTTCAGTGCTCCAGCCGACTCTTTTATCAGTGCCATTTGAGCTTGTGAACTTCACAACATACCGTATTCATATCAAAGGTATGTGCTCCATTGGGCTGGCCATTGAAACAGAACAAAGGGGCAGAATTCTCAGTTGTGTGTAAAATATATTGTTCTTGTCTCAAAGAGAGACAGAAGTGTGTGTGTGAGTGTGTTTGCGTATCGCTGCCCACACAACAACCCATCCAACTGTACTTTTGTGTTTGTGGCTGTAATACAGGCGGAGTCAGGCGAGGTTGGGGGCGGAGGGGCTGGAACCAAAGTGCTGCATGTCGCCATGGAAACAGAGCCTGAGTGATAAGCTGCACGGCACTTGGAGTGTGAAAACGCTTCACAGCCATATTTCTGTTTATGGAACCGCTACGGGACCAGCTAGCAGCCACAGATCAAGCTGTGAACATCTCTCCCACTGAACAGATCTCATTGTGCCATTGTACCATATCTCAAGCTGTCTCACACGCTCACACATTCAGCCGAGCAAGAATGAGACGAATGAAGGAAAAAAATACCAGCTTTTTTATCAAAAAACGTCTGAGAAAGAAAGTTGTGTGACATTTCTTTAAGTCAGTCAGTGATGAGGCATTTGAACAAGTTACAAGCTAAAAGTGCTTAGAAAGGAGGCGTCATTATCCCGTTCCTGTAGGGGGGGGAAGAAATCCTACAGGAAACTCCCTAAAACACTTAGAAAACTGCATAATATTACGTGGCTTAGTTAGAATGTCCTTTTTGGTTCCTCATTGAATTATATTTTATAACAATGACTTGGTCTAGTCAAGTTCTCATTAATCTCTACAAAGAATCCTACAGGTTTTATACTTCATCAAAGAGATTCTTCATAGCCCAGAATTTCTTCAAAGTAAAAACTTTTTTTTCCAGTGTAACAGATACAATTACAGCAAGGACTGTCATTAATGTAGAGGAAGTCTTGTTGCCGGGAATAATAACATGTTAATGGGGAAACACTTTAGTTGGCTAAAGGACATTAGGCATACTAAAGAGACAGAAAGGAAGCCATTACAGAGGGGCTAGACTAGAGTAATTACATGACTCTTCTGAATGTGGCACTAGCAGTGCTTTGATGCGATAATGATTTTCTCTGTAACATTTTTACAGTCTGCTATTTACCTGGTGTTTACTTAGAAACCGCATGGTAAAATTGTTACCTAATACTTACTTAATAACTATTTAGTTTATTTGAGATTCATTGAAAAAAGCACCTCTAGTACCAGACTCATCAGGTGTGAGTTGCAACAGAACACATACCAATTACACATACATACACTGGGGGCCAAAAGTTTGGAATATTACTCATTCAAGGGTTTTTCTTTATTTGCACTACTTTTTACAATGTAGAATAAAAGTGAAGACATCAAAACTATGACATAACACATATGGAATTATGTAGTAACCAAAAAAGTGTTATACAAATCAAAAATTATTCTTCAAATAGCCACCTTCGCCTTGATGCACACTCTTGGCATTCTCTCAACCAGCTTCACCTGGAATGCTTTTCTATCAGTCTTGAAGGAGTTCCCACATATGCTGAGCACTTGTTGGCTGCTTTTCCTTAACTGCGGTCCGACTCATCCCAAACCATCTAAATTTGGTTGAGGTTGGAACCAAAAATCTCACATTTGGACTCCAGACCCAAAGGACACATTTCCACTGGTCTAATGTCCATTGTTCGTGTTTCTTGGCCCAAGCAAGTCTCTTCTTCTTATTGGTGTCCTTTAGTAGTGGTTTCTTTGCAGCAATTTGCCGTGAAGGTCACACAGTCTCCTCTGAACAGTTGATGTTGAGATGTGTCTGTTACTTGAACTCTGTGAAGCATTTATTTGGGCTGCAATCTGAGGCTGGTAACTCTAATGAACTTATCCTCTGCAGCAGAGGTATTTCTGGGTCTTCCATTCCTGTGGCAGTCCTCATGAAACTGGTTGAGAGAATGCCATGAGTGTGCAAAGCAGTCATCAAGGCAGAGTGGCTACTTTGAAGAATCTCAAATATAAAATATACTTTGATTTGTTTAACACTTTTTTGGTTACTACATGATTCCATATGTGTTATGTCATAGCTATTATGTCTTCACATTTATTCTACAATGTAAAAAATAGTGCAAATAAAGAAAAACCCTTGAATGAGTAATATTCCAAACCTTTGGCCCCCAGTGTATATATTTTTTTGTGTTGAATTAAAACTTTACCAATGTAACAGTACTAACACTTTCAGCACCAACACTCACTTGATTTGTACAGACTTTGGCTAACTCCACAGTTTGAATCATTCAAATATAGTAGAAAAATATGTCCGTATTGACTTGTTCAGTAAAGTTACTCAGTAATTTAACAATTAATAGCACTTAACATCATTCTTCATAGAAACAGCACTAACAAAATTAACTAAGACACCTGTCTTTCTGCTTCTATATGAAAGGCTACTTCTTTACAATATAGAAAATATAATTGCACTTTCAACCAGGATTCAATAGATTTACCGTTCAAAAGATTGGGGTCACTTAGAAATGTCCTTGTTTTTTAAAGAAACAGAGAAGAGTCGCCTCTTCACTGTTGACATAGAGACCAGTGCTTTGTAGGTACTATTAAATGATGCTGCCAGTTGAGGACTTGTGAGGCGTCTTTTTCTCAAACTAGACACTAATGTACTTGTCCTCTTGCTCAGTTGTGCACCGGGGCTTGCCACTCCTCTTTCTATTCTGGTTAGAGCCAGTTTGCGCTGTTCTGTGAAGGGAGTAGTTGTACGAGATCTTCAGATTTTTGGCAATTTCTCGCATAGAATAGCCTTCATTTCTCAGAACAAGAACAGACTGACGAGCTTCAGAAGAAAGTTCTTTGTTTCTGGACATTTTGAGCCTGTACTCGACAAATGCTGATGCTCCAGATACTCAACTAGTCTAAAGAAGGCCAGTTTTATTGCTTCTTTAATCAGCACAACAGTTTTCAACTGTGCTAATATAATTGCAAATGGGTTTTCAAATGATCAATTAGCCTTTTAAAATGATAAACTTGGATTAGCTAACCCAACGTGCCATTGGAACACAGGAGTGATGGTTGCTGATAATGGGCCTCTATACACCTATGTAGATATTTCATAGAAAATCAGCCGTTTCCAGCTACAATAGTCATTTACAACATTAATAATGTCTACACTGTATTTCTGATCAATTTGATATTTTAATAGACCAAAAACTAGCTTTTCTTTCAAAAACAAGGACATTTCTAAGTGACCCCAAACTTTTGAATGGTAGTGTAAGTGACAAGTGGAAACCTACAGTGTTTGCATGTATATCAATAAGCATTGATTTAGTGAGACTGTTTTGGTAAAAAGCTGAGGGATGGGGCTGGAGAAATGGAACCACTCTCAAATTCATAGCCAGAGCTATGTATGCAAGGACTTTCCATCCATGATATTAAAATGATAGTTTTAATAATGGTTTATTTAAATGTATTTTGTTTACAAGCACTGGAGTAAAACAGGCTTCTATTTTGAGTTTTGATGGGTACAACACTTGAACTAAGCTCGAGGCATATCAAAGTTGTATTCTTCAAGAATCACTGGGTACATATCAATAATTTATAAGTCAAAAAATGTATTTAGCATCAGCAGATTGCCCCTTTAAGACGTGGTAACCAATAACTGTATACTGTACAGTACGATGGGCAGCGTGAGAGTGTCTGGGCCTACAGAACAGACAGAGAGCGTTGTGAGTACCTAAGAGATGGCAGCTTTCAACCAAGACTGAGTGGGCAACACTGGTCACAAATGATCACAATGAAGTAGAAGAAACAAAAATACATGATATGCTAATTAGCATATTACCACTCAGAGAGATGGGTCAAAATTCTTATTTTTGTTTCTTCAAACTAATTTTCCGACCATATTTTCACACTAGGAGGACACAGTTATTTTCCCCTGGTATATTTTTTGTTAGCGCTACGGAACAAACAAGCATGAGATTTATTTTACTACACAACAGTTACAGTAAGTTCAGTTCCCAGTTTAGTGGTCTATTTAAACCCCAAATAACTGAAAAGACTAAGTAATACAATTGTCAAAATCAACAATGAAATGAACAATAATCAGATAAGAAAAGTAAACAGATACAATTCAAGGGATTCCAAATAAGTAACACATATCAGACTATCAGGCCAAGACTTAGAGGGGGAAAGACTTAGACAGCATAGACAGTAGCCTTCTGGGAACCAACCAACAGTTGTCGCACAGTGTGATGATGTCCCTTTCTTATGATGTCATAAGAAAGGGCCACTCGCCGGCCGCCGTTCATTTCTCTGATCTTCTCAGGAGACCACTGAGATGGTGCTAGATCCCAGAGATGGGTAGAGCTTTCACGTCATGTGGCTTTGGAACAGATTTCAACCAATCAAACCACAGAGTCTCCCATAGCTCCACCCATAATGCGATGCAGCACACAAAGCCTTACTTCAGTCACTGACCATATGTAGATGTTGAAAATCTGTTGAATGATACTAAAAATTCTGGTAGGGAGTTTTCTTTTCGGAAATTCACTGATAAAGAAGTCCTGGATGCCTTGTTAACATTACATAAAAACAAATCCACGGGAGCTGATCATTTGGAGCCTGGTCTGCTTAAGTGTACAGCACCCCTTATTGCTGGCTCAGTAGCCCACTTTTTTTATTTAAAATGGTTATCAGCAAGTATTCTAAAAGCATGGAAATCCGTATATGTGCTGCCACTCCATAAGGGTGGGGATACAAATGATCTTGACAACTATCGCCCCATTTCAAGACTACCTTGTTTAGCCAAGATTATTGAATACTTGGTTAATGTACAACTTCTTTCCTTTTTATGTGATAATTGTATTTTTAATATAAACCAATCAGGGTTTAGGCCTGGACATAGTACTACCACAGCAACCACGCTAGTTGTTAATGATCTTGTCAATGCCTTGGATGCTAAACAAAGCTGTGCTGCCTTGTTTATTGACCTGTCAAAGGCGGTCGACACTCTTCATCATTCTGTTTTGCTGAAGAAGTTATCAAGAGTAGGCCTGGGATATACAGCCTGTTTATGGTTTCAGAATTATCTTAGCAACAGAACTCAGGCCATCATGACAGATGGGCTTAAATCTGAATTTCTTGAGATTCCATTATTGTTCACCTTGCATATTAATGACATAGGAAACACTGTTAATACTTGTAACATTCATCTCTATTCAGATGCCAGATTTGTATTTCTGTGACACCTCAGTGCAGCAGGCCATTAATGAACTTCAGCATGACTTTGATTCAATTCAGAAATCACTTACAGATCTTTAACAAGTGTTAAATACAAGTAAAACCAAGCTCACGAAATGTTGACCCTGAGGACCTGCATATTTGCGCTATAAATGGAGTCCAAATTGAGCTTATTTCTCAATATACAGTGGGGAGAACAAGTATTTGATACACTGCCGATTTTGCAGGCTTTCCCACTTACAAAGCATGTAGAAGTCTGTAATTTTTATCATAGGTACTCTTCAACTGTGAGTGGCGGAATCTAAAACAAAAATCCTGAAAATTACATTGTATGATTTTTAAGTAATTCATTTGCATTTTATTGCATGATATAAGTATTTGATACATCAAAAAAGCAGAACTTAATATTTGCTACAGAAACCTTTGTTTACAATTACAGAGATCGTACGTTTCCTGTAGTTCTTGACCAGGTTTGCACACACTGCAGCAGGGATTTTGGCCCACTCCTCCATACAGATCCTTCAGGTTTCGGGGCTGTCGCTGGGCAATACGGACTTTCAGCTCCCTCCAAAGATTTTCTATTGGGTTCAGGTCTGGAGACTGGCTAGGCCACTCCAGGACCTTGAGATGCTTCTTACGGAGCCATTCCTTAGTTGCCCTGGCTGTGTGTTTCGGGTTGTTGTCATGCTGGAAGACCCAGCCACGACCCATCTTCAATGCTCTTACTGAGGGAAGGAGGTTGTTGGCCAAGATCTCGCGATACATGGCCCCATCCATCCTCCCCTCAATACGGTGCAGTCGTCCTGTCCCCTTTGCAGAAAAGCATCCCCAAAGAATGATGTTTCCACCTCCATGCTTCACAGTTGGGATGGTGTTCTTGGGGTTGTACTCATCCTTCTTCTTCCTCCAAACACGGCGAGTGGAGTTTAGACCAAAAAGCTCTATTTTTGTCTCATCAGACCACATGACCTTCTCCCATTCCTCCTCTGGATCATCCAGATGGTCATTGGCAAACTTCAGACGGGCCTGGACATGCGCTGGCTTGAGCAGGGGGACCTTGCGTGCGCTGCAGGATTTTAATCCATGACGGCGTAGTGTGTTACTAATGGTTTTCTTTGAGACTGTGGTCCCAGCTCTCTTCAGGTCATTGACCAGGTCCTGTCGTGTAGTTCTGGGCTGATCCCTCACCTTCCTCATGATCATTGATGCCCCACAAGGTGAGATCTTGCATGGTGCCCCAGACCGAGGGAGATTGACCGTCATCTTGAACTTCCTCCATTTTCTAATAATTGCGCCAACAGTTGTTGCCTTCTCACCAAGCTGCTTGCCTATTGTCCTGTAGCCCATCCCAGCCTTGTGCAGGTCTACAATTGTATCCCTGATGTCCTTACACAGCTCTCTGGTCTTGGCCATTGTGGAGAGGTTGGAGTCTGTTTGATTGAGTGTGTGGACAGGTGTCTTTTATGCAGGTAACGAGTTCAAACAGGTGCAGTTAATACAGGTAATGAGTGGAGAACAGGAGGGCTTCTTAAAGAAAAACTAACAGGTCTGTGAGAGCCGGAATTCTTACTGATTGGTAGGTGATCAAATACTTATGTCATGCAATAAAATGCAAATGCAAACCCTTTCAAAGGAAAGGATAATACTAGAGATGGATAATACTAGAGATGGATAATACTAGAGATGGATAATACTAGAGATGGATAATACTAGAGATGGATAATACTAGAGATGGATAATACTAGAGATGGATAATACTAGAGATGCCTCCAGTCTCTGCAAACTTGGGAAAATGTAAGTTGTTGTTGTTTTGCCCCTAATTTGTGGAAGAGTTTGCAGAGTTCACTGCAGCTAGATATGCTGGTGCCACTCAGGCAGTTTAAAGTATTGATTGAGGACCTCTATGTAGTTGAATGTGATTGCTTTTATTCAATGTTTATTTTTGTTTATTGTGCTGAATTATATTGTTTTATACACATGTATGTTTTATTCTGTTTTCATAACAAGACTCCCTGGTTAATCTTCCAGACTAGCCTCTCTCTCTCTCTTTCTCTCTCTCTCTCTCTCTCTCTCTCTTTCAATTCAATTTCAATTCAATTTAAGGGCTTTATTGGCATGGGAAACATAAGTTATCATTAACAAAAAAAGTGAAGTAGATAGTACCTCTCAGAAAAAGGAGATGACGGATGAGAAGGCCCCAATCTCTCATCAGGACACAGAAGAGGCATTGGGGGAGGAGTAGGGCGCGGGCCACGGGATACTAGCACACTGGCACCTCCCAATGGCTTTCTGTCATCAGCGCCACCCCCACGTCTTGTGTCTTCCTCCAATGGAGCCAATAAAGCAGCCTGTGGGGGGTGGGGAAAACAGAAGGGAGAAGTCAAGGTGGCTAACATTCAGGTCGACACAAAATGGAGAATGCAGAGCCCAACACACAGTAGACTTTCTATAAAAGCTAAATAGAAATGTGGAACTGGGCCACTATATATTTTTAGGCAGTCTTAGCATGACCTTAGTAACATACTACACTTTTCCAAATGAGAGTATGACACCTGAGACTAAGGAAAACATACAACCCATTCTATTGCTCCATATTCTAAGTCATGGGGGAATTAAACAACCTTGACAGTGATCAGAGCTGGCGCAAGTGAAAGCGACTGTACTGGAAAACGACAGCAGCAAATTAACACAATCTATTTTTAGTGAGCAGTAACAAATTACATAAATTAGCGAGCTGATTACAAATTAACAAATGCCTGCTCACATCTCCCAAAATCTTGTCTAAGCCGAGGAAGGTAAGGAGACACATTTAGCGGATTGGAGCGATGCGGTGCTTGCTTCCAGATCAATGTTTGCATTTGTTTCGGTGGGGCACAGCATAACCCTGGAGGGATGCAAACACAACAAAGCTACACTATGCTAATATCTAAAGCCAACTGGGATCAAACACAACACAACAACCTGCCAATACTTTAATATCAAACCAGCAGGCTAAAACTAGTATATACACCTAACCAGACAGAACACAACAACCTACCAATAGTTACATATAAAACCAGCAAAGCTCTTAGAGACTTACCCAGAAAGACTCACAGCTGTAATCGCTGCCAAAGGTGATTCTAACCTGTATTGACTCAGGGGTGTGAATACTTGTGTAAATCAGGTATTTCTGAAGGCACTGAATGTAATTCAAAAATGTGTTGCTAGCGATATTAATAAAAACATTAAATGCACTTAAAAAATATATTTACGCGGACTCCAGCGGACCCCTGGTTGAATACCCTTGGTGTACATGCTAAAACTAGTCTCTAATATACCAACCTCGACATCCACACAGAAAATCCTTGTTTATCAATACAGACACACTAACAGAGAATGAGAGCAAATGGAGATCTAACAAAAAAGACTGATTGGCGCTAGACTAACAAGGTGGCTAGAATAATAGATAGATGGGAGGAGGAGGAGGAGGAGAAAAAGAGAGGGAAGGTAGTTAGGTTTAAGGTCAGGGGAGGTTAAAAACATGATAAGTGGCAACGCTTTAAGATCCCAGAGTTCTCCTTTGTATTATGGAGGTCTGGAAATTGCAGCGGTTCACTGTTTCAGACCATTACCAGAGAAATTACTAATCTTCGTCCGTATCAATCCCTGGCTGCCTCAGCTAGCCTGAACCTCAGAGTCAGCGCTGTTTGGCAGGTAGATTGAGGGAGAAAACAAGGAGGGGGTGGATGGATGAATGTATGGACAGGGGGGTGGAGGGATGGATGGATGAATGGACTAGGGGTGGTGGAGGGATGAATGGACTGGAGGGGGTGGAGGGATGGACGGATGAATGGACTGGAGGGGGTGGATGGATGGATGAATGGACTGGAGTTGGGGTGGATGGATGAATGGACTGGAGGGGGGGTGGATGGATGAATGGACTGGGGGGTGGATGGATGGATGGACTAAGGGGTGGATGAATGGACTGGGTGGTGGTGGAGGGATGAATGGACTGGGGGGGTGGATGGATGTATGGACTAAGGGGGGTGGATGGATAGATGAATGGACTGGAAAGGGGTGGATGGATGGATGAATGGACCGGAGGGATGGTTGAATGAATGGACTGGGGGGGTGGACGGATGGATGAATGGACTGGGGGGATGGATGGATGGATGAATGGACTGGGGGGATGGATGGATGAATGGAATGGGGGTGGATGGATGAATGGACTGGGGGTGGATGGATGAAAGGAATGGAGAGGTGGATGGATGGATGAATGGACTGGGGGAGTGGTGGATGGATGAATGGACTGGAGGTGGTAGATGATGGATGAATGGACTGGGGGGGATGGATGGATGGATGGATGAATGGACTGAGGGGTGGATGGACTGGAGGAGTGGTGGAGGGATGAATGGACTGGAGGGTGATGGAAGGATGAATGTACTGGGGAGGTGGTGGGGGTGATGGAAGGATGAATGTACTGGGTGGGTGGAGGGATGAATGTACTGGGGGATTGAAGGGATGAATAGACTGGGGGGATGGATGGCTGAACGGACTGGGGGGGATGGATGGCTGAATGGACTGGAGGGGGTGGATGGATAAATGGACTGGGTGATTGTGTAGGAATGAAATGACTGGGGTGGAGGGATGGATGAATAAACTGGGGGTAGTGGAGGGATGGATGGACTGGGGGCATGGTGGAGGGATGGATGAATAGACTGGGGAGTTGTGGAAGGATGGATGAATAGACTGGGGAGTTGTGGAAGGATGGATGAATAGACTGGGGGGGTGGATGGATGGATGAATAGACTGGAAGGAGTGGATGGATGAATGAACTGGGGGGGGGTGGAGGGATGAATGAACTGGGGGGTAGTGGAGGGATGAATGGACTGGCGGCATGGTGGAGGGATGGATGAATGAACGGGGGTAGTGGAGGGATGAATGGACTGGGGGCATGGTGGAGGGATGGATGAATAGACTGGGGGGTTGTGGAAGGATGGATGAATAGACTGGGGGGGTGGATGGATGGATGAATAGACTGGGGGGGTGGATGGATGGATGAATAGACTGGAAGGAGTGGATGGATGGATGGATGAATGAATGGACTGGGGAGTGGTGGATGATGGATGGATGAATAAACTGGGGGGGTGGATGGATGATTGACTGGGGGAGTGGATGGATGGATGAATGGACTGGAGGGAGTGGATGGATGGATGGATGGATGAATGGACTGGAGGGAGTGGATTGATGGATGAATGGACTGGGGGGTTGGAGGGATGGATGAATAAACTGGTGGGGTGGATGGATGGATGAATGGACTGGGGGTGGATGATGGATGGATGGATGAATGGACTGGGGGGGTGGATGATGAATGGACTGGGGGGTGGGATGGATGAATGGACTGGAGGGAGTAGATGGATGAATGGACTGGAGGGAGTGGATGGATGGATTAATAAACTGGTGGAGAGATGGATGAATAAACTGGGGGGGGTGGATGGATGATTGGACTGGGGGAGTGGATGGATGAATGGACTGGATGGATGGATGAATGGACTGGGGTGGTGGAGGGATGAATGAATGGACTGGGGTGGTGGATGAATGGATGAATGGACTGGAGGGGTGGATGGATAGATGAATGGACTGGGGGGATGGATGGATGGAAGAATGGACTGGGGGGTGGATGGATGGATGAATGGACTGGGGGTGGATGATGGATGGATGGATGAATGGACTGGGGTGGTGGAGGGATGAATGAATGGACTGGGGGGGTGGATGAATGGATGAATGGACTGGAGGGGTGGATGGATGGATGGATGGATGGAGGAATGGACTGAGGGGTGGATGGATGGATGGATGAATGGACTGGGGGGTGGATGGATGAATGAATGGACTGGGGTGGTGGATGAATGGATGAATGGACTGGCGAGGTGGAGTGATAAACTACGGGTATAATGGCGGGGTAGGGCTGGGGAGGGTTGCTACTAGTGGTTCCCTCATCACTGGTGTAGTCAGCCAGCTTGACATGGGTTAAAGTCAAGCAGCGTTAAGAGAGACAAAATAATACAAATAACAGATTACAATGTAGAAAACGAACAAACTTAAAATAACAAAATAAACAGAAGAAACAACAAAATGACAGAAAGTCAGGCGCTTAGGAAGAGGATTAGGTTCTGCTTGAGAAGACATGTCATTCTTCCCAGCAAATCCATCACATACTGTACATACATAGCAATCAGACAACAATCAAACTAGCAGTCTAGTCTTGTACTGGTAACATGGGTCAGATCATTCAAGGGATGTGGGGATGGACGTGTCTCCTCCCCTCTGTCTCTCTCTCCCTCTTTTCTTAGAAATTCACCTCATTTGATTGGCTGATTTTAACTGATTTACATATGCTGGGGATAATTACAAGCTTTCTATTTAGAGCTTGGCAACACACAGGCTATAATTTAACACTCAGACATCTTGCCGGAGAAAAAAATATGATGGGGGGGAGAGTTTGCTGAAATCCAACAATTTCTCGGACAGTGTTTTCTTCCAACACACGGCACAGGGGAGGGAGCCAAGACAAGCATTCATTCCTTGTTTGAGTTTCGCTAGCAATTATTCTAAGAAGCAGATCTGGGTCTGGGGCCAGGGACTGAATTTGTTGATGAACTCTCAGCTCTCGTCTCCGGAAGAAGACACATTTATTGGCTTTAACTAACTTGAACAAAACAATTAATGCGTGGTTGGATGTGCCAAGACCAAAGCAGGCAGTATATTTCAATGTGTTACAGCCAAGCATACACTTACTTTCATAACCGAGACAGGTGTAATTATACAGCACAATGCAAGGGGTAATCTATCATGGCAAGTGCCTTTTAACTGATAATCTCAGACTATTCAGAGTTGCAGCATTGTCAGAAAGGCATGAAGCACAGGCGTCTCTTTCCTTCACTGTCATATCAAATCAGACTGAATAAAACAAAAGACATCTGTTTTATTGTCGTTCTGCTTATCATAACAGAGAGGACAGATTTCCATGTTGTCCCAGTCTGGTGAATACAGTTTTTTATTAAACTACAGTGACTGGACCTTTGTCTGTCAAAGCCATTATTTGACAGAAGTCTTTCTTATACTAGGTATGAGTTGCATTATGTGATGGGCAAAAAGATTGACTTGACTTTTACTCTGTGAGGAAGAAGCAGGAAGAGAGTAGTGATAGGTGAACACACTAGAAGACAGACTAGCAGCATGCTTCTTGTTACTCAGGCAGGCAGGATGTCCAGGAGCACCTCAGGGCTTGGAACAAGGGTGGGGCTGTAGGAGGGGATCAGTAGTGGGGAACATAACATCTCCTGCCTGGGCTTTTGGGCAGACAGCAAGTGAACTGATAGCAGCATGACATTCTGTGATGACTGTTTAGGACAGGGCCCTGTAAGAGACGGGTTGTGTGTGTGTCCGTCTCTGTTTGCCTAGTTTGGGGTGACAGTGTGAGATGATGTGTGTGTGTGTCCTGGGTGCTGGTGACAGTGTGAGACGTGTGTGTGTGTCTGTCTCTGTTTGCCTGGGTGGTGGTGGCAGTGTGAGACATGTGTGTGTGTCCTGGGTGGTGGTGACAGTATGAGACGGTGTGTGTGTGTGTCCTGGATGGTGGTGACAGTGTGAGACGGTGTGTGTGTGTCCTGGGTGGTGGTGACAGTGTGAGACGGTGTGTGTGTGTGTCTGTCTCTGTTTGCCTGGGTGGTGGTGACAGTGTGAGACGGTGTGTGTGTGTGTGTCTGTCTCTGTTTGCCTGGGTGGTGGTGACAGTGTGTGTGTGTGTATGTCTGTCTCTGTTTGCCTGGGTGGTGGTGACAGTGTGAGATGGTGTGTGTGACCTGGGTGGTGGTGACAGTGTGAGACAGTGTGTGTGTCCTGGGTGGTGGTGACAGTGTGAGACAGTGTGTGTGTCCTGGGTGGTGGTGACAGTGTGAGACAGTGTGTGTGTCCTGGGTGGTGGTGACAGTGTGAGACAGTGTGTGTGTCCTGGGTGGTGGTGACAGTGTGAGACAGTGTGTGTGTCCTGGGTGGTGGTGACAGTGTGAGACAGTGTGTGTGTCCTGGGTGGTGGTGACAGTGTGAGACAGTGTGTGTGTCCTGGGTGGTGGTGACAGTGTGAGACAGTGTGTGTGTCCTGGGTGGTGGTGACAGTGTGAGACAGTGTGTGTGTCCTGGGTGGTGGTAAGTGATGACAAACAGCTTGCGGATGATGCTGCTGGCTGGGCTGCGCCCTGCTCCAACCACAGACACCTCTAGCAAAGATCTCACAAACCTGAGAGAAAGAGAGAGAATGGAGGAGAGGAGAGGGAAGAGAGGGTCATACAAGGGGAACATAGTCAGAAAACACACACGCAGGTCAAAAACATTATATAAACATGCCATTATACATTTACCTTGGGAACAACAAGGAGGTGGTGTAAAACTAACTACACAGTAGGGGTCTTCACAGGTTCAACAGACCGGAATGGGTCCGGGTCATAATTCTGACTTTCGATCTGGGTCGGGTCTGATATAATTGCCACAGGTTTCAGGTACTGTATGAGCAATTAAAATGGATTTACTGACTGGACCTGTCCTCTGTTAATTTACTGTTCGTGTGATGAGAACTGTGAGAGCTTGTTTTAAGTGTCAGCCAATTGCAACTAAATTGAAACTGGTTCCAGCTGAAACTGGTTCCAGCTGAAACTGGTTCCAGCTGAAACTGGTTCCACATGCGTCTGTTGCTGAGGAGAGAGAGAGGGAATTAAAGGAGCCTTGACCTGTTGATTGAAAAGAGGAAATCATTTTTCATTGAAGTAAAATGAAAGAGTGGAAAGAAGCCAACAAAGGGAATGTCCTATGGGACAAGTTTTAATATTGTAGTGGACAAAGATGAGAAGAACGTTGCCGCGGCCAAAAGGACTGTGTGCAACTCGCTATTCAGGTTTGATGCAATTTTCTACCTTTCATTTATACATTTTTGTATTTGTTATCAATTGTTTAGTCATTAATAATAATAATGATTATTATTATAGTCATGTTGTAAAAGAAACAGCATTAGCCTATTGCTGTCACAATACGGTAGGCAAAATGCACTTGTTGGTAATAGCTGCAATATAGGCTTAGCATGTTCAAAGCTTTTTTGAAAATGTTATTCTGTTGAGCCATTTTTGTCGGCTAAATTCAGTTCCAGCTATAATAATAGAATTGCCAGTAGGCCTACTATGCTACTTGTGCTCAAATGAAAAGGAAACCCCAAAGAGGGCAAGATGCAAAACTTAATTTAATGCCGGCAATAACCTGTTCGTATTTTCCCTATAAACAAGGACTTGACTTACTTTTGATACTACCCCAATAAAGGTTAAACAACTTTTGTGAAGGTTTGATGCGGTATGGCTACTATTAGGCTTAGCTAAGCCTACTGCAGGCCTATGAAGGCAGCGCGCACTGGCCCTCCATCTGACTCCAACAGTTGAACTTGAGGTGTGGAAGAATGTTTCAGGCCTACCAGAGTTATTCCTTTAATCTAACACTTATCTTTGGACGACCTTTACTGCACAGTGCAGTACACAAAATGTGAAGAGTTAACACCACAGCCTTTCGGAACACATCCCTCTCCCCTGACACAGCATCTCAGAAACAAGACAGGACAAGACGTTGGTTATTAGACAGAGAAAGGAGAGGTGGTGGCTGGTGGGTGCTTCAGGCCAGCCCTGGGTGTCCTCTTAATGAGGCTGGCTGCCTGGTTCTCCTGCCTGCCTGGCTGGCTCTCCTGCCTGGCTGGCTGGGCCCCTTAGAAGCCCCTGGGACTAATGAAGACTGGGGGGCCTCCCTGATTTAACCCTTGTCTATCTATATCTCTGTCTCTCTCTTTATGCATCTGAGCCTATAACACTGTACGCAAACTCCTATACACACACCTATGTAGTCCACACCTACATAAACATCTGTTGCAAATAGAAACAAAGTGAGCTAACTAGCTAACTACCATTTGAGTGTCTAACTTATTCATTACACTTCCTAATAAACTTTAAAATTGTGTTAGCTAATTGATGCCTGGCTAGCAATGTCATGTTTTATGGGATAGAGTGAAACATATTTTGTTGCTTTATCAGTTTCAATCTGCCAGCACCAATCTGTCAGCATTGTGCAGAATATAATAGCTAAAGTTAATAGCTAACTTTAGCAATGATATTTTGCACAATGTATGTGATAGCTAGCTAGCTAGCTAACTAATGATTTGCCTGAACACTTGTATTTTCAGGTGAATACGTTGCTGTCTTTTAGCTAATATCAATAATATGCATGCCAATATGTGTCACCGTTCAGTAGCATGTTAGCTAGCACAACAGCTAAGGTAGCAACAAAACTTTACTTTGGCAGATGAAAACTCTTCCTTTACCCGTGGTGTTGGAAGAGGCTGCATTGGGAAGAGGCTGCATCAACACCCTGGAAAACTGCTTGTGGTACACTCACTCATAACATTTTTTGGAGTGATATGGCTTTGAGGTGTAAGTTAACAATAATTCAATTAGAAAAAATAAGGCATAACTCAATTTTATGTTGCTCTTCTTCCACCCAAGCCTTATACACCGGAGTCAGGAAGAAGAGACAACTAGTGGACAACAGGCTCTTAATGATTTGTTCATTAGGATCCCCATTAGCTTTTGCAGAAGCAGCAGCTACTCTTCCTAGGTCCACAATGATGAAGTCCCCAGTCTATATTGAAAATCATAATTAGTTGAGGCTTGGCTAGAGAAGAATAGTGTATACTGTGGCCACACATTTAAACGATTTAGCTTTAGTAGGCCAAAGTCCCAGTTTATGCTAGTTTGTTTCTATAGCATTTATACAAGGCAGAAACATTGTTTCCTTGCTGAAACAATGTTTTTGCACATCCTTCATTCCTGTGTTAATGATGATAATTCTGTAATTTATTTCACCACTATGGTCTATTTATTGTCCTACCTCCTAACCTTACTGCATTTTTGCACTACATTTTGCACTCTGTATATAGATTTTCTATTGTGTTTTTGACTGTTTGTTTAATGTGTAACTCTGTGTTGTTATTTGTCGCACTGCTTTGCTTTGTCTTGGCCAGGTCACAGTTGCAAATGAGAACTTGTTCTCAACTGACCTACCTGGTTAAATAAAGGTGAAATTAAAAAAAAAAAACTAAAAAAAAGTCACTGAGTCTACCTTTTAAGATAGCAAAATATAAAATGTTTTCAGTATCCTAATTTCATTTTTGTTTTGTGTTTTCTGATTATTTCAGTGCATGCATTCAACAAGCTTTAGACAAAGGCCTTCCACAGAGCCGCCATCTCCAAAGTTCAGTCAAAAATGCAATAGGTTTGAGCTCATTCTCTTTTAAACATCCAATGGTTGAAATCTCATTGCCTAGTTATCACTTGGTTCATGTAAATTCTGTAGTTGCCCATTTAAACACAAGGTCAACATCCCGATAGTGTTCATATTTCTCTGATGTAAATGGTGTAGCTACATAAAAATATTAAATAAACAATTTATTTTGGAAATATTCAGACTTTGCTCTTTTCTTCATTAGCAAACTGATGGTTTCAAGTTGTATTGGATTTTTTTGTATCTGTTCATATTTTGTATGTTGTTAATACAAAAAGTAAGCAAAAAACGGATCTAATTTGCATATTCTAGAATAGTTTGCAGCGAACAGTAAGTTTGACAGAAAGTTTGACAGAATGTTTTGCCGCAACAAAAAAAAGTTTGCCAAAAGTATGTTTTTTCGGTGAGGGTTAGCATTCCTAAATAAGGTGTATGATGAAATGAGATCAGGCTTGTGATATTTTCTGATAATTTTATTCCATTTGATAAAATATTTATTTTATAAAAACTTTATTTAATTTAATTATTATTATTTTTTTTACTTACTTGTATTCTTATTGTTGTCACATAGTTGAGAGGTGTACCTGCAAGTAAGCATTTCATTATATATGAAAAATAAACTAATAATGAGAGTACTCAACCGAGGGGAAGGAGTAGTGCATATAGAGGAACTACATGAAAGTACTCTTCTCAATACCTTAAGAGCACTGTCTGCATACCTGTCAATAACAATCAAGCTATTCATGTTTTTAATAGGTCTAACTTGCATATTATCTCAATTGGACTAACCTGAATAGAAATAGATAGATTTGAAGCAGTTGGATAGATTTACTTAAACTCCACAGGTATTTTCTCTGCAGAGGTTTCTGGCCATAATGGTTAACATTGAATTATTTATCTCAGGGCATGCTACTGTCCTATCGTACCTCTCCAGATCCTCTGGGTCCTTGCCTTGTTCTGCCTTCCAGATGCCAAACTTGGTCTTCAGAGAGCGGGAGAGCGCAATGACCAGAGAGAGAGAGAGAGAGAGAGAGAGAGAGAGAGAGAGAGAGAGAGAGAGAGAGAGAGAGAGAGAGAGAGAGAGAGAGAGAGAGAGAGAGAGAGACTGACAAAGAGAAAGATCGAGGGAGCGGGAGAGAGAGATGGAAAAAGAAGGAGGGAGATATTCAGCAGCTGTCACCCACCCTCCTCCTTCTCCTTGAGGATTGCAGCTTGGAGGATGCAGGGTAGGAGATGGCGGGTCAGGTCTGCTAGCTTCTGTACTGACAAGTAGTGAAGCACCTAACGGGAGAGGAGGAATATGATTCCAGAGGTTGTCAGGGACCCGGCAAGGTACTTGACATTTCAAAAGGCATTGTTCTTTTATGTAACTGGTTCATCAGCTTCTTTTGACTCATGGAGTCTGCCTGCCATATAAACGCAATTAACTCTTCGCTAAGCCCCGACCCAGAATTATGGGCAACCAATCGCAGCTTTCCAACGGATAGCAACTGCCATTGAGTCCAACACCTCGGACAAACTCACTCATCAAAGACATTCCAAAAATGTAGAGTTTTGTTTAAATGACTAAATAATTAAACAGTACAACAGGGGTACTTGCTACTGTGATTCCTGAAATGCAGAGCCTATACTTTTGTTACATTGTTTGCTAGCTCAGCTGGTTAGCTAGCTAGCTCTCAGTCTTTATGTAGTGTTGTGTTGTCTCTCTTGTCGTGGTGTGTTTTGTCCTATATTTTAAATTTATTTTTGATCCCAGTCCCCTTCCCCGCAGGAGGCCTATTTCCTTTTGGTAGGCCGTCATTGTAAATAAGAATTTGTTCTTAACTGACTTGCCTAGTTAAATAAAGGTTAAATTAAAATGAACAAAAAATAACTTTGCTAACGCTAGCTAGTCAGTTAATATAACTTGTTTTTTCAAAATGTTAGCTAGCTAGCTAATTTAGCCATGTTATGAATACAACTCTCATCCGCTGTCGACATCAGGATACGATTTGAGAGTACTGGAACATTCAGAAGCTTAGAAATGCGCCTATAACCAATGCCATCATTATGTTTTGCAACAATTAGGTTGCGAAGGTCTTGAGACAGCTCTTTGCTTTTACCCATCATGAGATGTGTCTTGTGTGACACCTTGGCAATGAGACCTTTTTGTAGGCCACCAGTTGGGACTGAACCAGCTGATATAAATTTGCACTGACAGGCGGCTGGATTGCTTTTTAATTACTAGTTTTCAGCTGTTGTCTTGGCTTTCCATGCCTTTTTGAACCTCCCTTTCTTCATGTGTTCAATACTTTTTCCCTGTGTCATTTCACATTATTACACATAACTTAATTTCTGAAATTATTTGTTTTGGTTTCTTTGTATGTATGGATTACTTGGGTTGTTACCAACATCTGGTGAAACGTTCATGTCAATAGCACCTTTGGAAATACTTATTTCACCCGCTGTAGCTCCAAAAGCAGTTAGTAACTTTGGCTGCATGCTGACAACCAACCTGTGGCAATCTGACAACCAATCTGCCACACTATAACCTTCATTTTACAAGGTTCCCTTGAAGCAATTGTAATGATGGTCCACCATAACATACCAGAGCGTTTCCTGAATAGCAATCAATTAATGTATACATTTATAATTAGGAGGTTTTAGTGTCTGTTTTAATAAATGTTTTTATTTTTGTACTTATTTTTCATATCAGCCCTTGGGCTTCCAACCGTACCTGCACATTGTTTATTAATTTGATTAGTTTTTATCTGTATTGTTGTTTATGACTTGTTTTCTTAAGTGCAAATAAATTAACCAAAACTTTAATTAAACAAAGCAGTCTGTGTTAAATTTCATTACGTATTAAAAACACAGTTTGAGATCATTGTGAGGGGATTTCGTCAGTGGATAAAAAGGAGAATTGTGCTTTCCGGGAAATTGTTGTCCGAGGTTGCAACAGTAACAAAGGGGGCGGGGCTTAGCGAAGGGTCAATTGTGTTGGTTAGAGGCAGCATTGCATTTTAATGACCCTCCTCTTTATCCAACGCAGGGTCATTCGTTATTTTGGGTCGGTGATGAGATTCCAGAATCTGATTAGACATCCCCTAATGACACACAACCCTTCAGGCTCTAGGGATAGAAGAAACGACACAGCATCGCGCTCTTAAGTTGTCGCATAGGGACTTCCTTGTGGCGATGATCTTGAGAGGAGTGGGGAATATAGAAGAACTCCTGTCGTCTACCTACCTACAGTAATAGGACAACTTACTGGAGCAGCAAATTAATTCCAAACTAAATCGTGCACCTGGAGTTTACCCAAAAGATCCGGCTGGCTGGCAGCAGACATACTGATGAAGGACGCAGCAATATAGGCTAGATGACGACTGACCTTATAAGGCCCAGCAAGGTTCCCCTGAACTTAGTTTAAACTCTCAGCGAGGGGACCCGTGGCAGGGAGGGGAGGGACACCTGTGTGTGTGTGTCTCATAGCAGGGACACCTTGAGTTCTGACCTACTTCTACCAGTGCTGTGTGGTGATTGGCTAAAACAGGGACAAACAGGCAGAGTGTGTAGTGAACCTGGGAGGGGTCAGTTCTCTGGGCTGGCAGCACTGAGCTTCAGGACAGGTGCAGGTGTCATTCACTGAGTCTCAGGCTAGCAGCTCAAAATTGAAAAGTATTACCTGTCGCAGTCAGAATCATTTTTCACTTAGTGATATTAAAGAATGACTGCCCTTAAAAACAACTAATCCCTTTGAAAACCGGTTATGTGGCATCAATATGAGTCAGAAACATTTATTCTAGTGTAAAAATATACTACACAGTCAAAGTCAGTCTTGTCTAAAACGGATTTTGGAACCTGAGTGGGCTCTCGAATGGCGTAGCGGTCCAATGCACTGCAAATCAGTGCTAGAGGCGTCACTACAGACCATGGTTCGATCCCAGGCTGTATTACAACCGGCCGTGATCGGGAGTCCCATAGGGCGGTGCACAATTGGCCCAATGTCATCCGGGTTAGGGGAGGCTGGGGTAGGCTGTCAGTGTAAATAAGAATTTGTTCTTAACTGGCTTTATTAGTTAAATAAAGATTAAACATCCTGGCACAGGTCGCCCCTGACCACTGTGTCGCCGCTCTCGTACACCACCAACTCCTCAACGAAGTCCCTGGGAGAGTACCACTGCACAAAGTCCTCCAGGGTACAGGCCGGGTTCGCTGCCTGACACAAACAGACGCATGTCAATGTTTCAGAGCTCTACACAGTCTCTACAGTGCCTTCAGAAAGTATTCATACCCTTGACTTATTCCCATTTTTGTTGTGTTACAGGCTGAATTCAACATTTTATATTTTTTCTCTTTTCACCCATCTACACACAATACCCATAATGACAAAGTGAAAACATGTTTTGTGAAATGTTTGCTAATTTACTGAAAATGAAATACAGAAATATCTAATTTATATCAGTATTCACACCCCTGAGTCAATACTTTGTAGAAGCACCTTTGGCAGTGATTACAGCTGTGATTCTTACTGGGTAAGCCTCTAAGAGCTTTCCACACCTGGAATGTGCAACATTTGGCCATTATTTTCATTACAATTCTTCAAGCTCTGTCAAATTGGTTGTTGATCATTGCTAGACAACCATTTTTAGGTCTTGCCATAGATTTTCAAGTAGATATACACCCACCCGGTCAAAAGTTTGGAATATTACTAATTCAAGGGTTTTTCTTTATTTGCACTATTTTTTACATTATAGAATGAAAGTGAAGACATCAAAACTATGACATAACACACATGGAATCATGTAGTAACCAAAAAAGTGTTAAACAAATCAAAATACATTTTATATTTAAGATTCTTCAAATTGCCACCCTTTGCCTTGATGACAGCTTTGCACACTCTTGGCATTCTCTCAACCAGCTTCATGAGGACCACCACAGGAAGAAATATCTCTGCTGCAGAGGATAAGTTAATTAGAGTTACCAGCCTCAGATTGCAGCCCAAATAAACGCTTCACAGAGTTCAAGTAACAGACACATCAACTGTTCAGAGGAGACTGTGTGAATCAGGCCTTCATGATCGAATTGCTGCAAAGAAACCACTACTAAAGGGCACCAATAATAAGAAGAGACTTGCTTGGGCCAAGAAACACGAGCAATGGACGTTAGACTGGTGGAAATTTGTCCTTTGGTCTGGAGTCCAAATTTGAAATTTGGTTCCAACCTCAACCAAAGTTAGATGGTTTGGGATGAGTCGGACCACAGTGAAGGAAAAGCAGCCAACAAGTGCTCAGCATATGTGGGAACTCCTTCAAGACTGATGGAAAAGCATACCAGGTGAAGCTGGTTGAGAGAATGCTAAGAGTATGCAAAGCTGTCATCAAGGCAAATGGTGGCTATTTGAAGAATCTCAAATATATATTTTGATTTGTTTAAGACTTTTTTGGTTACTACATGATTATGTCATATTTTTGATGTCTTCACTTTTATTCTAAGATATAATAAATAGTGCAATTAAAGAAAAACCCTTGAGTAATATTCCAAACTTTTGACTGGGGGTGTAAGTCAAAACTGTCACTCGGCCACTCAGGAATATTTGCTGTCTTCTTGGTAAGCAACAACAACGTAGATTTTGACTTTTGACTGTTTTAAGTTATTGTCCTGCTGAAAGGTGAATTAATCTCACAGTGTTTGGTGAAAAAGCAGACAACCAACTTTTTATCCTGGAAAACTCCCTAGTCCTTAACGATTACAAGCATACCCATAACATGATGCAGCCACCACCATGCTTGAAAATAGTACTGAGTAAGGGTCTTAAAACTTATGTAAAAGTGATATTTCCGTTTTTTTTATACATTTGAGGGAGTGTGTAGTTTGATGAGGGGAAAAAACTATTGAATCTTTTTAGTATAAGGCTGTAATATATCAAAATGTGTAAAAAGTCAAAGGGTTTTGAATATTTTCCGAATGCTTACTATAATAAAGGAGTTGAATACTTATTGATCCAAGACATTTCAGCTTTTCATTTTTTATTAATTTGTAAAAAGAAACAAAAAAACTAAAAAAACTCCACTTTGTATTGCATTATGGGGTATTATGTTTAGGCCAGTGACACAACATCGCAATTGAATACATTTTAAATTCAGGCTGTAACACAACAAAATGTGGAAAAAGTCAAGGTGTGTGAATACTTTCTGAAGGCACAGTTTTTTCAATTTGTTATTATTTAACGTTTATTTAACCAGGCAAGTCAGTTAAGAACTAATTCTTCTTTACAACGATGGCCTACACTGTAAGTTTGGTACCGAGGAGACAGCTACATTTCAGTGAAGCAACAGTAGATGGGTTGATGACAAAGAGGCTAAAGCATGAATAACTGAGAAAGGAGCTCTCCTCAGTAGCCTGGGGGCCCAGAGCAGGAGACAGACAGAGACACAGACAGACACAAGGCTTCTCCTCTGCTGCTGTCCCCCTATGGAAGAATTGTGTCTGTGTCTGTGTTTGCGTGTGCTTGCAACGCATGTGTGTTTGTATACCTGGTCCGTGTGTGTGTGTGTGTGTGTGTGTGTGTGTGTCCGACACACAGAGTTGAGGGGGCTGGTTTGTGCTGTATGGCTGTCATTCCCCACCATTCCATTCTACCTGCTCTGCACCGGCAGGGACTGGGATAATTAAGCTAAAATGCCAGATTATGCTTGGCTAAGCACAATTACATACAGAGCCGGTCGGCCCCGGCCCCGAGACGGCTCACTCTAAATTTAGAGGCCATTCTAACTCAACTAACCTCTATAACTGAGTACACAGCATTCTTCCTCCTCTAGTTTATAACCCTCCTTTGCTCCCTCTCGAGTCAGCTGTTGTTGGAGCTCAGAGAGGACAGAAGAAGAAGAAGAAGAAGAAGAAGAAGAAGAAGAAGAAGAAGAAGAAGAAGAAGAAGAAGAAGATGAGAAGAACATACTCCAAAGTAGAGCATTTAGTGGGGCAGTTAAAAACAGACCAGGGTAACGCGACAAAAAGTTTGTCAGCATTTGTTACTGTTGTGGAACAAAGGGGTGGAGCCGGAAGTCCCATCAGATAAGTTTAAAGATGGTGACCTGATATTCTGAACCTCTTGGGTCCAACAGCTTGGAGTTAGCAGGTGAGGCTGAATCCTACTCAGCAGAAAAATATGGTATGGTGACAATAGAGATTAATAAACATTTTTTTGCCTGTTTCTATAACTTCAAGGGAACTTTTAAATGTAACTTGGCTAAATTAATTCCAAGATACATACATAGTGGGTTTGTAAAGAGCTGTTTTGTAGATTTGTCTGCCCGACGAAGGAAGTAATTGAATCTTCTAGGTCCCGTGTGGCTCAGTTGATAGAGCATGGAGCTTACAACGCCAGGGTTGTGGGTTCGATTCCCATGGGGTGCCAGTATGAAAAAGTACCTAAATGTATGCACTCACAAGTTGATCTAGATAAGAGTGTCTGCTAAAATGTATTAACCATAATACTGTTACTGGCATAACATCTAACACTAGTATTCCATAATTCAACACTATGGAGGCTGCACCCTGAGATACTTCCAAAATGGAAGTTATTTTAAGTGCATTTAGTAGTAAAACAGAAATCTCTACAGTTGAAGTTGGAAGTTTACACACAACTTAGCCAAATACATTTAAACTCAGTTTTTCACAATTCCTGACATTTAATCCTAGTACAAATTCCCTGTTTTAAGTCAGTTAGGATAACCACTTTTTTTTTAAGAATGTGAAATGTCAGAATAATAGTAGAGAGAATGATTTATTTCAGCTTAAATTGTTTAACTTGAGTCATACGTTTCAGGTATCCTTCCACAAGCTTCCCACAATAAGTTGGGTGAATTTGGCCCATTCCTCCTGACAGAACTGGTGTAACTGAGTCAGGTTTGTAGGCCTCCTTGCTCGCACACGCTTTTTCAGTTCTGCCCACAAATTTTCTATAGGATTGAGGTCAGGGCTTTGTGATGGCCACTCCAATACCTTGACTTTAAGCCATTTTGAGACAACTTTGGAAGTTTCGTCAGACCAGAGGACATTTCTTTGTCCCCATGTGCAGTTGCAAACCATAGTCTGGCTTTTTTATGGCGGTTTTGGAGCAGTGGCTTCTTCCTTGCTGAGCGGCCTTTCAGGTTATGTCGATATAGGACTCATTTTATTGTGGATATAGATACTTTTGTACCAGTTTCCTCCAGCATCTTCACAAGGTCCTTTGCTGTTGTTCTGGGATTGATTTTGCACTTTTCGCACAAAAGTACATTCATCTCTAGGAGACAACGTGTCTCCTTCCTGAGCGGTATGACGGCTGCGTGGTCCCATGGTGTTTATACGTGCGTACTATTGTTTGTACAGATGAACGTGGTACCTTCAGGCGTTTGGAAATTGCTCCCAAGGATGAACCAGACTTGTGGAGGTCTACAATGTCTTTTCTGAAGTCTTGGCTCATTTCTTTTGATTTCCCTATGATGTCGAGCAAAGAGCCACTGAGTTTGAAGTTAGGCCTTGAAATACATCCACAGCTATACCTCCAATTGACTCAAATTATGTCAATTAACCTATCAGAAGCTTCTAAAGCCATGACATCATTTTCTGGATTTTTCCAAGCTGTTTAAAGGCACAGTCAACTTAGTGTATGTAAACTTCTGACCCACTAGAATTGTGATATAGTGAATTATAAGTGAAATAATCTGTCTGTAAACAATTGTTGGAAGAATTACTTGTGTCATGCACTAAGTAGATGTCCTAACCGACTTGCCAAAACTATAGTTTGTTAACATGAAATCTGTGGAGTGGTTGAAAAATGAGTTTTAATGACTTCAACATAAGTGTATATAAACTTCCGACATCAACTGTATATAAGACCTTTCATTGATATTGATAACACAATTAGCATGCCCTCCACTGTGCCACTGTGAGAGATGAGGGAGACTGTGAGAATAGATAGATAGATAGATAGATAGATAGATAGATAGATAGATAGATAGATAGATAGATAGATAGATAGATAGATAGATAGATAGATAGATAGATAGATAGATAGATAGATAGATAGATAGATAGATAGATAGATAGATAGATAGATAGATAGATAGATAGATAGGACTTTATTGATCCCCCCATGACAGAGGGCCAGCGCCCTCTGTCATGGGCGCTGGCTCCTATGGAGTGGGAAAGAGGACATTCAGGTATGTTAGAGTACTTATTAATGTGAGAGAGCGATGCAGCAGTGACACTAGGTTTGGCCCTGTCAGTCACTCTGAGCAGGACAGAGGACAGACTGACAGCTTGTCAGATTCATTAGGCCCCTGTGGAACACTGGAACACCTGAGGCACCTACAACCCCCTGCTAAAACACCCACAACCCCCCCCCCATCATCCCCGGCTAATGAACACCAGTTCAGTCTGGGAGAGCCATGTCCACAGTCCTGTCTAGTCTCCATGTTCCTAAAGGGCAACTGAACACTGCACAATGTTCGCTAAAGTCTGTCTCGGTTCCACGACTGATAAAGCAAGTCATGATCACAGCCTCTGAGGTTCATAAATAAAATGGTTATATGAATTAACATAAAAGACTAACTATGAGTAACCTTGCTTGAGATTTGAGGACTTGTGTTAGCTAAATCCCATTCTTTAGCCCTGTCGTGAGTCACACAGATAACACAGGTCCAATCCCTCAGAGAGTTACAGAATGTACAAGATTCATTAGTTCATTAGTTCATTTCTTAGAGAATAAAAAGGAATTCTGATTCTGCACCCTGGCCAGGTGCTACTAATCACCCCAAACAGGTACCCAAAACAGGTACCCAAAACCCCAAACAGGTACCCAAAACAATCCAAAAGTACCCAAAACATCCAAAAACAGGTACCCCCAATAAAACAAAAGTACCCAAAACTGTCACGAGTGGGTGTAGGGAGAGACCAAGGAGCAGCGCAGCGATAGTTCGACATAGTTTTATTTACTTAAAAACTTAAATGTACGAACTACACAAACAAAACCAACGGTGAAATCTTAAAAACGTAAACACACTTACTTGGACTGTGATATATATGATAATGACCCACACCCAGGTGTGGGACTGAACAACTTAAATAGAATCCCCAATCAGAGACAATGCTTCGCAGCTGCCTCTAATTGGGGATTCAACACAAAACATAAAACCTAGATCTAGGGACCTAGATCTGTCAGAGCCTGACAAAACCTTCCCCAAACAGGTACCCAAAACAACCCCAAGCAAGTACCCAAAGCAACTACACACAGGTACCCCCAAAAAACAAAAGTACCCAAAACACCTGCAAAGAACCCCAAACAACCAAAAACAACCACAGACCGCTGATTTTTCACCTAGTCGGCCAGGGGATTCGAACCGGCGACCTTTTGTCGCCAGGTGTCCTCTGACACATTGGTACGGCTGGCTTCCAGGTTAAGCGTGCATTGTGTCAAGAAGCTGTGTGACTTGGCGCGGTCGTGTTTCGGAGGACACACAGCTCTCGACCTTTGCCTCTTATGAGTACATACAGGAGTTGCAGCAATGGGACAAGACTAACTACAAATTGGATATGAAGAAAAGGGCAGTAAAATGTTTTAAGATTTTTTTCTATATTTACTTTACTTTATTTTCCACATTGTAGAATAATAGTGAAAACTATAACATAACACATATAGAATCATGTAGTAATCCAAGACGTGTTAAACAATTCAAAATATATTTAATATTTGAGAATCTTCAAAGTAGCCTTGATGACAGCTTTGCACACTTGGCATTCTCTCAACCAGCTTCATGAGGTAGTCAACTGGAATGCATTAAGTTCATTAGAGTTAGCTGCACCTCAGATTGCAGCCCAAATAAATGCTTCACAGAGTTCAAGTAACAGACACATCTCAACATTAACTGTTCAAAGGAGCCTTCATGAATCAGGCCTTCATGGTCGAATTGCTGCGAAGAAACCACTACTAAAGGACACCAATAAGAAGAAGACTTGCTTGGGCCAAGAAACACAAGCAATGGACATTAGACCGGTGGAAATCTGTCCTTTGGTCTGATGAGTCAAAATCTCTGCATGTGTGGTTCCCAGCATGAAGCATGGAGGAGGAGGTGTGATGGTGCTTTGCTGGTAACACTGTCTGTGATTTATTAAGAATTCAAGGCACACTTAACCAGCATGGCTACCACATGTATTCTGCAGCGATACGCCATCCCATCTGCTTTGCGCTTAGTGGGACTATTTTTCAACAGGACAATGACCTAACACACCTCCAGGATGTGTAAGGGCTATTTGACCAAGAAGGCGAGTGATGGCCCTCCCTCTGCTTAGAGAGACACAGCTCATGTGAGCTCTCGCATTTTTCAACATGTTTTTTACAATAAGATAGTTTTGGAGTTAGATAAACTTTGATTTTTCGGCAGGGACATATACAGGATGCTACCCTCCACAACTTAACCTTCACTCAAGATCAAAACTTCAAAACCTACAACCTACTTTTTGGACAATATTTACATGGAAAACTCTATCAAGGATTTCATTTTCCCAAGCTATTCAGGGGGTGCTCTGGCAATCAAAGTCCTGAGATCCTGGAATCTGAGGCAGACCTGCAACTAGCACTGAGGTGTGAAGTGTGAAGAGAGGTGTCAAATCCTTTGAAGCTGTTCAGAGACCATCCACTGCCATTTTCTTCAAGCAAGTGGGTGTGACACCTACTCCCGTTGCCTGATGCACTGCTGCTTGGATTCCACCTGGCGATCTGTTCACCGTCTGCCCTGGCTTGTCTCCCCCTGTCTGGTACAGGTACCCCCAAACATTCCCACATGTGAAGCGAGAGATCCAGAGGTTTTGAAGCCCACTCCTGCTGTTCAGAGGCCATTCACTGGCATTTTCCCTCCAGCACACAGGCACGGTTGGGGCGAGTGACTCTGATCTGACAATGGCTAGCCCCAAGTTGTTATATATTTTATTTAAAAATTTTCTATTTTGGCATTTGCCTGATGTCTCATACATGCTTTGTTGACTACGAACTTTCTTTACCCAACCGTGGGGCAGACTATGTCTGTTCCCACGCTTGGGACTCTGACTCTACTGGTTACACAGACTTTTGGCCTACCATCCCATTCTAACCACCTCCCGCCGGCTTTGTATTCATGTTACCTGACGAATTGCTGTACAATATGATCTTGTTGCCATCTAATGCACATTCAGATGTCATACATCAGCACTGCAGAGCTCTCCCTGTCCTATGCCGTGCCTTGATTGTATTACTGTTGATGATATCTGGTAATGTGCATGTACACCCTGGCCCATCTACTGTTGCTACTGTTGCTAGCCATAATTTCTGACTTGTGCTCTGATATCTGCTTCACTGATTTCTTCTCTCATAAAAGCCAGGGTTTTCTGCAGGTTAACACTAGAAGTTTATTACCTCAAATGGATCAATTGAAAATGTGGGTTTACAGCTCTAATCCAGATGTGTTGGTCATTACTGAGACGTGGTTAAGGAAGAGTGTTTTGAATACTGATGTTAACCTTTCTGTTTATAACCTTTTTTGGGAAGACAGATCTTCCAAAGGTGGGGTAGTGGCAATTTTTACCAAGGATCACCTTCAGTGCTCGGTTGTCTCCACCAAGTCTATCCCCAAACAGTTTGATTTGCTGGTTTTAAGTATTAAACTAAATAACTCTTTGTTGACTGTTGCTGGGTGCTATCGTCCTCCATCAGCACCGGCCTGTACCCTACCTGCCCTAAGCTCTCTCTTGGCCCCTTACACTAAGTCTGAATGTGTCCTGCTAGGTGACCTAAACTGGGACATGCTTAAACCACCTGACCAAGTCCTAAAGCAATGGGACTCCCTAAATCTTTCTCAGATTATTACCAATCCCACAAGCTATGACTCCAAACACCCAGAAAACACTACTCTTCTTGATGTTATCCTCACAAAAGATCCTGATAGGTATCAGTCTGGTGTTTTCTGTAATGACCTTAGTGATCACTGTTTAATGGCTGCTCAGTGAAACGACCTGTCCTGATTTGTCATAGGCGCTTGGTAAATTTTTTTTAGAGCAAGCCTGAACTGGCTTCTGTAAAATGGAATAGAATCAGTTTGATCCCCTCTGTCGAAGATGCCTGGACCTTCTTTTTTGATATTTTCAGTGGTGTTGTTAACAAACGCACCCCCATAAAGAAAATTTGAATTAAAAAACAGGTTCAGCCCCTGGTTCGACCGTGATCTTGCAGAGTTACTCCACCTCAAGAATAGCATTTGGAGAAAGGCCCGGCACACGCTTACTCAGGCTGACTGGCTCTCGTTCAGGCAAATGAGAAATAAGTGCACTCAGACTATGCGTGATGTATTGTCATCTATACCTTCTTGCCCTTTGTATTGTTGTCTGTGCACAATAATGTTTGTACCATGTTTTGTGCTGGTACCATGTTGTGTTGCTACCATGTTGTTGTCATGTTACGTTGCTACCATGCTGTGTTGTCATGTGTTGCTGCCTTGCTATGTTGTTGTCTTAGGTATCTCTTTTGGTAGTGTTGTTTTGTCTCACCTGTTGTGATGTGTATTTGGTCCTATATTTATATTTTATTTATTTGTATTTTTAATCGTAGTCCCTACAGGAGGTCTTTTGCCTTTTGGTAGGCCGTCATTGTGTATGTAAACTTCCGACTTCAACTGTGTGTGTGTGTGTGACTGTTCCTGACTTTTTACTGCAGCGATTATGCAACTGTGTTCCGGCCCAAAGTAGGTTTGCATAACAATACAACACCCAACGGATTTCCGAGTGGACGACCGGATGTCAAATCAAATCAAATTTGTCACATGCGCCGAATTCAACTGGTGTAGACTTTACTGTGAAATGCTTGCTTACGAGCCCTTCCCAACGACTACTACTTTTTCAAACAACGACTGCATACCTCTAAATGCAAACAGCCAAACCATGCAATCATGAATGGAAAACGGGCGCAAAACCCAACTGGGGAACTTTCTTTCTTTACCATCTCAGCCTCTACCCAGCGCACACTGACTGATGATAAAAAGCCTGTTCCCTCCTGAGCAAATATCTAATGAAATAAATAATCACCTGAGTTAGCTGAGGCTCTTGAGCGAGTTGCGTCCCAAAATATACTGTATTTTCTATATAGTGCACTACTTTCGACCAGAGCCCTATGGGCCATTGTCAAAAGTATGCACTGTATAGGGTATAGGGTGCTATTTAGTATGCAGAAGAGTGTGAAGGTATAAATAGGAGAGAGGAGAGGAGCGGCAGCCAAACAACACTTTACCCACTGCAGACTAATTAAACCCAGGGAAGGAAGGTGAGACTGCCGAGCAGAGAAAGTGTGTGAGAGCAGTGTGGAGCAGAGCCAATCCGCCTCATTACAAATGAAGTGGCAACGCCATGAATCTAAAACACCTCTCTCTGCCTGCCCCCACTTCTCCCCTACCCTGTCCCTACTGTTTAAAATACAGACAGGGAGGGAGGAGGAGTGAGAGAAAGTTAGGGAAGTATGGAAGGAGCGAGCGAGCGTGCGAGCGAGCGAGAGAGAGAGAGAGAGAGAGAGAGGAAATGTCTGAAAGGGACTAGAAGAAAACAAAGTGGAGATGGAGACAACAGATTCAGACAGACAGACAGACAGACAGACAGACAGACAGACAGACAGACAGACAGACAGACAGACAGACAGACAGACAGACAGACAAAGCACAGACATACAGATAATCAATAGATGGATGTAGAGAGAGAGAGAGAGAGAGAGAGGGAGAGAGAGGAGAGAGAGAGAGAGGAGAGAGAGAGAGAGAAAGTGTCATGGAGAGGACAGACAGCAAGAGAAATACAAAAGAGAAAAAACAGACTTAAGGGATAGTGGGTGTGATAAATGACAGAGAGGGAACACAGACTTAAGGGGTAGTGGGTGTGATATATGACAGAGAGAGAACACAGACTTAAGGGATAGTGGGTGTGATATATGACAGAGAGAGAGCACAGACTTAAGGGGTAGTGGGTGTGATATATGACAGAGAGGGAACACAGACTTAAGGGGTAGTGGGTGTGATATATGACAGAGAGGGAACACAGACTTAAGGGGTAGTGGGTGTGATATATGACAGATCGAAAGACAATTTTGGAGAGAGACAGATGAAGAAAAGACGCATACAACAATCCCTACATGATACACCAGCGTATGTGTCTGTGTGTGTGAGGCGACGCCCATGCC
This sequence comes from Thymallus thymallus, assembly GCA_023634145.1. NCBI lineage: Eukaryota > Metazoa > Chordata > Actinopteri > Salmoniformes > Salmonidae > Thymallus > Thymallus thymallus. The sequence continues at coordinate 34,369,989 of CM042407.1, read as the reverse complement.
CCGCCCACCTGAGGTTCCATCTTCTTCCGCCATCTATTTCCTGTGTTTGAGGCAAAATTCACATGTTACTTAAATCTCATTGGTTGATTGCTTTTATTTTACTCCTGCTTGTGCCTGTCTTGTTTGTGCGTGTAGTTTTTTCCCGTTAATGTTGCAACCACGGAAACGCTTGTAAATGACCTGCCAAACACACCCCGGTAACGGCTGTAACGCACTCAATGGAATACATTGTCTTTCCGTTGCATTTATAACACTAAAGCTTCGTCAGTGATTAAACGCATCGTCCCGACACTTACATACCAAGAAGGAGAAGAAAGATAACTTTATTTTGATGGGTGTTAATTTTCGTTGGAATAGAAAAAGGTAATAATTTAATACTGTTTACAAATTAGATGCGCTGAAATAAAAGCAATTTCCGAAAATGAACACTGATTACAGTGATATTATTTCTGATGTCGCAAACAATGTAAAGTATAGGTGTAATCTAGAGCCAATCGTGTTGATTTTAATTCGAAGGTATCCTGCTATTGACACACTTGTTGAATTATGCAACAGAAAGTGTCAACAACAGTAATTAATGAGGCAGTCTAGACAGATCTGGTGAGTGCAGGTAGGCCTAGACAGAGCACATTGTTGGTGGTTGCAGCCTATTTCCACCCCTTTATATTAATCTATCCCTATATGTAAATAGTCTACCATTATATTTATGCAAATTAGGCATATAACTTTATTTTAACACAAAATATCTCATACCATTAGAAAATGTATATAGTGAAATCTGATAATAAATTGAATATCTGAACTCCCACCAAAATCCCTGAACTTTGTCCTTGCCATTAAAATGTTTGATTCGTCATAATTTAGTCCCCTTTTAAAATTCTAAAAGTTTGAGGTATCTTCATCCATTGTCCAACTGTTGCATTTATTAGAATTATGTGTATGTGCGTGTGTGTGTTTCTGTGTGAGATGGAGATTGCACACGGCCCAGACAGCCACCAACGCAGCCTCAGAGCCTGTGTGAAGCCGTCGGGTCGGTCTAGAAGAAGTGGCTGTCTCCCTCACCGCTCCACACAGCACACGGTTGTTCCGCTCTCTGAACTAGACAAGGCATCCATTCTCCCCTTTCTCAACATCTGCTATGTTGGTGTGTGTGTGTGTGTATGTGTATGTGTATGTGTGTGTGTGTGTGTGTGTGTGTGTGTGTGTGTGTGTGTGTGTGTGTGTGTGTGTGTGTGTGTGTGTGTGTGTGTGTGTGTGTGTCCGGGGTCGTCTTTGTGTGTGTGGATAGAAGCAGACTTCAGACAGCCTGGGCCACACTCTCCTCTCCTCAGTGACCGCCTATCGCCTCGTGTTAATCATTGATTAGGGTCAGCCTCAGCCCATTGCATTAATTAGCTCCGTCTATAATTGATGAGGGGGAGAGGAGCTACAAATCACTCCAGGAGCTGGGCTTTGGGTTCACACACAAAGCAGGGAGAGGGGGAGGAACAGAGGGAGGGGTGAGGGACAGAGGGAGGGAGGGAGGAAGGGAGACACAGAGGGGAGACAGTCACGGAGGGAGGGGCGAGGGACAGAGGGAGGTAGGGAGGAGACACTCATAGCATAGAGGCTAATCATTTGAGAGGACATTGCCTATTATAATAAGATGTATTATAGTAGCTATCTGCCCCCAAATGCCTTGGACAATAAGAGACTGAGCTCTACTGCTTTTGTTGGGTTGATTCTGTCCGGCTCGGTGTCACGTCACGCTGCTCATTACCATAAGATCAACGCTTTATCTAAGACTTTTAAAGCTAATTAGGGGTTTTATGTTACAACTATGATTTATTACAAGTCTGTGATAATGAATTATGCATTGTGTGTATGTACTGTATTCATTCGTCAGGTACTGTGTTATAGTGATTTATTGTACCATAGTAACAATGACTTACTGGATCGTTAAAATATAATAGTGAATAGATCAATGCGTTAGAGTGGTGCATATTGTACAGTCATCTACAATGGCTGGCTGTGTGTCTTAACAGTGGCATTGATAATGATATGGTCCGTATGTGGACATACTCTATACACAAAAGTATGTGGACACCCATTCAAATGAGAGGATTCGGCTAATAAATAGATAGATAAGATTATATTAGATTAGATTGATAGATTGATAGATGGATAGATACTTTATTGATCCCCAAGTGGAAATGTCTTCATCAAGGAGCTACGCAAAAACACAGGGCAGGCGCATGATACATAGAGCAGCAGTATGAAAAAGTAGTCTGGAGTCTGGAGTGCAAAAAAGCTACAAAAAGACATTGCATAGTATGGGTGGATGTACACTATACATTGTTACAGAGTGTTAGGTGAAAAACAATATATATATATATTGCAAGTTGATATAGATAAATAAGGAGTATTTGCATGGTTAACTATACTATACAGGTCGATCGCAGAGAAATACTTAAATAGCTAAAAGTGCGTATGATATCAGTGAGGGTAATAATAGTTTACTTAATATACAATCTGGTTAAATGAACAGGTAAATTAATATTTTGCATGGTTAAATTAACTGTACAGGTAAATATACAGTTAAATGTACAGGTAAGTGAATATTTACATGGTTACATTAACTTTACAGGTAAATGTATTATTTCAGCCACACCCATTGCTGACAAGTGTATAAAATCGAGCACACGGCCATGCAATCTCCATAAACAAACATTGGCAGTAGAATGGCCTTACTGAAGAGCTCAGTGACTTTCAACTTGGAGCTGTCATAGGATGCCACCTTTTCAACAAGTCAGTTCATCAAATTTCTGCCCTGCTAGAGCTGCCCCGGTCAACTATAAGTGCTGTTATTGTGAAGTGGAAACATCTAGGAGCAACAATAGCTCAGCTGTGAAGTGGTAGGGCACACAAGCTCACAGAACGGGACCGCTGAGTGCTGAAGTGTGTAAAATTGGCTGTCCTCAGTTGCAACACTCATTACCGAGTTCCAAACTACCTCGGGAAGCAACGTCAGCACAGTAACTGTTCGTTGGGAGCATCATGAAATGGGTTTCCATGGCCAAGCAGCCGCACACAAGCCTAAGATCGCCATGCACAATGCCAAGCGTTGGCTGGAGGGGTGTAAAGCTCACCGCCATTGGACTCTGGAGCAGTGGAAACGCACTCTCTGGAGTGATGAATCACGCTTCACCATCTGGCAGTCCGACGAACAAATCTGGGTTTGGCGGATGCCAGGAGAACGCTACCTGCCCCAATGCATAGTACCAACTGTAAAGTTTGGTGGAGGAGGAATGATGGTCTGGGGCTGTTTTTCATGGTTCGGTCTAGCCCCCTTAGTTCCAGTGAAGGGAAATCTTAACACTACATCATTCAATGAGTGACAGGGGTCGTCTGTAGGACAGCCTTCACTTCCTCTGTGTCGCTCCGGCACTCAAAGAACTCATCTCTGCCCTTGCTGTTGCTCCACGTGTCCCAGGACTTACCAGGAGACACCTCTCTCCTGCCCTCCTGTGCCGCCCGGTCAACCCTGACTCCTTCCTCTCCCTCTTTCTTTCTTTCGCTCCTTTCACCATTTTCACCCTCACTCTCTTCCTTTTGATGCAGCAATTGAGCATCTGGGAGAACGACACACAAGCAGCAAGCTTTTGGGAGGTGTGTGTGTGTGTGTGTGTGTGTGTGTGTGTGTGTGTGTGTGTGTGTGTGTGTGTGTGTGTGTGTAGGTGTAATTCTACCCGGTATAACTCCATCCCTTTGGCCCTTATCGAGCCATTTCTCCTCATCATGTCCCTGTGTGCCCACACTAAAGTCTTCTTCTCCTCCTACACTGAGCTACAGCCGTCTACCCCGGGCAGGCTACAGCACATTATTACTCTGAATAAGGCTCATTTCCTGCTCTAATACAGCAACGATCGAGAGAGAAGTAGTAGCGAGAGAGATTGGGATCAGAACGAGAGAGAGAGGGAGCAGCGAGAGAGAGAGAGAGAGAGGGAGCAGTGAGAGAGAGGGAGCAGCGAGAAAGAGAGGGAGCAGCGAGAAAGAGAGGGACTCAGTTCATGAGCCAGGAACTCTGCCCAGTGCTGCCTGGAAACCTCTTCCTTGTATTAAAGTGATTGCAGTTAAAGAGGCTCTCTCTGCTCTCCGCCTCGCCTTTCCAGAAAGATATTACCTCTCTTTCCTTCCCCCTTCCCTCTCACACTCCCACTTTCCCCGTCTCTCTGAGCGTCTTTATTACCACCTCTCTTCCTACCTCCTTCCATCTCTCCGTCCTTCCCTCTTTCTATTCTTCTCACTTCTTCTGGCCCTCTATTCTTCGGGCCCTCTGCAGACGTCTGGCTGGGCACTCTGCAGACGTCTGGCTGGGCACTCTGCAGACGTCTGGCTGGGCACTCTGCAGACGTCTGGCCGGGCACTCTGCAGACGTCTGGCCGGGCACTCTGCAGACGTCTGGCCGGGCACTCTGCAGACGTCTGGCCGGGCACTCTGCAGACGTCTGGCCGGGCACTCTGCAGACGTCTGGCCGGGCACTCTGCAGACGTCTGGCCGGGCACTCTGCAGACGTCTGGCCGGGCACTCTGCAGACGTCTGGCCGGGCACTCTGCAGACGTCTGGCCGGGCACTCTGCAGACGTCTGGCCGGGCACTCTGCAGACGTCTGGCCGGGCCCTCTGCAGACGTCTGGCCGGGCTGTGGGGTTAGGCCGTACACTCTTGTTCCCTCTCCATCCTTCCATCTCTTCCTCTGCTCCCTGTCGACTCACTCACTCCATCATCGTCATAAACATAAAGCAGAGACATTATTATCAGCCCATGTTAAACTTGCTGCATCCATTGGCTGGCGCTCACCATTCTGTTCTGACGTTCTACCTTAAATCATCCTATCCTCTCCAGGATCCATTTACACTAAATGGAGCAAACTCTCTGAGGAGAAATGTACCAGTAATCGTTTTTATTTCTGCATGGTATTTCTGCCAGACTAATATGCAAAACAAAAACAGAGAGTGAGCAAGACATCCTTGTGTACAGGTAGCTTCTGCTATCATCATCTTAATCCATCTTAATCCATCTTAATCCATATTAATACATCCTTCCCTAAACAATTAATTTCGGCTTTCAGATTGCTTTTGTGCTGGATTAATGCTTTCATGGGGCTATTGTTCATGTTGGTGTGTGGGGCTTACAGTGGTGTTCATCAAAGACTTTTGCTGTTGTTGCAAGCCTTCAAGAGGGAAGGGGAAAGCTCTGACAAAGCCTATTAGGACTAAGTCAACAGACTTAATAATCCTAGTGCGGTCCGTATGTATACAGTTGATAGACTGGACCCAACTGTACACATGTGGACCTCACTAGATTGATTACTGAGGCTGTTCACAGAGTAAACTACAGGCTACCATACATGCATAATTGGGTAGTTACCTGGAGGTTCTGGTGGAGGAGACAGCGGAGGTCTGGGGGACCAGGGAGGAGGATGATGATTCAGTATACTGTCATAGTGTATATCCTAAACATAATTATTTATGGGATTCCAGTTCACGTTCAATCCAATTGGATGAGGGTTCAATCCAGTTTCATTCTATTACAGTCCCCTCAGGAAATGACTGGGTGGATGTTGAGTAGATGTCTATTAATGGACAAGTTCCAATATGAACTTAAATTGACAGGAATATAAATGGAATTGATCCCAATCGATGCTGTGCTTGTTACTGTGTCCATTAGGTAGCAAAAGAAGGTGTTATAATCTGGGGTCTTATTCGTCAGGGCACACCGTAGCGAAAGGGAAAAAAGAAAAAAATTATATTTCAATCCAGTTCAAATCCAGTTCTTCTCACCCGTAGATTAGGTAGTTGTTCTCCAAACGGAATCTCATCTCCAGGACAAACTCCTGCCAGAGGTGAGCCACGGCCCGGACCCCTCCATGGTAGAAGTTAACCAGCCACAGACATGGCGCCAGGCGGTACGTTAGACTGTCACTAGGAGCAGGCTTCAGCTGGTTGTACAGGATCTGTTGACTACAATCAACACGCAGTATTGCAGAAAATGACATTAATCAATCAGACTTTTTCTAACATTTTCTTGGCAATTGGAAATTGTATTTGAGTTTTGTTCATTCGTGAAAATTTATTTCACAACAAAAAAATTACAATGAGTGCTTTTATCAGACAACTTCATGTATTTCAAAATGTTTCTCCAATGGCAGGCCTACTGAACACAACCCTGGAGTGCAGTATGCCTGACAGACTCATTTAGGGCAAAAAACAAAACGTGCACCCAAGGGGTGAGCCCCAGGACCAAGTTTGGGAAACCCTGGTCTAGGCCAATGGCAGTGTGAGCATGTAGGGAATAAGGTACCATTTGGGACACAGCCAGTGCCTTCACGGCTGATTAAGAAGCTGTTCCACACAGCAGGGACAGTAACAGAGGAGCCTGGCTGAAGACTCAGCTCTCCTGCTCTCCTCTCCTCTGAGAGAGAAAATGGATGGATCTCGCTCTCTCTCTCTTGCACACAGCCACTGAGGCAGAACCACTTGTTTAGTATGATGTCAGCCAGCCTAAATCCCCATAAGCCTTCAGATGGTAAGAGTGTGTGTGTGTATGTGTGTGTCAGGGCATGCGTGTGTGCTTGCTTGTGTCCATTGTTACCAGCAGTATAGAGTTGAGCACGTCGTTGTTGAGTGGGGATTCGTCAACGTGGCGGCGGATGCGTTTGCAGGCGCTGTGCTCCATGTTGGAGACAGACAGCTTGGGGATGGGCACCGCCGTGGGCTCCATCAGCTTAGACAGGGCATGGCTGATGTCATCTAATGAGGGGGGAGTGGAAGGGGAGGGACAAGGAAGCCATACACAGGGAGGGAGTGAGGGTGGGCTCTGATTGAGAGAGAGTACATTCTCCCTTCACATGCAAACAACCAAACAACAGCCAAGGGTCCAGAGGGTCTTCTACTTCACATCTCCTTTCCTCCATCTGCACTGACCTCTACACAAATCCCCCTAGGGAATACACTATATTGGAAGATGTTAGCCTATTGAGATACACCCCAGTAGCCATAGAACACATTACCTTTGCCTTCCTCCTCAGGAAGTCACCTGGGATGGAGAAGATGGTTATCATTAGTTACCATAGCCACAAAGTCATAAAATTATCTTCTTAAAATGTGATTTTAAACCTAACCTAAACCACACTGCTAACCGTATGCCTAACCTAACCTTTTTACTTAAACCTTTTTAAAAAAACCTTATTTAACTAGGCAAATGTTAAGAACAAATTCTTATTTACAATGAAAGCCTACCTACAGGGACAGCCATAGTAGTACGGTGCCCCTGGAGCAAATTAGGGTTAAGTGCCTTGCTCAAGGACACATCGACAGGATTCGATCCAGCAACCTTTCAGTTACTGGCCCAACACTCTGACCACTAGACTACCTGCCGCCCTAACCTTAAAGATGCACTATGAGGAAATCGCTCCACCATTTCCTGGTTGGTAAAATTCAAATAGTTTGCCCTAATTTCAGTTTACGTGACAAAACAAGCAAGTATAGTGTAGAGAATCATTGTACCATCTAAACCGCTGTGATTTTTTTTTTCCATAACTAAATATATTGTATTTTCAGGTGTTTGAAGTTGGTGTACAAAACTGAAAGTAAAAGATGCAAAAACGCAACATAAAAACAGCGAGCATAGAAATAGAGCACATAGAACATCTTCTTACACTTGCCTTCAATGCCATCTATAGCTCACATTTCTATGTGAAGTTTGTCGAGTCCTCTCAAAACGTACCTATTTGAGCTTTCAATTAAGATCACAAAGCTATTTTAATTTTTACGATATAGCCAATTTTGACTTTGTGGCTGTGGCAACAAGTGACAACCAGGAGATGACGTTTGTTCAAATTCAAAAATATTTTTTGTCCATCAAATTTGACATAAGATAGTAAGTGTTTGGAACTCCCTTTACATCACCTCAGTGTTAATGCTAAATTGTAACTATTTCGCCACTATGGCCTATTTATTGTCCTAACTCCCTAATCTAAATACATTTGCACACATTGTATATTTATTTTCTATAGTGTCATTGTCTGTACGTTTGTTTATCCCATGTGTAACTCTGTGTTGTTGTTTTTTGTTTTTTTGTTGTCGCACTGCATTGCTTTATCTTGGCCAGGTCGCAGTTGTAAATGAGAACTAGTTCTCAACTGGCCTACCTGGTTAAATAAAGGTTAAATAAAATAAACATACATCTGATGGATGAGGGAGCATTTTAAACCACGTTACATTGACAATTTATAATATTCTATAGGATTTATATAATATAGGATCAGTATTTTTGTGAGGGGCTGACCAATGAGGGGCCTGGAGCAGGTCCAGGTCACTGTGAGGTCACACAGAGAGCACATATGGTCAGGCCACACAGGGAGGGAGGTAAACTGGCCCTGGATCAGATCAGTGGTTCACCTTTACCATTATAGTCAAGATTAGGACTGAATAAAGGCTATTAAACATGGGGCTCTGACGGGAAGAGAAGATTCATTGTTATTGTGGTTTACTTTACATCCAGATATTAACCTGGTGTTCTTATAGAGGTTATATAGTGGAAAGTAATTACATGATAATTATCTTTTGACTTTTTGGTTTATTTGGGATCCTTGAAATAAGAACCATTGAGTATCAGTTGCCCTATAATCTCAATTACCCAGTCAGTCAGTCCGGGAGGGTACCATTTCAGTTGACAAGTTGACCCGAGGCAAGTCACATTTTTTGTAAAACCCCAAAATATTGTCTAACATTTCTACCCCAGAACGCCCTAAGGGGATTCAAAAATAAATACAACCATCAAAATAAACCCCAAAACACTCTTTGAAAGAGGACCATCTTGTCTTTGACAGGGCTAATCTCTATTTTTCTGCATCCACGTACAGATATCTTTGATTCCCTTCAAAGAACACAGGATCCATCTCTACGTCTTCATACATTGAAGCTCATGCACATTTAGGATGAAAAAAAAAACAAGCACACTGTTAATATGAAGCGATGGCTCACTGAGCAACATTTCATCACTTAAATGAAAAGCGTAAAATCATTCAGCATGAATTAATTTCAGCTTTAATGCAGTTGAAAGAGCGAGCAGTGTTGCTGGGGCTGAGGTACTTGTTATATCCTCTCCCACACACCTCCTCCTCAACCACCCTCTCAACACCTACACTGTCTGGCACACAGGAAATTAATATGGGTAACAACCTTTCACAGTGTTCCAAAGGTATGGAGAACTTGTTTAACTGACCTGGATGTTCTGTCTCTCTCTCAGTCTACCTCAAAGCTCACTTGCTTTATACGTTTAACCTGGATACTGATTCTTTGTTGTCTGAATACCTGTCATTTGGTAAGAGGACAAACAATGTTCTTGATAGAACGTATCTCAGGCTGTTGAGATGTTCTGCCAATGTGTTTCAACCAGCAGGCCAGAGGGGAGAGAACGAGGGGTGTGGTGGTTGATATTCACGAGTACACATTGTTATCCACCACGATACCTTCTGTCAGGTGGGGCCAGGTGGTCACTAGGTGAAGCTCACTGAAACAACAATGAAAGAAAATACAGATTTGTTCGTTTTGCGATACTTCTAACACTATATGAGATATACAATTTGGTCAGCAGTGAATTAAAGGCTCATGCCAAAGACGTAAAGATACACGTGAACAATGAGGTAAATCGCTAAATCAAGCATGCGTTGACTAGTCGTCATGGCTACATCAGTCCTACCTGACAGGATCCTCACACGCTCTTAACAGCAGCTACCCGAATTACACCCCTCCCACTTCCACTCCGAGGAGAGCGTCGAAGTCTGAAGGCGACGGAGAAAAAAAAACACGCTTTCCACCTTTACTTTTCAATCATGACTCCCAATACTTTCACTTAGAAGTAGCAAGAAAAAACTAAACTGTAAACACTTCCTATGCTTTTTCATCCTCAATGCCTTGAAGGCAGGCAAATTCATAACAATAAAGACTAAAGGACCAAATATACTCTGGTGTCAAATATAAAAACCTCAAATTGACCCTCCACCCACTAACATTCCTCTCAGGTCCCATTCAAGAGGAGCAGAAATATTGTCAGTTTGTGAGCCGTTTAAAAAGCTCTCCGACCTCCAACCTTTTACTGCCTTCCCTGCACCACTCAAAGACTCAAGCATCTATTTGCAACACTAAAATGTACCCCGGAGAGCAGCACTTAACATAACTGTGGGAAGAATCATCCACTATTGAATTTAGAGCAAAGAGAGAGTGAGTGGATTATATCAGTTTGCTAAAAAGTTAGGTAATGTGCACAGAGGCGCTGAAAGACCAAAGCTTCCAATACACCCTGTGGTCTAGCCTAGTAGGGCCCGAAATTATTGACACCCTTGATAATGATGACTGTATAAAATAAATTATTCAAATACTGAGCTATATCGTATGTTATTCTGGGGCCCTTGTTAAGGTCAACGGCATCATGAACTTAAACGGTACAAGGGCATTTTAGCCAGAAACCTGGTTGCCTCTGCCAGGACGCTGAAACTTGTCCGCAAGTGGATCTTCCAGCAAGACAACGACCCCAAGCACACATCAAAATCCACAAAGAAATTGTTAATTGGCCACAAAATCAACATTTTGCAATGGATTTCAGTCTCTGGACTTGAAATTCACTGAAAACCAGTGGTTTGAATTGAAGAGGGCAGTCCATAAGCGCAGACAAATAATATCAAGGATCTGGAAGGATTATGTAAGGAGGAATGGTCTAAGATCCCTCTCAGTGTGTTCTCCAACTCATAAAACATTTTAGAAAAAGAATCAGTGCCGTTATCCTTGCAAGGTGAGGTATTGAAAGGTATTGAAAACAGGGGTGTCAATCATTTTGACCCCTACCTTTTTGAGAGAGAAAAAGTATTCCTTGTTATACAAAATATATTTTTTGGGGCATACAATATAGCTCAGTATTTGAATGATTTATTTTATACAGTAATTATTTCTCATCTTTAGCAAAAGTGTCAATAACTTCAGACTGTATGCCTAGCACCATTTATATTTCTGATTTGACATATCAGTTGCCCTCCTAGCTCCTTGCTGTTTTATATTTTGTGGTTTTACTGAACAGACAGGATGTTGTTTTACTGAACAGACAGGATGTTGTTTTACTGAACAGACAGGATGTGGTTTTACTGAACAGACAGGATATGGTTTTACTGTACAGATAGGGTGTGGTTTTACAAAAACAGATAGGATGTGGTTTTACTGTACAGATAGGATGTGGTTTTACTGTACAGATAGAATGTGGGTTTACAAGAGGAGACAGGTAAGGTAGGAGGAGTGTGACTGGGCGAGTTAGAAGGGAGGTGGGCTGGATTCAAACCCACATCGACTCTAGTATATAAGTGTCCTGGAGTCAGCGGCACTAATAACTAGACACATTCCTTCCTGTTTAGTGGGCTGTGGTTGCTGTTGTTGTTGTGTTGTGTTTACCCGGGGGCTGCTGAGGCCAGGAGTACTGCTGCCAGTCCTGCAGGACGTACGTGAAGCGGATAGCAATGTTGATGGGAGGCAGAGGAGACAGGGGACAGCCCTGGAGAACAACAGAGAAAAGAGACAAGAAAGAGGGAGAAGAAAGAGAAACACAATTAGAGACAAGGTTATGTAATATCTTGTGCTATCCATCATGTAATATCTTGTGCTATCCATCATGTAATATCTTGTGCTATCCATCATGTAATATCTTGTGCTATCCATCATGTAATATCTTGTGCTATCCATCATGTAATATCTTGTGCTATCCATCATATCTAGCATATCATTTAATTGTAAGGCTGGGTGCCCAGACAAAGGTTCAGCCAAGTCCTGGACAAAAAACATGTTTAATGAAGATTCACCATCGAAAGTGAATCTTAGTCCAACACTAGACTTACTCTCATTCAGGGAAAACAATTATTTTGGGGTGATCCATGTGACAGAGCTAATAGGTTAATGTAAGGAATATAGTCATAAGACCAGGTTCTTCCATACTCACCATCTTGGACTTGAAGATGTCTAGCAGGCCTGAGAGGTGGTTGTACTGGCTTGGCACCTTGTGGAGGTGGACCATCTCAAAGTCGGTACGCACCCCCGGTCCCTAGCACTCCCCATGGTACATCCTCCACCTCTGCTGGATCTGGACAAACATCAGCACCTGGCTGTATGGCATCCACAGGGACAGGGGAGGTAGAGGACTTTGAAAAGGGTAGGTCACTTCCAACTCTTGTTTTGATGTTTTGATATCTTGTGGCTACTGTAACTACTCTCTGTTCTTGTGTCAAGATGAGTTAATGTCACATTCCATCAGCTGTGAAGACCCACCTATAGAAAGATAAGCAACATCTAGTTTAAACCTTTCAGATTTGACTAATCTTTCCATTGGTTTGGGATGGAGGCCATACATTTGGAGCTGCACAACAGATGATGTTTGGTTTTGAAGTGATCCCTTTAACTTTAGAGACATGCCAGGCATCTCTGGTATCCATGTGGAAGAGAAGCCACACTGAAACCCTGTAACTACATCCACAACCCTATTCTAGCACAGTTACACAGCAGCACCTGGTGCACAGTAGAGGAACCACATCCGCCACCTAGTGGATTGAACAAGTATATAATTTAATAATAAGCCTTTTTTACATGTACATAATAGTAATTTAGCAGACGCTCCTATCCAGAGCGACTTTCTGTATGAAGACGTAGAGATGGATCCTATGTACATTTTCATACTTATCCCCCCACCCCCCATACTGACCTTGAATATTATTTGCAAAAAACGATACATGCATCGGTGACAGAACATATGCTCATGCAAGAAATGAACCTGAAGCTATGTTCTGATGTTCTGCTACTTGCTTCCTCCTACTCAACCCATGTGTTATTAATGTCTCTCTACCACACAGTAAACTCTCAGAGAGACAGTGGGAGACCAGATGACCTTGCTGCTGCTGCTACTACAGAGCTACACTGCTACCATCTTCCATTCGGCCCGGTGTTGCCATGGATACCAGCTGACCTACCGCAATACCTGATGCCAGAGAGGGCTGTACTCACTTCCCACAGTGTTGCTATTTTAAAACATGGCTTGTGACATTATACAGAAACACACACCGAGGACATGTTGCAACTAGCTGTGTGAATGTGTAAGAACTAACATTGTTTTCCCTTAAGCATAGATTCATGATTAGGAATAGGACACATTGGCAGTATCAGCTATTATTTTATTTGTCAAAGCAAATTCTGTAACCAATATTAACTAGATTTTCCAAAAGAACATAAACAGTTGTTGTATAACTGTGACTTATAACCATAACAGTTACTGTTCCCAAAGAGACAGGAATATAATATTTGCTGAATATTCCCTGTTGCTCTGACCTACGGTCACCTACCAGTCTGTGTTGGCCAGAGAGATGGCGCTACCACCACCTACCAGCCTGTGTTGGCCAGAGAGATGGCGCTACCGCCACCTACCAGCCTGTGTTGGCCAGAGAGATGGCGCTACCACCACCTACCAGCCTGTGTTGGCCAGAGAGATGTAGCTACCGTCACCTACCAGCCTGTGTTGGCCAGAGAGTTGTAGCTACCGTCACCTACCAGTCTGTGTTGGCCAGAGAGTTGTAGCTACCGTCACCTACCAGCCTGTGTTGGCCAGAGAGTTGTAGCTACCGTCACCTACCAGCCTGTGTTGGCCAGAGAGTTGTAGCTACCGTCACCTACCAGTCTGTGTTGGCCAGAGAGTTGTAGCTACCGTCACCTACCAGCCTGTGTTGGCCAGAGAGTTGTAGCTACCGTCACCTACCAGTCTGTGTTGGCCAGAGAGTTGTAGCTACCGTCACCTACCAGTCTGTGTTGGCCAGAGAGTTGTAGCTACCGTCACCTACCAGTCTGTGTTGGCCAGAGAGTTGTAGCTACCGTCACCTACCAGTCTGTGTTGGCCAGAGAGATGGCGATACCGCCACCTACCAGTCTGTGTTGGCCAGAGAGTTGTAGCTACCGTCACCTACCAGTCTGTGTTGGCCAGAGAGTTGTAGCTACCGTCACCTACCAGCCTGTGTTGGCCAGAGAGATGGCGCTACCGTCACCTACCAGTCTGTGTTGGCCAGAGAGTTGTAGCTACCGTCACCTACCAGCCTGTGTTGGCCAGAGAGTTGTAGCTACCGTCACCTACCAGTCTGTGTTGGCCAGAGAGTTGTAGCTACCGTCACCTACCAGTCTGTGTTGGCCAGAGAGTTGTAGCTACCGTCACCTACAAGTCTGTGTTGGCCAGAGAGATGGAGACAGAGCTGAGGAGCAGGTTGCACTTGGACTCACTGATGACAGCCTCACAGTTGGCCCCAGGGGAGATTACCACAAATTCACTCATGCCATACCTGCAAACACAGACGGGATACTTAAAAGGTGCAATATGCAGAAATCACTCTGCCATTTCCTAGTTGCTCAAATTCGAAATAGTTTGCCTAATTTCAGTTTATGTGACAAAACAAGCAGTCATTGTGTAGAGAATCATTGTACCATCTAAACCGTTGTGAAATATATGTATTTTCCATAACCAAAAATGTTGTATTTTCAGCTGCTTGAAGCTGGTGTCCAAAACAAAAGTAAAAGATGCAAAAACTAAACTAAAGCTTGGGAAGCATAAAGGTGAGCTCCAAATGTATTGGGACAATGACACATTTATTGTTTGCTATGACTCTGTACACCAGCACAGTGTTGGAGTACAGACCCAAAACAACAAGATAAAATGTCACTGTCCCAATACTTTTGGAGCTCACTGTAGAACAGATCTAACGCTCCCTAGACTTGCTTTCAATGAGAATGACATGTATATAACTCATATTTCAGGTGGCGTTTTTTCATTATTTCACCCACCATGGAGGTCAATGAGTGTCCAATTTGGTCAACAACAAACATTTATGGCTTATTTGCTACGTGGGGTTTATTTAATCGAATAACAATTTCGTAATACTTAAGTTGTTACGAGTGTACTGATATACAGTATGTACGACACGTGACATTCCGGCAACTTTGAGAAAAAACACTTTATATGGGAGCTGTCTCGAGATGGCTATGCATATTCATGAGGCTAGTAGCATAGTGTCTCTCTCCATTGAATACAGGCGGTTGACGTCAACAACTCTCAAATGAGATTTCAATGATGAGATGTGTCAACCAATCCAAATAAATTATAGTCTGGAGCTAGACAGCCCTCCTTGCAGTTTTAACGAAAACAACTACCATTATTAGGGCGGAGAGATGCACAGATCTTGTCAGTATATCCATAACCTTTGCTATCGTCTACAATTGATGTGCCCAGCCGGTAATACACTCTTGTCCCCGGTGGATTGGCTTGGCTCGTACATAAATCATCCTCAATTCAGGCTGCAATGTCCTCGTTAACTAGGTTAAATGGCGGGCCGTGAAAAAGAAAAACTGGAAAAATGACTAAATAAAACAAATTTTCACCACCATTTTTGGACAATTTAGGATGTTGAACACTGCCAAGAGAAGCTGTGGTTGAGAGCTTCGCTTGCAACGCAAACCAAACCTCAGATAGCCCAGCAGATCATTGCTATTGGGAGACTGAACTACTGTACCTGCCACAGTGCTCCAGTCAGATGTTCAAGAAGCTGGAGAGTGTCTACTCATCTCGCTTCTCCCAGTTCCAGCCCAGGGCTCTGGAGTGTCCTCTCCTCTCGCTTTTCCCAGTTACAGCCCAGGGCTCTGATTAAGGTGCTCCACTTCTGTATTCACCTGGAGAGAATTCCACTCAATGTTGTGTTCAAAGTCTTGAACCCCTACTTCCTACAGAGGTTGCAAGGTAGGCTAGTCAGTGTGTGTGTGCAAATGTGACTGAAAGAAAACTACAGGCTGCGTGTGAGTGTGTCTTGGTAATATACCCTCCCCAGAGCGGTATATATTGACTGGTTGTCATCAAGTTGCCCACTCAAAAAGAATCTCCAGGCTGTAACCAGTGCCTGCAACCTGATTCAAGTCATCAGTCAACCTACCAGGGTACTTACAAACAGAACAGGAACTAAATGATCCACTTGTCTTCACTAATGTTGCTCTAAAGCAGTATCCACACTCATTAGTTGTACAGTAGTGATCATAATATAATAGATTAGAAAAATCTAAGTTCCAAAAACGGGACCTAAAATTGTGTATAAATGATCATACAAGATGTCCTGCAATGATTCCTATGTCGAAGATGTGAAAAATATTTGTTGGTCTGATGTGTGTAATGAGGAACATCCTGAAACTGCTTCTTCCGTTACTGATAGGCATGCGTCCATCAAGAAACTGACTGTTAGAACTGCCAAAATCCCATGGATAGATGATTAATTGAAAAACTGTGTGGCTGAGAAGGATGAGGCAAAGGAAATTGCAAATAAGTCTGACAACACAGCAGACTGCTAAACATACAGTAAACTGAGAAATCACATGACTAAACCAAACAAAAAGAAGAAGAAACTATACTTTGAAACAAAGATAAATGATATAAAGAATGATAGTAAAAAGCTCTGGAGTACTTTAAATGAAATTCTAGCCAAAAAAGCAAACTCGACTTGTTGGTCATTGAGGTGGATGGCTTCGTCATAACAAAACCCATTGATATTGCCAACCAATTGAATAACTTTTTGTTGACAAGATTAACAAACTTAGGAATGAAATGCAAACAAATGCTGAGCCTTCATATTCATGCACAATGGACCAAATAATGAAAGACAAGCACTGTGCTTTTGAGTTACACAAAGTGGGTGTGGAAAAGGTGAAAATTGTTGCTATGTGTAAATGACAAACCACCTGTTTTTTTATTTTATTTTTATTTCACCTTTATTTAACCAGGTAGGCCAGTTGAGAACAAGTTCTCATATACAACTGCGACCTGGCCAAGACAAAGCAAAGCAGTGCGACAAAAACAACAACACAGAGTTACACATGAGAATAAAACAAACGTACAGTCAATAACACAATAGAGAATCTATATACCGAGTGTGCAAATGTAGTGCAAAATGCAGTAAGGTTAGGAAGGTAAATGGTATCAACAACCTGGATGGTAAATGAGGTTGGTAGCGGAATACATTGTGACTCCTGTTTGCCACATCTTCAATTTAAGTCTAGAAGACGGTCTGTGCCCTCAGACATGGAGGGAGGCAAAGATCATTCCACTACCCAAAAATAGCAGAGCACCCTTTAATGGTTCAAACAGCCGACCAATCAACCTGCTACAAGTGCTTAGCAAACTTTGGGAAAAAAATAAAATACTAAGTTATTTTACAGAAAACTAATTAACATACTTTCTGCATGCTTATAGGGAAGGGCACTCAACATACTCGGCACTGACATAAATTACTCATGATTGGCTGAAATAAATTGATAGAAGATTGTGGGAGCTATTTTGTTAGACTTCAGTGCAGCTTTGATATCATTGATCATAACCTATTGCTGAAAATACATAGGTGTTGTGGATTTGCACCCTCTGCCTTATTATGGATTGAAAGTTACCCATCTAATAGAACACAGAGGGTTTTCATTAATCGAAGCCTCTCTCATGCAAATTCAGTTGAGTGTGGTGTACCACAGGGCAGCCGGTTAGGGCCATTATTGTTTTCTGTTTTAAAAAATTACCTTCTACTTACCTTGATTAAAGCCTGTGTGTCTATATACGCTGACGACCCAACAGTATACACATCAGCTGCAATAGTAAAATAAATAACAGACACTTAGAGTTACAGTCAGTTTTAGAATGGATTACTAGCAATAGTCTGGTGCTGAATATCTCAAAAACGTAAAGCATACTTTTTTGACAAATCCCTCACTCAATGGTAAACCTTAGATCTATTATTGAATAATGTGGCTGTTGAGACTAAAATGCTGGTTGTAACCCTAGATAGCAAGCTGTCATGGTCAAAACATATAGACTCAATGGTTGCTAAAATGGGAAGAGGTCTGTCCGTTATAGGGCGTTGCTCTGCCTTCTTGACATCTCAGTCGACCATACAGGTCCTAAAGGCCCTAGTTTTGTCTCACCTAGACTACTGCCCAGCTGCGTGGTCACGTGTGGCAGAAGGACGTAGGTCAATTGCAGTTGGTCCAGAACAAAGCAGCACGTATCGCACTTAGATGTACACAGAGGGAATGTGTCAGTAACATGCATGTCAGTCTCTCCTGGCTAAAAGTTAAGGAGAGATTGGCTGCATCACTATTGGTCTTATTGGTGCAATGTACCAAACGTCTGTTCAAGCAGTTGGCACACAGTTCGAACACTCATAAGTACAACACATGCAACCAGAGGTCTCTCTCTTCACAGTTCCCAGGTTCAGAACAGAGGATGGGAAATGCACAGTATTCAATAGAGCCATGACTACATGGAACTCTGCCACCCCAACATAACATAACATGCACAAAGAGGACTGTGA
This sequence comes from Thymallus thymallus, assembly GCA_023634145.1. NCBI lineage: Eukaryota > Metazoa > Chordata > Actinopteri > Salmoniformes > Salmonidae > Thymallus > Thymallus thymallus. The sequence continues at coordinate 34,351,549 of CM042407.1, read as the reverse complement.
AGAGACACAGCCATTTTATACTGTATATCTTGTATTGTAATTCGCGCTGTACTATGTATTATACCTAGATATTGTGTGTATGTACTGATATGTAGGCCGTGTGTGACATTTTAAATGTATGTATTTCAGTCCTTGACTAACAATATTCTGTACTATGTATTATGTCATGTTTTATGTGGAACCCTAGAAGAGTAGCTGATGCTTTTTCAGCGGCTAATGGGGTTGCTAATAAATACCAAATCTGATCTGCTTTAGTCAAAATCCGTATAGCGGTTATTTTGGCAGTGTCAGGGGTGGAACAGCGTTAGAGCTGTCAAATCTACAAGTGGCTCCCGGCCATTGCCATTGGCTGCACAGTCACATTAACAGATATCCCCAATACAGCCTTCCCAGTGGGCAAAAACTGGTTGAATCAACATTGTTTCCACGAGCTTTCAGCTGTTATTGTGACTGTTGTATACATTCCACCTCAGGACGAGAAAAACAACAAACTGGCACTTAACGAATTGTACGAGGCTATAAACAAGCAGAAAACTGCACTGGAAACTGCTTTTCTTGTTGCGGGTGATTTTTTTAATCGCCAATTTCATTGGTAGTTAGTCTTGTCCCATCGCTGCAACTCCTGTATGGACTCGGTAGAGGCGAAGGTCGAGAGCCGTGAGTCCACAATCTTCTTACTATCAATTTATTTCAGCCAATCATGAGAACAAGAATAGACTGACGAGTTCCCACAAATGCTGATGCTCCAGATAGCCATTGGAACACAGGAGTAATGGTTGCTGATAATGGGCCTCTGTACGCCTATGTAGATATTCCATAAAAAATCTGCCGTTTCCAGCTACAATAGTCATTTAGAACATTAACAATGTATTTCTGATCAATTTGATGTTGTTTTAAATGGACAAAACATTTGCTTTCTTTCAAAAACAAGGACATTTCTAAGTGACCCCAAACTTTAGAACGGTAGTGTACATGTTAATGGCATCTTCTGATTACAATTATTATGTCTCATATTTTAACTAAAATGCAATCTATTAGCTTCCAAAATGTAAGCAGGTATATCTAGCTGTCCAATAACACATTCTGATGAACTGGCTTGTGTGTGCAATTAGTGAATGTTGGAAAAAGATCTTGTTTCCTTTCTAAACATAGCAATGTGAATTAAAAGAGGACTCGGCCCACAAAAATAGTTGAAATTAACTGGCAAAAGAGTTGAGTCTCATTCAAAGGCAACGACAGTGTGTATACAAAGAGAAGTGAGTTATTTAGCTTTCTTATTTTTTACCCCAGAGTTCACTATAAAGAGGACTGAGATCAATTATTTTTAAAAGGAGGACTCTATGTGAAAACACCCTAATAGAAAATGACTCAAGTAAAAGTGAAGTCACCTGGTAAAATAGTACTTGGTTTTAAATATACTTAAGTAACAAAATTAAAAGTATAAATAATGTAAAATTAAGCAAACCAAACTGCCCAATTATTATATATATTTTTTTTTACGGATAAGCCAGGGGCACATTCCAACCCTCAGACATAATTTACAAACAAAACATTTATTTAGTGAGTCCGCCAGATCAGAGGCAGTAGGGTTGACCAGTGATGTTCTCTTGATAAGTGCGTGAATTGGACAATTTTCCTGTTCTGCTAAGCATTCAAAATGTAATGAGTACTTTTTGGTGTCAGGCTAAATGTATGGAGTAAAAAGTACATTATTTTTCTTTAGTAAAGTAGAAGTTATAAATAGTAGAGTAAAGCACAGGGTCGGAAGGTATTCTAGGGAGATGAGAGAATGAGCAGAAAAGCTGGCAGGCATATTCAGGTCAACCTCTCCTTGGAATCGCTAGAGTGCGATGAGACAAGGACATCCCGGCCAGCCAAACCCTCCCCTAACCCGGACGATGCTGCGTGCGCCACCTCATGGGTCTCCCGGTCAAGGCCGGCTCCGACACAGCCTGGGATCGAACCAGGATCTGTAGTGATGCAGACCTGTAGTGATGCAGGCCTTAGACCGCTGCGCCATTCGGGAGGCCCACTGACAGCACTTTCTGATCACAGCAGAATCACCCTAGAGCACACAAAAACGATGCATACCACGGCCTAAACATCAGCACCACAGGTAACTTCCACAAAGCTGTGAATGATCTGAGAGATAAGGCAAGAAGGGCCTTATACGCCATCAAAAGGAACATAAAATTAGACATACCAATTAGGATCATGCTAAAAATACTTGAATCAGTTATAGAGCCCATTGCCTTTTATGGTTGTGAGGTCTGGGGTCCGCTCATCAAAAAATTATTCACAAAATGCCATAAACATCAAATAGAGAGACTGCATGCAGAATTCTACAAAAATATTCTGTGTACAACGTAAAACACCAAATAATGCATGCAGAGCAAAGCCGATACCCGCTAATATCAAAATCCAGAAAAGAGCCATCTAAAAGGAAGTGATTCCCAAACCTTCCATAACAAATCAATTCACCTACAGAGTGCTGAACCTGAAGAAAAGTCCCCTAAGCAAGCTGCTCCTTGGGCTCTGTTCACAAACAGACTCACAGAGCCACAGGACAGCAACACAATTAGACTCAACCAAATCATGAGAAAAACAAAAAAGATAATTTCTTGACATTGCAAAAAAAAAAATATATATTAATAAACTGAGCAAACTAGAATGCTATCTGGGCCTAAACAGAGTACACAGCGGCAAAATACCTGACCACTGTGACTGACCCAAAATTAAGGAAAGCTTTAACTATGTACAGTGCGCACAGCCTTGCTATTGAGAAAGGCCACCTTAGGCAGACCTGGCTCTCAAGAGAAGACAGACTATGTGCACACCGCCCACAAAATGGGGTGGAAACTCCTGACAAATGTATGACCATATTAGAAACCCATATTTCCCTCAGATTACACAGACCACAAATAATAAGAAAGCAAGTCCAATTTTCATAAATTTCCATATCGACTGGGTGAAATACCACAGTCTACCATCACAGCAGCAAGATTTGTGACCTGTTGCCACAAGAAATGGGCAACCAGTGAAGAACAAACACCATTATAAATACAATCCATATTTATGTTGATTTATCTTCCCTTTTTCCACATTTTGTTACGTTACAGCCTTATTCTAAAATGTATTAAATAAAACATTTTCTTCATCAATCTACACACAATACCCCACAATGACAAGGCAAAAACAGGTTTTTAGAAAATGTTCCTAAAAAAACAAATCTGATATCACATTTACATAAGTATTCAGACCCTTTACTAGTACTTTGTTGAAACACCTTTAACAGCGATTACGGCCTTGAGCCTTCTTGGGTATGACGCTACAAGTTTGGCACACCTGTATTTGGGGAGTTTCTCCCATTCTTCTCTGTAGATCCACAATCTGTCAGGTTGGATGGGGAGCATCGCTGCACAGCTATTTTCAGGTCAATCAGGTTCAAGTCCTGTCTCTCGCTGGGCCACTCAAGGACATTCAGAGACTTGTCCCAAAGCCACTCCTGCGTTGTCTTGGCTGTGTGCCGTTGTCCTGTTGGAAGGTAAACCTTCGCCCCAGTCTGAGGTCCTGAGCCCTCTGGAGCAGGTTTTCATCAAGGATCTCTCTATACTTTAATTAATTCATCCTCCCTCAATCCTGACAAGTCTCCCAGTTCCTGCCGCTGAAGAGTCTTGGTAGTTCCAAAGGTCTTCCATTTAACAATGATGGAGGCCACTGTGTTCTTAGGGACCTTCAATGCTGCAGAATTTTCTTCCCCCCAGATCTGTGCCTTGACAATCCTGTCTCGGAGCTCTACGGACAATTTCTTCAACCATGGCTTGGTTTTTGCTCTGACACGCACCGTCAACTGTGGGACCTTATACAGACAGGTGTGTGCATTTCCAAATCATGTCCAATCAATGGAATTTACTACAGGTGGACTGTAATCAAATTGTAGAAACATCAAGGATGATCAATGGAAGCAGGATGCACCTGAGATAAATTGAGTCTCATAGCAAAGGGTCTGAATACTAATGTAAATAAGGTATCTGTTTTTAATACATTTGCACAGTCAAGTGCAGGTTTGTTTGTTAGCCAAAATGTATTTTAAAGATTTTGCAGCAGTCAGTGTTTAATTTGAGCCTGTAACACACGGAACTAGAATGAGACAAAAAAATTATCTCCCTCTCTCTGCTCTTATATACATATGCCTGCAAGTCATCTCTTCAGCGTTGCACTAAACAATGTAAGGGTTTAATTCCAAAACGCTATGTATTTTCAGAAATGTTGTTTAATTGACATGATAAAAAAAAAAAAACATGTGAGAGAGCTATACAATTTTTATCTTATGACACGGGCAAGTGAAGACACATAAAAATGTTTGAAAAATATTGTATGGTCATTTTATTTTAGAGAGACAAATAAGGTTTTTGCAAAACACTATAGAGTGCATTCGGAAAGTATTCAGACCCCTTTACTTTTTCCACATTTTATGTTATAGCTTTATTCTGAAATTGATTAAATAAATAAAAATCCTCAATCTACACACAATACCCCATAATGACAAAGCGAAAACAGGTTGAGAAATTTTTGCAAATGTAGTTAAAAACAGAAATACCTTATTTACATAAGTATTCAGACCCTTTACTATGAGACTCGAAATTGATCTTAGGTGTATCTTGTTTCCATTGATCATCCTTGAGATGTTTCTACAACTTGATTGGTAAATTCAAATTGGACATGATCTAGAAAGGCACACACCTGTCTATATAAGGTCTCACAGTTGACAGTGCATGTCAGAGCAAAAACCAAGTCATGAGGTTGAAGAAACTGTCCGTAGAGCTCCGAGACAGGATTGTGTTAAGGCACAGATCTGGGGAAGGGTACCAATAAATGTCTACAGCATTGAAGCTCCCCAAGAACACTGTGGCTTCCATCATTCTTAAATGCCCTTATCATGAACAAGATTCTCTGTTCTGATGAAACCAAGATTGAACACTTTGTCCTGAATGCCAAGCGTCACGTCTGGAGGAAACCTGGCACCAACCTAAGGTGAAGAACGGTGGTGGCAGAGTCATGCTGTGGGGATGCTTTTCAGCGGCAGAGACTGGGAGAGTAGTCAGGGAAAGATAAACAGAGCAAAGTACAGAGAAATGCTTGAAAATACCTGCTCCAGACCTCTGGTTCACCTTCCAACAGGACAACGACCCTAAGCAAACAGCCAAGACAATGCAGGAATGGCTTCACAAAGTCTCTGAATGTCCTTGAGTGGCCCAGCCAGAGCCCAGACTTGTACCCAATCGAACATCTCTGGAGAGACCTGAAAACAACTGAGCAGCAACGCTCCCCATCCAACATGACAGAACTTGAGGATCTGCAGAGAAGACTGGGAGAAACTCTCCAAATACAGGTGTGCCAAGCTTGTAGTGTCATACCCAAGAAGACTCGAGGCTGTAATCACTGCCAAAGGTTATTCAACAAAGTACTGAGAAAAGGGTCTGAATACTTATGTAAATTAGATATTTCCAGGGTTTATTATTTATAAATTAGCAAAAATGTCTAAAAAACTGTTTTTGCTTTGTCGTTATGGGGTATTGTGTATAGATTGATGAGGGAAAAAAGGCTGTAATGTAACAAAATGGAAAAAGTGAAGCAGTCTGAATACTTTCCAAAGGCACTGTAAATAGGTTACAAGCTAGATACTGCTATTAGCTTCTTGACTTCATAAATCTTAGTAAAATAACTATTATAGTCAAGGCCATATTTACAGCTGCTGGAAGTGTGCTGCCCCTGATAAATTGAATTATAGAAATACTGTATAAAGATAAATGAAATAATTAAAATGGACTACAAAAGAGTATACTTTAGCCACAGAGGATATATAGCTTATTTTAAAAAATGTATTGTGTATAGCCCAATCACAAGGCCTATAACCTACAGTCGGGAACGGGCAGCAAATATCAATCAGCTGATGGTTGAGTTGGATCTCCCGAGTGGCGCAACGGTCTAAGGCACTGCATCTCAGTGCTAGAGGCGTCACTACAGACCCTGGTTCTATCCCGGGCTCTATCACAACCGGCCGTGATCTGGAGTCCCATATGGCGGTGCACAATTGGCCCAGCGTCGTCCGGGTTAGGGTAGGGTTTGGCCGGGGTAGGCCGTCATTGTAAATAAGAATTTGTTCTTAACTGACTTAGTTAAATAAAATGTAAAAAAAAAAAAAAAAGCTATGAGTGAGCAGCAGCCAAAAGAGGCCTTTCACAATATACAAACAATACAAATGTGGAAAAAACACTGGTTGTCATTTTATGGTAGGCCTATTACAAAAGATTGTCACATATACCAGATAGGTGCAGTGAAATGTGTTGTTTTAAATCAAATCAAATATTATTTTACACTAAAATAACAGGAGGTGAGGGCTCTGGCAGTGTGGTGCCAGGAAAATAACCTTATGCTCAACGTCAACAAAACAAAGGAGATGATCGTGGACTTCAGGAAAGAGCAGAAGGTGCACCCCCCTATCCACATCGAAGGGAGTGCAGTGGAGAAGGTGGAAAGCTTCAAATTCCTTGGCGTACACAAACTGAAACAGTCTACCCACACAGACAGTGTGGTGAAGAAGGTGCAACAGTGCCTCTTCAACCTCAGGAGGCTGAAGACATTTGGCTTGTCACCTAAAACCCTCAAACTTTTACAGATTCACAATTGAGAGCGTCCTGTCAGGCTTTATCACCGCCTGGTACGGCAACTGCACCGCCCACAACCGCAGGGCTTTCCAGAGGGTGGTGCGGTCTGCCCAACGCATCACTGGGGGCAAACTACCTGCCCTCCAGGACATCTACAGCACCCAATGTCACAGAAAGGCCAAAAAGATCATCAAGGACAACAACCACATAAGCCACTGTCTGTTCACACTGCTATCATCCAGAAGGCGAGGTCAGTACAGGTGCATCAAAGCTGGGACCGAGAGACTGAAAAACAGCTTCTATCCCAAGGCCATCAGACTGTTAAATAGCCATCAGTAGCACATTATAGGCTGCTGCCTATATACACAGACTAGAAATCACTGGCCATTTTAATAAATGGAACACTAGCCACTAAAAATGTGTACATATCTTGCATTACTCATCTCATGTATATACTGTATTCCATACTATTCTACTCTATTCTGCTCTGACATTGCTCGTCCATATATGTATATATTCTTAATTCCATTCCTTTACTTAGATTTGTGTATATGTTGTGAAATTGTTAGATATTACTTGTTAGATATTACTGCACCGTAGGAGCTAGAAACCAAGCATTTTGTTACACCCACAATAACATTTGCTGAACACATGTATGTGACAAATAATATTTGATTTGTGTAGACCATACAGTAAAATGCTTACTTACAAGCCCTTAACCAACAATGCAGAGTAAGAAAATGCTAAATAAACCAAAATGTACAAAAAGAACCATAACGAGGCTACAGTCGTATGAACAAGTTTGGGCACCCCTCTGAGGCTGCATAATATGATCACAGAAAATGATCACAGTGGCATGCCATTCATTTTCTAATAAAAGCTGAGTACTGGGGTATTGTCCAGACAAAGATTTTTAGTGTAGCAATATTAAGTTAGGCTATGCAAAACTTTGGGCACCTTTGTCATTCTGTTGATTTGAATACCTGTAACTACTTAGCACTGATTAAATTGGAACACACAATTGGTTTGGTGAGCTCATTAAGCCAATCATGAGAAAAGGTATTTAAGGTGGCCAATTGCAAGTTGTCGTTCTCTTTGACTCTCCTTTGAAAAGTGGCAACATGGGGGCCTCAAAACAACTCTCAAATGACCTGAAAACAAAGATTGTTCAACATTATGGTTTAGGGGAAGGCTACAAAAAGCTATCGCAGAGATGTAAGCGGTCAGTTTCCACTGTGAGGAAAATAGTGAGGAAATTTGAAGACCACAGGCACAGTTCTTGTTAAGGCCAGAAGTGGCAGGCCAAGTAAAATATCGGAGGCAAAGGATGGCGAGAACGGTCAAAAACAGCCCACAGACCAACTCCGAAGACCTACAACATCATCTTGCTGCAGATGGTGTCACTGTGCATCGTTCAACAATTCGGCGCACTTTTCACAAGGAGAAGCTATACGGGAGAGTGATGCGGAAGAAGCCTTTTCTGCACACACGCCACAAACAGAGTCGCTTGAGGTATGCAAACGCACATTTGGACAAGCCAGCTTCATTTTGGAATAAGGTGCTGTGGACTAATGAAACAAAGATTGAGTTATTTGGTCATAACAAGGGGCGTTATGCATGGCCGAAAAAGAACACAGCGTTCCAAGAAAAACACCATCATGCTGTGGGGCTGTGTGGCCAGTGCCGGTACTGGGAATCTTGTTAAAGTTGAGGGTCGCATGGATTCCACTCAATATCAGCAGATTCTTGGGAATAATGTTGAAGAATCAGTGACAAAGTTGAAGTTACGCCAGGGCTGGATATTTCAACAAGACAACGACCCAAAACACTGCTCAAAATCTACCCGGGCATTTATGCAGAGGAACAAGTACAATTTTCTGGAATGGCCATCCCAGTCCCCAGACCTGAATATCATCGAGTATCTGTGGGAGGATTTGAAGCGGGCTGTCCATGCTCGGCAACCATCAAACCTAACTGAACTGGAGATGTTTTGTAAGGAGGAATGGTCCAAAATACCTTCATCCAGAATCCAGACACTCAGAGGCTATAGGAAGCGTCTAGAGGCTGTTATTTTAGCAAAAGGAGGCTCTACTAAATATTGATGTGATTTTTCTGTTGGGGTGCCCAAATTTATGCACCTGCTAATTTCATTTTGATGCATATTGCACATTTTCTGTTAATCCTATAAACCTGTCCATCAGTTATTTGATAGATCAAAATGAAATTGCTGATCCAAACACCCAATTATTTATAAATGGAAATCATGGAAATTGTCAGGGGTGCCCAAACTTTTTCATACGACTGTATATACACTGGGGGGTACCGGTACCAAATCAATGTGAGGGGGTAAGGGTTAGTCGAGGTATTTGAGGAATATGTAGATAGGTGCAAAGTCACCATGTATAGATAATAAACAGAGTAGCAGTATCTTATAAAAAAAAAAAAAGGGGTCAATGTAAATAGTCTGGGTAGCCATAACTGTTCAGCAGTCTTATGGCTTGGGGGTAGAAGCTGTTATGGAGCCTTTTGGACCTAGACTTGGCATTCCGGTACCGCTTGCCATGTGGTAGCAGAGAGAACAGTCTATGACTTGGGTGGCTAGAGTCTGACCATTTTTAGGGCTTTTCTCTGACACCGCCTGGTAGAGGTCCTGGATGGCAGCAAGCTTGGCCCCAGTGAGTTACTGGGCCGTACGCACTATCCTCTGTTGCGCCTTGCGGTCGGATGCTGAGCAGTTGCCATTCCAGGCGGTGATGCAACCAGTCAGGATGCTCTCGATGTTGCAGTTGTAGAACTTTGAGGATCTGAGGACCCATGTCAAATCTTTTCAGTCTTCTGAAAAAGGGAATAGGCGTTGTCATGTTAGTAATCTAACAAAGACCTGGTAATATTTGTTTTTTTCTCATACAGTGCTTTCAGAAAGTATTCAGACCCCCTTCACTTTTTCCACATTTTAATGTTAAAGCCTTATTCTAAAATGGATTAAATTGTTTTTTTCCCCCTTCATCAATCTACACACAATACCCCATAATAACAAAGCAAAAACTGTTTTTTAGAAATTACCATGTATATGTCAGTGGTGTATTTGTATATGCATTAATTTATGTTTTTTTATATGTTGACTTAGGCTTGTGTACGTCTGCTCGGTCATGAAGCGCCCGACGAACAGTTCTTGTGCTGATATCGCTTCCAGAGGCAGTTTGGAGCTTGTGTTACAACCGAGGACAGACGAATTCTACGCGTTACAGCGGTCCTGTTCTGTGAGCTTGTGTTTCCTACCACTTAGCGGCTGAGTCGTTGTTCCTCCTAGACGTTTACACTTCACATTAACAGCACTTACAGTTGATCGGGGCAGATATAGCAGGGCAGACATTTTACTGACTCGTTGGAAAGGTGGCATCCTCTGATACCACCCCCCTCTTCTTCCTATCCTCCTCCTCCTCCTCACTCAGTCCTGATACCCCCACCCTCTTCTTCCTATCCTCCTCCTCACTCAGTCCTGATACCCCCACCCTCTTCTTCCTATCCTCCTCCTCACTCAGTCCTGATACCCCCACCCTCTTCTTCCTATCCTCCTCCTCACTCAGTCCTGATACCCCGACCCTCTTCTTCCTCACTCAGTCCTGATACCCCCACCCTCTTCTTCCTCACTCAGTCCTGATACCACCCCCCTCTTCTTCCTATCCTCCACCTCACTCAGTTCATAAAATAAACAATATTTTATAGATAACTCTCCCCCTATAAGAGAACACACCTTCGAGCCTCTGGTTTAACGTTTTAGGAAAAACATAACTTGACTTATAATAATAATAATAATAATAATAATAATAATAATAATAAGTACATGCCATTAAGCAAACACTTTTATTTTACTTACAGTAGTGTGTGCATACATTTTAACATGGGGAGCCCTAGCAGGAACCAAACCCACGCCTCTGGCATTGCAAGCAACAAGAGCCACACAATCATGTTTTGTGCTCTTTTACCCAGTTAGAACTGTATTTCTCCCCCTCTCTCCCCCCTTTCCCTTCCTACCTCCTTCTCCCCCACCCCCCTTTCACTCCCCCGTCCTAAATCTGTGCGAGGACAGGCCCAATGCCCATGCCGCCTGGCAGGTTCTCAGAACACTTGGGCCTTTGTCTGACCAGGTGATTTGATTTATGATTCTGTACTTACAAGCAAAATGTTACATAATAATTTTAAAGTTATAGTTCAACCAAAGTACTGATGTTTCCTTACCTTGAATGTAGTGTCTGGATAAGCAGAGATTGGGATCTACACTGTGGGTTGGTATAGAAAGTTACGAAGACAAAAGTAAAACAAATCAAGTGTGTATACACATTTCAGAAACTTAATTACATGAACCATCAAGTCAAACAAAGATAAATGTGACACTCACCCACAGTCAGTAAATCAGGACAATAAAACGCAGCCAGGTTGAATAACATTATTCTATCCTCTGCAGTGACCAGAAACAGAGCTCATTTGCAGAACGACTATCGGGCCACCCGTTCAATCCCAAGAATGTCATCTTCATTTAGGACCTACACTCAAAGCTGTCAGGAAATAGTGCATGAGTTCATCAAGAAGTGACAAGCCGTAACACCTATCAAGAACGTATATAAATCTGTAACGTTTATATAATATACAGTATTTAAATTCCTTTTCAAATGTATTGCTTGAAACCTTGGTACACTTTCTATCACACGCAAAATCCCTTGAATTTCTGGAGCACCTTTGGAACAAGATTTTGCAGAGGTTACAAAGTCATGTCTAACATTTTGCTTCAATTCTCTTCATATAGCATACAGTGAATACCAAATCAAATCATACAACATAGGTCAAGTTAAGGTAGTGTTAACCTTAAGATTTATTTGTAGAACTTAAATAAAATAAACTGGTTGTCAAGATTTGCGCTTGCCTTCTTGTTATCAAACCACTAATATCGGTGCCCAAGAGTATAAGTACTGGTGGAGCATACCATCTTGGCCTCAATACGAACTCTGTCTGCACACTGAAATAAAAATACTAACCAGTCAAAGAACAGTTCTTAGTTTGTGTCCACATTTGAGAATGATATCTGCCATATACAGTAGGAAACGGACCTGTTAAGAGAACAGACGGTACACCGTACTGTATCAAGAACACTGATGAAACGTTAAGCCCAATAGCCTTTTCTTCTATAGCCTGGTCCCAGACGTGTATGTGCTCTTACCTACTCCATCGTCAAGCCACTAATAAAAGGACATGGCACGAGATCAGAAACACCGGCAACGAGGGTACTTTTCTGCCGCGTCACTGGACATCAACAATCCTACATTATTTACCATTACTGATTTACAGCTTTGCATCTATGGACAACAGGGTCAAGCCAACTAACAATTTTATGTAAATGCACTTCACAGCAAAGGTTAGGCATGTAAACTCTATAGCACTAGTATTACTGTCCTCCTGTACGTCTTTAGTTTTTTTTTGCGAGGCAGAGCCTTTGGCATCCAGCTTAAGGTCGTCTTGGAGGTCAAAATTTTTTAATTAGTACAAATTGCATGGCCTCTGACAACATGCCAGGTGGTTGGTACTGTTTGTAGGGTCTGCATTGGAGAAAATCCAGACCCTACAAAGGGATGGAAAGGTCGAAGGTCGAGTGCCCTCTACCAGCAGCCATGCGTAATACAAGGCTCTAAGCGCAATACTGGAACGCTGCAGTCAGAATCACCAATGATAGGACTCCTAAATTAAGATAGTCTTTTTTTTTTATAACATATATTCAGTTGAAGTCGGAAGTTTACATACACTTAGGTTGAAGTCATTCAAACTAATTTTTCAACCACTCCACAGATTTCATGTTAAACTATAGTTTTGGCAAGTCGGTTAGGACATTACTTTGTGCATGACACAAGTAATTCTTCCAACAATTGTTTACAGACAGATTATTTCACTTATAATTCACTATATCACAATTCCAGTGGGTCAGAAGTTTACATACACTAAGTTGTGCCTTTAAACAGCTTGGAAAATTCCAGAAAATTATGTCATGGCTTTAGAAGCTTCTGAGGCTAATTGACATCATTTGAGTTAATTGGAGGTGTAGCTGTGGATGTATTTCAAGGCCTACCTTCAAACTCAGTGCCTCTTTGCTCGACATCATAGGGAAATCAAAAGAAATCAGCCAAGACCTCAGATAAATTGTAGACCTCCACAAGTGTGGTTCATTCTTAGGAGCAATTTCCAAACGCCTGAAGGTACCACGTTCATCTGTACAAACAATAGTATGCAAGTATAAACACCATGGGACCACGCAGCCGACATACCGCTCAGGAAGGAGACGCGTTCTGTCTCCTAGAGATGAAAGTACTTTGGTGCAAAAAGTGCAAAATCAATCCCAGAACAACAGCAAAGGACCTTGTGAAGATGCTGGAGGAAACAAGTACAAAAGTATCTATATCCACAGTAAAACGAGTCCTATATCGACATAACCTGAAAGGCCGCTCAGCAAGGAAGAAGCCACTGCTCCAAAACCACCATAAAAAAGCCAGACTACTGTTTGCAATTGCACATGGGGACAAAGATCGTACTATTTGGAGAAATGTCCTCTGGTCTGATGAAACAAAAATAGAACTGTGTGGTCATAATGACCATCGTTATGTTTGGAGGAAAAAGGGGGAGGCTTGCAAGCCGAAGAACACCATCCCAACCGTGAAGCACAGGGGGTGGCAGCATCATGTTGTGGGTGTCCTTTGCTGCCGGAGGGACTGGTGCTCTTCACAAAATAGATGGCATCATGAGGAAGGAAAATTATGTGGATATATTGAAGCAACATCTTAAGACATCAGTCAGAAAGTTAAAGCTTGGTCGCAAATGGGTCTTCCAAATGGACAATGACCCCAAGCATACTTCCAAAGTTGTGGCAAAATGGCTTAAGGACAACAAAGTCAAGGTATTGGAGTGGCCATCACAAAGCCCTGACCTCAATCCTATAGAAAATTTGTGGGCAGAACTGAAAAAGCGTGTGCGAGCAAGGAGGCCTACAAACCTGACTCAGTTACACCAGTTCTGTCAGGAGGAATGGGCCAAAATTCACCCAACTTAATGTGGGAAGCTTGTGGAAGGCTACCTGAAACGTTTGACCAAAGTTAAACAATTTAAAAGGCAAAGCTACCAAATACTGAGTGTATGTAAACTTCTGACCCACTGGGAATGTGATGAAAGATATAAAAGCTGAAATAAATTCTGACATTTCACATTCTTAAAATAAAGTGGTGATCCTAACTGACCTAAGACAGAGAATGTTTATTAGGATTAAATGTTAGGAATTGTGAAAAACTTGAATTCAAATGTACTTGGCTAAGGTGCATGTAAACTTCCGACTTCAACTGTAGATATAGATAGATGTGTATATATATATATATCGTGTTATACTTACATACAAGCAGTTCCAAACCTGAGTATTTATGGTATAGCTTTTTAAACATACAAAAATGTATGTACATTTATCTCCACTTTCTGTAAACAGCGGTCAGCATTCTGCTTTATCCCTTTGATGATAGAAACATGCGGATCATCGATACAGTGTTGAGTATAAAAAAAAGAGACACTCATTCAAGAAATAAACAAAAAAATCCAGCTTCCATTGGCGGCCATGTTTGGCGTGCCTGGGCTCCTTCTCAACTACCGACTGAGGGAAGCCCCCCTCCAGCCATAACGGAGAGGACTGCTTGTCTTGTATTCTCACCAGAATGGATTAGTTGTGGAAATGCTGTTTTAATTATTATTTAAAAGAAAAGAAATATCATCTTTCATGCCTTTTCAGTATTTATATGTTTTTTCAACATTGAAACTAGAATGACCCCCTAACACTCACATCCACATTTCAAGACCCATCCAGAAAATATGGAGAGGACAAAGCAGCAATAACACATACAGAAACAGGCAGAACTATACCAGCACTGCCAAGAGATCAGATGATCGGGAAGCATAATAATTCTCTTTTTGCCCTACACTTTTCTTTATATTTTTTGCTTTACCTTCCATTGCCTTGCTATAAAGGGTTCATGAGTTCTTTCCTTGGGCACTTAACAGGAAATGGGAGCATGTCAAAAGTGTCTGTTTGGTGCTGGCCGTACCCCAGCCGGCGACCTCAGGGCCGCGGCTCTCCAATGGCTTCTTGTCCAGTATCACTAGGCTGCTGAGATGTCCGTAGCCCACCTGGTATGTGACAGGGGGAGGAGGGGGGGAGGAAGGTTAAAACCAGAGCTGTGACGACACACACTGTGACTGCAGCTGAACAGAGGAACAATGAGAGGAGGAACTACCTGCGCCGCCCTTGGAGCTTTTGCTCGTTTTGGAGGAGTGGCGGTTGTGGCCGGCGGCGTTGGGGTGCGCCCTCTTGCGGGAGGAGCTGGACCCAGAAGCAAGGGTCGGGCCCGCCACCCCCTCAACGCTCCCTAGTCCCAGGGGACTCCGGAGGTGGGCTGGCCCGACCCCCGCTGGCCCCTCGAGGCACCCCCGGCCGTTTCCGCTCTGCTGTGCTGCGTTGAGGTGAGAGTGGCCGTGCTGCTTGTGGTGGCGATGGGCAGTGTGGTCCCGGTGCTTCTCCTTGCTCACCAGCGGGCTGGAATGTTTGCTCTTGGCCCCGCCCTCGTCAGAAGAGCTGTGGCGCTCAGAGGACACCTTGATTTTCATCTTCAGTTCCTCTTTGCTGGCCACGCCCCCCTGAGAAGGAACTGGGAGGCGGAGTTTGAGAGATCCCCCCTTGTCCCGTTTGTCAGAGGGGAGCCTGTCCTGGCCTGGAATGGCCAGCTTCATTTTAAGAGGAGAGGCAGTGGTGCCGCTGCTGCCCCCTGGGTTAGGGTGGGGCTGCATGTGTTTTCTGTGGTCTGACTGGACAGAGGGTATATAGGCGTCCCTGCAGTCAGGCTCCACACCCTGCTGCTCTGTCTGTCTGCGTTTCTGCTGCACCGCCAGCTCAGCAGCGTGCTTCTCTCTGTACTTGTCCAGGGACATTTTCTGGGCTGGCGGGGGCGGTGGAGGGAAAATGGGCTGCTGTTGCTTCCCCCCAGACCCACCTCCCCCTACAGCCTTGTGTTCATGTTTAATAGGGTTGAACTCCACAGTCTTATCTGGTCTGTGTGGGTTCAGAGAGCTGTGCTGCAGAGACAGTGAAGCCCCCTGCTGGAGGCCTAGTGCATCCGTTTTGAGGGAATAGCCTCCTCCCTCTGAGCGACCCCCCGTGTCCTGGGGCCAGTCGCTGGGGGCGGTAAAGGTGTAGGAGCTGCCCTGCATGGAGGCGATGGAGTCCAGGGAGAGGGAACCACTGGCGTGCCCAGGCAGAGGGACAGGGAATGACGAGGCGGCTTTGGAGAAGGCTGAGTTGGAGACCCCAGGGATGCCGTCTCCCAGGGAATGTTCGTGGACCAGGGAGGGTCCAGGGTAGGGGTCGTTGGCCTGAGAGCCATCTCCCTTGGGCTTCTTGGCAGCTTGTGTTGCCTGGCATGGGGTAGAAGAGAGAATGATGGTGTGACGAGGCGCTATTGTGAAGAGCATGAAACTGTACAATAAAACTACAACACTAGACTGAAATTAATCGGCAGACACAAACTACAACAGTGTTAAGAGCGAGTGAGAGGTCCTGATGACCTTACCCTCCAGTTCCGTATCCTCTTCAACCTGCTCGGCGTCTTCTCCAGAATCTGAAGGAACTCATGCGTCAGTTCTGAAGGACAGGAAAAAAAAACAGGCCACACTTGGTTTTAACACCTAATATATAAAGGCAATAATAACATATCCCACACATTTCTCATTGACAAAAACAAACTATTGTCCCAAACTAAACCACAATGTAACTGGGCATTCTGCATGTCTTTCCGACTATGAGCGTGAACTAACGAACTATAGTCAAAGAGTCACCATCGAGCAGCTCCAGCGTTACAGAGTTGTCCACGTACTCCCACCAGTGTTTCCCGTCAGTGGAGACAGGGATCTCCCAGTTGGACCATTTACAGGCCAGGTGGATGCAGACGCAGGCGATAACTGTGGGCTTGTGCTGCAGGCAGAACGTGGTGAGGTGGAGGCTGCGCGAGGAGAGGCCGGAGCACAGCGACAGGTCACATGGAGAAGGGGGAAAGAGAAAAGAGAAGTGGGGGGGGGGGGGCAAACACGATAAGTCACAGGTGCTTTAGGCGGAGATCAAACGTAGCACACACAGTAGACAACAGAAGAATAAGAAGCATTGCAAAATAAATGTTATAACCATTATGACACAGTTGCACATTTACCAATAGAGCAAACAATGACTGACATACAGGATAGATCATGGGTCAGCTTCACATTGTGGCTACATCTTAGTGTTTACCAAAATGAGCTTCAAATATGCATTAAAATAAAATATATTACTAGTAGGTATTTTTTGGGTGGGAAAGTGACCCAATTTCACCCTTCATTAATGTAAATTAGCTTGCAGTAAATTCAAAAGAGCCACTCATTTCAGACTAACTGGTTATGCTGAGAAAAACGCAAGGAAATGCCTTCTCGTTAACTGTAGTCCAAGTTAGCTTGAGTTCTAAAGAACCGGAGTCATGGAGAACTAGATGAAGCTACAATATTGAACCATGTAAGACTTAAAAGGGCCAGAGAGCTAGATAGTCTTCCATTTGAAAGACCATGGTAAAAGCTGGATGGTAACCTTGTGCCACAATAAGTAAAATGCCTGGAGGCTGGACTTAACGCATATTAAGGAGAATATCATCTATCTCCCGTATGACTGCGCTACCTGAGACTAGAGCACAAAATCCTGAAAAATATCAAATATAAGAAGTTCCAGTATTCACCATGGTGACAGTAACCCAAATAGAATCCAAACCATATAAATAGGAGTACTACAACATACATTCCCAGTCAATTATATTTCTAAGGCTTGGGTACCGTTTCCACTGTTTCCTCATTGTTTAGACTACAGGGTACGGTCAGTAACAATGGTGAATTCTATTTATATGGCCCAAACAAACAAGGCCTTTCTGTGGCTGGTCACGGAGTTCAGGCATTAAGAAGCCATTCATCCTGCGATGTCAACGGCACAGCGTCAAGCTCTTTAATTCTCCCTGTTTACTGTTAGCCATAAGCCTCCCGTGTAGGGCGGCAGGTAGCCTAGGAAGTTAAGAGCGTTGGGCCAGTAACCGAAAGATCGCTGGTTCGAATACCCAAGCCGACAAGGTGAAAAACCTGTCGATGTGTCCTTGAGCAAGGCACTTAACCCTAATTTGCTCCAGGGGCTGACTCTGTAGGTCATTGTAAATAAGAATTTGTTCTTAACTGACTTGCCTAAAAAAAGATTACATAAAAAATAAATAAAAAATGCAGCCAACCTTCAGAACAGGTTGTTTTTCACAATGCCTTTGGCTCTTTCATATTTTCTTTTTATTAATCAAAAAATAATACATTTTCATATGATTACCGGATTGCGCAAGCAGCAGCCTAATTATGACTAGGCCTAACAGAAAAGCATAATCAAGATCTGTGTCCAGACATTGTAGTTAGTTAAGGCGTTTTTTTTGTCTATGTGAAACAAAAAGGCTATATTTAAATCTCAACCCAACATGTCATGGCAAAGCTAACCGTCAAAAGGCAAAAACCAAGACTAATACTTATGATGGATGAACAGATATTTTGCAATACAACGAAATGGTGTATTCTTCTCTTCAAATTCAAAAACATGCCATTTGAGTAGGTCCTTAATGGGTTAACATCAGAAATTGTAATTAGCACTCTCCATTTCTGTTCTATATACAAATATATACAGTGCCTTCAGAAAGTATTCAGATCCCTTGACTTTTTCCACGTTAGGTTACAGCCTACTTCATCAATCTACACACAATACCGCATGACAAAGCAAAAACAGTTTTTTTGACATTTCTATGATTTAAAAAAACACTGAAATATTACATTTACGCAAGTATTCAGACCCTTTACTTAGTATTTTGTTGAAGCACCTTTACAGCCTTGACGCTACAAGCTTGGCACACCTGTATTTGGGGAGTTTCTCCCATTCTTCTCTGAAGATCCTTTCAAGCTCTGTTAGGTTGGATGGGGAGCATCGCTGCACAACTATTTTCAGGTCTCTCCAGAGATGTTCCATCAGGTCCAGGCTCTGGCTGAGCCACTCAAGGACATTCAGAGGCTTGTCCCGAAGCCACTCCTGTGTTGTCTTGGCTGTGTGCTTAGGGTCGTTGTCCTGTTGGAAGGTGAACCTTCGCCCCAGTTTGAGGTCCTGAGTGCTCTGGAGCAGATTTTCATCAAGGATCGCTCTGTACTTTGCTCCGTGCATTTTTGCCTCGATCCTGACTGGTTTCCCGTCACTGTCGCTGAAAAACATCCCCACAGCAGGATGCTGCCACCACCATGCTTCACTATAGGGATGGTGCCAGGTTTCCTCCAGATGTGACTCTTGGCATTCAGGCAAAAGAGTTCAATCTTGGTTTCATCTGATCAGAGAATCTTGTTTCTCATGGTCTGACCGTCTTTAGGTGCCTTTTGGCAAACTCAAAGTGGGCTGTCATGTGCCTTTTACTGAGGAATGGCTTCCGTCTATCCACTACCATAAAGGCCTGATTGGTGGAGTTCTGCAGAGATGGATGTCCTTCTGGAAGGTTCTCCTATCTCCACAGAGGAACTCTAGAGCTCTGTCAGAGTGACCATCGGGTTCTTGGTCACCTCCTTGACCAAGGCCCTTCTCCCGATTGGTCAGTTTGGTCGGGCAGCCAGCTCTAGGAAGTCTTGGTGGTTCCAAACTTCTTTCATTTAAGAATGATGGAGGCCACCGTGTTCTTGGGGACCTTCAATGCTGACGAAATGTTTTGGTAACCTTCCCCAGATCTGTGCAACGACACAATCCTGTCTCAGAGCTCTACGGACAATTCCATCAACTTTTTGGATTGGTTTTTGCTCTGACATGCACTGTCAACCGAGGGACCTTATATAGACAGGTGTGTCTATTTCCAAATCATGTCCAATCAATTTAATTTACCACAGGTGGACTCCAATCAAGTTATAGAAACATCTAAAGGATGATCAATGGAAACAGAATGCACCTGAGCTCAGTTAAGAGTACCATAGCAACGGGTCTGAATACTTATGTAATAAAAGGTATCGGTTTTTTATTTGTAATAAATGTGCAAAAAAATTCATTGTCATTATGGGGTAGATTGCTGAGGATCAATTTTAGAATTAGGCTGTAACGTAGCAAAATGTGGAAAAAGTCTGAATACTTTCTGAAGGCACTGTATATCGTTACATGACACATTATTTGGTTAACTGACTTAAACATTTTCATAAAACTTCAGAAAATACTTTGAAAAATATTTGTCAAAATTGTAAAAACACAAATAAATAAAAAGGAGGGTTCTCAGTACTTACCAGGACAACTTCTACGTTATGTTTACATCTGTGTAATCTTTAGCTGCTATTCAGGCTACCAGTGTCTTTTTAGACATTTGCACTTTTGTAACCGAGCAAACGTGAGGTTCAAGCCCACCACTACACTTCACATTTTGCATTCAACCCCACTGTGCCAACTCTGGTCCCTTGTACAATACACCGCACTGCGCCCGGGGCCGGTACCGCCAACCACCCCACCCCGGGGGGGCAAGAGAGGGGGCTAGCGTCCCAGTAGCCATAGGTGCATAGAGGGCCGTTGGACACAGAAAGGGTACCCTGCTTACAGGAAGCTATAGTGTGCAATAGTCACAGTGCAACAAAGGAGGGTCAGGATAACAACCTGTTGGTAGCCATGAAATAGGAAGTCTGTGCCAGATCCTTGCTTGCTGTAAGTGAGAGAGAGAGAAAAGAGGTTAAAGGTTTTCGTCTAGCAGTGTGCTCCGTTTTTAACGGTTATCATTAGAAGTTGGCAAATGTTTCCTTTAAAGGTAGACTCAGCGATATGACACAGATGCTAGGGGTGTGAACGTTTAAACTTTAAAATGTTTCAACGAAAATTATGACCCTTAACTTTAAGAAAAATCCCCTAACCTTTTTCCGCAACATCTAATTTTTGCAGTGTTGAGGTGAGGCTCAACTTCTCCGCTGTTTTGGTCCCGTGGCTAATCACGTTCTAACAGCGTGAAGGCAACCTGTGAGCGTGTGCAGATACTGTGTATGACTGTGTGAGAGTGAAGTCTTGCATCTCAATATCTGCAGTGCTGCTCGTGGCAACGTCATTTCCATGAGTCTACCTTTAAACTACTGTATGTCATATGAAAAGTCAAAGGTCAACAACGATTTGTTACATAATCAGGTCAGCATTTATCCTCCCTCCCACCTACACAACTAGAGGGTCATGGCTAGAAGCGATCCAAATTGTCAAATTAACCATTTTTGCATTTAACCAAACTCTTTTCCTAACAGGCTACGTTAAATTTTCATAACCTGCTGCATAAGTTCTCATTAGCTGCTACGATAAGTCCAATCTGATATTCATTTGATAAAAGCTGTATTTCTTCTAGCCATGACCCCGACTAGAGGACATGAAAGAGCAAAGAAGGAAGCCTCTACCTCTCACTAGCTGGGAACATTTCACCACATCAGTGTGTGGATGTTCAATAGTTATTTCAAATCCTGGAACAGAATACATGACAGGTGAGTTTCAGCATTAACTGTTTGTCAAAATGCATCAAAGTAATGTTCCATCTATGGTTCTTCCCCTCGATTCTTCATCGCAAGAGCACAGTCAGGATTACATGTGGATTATGAAAGGCAGTTCTCATTTCTTTACATCTATTTAAGGGTGAGTATATTGACGTTGTATAACCAAAATGGCCCCAGATGGTGGCAACATAATTTGAATATTCCGTAGTCGTGGAGACCACAAATCGGAAAATGGATGGGACTGCTGTTTGCCACGATCTGAGATTCATCAAAAGATAAGAACATTTTGACCTGTGCGGCAGCAATATTACAGTGACATACCTAATTTAAATAATATGAAAAATGGAACACGAAGCAATTCATCAATGCTTGGCAGCAATGGTCCAACAGAATATTCAAACATAACACACTTTGTAGACTAGACCAAATTCTCGCTATACACTCACACAGTCATTACTTACCTAAAGTCTGCAGCACTATGGTTTCAAGTATCACCAGCTCTTGAGCTTGCTGGAGGTATGCCTGAAGTTCAATAGACAATCATTACATGACATGTGTAATGTGTCTATCGATACCCCTATTCCAAAGTAACAGTATGGGTTATTTCTTAATGCCAGTTGTTTTAAATGTAGAATTGCAGCTAGGAATAATATCAGCACTAAGAACATGCCGAGACAGGGCAGACATCCGTCTGACAAAGCCTGAAAATCGCTTCTGTCAGATTACGGTCAGTTTCAGCTCACCCTCTGGTGACACACACCTCAAACTACACAAAAGAAAGTATTGGTGCCATTGACAAAACGGGAAAATAACAAAACGTACAATATCCATAGCACCCAGACTTACATTACTCTTCGTATCAAGCGGAGCCTCTTGAGGGTTTAGACAAGCATGTGAAACCTTAATGACATGCTCCAGTTTCCGAGGTTGCTCTTCAACTTTTGCAGCTAGGAATAATGTGGTTGGAGAAATTATCTGTAACAGAAGATAATCAATTTTAATACATTAATATGTAAACAGGTTGCATATTATCTAAGGAAAATACAGTCATGCTGACTACATAATGAAGAATAATAAATACTTACATTTCTGTGGAATTTGGTGAAAGAGTGATACATATAAAATCTATGCATGTAAACAATCGCTGTATTTATTGTAAGTTGTGAGCTGGAGAAAAAGGGTTAAGGAATTCAAGCATGTTCAAATGTAACTTCAGTAAATACATGAACTGTTAGGTAGATAAAATGATCTTACATTTTATCCGGTAAGCAACGTACCAACACAACAGGGCAACCATGCAAAAGAAAATGACAAGCGCAACAATAATGCAGGTTTTGCATTGCATGGGCTCTGGAACTAACGTTAGCTCGCGCTAAATAGACAGAAATACTCAATGTTGGTTTGCTAACGTTACCTAGCTAACGTTGGCAAACGCATGCTGGGCAGCCGTCACTTTGTGAAGATTCATCATAAAAACGAAAAACACACGAACGTTAGTTAGTTAACATTTTTAATTAGGGGAACTAGCAGGAAAGATTAGTAAAGTAATGTTAGCTAACTAGCTACTGCCAGGCTAACAGCCTGCTAGCTGGCGCCAGATAGATGGCCTTCGTGTTGTTGAATGTTGATGATGGATTATGTTTGCCAACTAGTGTACTTGGCTGTATCATTACTACACACCACCGAATTCATTAAAGCGACCGCTGGCACATTTGTAATGTTCTGATAAGACAACTATAGAAACAAACTATAGAAACATAAGCTGCCTCTGGCGCATGCCCCCAGCCCCCACACATGAAACGGGCCTACAAAGCACCGTGTCTATAACGGTTACTCCTTCCTCCGACTAGTGTGATGATGATGATCATTGCAAGATTGTTTATAAAGGATACACGTTGAGTCTCTGGCCCATATCTTGAATGAGGTTTGCCGCCTGCTGTCGGTAAGATAGCTCTCTATCCGGCTCCACTCCCGTACGGCGGGATGGTGTGGCTTCGAGCTGCTCCCGGGTGAAAAACCATTTCGACGAGGATCCCCGGCACGCCGCCATAGCTCTCCAGCATTCGCACAGGACACCGAGGACCGGATGGACGCAAATACGCAGAAACCATGAACGGCACGTCCCGGAAACGTTTTTTCTTCTTCTTCTTATTTGATAGATTTTTTTTAGGCACAGCCAAAATAACAAGTCGTTCATTATCGCCACCATTCGCCCTGAATTGTGAACTTCACAGAATGCACAAAAATCGCTACGCCATTTCCTGGTTGCTAAAATTCTAATAGTTTGCCTTTTTCAGTTTATGTGACAGACGAGAAAGATGGCGGAAGTGGATGCAGAGTTTGAATTAAGCAGCGC
The DNA here is from genome assembly GCA_023634145.1 of Thymallus thymallus. NCBI lineage: Eukaryota > Metazoa > Chordata > Actinopteri > Salmoniformes > Salmonidae > Thymallus > Thymallus thymallus. The sequence continues at coordinate 34,327,891 of CM042407.1, read as the reverse complement.
GTGGACTAAATGTGGTGAAGATGAACGTTCTGAATGGGCTACCTTAGTGTCGAACACTGGAACAAAAAGGAAATTGTCTAAGATTGAAGAGAATGATAAGTGTGTAAATGATAATGAATCGCTTCTTGTTGGGATGTGTTTGTTGAGCAAGGATACATATGTGGGAAACCCTTTTGAGGTATCGAAAATGTATGCGCTTGGTAAAGTGGAGTCTGTCAGAATGACCAAGAGTGGTCTTATTTTGATGAATTGTCTTTCTAATGAGCAGAGGAAGATCGCAATGGGCCTCAAAAGAATCCGGACAACAGAAGTTTAGTGTCTTCAACTTCGGAGTAGAGCACCCGTTAAAGGAGTGATCTCAGGGGTGACAACGGATGTTCAGGTTGAATCCCTGAAGAGAATTCCTGGTGTGGTTGGTGCCCGGTGACTGGCCCGCTGGGTGAATGGGGAAAAAGAGAAAAGTCTATCAGTATTATTGTTTTTTGATAAAGAGAAAATACCTACACATGTGAAGTGTGGTTATGTACGATATGCCATAAGAGCCTTCGATCCCAAACCACTGCAGTGTAAGAATTGTAAAGGATTTGGTCATGTTGAAAGTGTGTGTAGACGAATGGAGTATAATGAAGAACGATGTGTAGAAGGACTACGGTGTTGCAATTGTGGTGGGGATCATTATCCTGAGTTCCTGGATTGCCCTGTAAGGGTGAAGGAAATCGAGGTGGCAAAGGTTATAGCGGTCAATCGAATCGAAGTGATGCTAGGAAATATATGGTAATCCCTTGAGCCAGTGTAGGGATCAGATCTGTTTTATTTATGTTTTTTTAACAGAAAAGTTGTTTGAGCATTTTATTTATTTTTCAGTCTTTTTATTTAGTTTATTTTTTGTTCCGTTTTGGGGGGAATCATTGTTCCATCCCGTATAGTAGGTGGCAGAATGCACATTAGATTGTGATTGCGAAAATACCATAGAAGAAGAAGGCAAGTGTAGAGAATCATTGTACCATCTAAATCGCTGTGAAATATATTTCCCATAACCACAAATATTGTATTTTCAGCTGTTTGAAGCTGGTGTACATACCGAAAGTAAAAAAATAAACGTAAGAACAAGCATAAAATAGCGCACTTAGAACCGATCTACCGCTTCTTAGACTTGCTTTCAATGAGTATGCTAGATCTAGGGGCGGTTCGCCCAGGGCGACATACAAGCTAGAACCGCCACTGCTGCTATGAAAAGTCTGATCTGACAAAAGCTGTATCCCATCTAGTCAAAACCCTCTCTCACCTGCTGGCTGGTACAGCTGTTTGTTTGAATTAACTTCATTGACTGAATATTTGTGGCTGATGTTTTTAGAAAATGTTAGTTTTCATTGGGCTACATTGCAAAATAGGACTAAATGTGTGTGTGTATATATATATATATATATATAATTTTTTTTTTACAGGAGTGGTGTTTGCTAGAAAAGGAGCATGGAAAATGGGCCCTCAAGTTTGAAGAACGCAACTGCTGATTTTTTAAAGTTGTATTTATTTAACCTTTATTTAACTAGGCAAGTCAGTTAAGAACAATTTCTTATTTACAATGACGGCCTACACCGGCCAAACCCTACCCTAACAACTGTGCACCGCCATATGGGACTCCCGATCACGGCTGGTTGCGATACAGCCCGGGATCGAACCAGGGTCTGTAGTGATACCTTTAGCGCTGAGATGCAGTGCCTTATAATGCTGCGCCACTCGGGAGCCCTACTGATCAACGCAATCACGCACTGAAGAACATTTCGACAGAGAAATGTAAACTGTTCCCTACTTTTAGTAAATTGGAGACCCATAATCTAAACAAATAATATGAAGTAGATAGCCTAACTCTATCTAAGACAACTAGCCAGTCATTTATAGTAGGCTATAAACTGAAGCAAGCATACACTTTTTCTCCTTTGAGTAAATATTGCTCTCGTTTGAAAATTAACATTACATTTTATTTAGTCATAAACAGCAAAAACAGTGTTGACCGCAGATGACTTCCAACAGTGTAAACAGAAATCATGATACATTAGCTAAATAGATGAAAAGTACATTTTACATTTTGGTCACGCAATAGGTTGTATCCGTATTACGGTCCTGTCAATACTCGAGTCATTTGAAAGTCAAACATTGTTTCCCTTTTTTGTTTTGACAATATCTTCATGATATAAATCAAAATGCTTAATTTGACTTGATGCTGTAAATCACTGAAATTGTTCTCTTTTAATCCCCAAAAAGTCCAGTGCATTGCCTGCAAGCAGTTTGTCCTGAAAAGGAAAAGCAAACACAAACGCAAATTCATAAACCATCACGTTCCTGCTATTATTCTCTTACCACAGACACTTTTTGCAAGGGAAAGAAAGCAAATTCGGTGGGTTACCTTACCTTTAAACCACCATCAAACTCCTTCATGGATTCTATTAATGCTCCTGGCTGCAGCTCACCCAGTGGGAATGGATAGTCTGTTCCTAACATCACCTTATCCTTTGGGAGAAAATAATAATAACTGAGACAGTAATAAACACTTGTGTAAACTCTACCATACAAATGTCAAACCTTCAAGCCTTTTAAATTACTTAATAATAAGAAATATGATTAGTCTAGATCAGTGAAGATAACTACATTTGCCATTTAGAAATTAGACAGATCACTGCAGACCTTTCCGATCACATCAATAAGTAGCTTGAGGGCGATGGGGTCATGCACTAAGGAGTCAGTGTAGAAGGTGCCCAGGTATTTCCGTGGGTTGACCTTGTTATCCACAGCACAGAGGTCAGGTCGGACCTGGAACCCATGTTCAATTCGGCCAATAGTGAACGGGAAAGAACCCCCTAGGGAAAAAACATTGCTTCACACGTAAATCTTGCAATGGTGACTCTTGGATTCTCCTAGCTCACACTTCTACTGTTTACTGAATCTCATTATTTGTTCCTCTATATTGTAAATTACCTCCATGAGCAAAGCACACCTTCAACTTGGGGAATCTTTCAAAGACACCTCCGAAGATCATCGAGCAAATAGCCATGGTAGTCTCTGATGGCATACCTGTACAAAACAAATAATGTTTACTCATTTGTGACAACATCATCCAGGCAGGCTGTGACACAGCATTTGATTGATCAGAACAGAGCTGAGTCTAAACCCTCTCACTTACCCACTAACCAGGGGAGCCAGTACTTGGCCATCCTCTCATCGATCTGCATGTCCCATGGGTGTACAAACAAGGAACAGTTCAGTTCCTCAGCAGCCTATAGAAAAGAGGGAATATCACTCAATTTTCATAATTTCATAATCATTACACAGTCATGATGAATTGATACTCGAACATCAAATGTCTCTGTAGTCCATAGGTTGTGGACCAGATAGTAGTGGCCTAGCTTAGGTTTAGTCAAGACAGAGCCAGAGTATGATTTTCAGTAGAGTTTCTAACTGGTTTTGTAACACTATAGCTGATATCACTAGGAAGATGGCTGTCCATATACAGTTGAATTCGGAAGTTTACATACACTTAGGTTGAAGTCATTCAAACTAATTTTTCAACCACTCCACAGATTTCATGTTAACAAACTATAGTTTTGGCAAGTCGGTTAAGACATCTACTTTGTGCATGACAAGTAATTCTTCCAACAATTGTTTACAGACAGATTATTTCACTTATAATTCACTATATCACAATTCCAGTGGGTCAGAAGTTTACATACACTAAGTTGACTGTGCCTTTAAACGGCTCGGAAAATTCCAGAAAATTATGTCACGGCTTTAGAAGCTTCTGATAGGCTAATTGACATAATTTGAGTCAATTGGAGGTGTACCTGTGGATGTATTTCAAGGCCTACCTTCAAACTCAGTGCCTCTTTGCTCGATATCATGGGAAAATCAGCCAAGACCTTGTAGACCTCCCAAGTCTGGTTCATCCTTGGGAGCAATTTCCAAAACGCCTGAAGGTACCCCGTTCATCTGTACAAACAATAGTACGCAAGTATAAACACCATGGGACCACGCAGCCTTCATACCGCTCAGGAAGGAGACGCGTTCTGTCTCCTAGAGATGAAAGTGCTTTGGTGCGAAAAGTGCAAATCAATCCCAGAACTACAGCAAAGGACTGTGTGAAGATGCTGGAGGAAACAGGTACCAAAGTATCTATAACCACAGTAAAACGAGTCCTATATCGACATAACCTGAAAGGCCGCGCAGCAAGAAAGAAGCCACTGCTCCAAAACCGCCATAAAAAAGCCAGACTACGGTTTGCAACTGCACATGGGGACAAAGATCGTACTTTTTGGAGAAATGTCCTCTGGTCTGATGAATCAAAAATAGAACTGTTTGGCCATAATGACCATCGTTATGTTTGGAGGAAAAAGGGGAACGCTTGCAAGCCGAAGAACACCATCCCAACTGTGAAGCACAGGGGTGGCATCATCATGTTGTGGGGGTGCTTTGCTGCAGGAGGGACTAGTGCACTTCACAAAATAGATGGCATCACGAGGAAGGAAAATTATGTGGATATACTGTATCTCAAGACTATGTATCATGTACCGTGTATGTACCGTGTATCTGTCTTTTGTGTACTTTCGTTGTGGCATTTTGCACCTGCCCTGTGTTTTTGTTGTAGCTGCTTGACAATGAAATTTCCCCCCCGGGGGAGCAATAAAGTACCTATCTATCTATCTATCTATCAGTCAGGAAGTTAAAGCTTGGTCGCAAATTGGTCTTCCAAATGGACAATGACCCCAAGCATACTTCCAAAGTTGTGGCAAAATGGCTTAAGGACAACAAAGTCAAGGTATTGGAGTGGCCATCACAAAGCCCTGACCTCAATCCTATAGAACTTTGTGGGCAGAACTGAAAAAGTGTCTGCGAGTAAGGAGGCTTACAAACCTGACTCACTTACACCAGTTCTGTCAGGAGGAATGGGCCAAAATTCACCCAACTTAATGTGGGAAGCTTGTGGAAGGCTACCCGAAACGTTTGACCCAAGTTAAACAATTTAAAGGCAATGGTACCCAATACTAAACTTCTGACCCACTGGGAATGTAATGAAAGAAATAAAAGCTGAAATAAATAATTCTCTCTACTATTATTCTGACACTTCACATTTTTAATATAAAGTGGTGATCCTAACTGAACTAAGACAGGGAATTTTTACTAGGATTAAATGTCAGGAATTGTGAAAAACTGAGTTTAAATGTATTTGGCTAAGGTGTATGTAAACTTCCGACTTCAACTGTAAATAAATCGATGCAATTATATGGCTCTTACAGCATAGATTGGGTAGAGTTCGGGGGCGTTGAGATCCCAGGTGTTAATGTGGGAGCCGATCTGGACCCCAGGGAAGCCCAGCTCCCTCACACAGCGTTTCATCTCCAGCACAGCCAGGTCAGGAGCCTGCATGGGCAGGGTACCCAGCCCCACGAAGCGCCGGGGGTGGAGCGCCACTGTCTTAGCCAGGTCGTCATTCAGGATCCCACACAGGTCCAGGGTGTCATGGGGTTTGGCCTGTCACAACAGGGAAGTGAATGCAACACAAACAAAGCCTTAGTAATGTATTGGCAGCTATATTTACAGTGAAGTAAGCACATCAAAGTCTTAGAAAATTGAGAAGTAATGTAAAACAAAAAAAAACATGAGGGAAATGTCAGAGAGTAAAAGTAAGCAGGGCTAGGAGGTGACACACACCGAAGCAACGTTTTAAAGTTGCAACACAGAGGATGTTTTTGAACTTTTGCATTGTAATGAAAAAATAAAATGTCCATAATATGTCTGGCACTAATAGTGGAATGACTACCGGTCAGTGTTTACGATTAGCTGTGATATTCGCAGTTGATTTCTCTCACCAGAGCAGCATCTGTTGTCAAAGCTGTTCTGACTTTGTGGCTGTGTTGTCTAGTGGATATCGCTGGTTGCTAAAAATTTGAGTGTGTGGTTACAACCTGGTCTCAGTAGTTAAAAAGTTGCTAATTAGCTCAAATGGTAAAATTGTCCATGATGATATTTGAACTCACAACCTTCGGGTCGCTAGATGCCAAGAGTATGCAAAGCTGTCATCAAGGCAAAGGGTGGCTATTTTTAAGAATCTCAAATATAAAATATATTTTGATTTGTTTAACACTTTTTTGGTTACTACATGATTCCATGTGTGTTCTGTCATAGTTTTGATGTCTTCACTTTCATTCTACAGTGTAAAAAAAAAAGAAAAACCCTTGAATGAGTAATATTCCAAACTTTTGAACGGGGGTTTATACATATATGTCAGGGCGGCATTGGACTAAGATACAGTGGCATAGTAAGCTTTATAGTATACAGTATACACACAAGAGATTGGTGATGCAGTATGTAAACATGATTAAGTGACTAAGATACCGAAAAATAGTATAGTGTACAGTTTATACGAGATGAGTAGTGCAAGATACGGAAATATTATTAAAGTGACTAGTGTTTCATTTCCTTAAAGTGGCCGGTGATTTCTAATCTATGTCCATAGGGAGCAGTCTCTGATGTGCTAGAGATGGCTGTTAGCAGTCAGTGGCGTAGTATAGAGTACAATACAGTATATACATATGAGATGGGTGATGCAATATGTACACACAATTTGAGTGACTAAGATACCGTAGAACAGTGTAGAGTGCAGTTTGTACATAGAGATGAGTGATGCAGATACAGATAAGTGGCTAGTGTTCTATTCATTAAAGTAGCCAGTGATTCTCTGTCCCAGTTTTGATGCACCTGTACTGAACCTCGCCATCTGGATGATAGAGGGGTGAACAGGCAGTGGCCTGGGTGGTTGAGATCTTTGATGATCTTTTTGGCCTTCCTGTGGCATCGGGTGCTGTAGGTGTCCAGGAGGGAGGGAAGTTTGCCCCCAGTAATGCGTTGGGCAGACCACACCACCCTCTGGAGAGCTTTGCGGTTATGGCTGGTGCAGTTGCCGTACCAGGCTGTGATGCTGCCTGACAGGATGCTCTCAATTGTGAATCTGTAGAAGTTTGTGAGGGTTTTAGGTGACAAGACAAATTTCTTTAACCTCCTGAGGTTGAAGAGGTGCTGTTGTGCCTTATTCACCACACTGTCTGTGTGGGTGGACCATTTCAGTTTGTCAGTGATGTGTACACCAAGGAACTTGAAGCTTTCTACCTTCTCCACTGCAGTTCCATTGATGTTTATCGGGGGTGCTCCCTCTGCTGTTTCCTGAAGTCCACGATCATCTCCTTAGTTTTGTTGACGTTGAGTGAGAGGTTATTTTCGTTGTTTGTAATCAAGCCTACTATCGTAGTGGCTTGATTGTAGCAAACTTGATGATTGAGTTAGAGGCGTGCTTGGCCACGCAGTCATGGGTGAACAGGGAGTACATGAGGGGGCTGAGCACGCACCCTTGTGGGGCCCCAGTGTTGAGGATCAGCGAGGAGGAGGTGTTGTTTCTTACCTTCACCACCTGGGGACGACCCGTCAGGAAGTCCTGGACCCAGTCGCACAGGGCGGTGTTCAGACCCAGGGCCTCAAGCTTGATGATGAGCTTGGAGGGTACTATGGTGTTGAATGCTGAGCTATAGTCAGTGAACAGCGTTCTTACATAGGTATGCCTCTTATCCAGATCGGATAGGGCAGTGTGTAATGTGGTGGCTATTGCATCATCTGTGGATCTATTGGGGCGGTATACAAATTTAAGGGGGCTAGGGTGGCAGGTAATATGATGCTTGACTAGTCTCTCAAAGCACTTCATGATGACAGAGGTTAGTGCTATGGGGCGATAGTCATTTAGTTCGGTTACCTTTGCTTTCTTAGGAACAGGGACAATGGTGGCCATCTTGAAGCATATGGGGACAACAGACAGGGAGAGGGAGATTTAATATATTTGTAAACACAACAGCCAGCTGGTCTGCGCATGCTCTGAGGACATGGCTAGGGATACCATCTGGGCCAGCAGCCTTGTGAGGATTAACACGCTTAAATGTCTTACGTCGGCCACTGGGAAGGAGAGCCCACAGTCCTTGGTAGCGGGCCACGTCGGTGGCGCTGTATTATCCTCAAAGTGAGCAAAGAATGTGTTGAGCTTGTCCAGAAGCAAGACGTCGGTGTCCGCGACGTGGCTGGTTTTGCTTTTATAATCCTTGATTGTCTGTAGACCCAGCCACATGCGTCTTGTGTCTGAGCCATTGAACTGTGACTCAACTTTATCCATATACCGACACTTAGCCTGCTTGATTGCATTGTGGAGGAAATAGCTGCACTGTTTGTAATCTTCCATATTCCCAGTCTTCTTGCCCTGGTTAAATGCGATGGTTCGCGCTTTCAGTTTTGCGCGAATGCTCTTATCTATCCACGGTTTCTGGTTGGGGTATTCCGAGTTGGATGACCGTTCAAATAGATTTTTCCCAATCGGAACTCGTTTTTTTTGAGTTCCCAGTTGGTTTGACCGCACTGAGTTCAGAAGTTGGTGATTTCCGAGTTCCCAGTTTCGAGTTCCTAATTGTTTTGAAAGTGGCATAATACTGTGAAACACTATCATTCCACTATTAGCGCCAGATATATTATGGACATTTTCCGAAATTACAATGCAAAAATATGTATCCAATGTGAAGCACCTTTAACTGAAATGTTTTTTCGCCCCTTGCAGAGACTTACCCAGTAGTTGAACATGACAGGCACTGTGGACAAGGCTTGAACCGTCACCCCTAAAGTAGAGCATCATCATCATCAAAACCCATAACATTCCAATACAGACTTACTTTACAGCCAACATGAATGACTCGGCCGGCTTCAAAATTATGTCAAGAGGATTTTGACGTGAGCATGATATTGGATATATGTGTATGTACCGTGTGCATCCATGTCCCGAATCCTTGCGTCTGCATCCCAACAGTTCTCCTGGATCACACGGAACAACTTCCCGTCTTTCATCATTTTTGCTTCCCCCTAAAATATGGATTGGCACAAAACTCCAGAGAGTGAAGGACACTTGATTTTTCCTTATTTTGGTTTCTATGACTTCCATTGTCTTCATCGCTTCATGACTACAATTTCTGTTTGATGAGAAAGAATAATTATATGTCATAATAAAAAGCAAATCACTCAAACGGATGTGGAGTTGAAATGCGTATGATGTATGCGTAATCAGCCACCTGGTGGCAGCAAAGATAAACATTTGGGAACTAGAGAGGGAGATGAAAGTGTCTTATTGACTATTACTTTACATTCAGGTGTCAGAGGTTTATGTGTGCATGTGTATTGACGTGTGAGCAAGCATATGTGCCTGTGGCTGATGCCAATACTTTGTTGGATTCCTAAGCAGCTGTCTAGGTCCACTGTTTTCTGGCCCGGCCCGATGTGGCCTGTTCTGCTGAGACAGTACCTACTACAACATGCTGGGTTCTACAGCTGCTCCCACAGCAAGCCACAGCAAGCCCCTGACATACACATACACACACACACACACACACACACACACACACACACACGTAAGCAAGTACATGTAAGCACACAAACACATAAGCTGCGTTTACAGTCAGCCCAATTATGATACATTTTTTCATTAATTTATCATTTGACCAATCAGATCAGCTCTGAAAAAGATCTGATTTGAAAAGATCTGATGTGAAAAGATCTGATGTGATTGGTCAATTGGACCAATTAGTGTAACAAATATCAGTAATGCATGTGAAAACACAGCCATAGTCACACACAGGTGTGTTGCTGGACCCAGTGGGTGTCAGTGTCTGTAGGTACTCTTCCTGTGATGCCCTCTCACTACCCACAGGTGGCGCCAAGTGGGAGGGTTGTTAGCCTCGTCGAGAACCAGGCTTCGAGGCGCTCATTAGGCAGGATTAAGCGGCCACCTACGGTTGCAGATTGACGAGGGCGGCAAGACGCACCTCCAACACATAATTCTGATCATAAAAACAATTAAAATTTCTCTCAACCAGTGGCATATGGGATTTTTAGGTGAGCGTTGATGCAGCCCTGTGATACGCAGTGCCCACTTTGTCAAAGGCAGGAATGCAAAATATGTATCTTGTCCATTCTCAGCGCGCCTCTCCAGGGTGCTCTTGGAGCGACATATCGCGGCAGCGCTCTAGCAACATTCCGTCAAAGAAAATCGTAAATCATGTAGCAGATATAGCATATGGTATAAATAGTATGGGCTTTTTCTGTAGTCTACAGGCTGGAGATAAAATGTATGACAATGTAATGAGACGGAAACTTTTTACATCATGCAGGTTTCTCCGATCAAATAGTCTAAACTAAATGGCACCGAATCAAATAGAATATGCGCTGATATGTTAACAAACGGACATATTCTAAAAACAGGATAGTTCAAAGTAATATTAACAATATGCAATGGACAATCAGGCTACTCAACTGCTGTCCAGGAGTTTCATCCCATGAGCTAAAATATCATGATCAGGATGTTTCAAGTTTGTATCCTTACATTTTTTAAGAGCTGATCATAGCGAAAAATAAAATACTTCTGCATTTCCTGCTCTGTAAACACATTGCAAATAGGCTCAGGATAACCCCTGATGAAGTTGGGTAGCTGATATTCAGAGTTTAAATAGCCAAATTGATTAGTCACAGGAATCAGGACTAATAAAGCCAATGCAACTGTGTGTTTTACAAACGGTGGGCCTACCACATGGATGGGAATTCATACAATTCCATTGCGGGCCAACATGGTAGGCTACACCCCAGTAAGCACGGGCCGAGGGCTTTTGGACGTTTTGGGACCGGCAATCTTTTTTTTGTGTGTGTTTTACAAATGGTAGGCCTACCACATAGATGGGCACATTCCTAAAATTTAATTTCAAGCGACACTGTAGGCTATGCCTCAGTAAGCATGGGCTGACGCACTTCCCTTCAACGTCTGGAAAAATATGTATTTTAGACTTATTTTCAACGTCATTTTTGGGCAGCAGAATAGCCAGGACCGGCTCTGCCTGCGTAGTAGCATTGCAGGCCAAGGTAACTGCTGTATGTGGCATTATCACGTCTCATGGAGCATGGGCAGGCAAGCTCTCATAACAAGGAGTTAGATCATGTCTCAATACAGTGAGAACAATGTACACCACATATACAAATAGCAAGTACACTACAGCTCGATTAAACGTGGAAAGCTTGCTGATACAGGACTAAATAGGCTGTATGCTTGATACAGGACTAAATAAACTGTATGCTTGATACAGGACTAAATAAACTGTATGCTTGATACAGGACTAAATAAGCTGTATGCTTGATACAGGACTAAATAAACTGTATGCTTGATACATGGACTAAATAAACTGTATGCTTGATACATGGACTAAATAAAATGTATGCTTGATACAGGACTAAATAAGCTGTATGCTTGATACATGGACTAAATAAACTGTATGCTTGATACATGGACTAAATAAACTGTATGCTTGATACAGGACTAAATAGATTATGCTTTAAGTAAAACATGTAACTTCCATTATACTGTAGAATATGCATATTTTAAAAGTATATAGAAAGGTGACAGAAAACATATGCTTTAACATTCAGATATTGTACTGTATTGTTGAGTAACCTAACTTGAGACTCACCTTGCAGTGATGGTGAAGCTGGATAAATCCATCATATCCATATCTCTAAAGAATAAATAAAATGGTCATTATAGTGGGCTTATGCCCTCATGTTAATGCATAATTAAGTGTTTTGCTAAGCGTGGGACATTTTCAATTTCCGTATATTATTTTAATACATTCACAAAGTCATGTCTCATGGCTCCCAGGTATCGAAAGCTACAACTTTCATTACTTGTCATTATGCACCTTGGGGTTCTGCTTGTACGCAAAGTAGGCTTGCAGAGATAAAAACGGACCAGCCAATGTCACAGGCCATTCTAATTGGGGTAAATTATCTATGAACCACTTTCACCACAACTGGGAACAGAGCGAGAAAGGGAGAGATCGGAACTCAATCAACACCATCCTATTTCGGTCCAGTGATATGAATACGGATGAACCCTGAAACAGCCCAAAATGAGTAATAATATCCATCCCATAGGATCAACATCCTCCTCAATTTAGACTGAAGATAGCTTCCCTGTATGTACTGTATGCTAAGTGGGCTACATGTCCTTGAACTTGCCATGAGCCCCAATGCAATTCCTCTATCTATTTGAATACAATTACCTTTCCTCCATCCATCTCAATAGTGTTTGAATTTATGAGAGAAAGGGGAATAATTACAAGTCGTATGGCCTGAAAGTTCACCACCTGAGGGATCAAGTAGCGTAGCGGTTAAGAGTATTGGGCCAGTAACTGAAAGGTTGCTGGTTCAAATCCCAAAGCTGACTAGGTGAAAAAACTGCCTTGAGCAAGACACTTAACCTAATTGCTCTGGATAAAAGTGTATACTAAAATCTTGTTGTTTTTTGATGTAGGAGTGGCATGGGTCTTGAACTCTAAATCAATATGATGCAATTGGAGTCATGCTGACTATCAGGGTGACCGGGCCTCTGTCCTGACTGACTCCTGTTGCCCACGTTGGCCTTCTCACCCTCACAAATGAACATTTCTCCATTGAAAAAACATGTGGTTTGTTCCAAATGGCTCTCTATATAGGGCATTACTTTTTTGACCATGATTCCAACAAGCCGCAAAAAGTAGTGAATGTAGAGAACAGGGTGCCATTTGGGACGCACAAATGAACAATCATTAGCTAAGGTCAGGCCTATTGACAGAAAGACCGTCTTTAAAGGACTGGGTCACTGCCAAGCATTGATTAATGTTTAACAAGTCAGTGCAGAGATTTAATAGGGGTGGTAAAACTTTTCAAAGGATTTCCTCACTGACTGAATAGAAAACCATTTCTTCAGAGTTCTCAATTATATTCTTGTCAGTTTCAAATGAACAGTCTTCATCAAGGACTTTGGTATTCTGACAAACACAGTAATACCATGTTACTTAATTCATTTGAGTTTTTATTTAACTAGGCAAGTCAGTTAGAACAAATTCTTATTTACAATGATGGCCTACCGATGAACAGTGGGTTAACTGCCTTGTTCAGGGGCAGAATGACAGATTTGTACCTTGTCAGCTCAGGGACTCGATCCAGCAGTTACTGGCCCAACGCCCTAACCACTAGGTTACCTGCCACCCAGTTTATTATGCTAAAATAAGTTGGTTCTGTTTATTGTTTAGCAATGTGTGGTGGGCGTCATTGACCTTTATGGTTTTGCTCTAAAACTAATCATACATTTTTTGTCAGATGCAAGGACTCAGTAAAAAAAAACACAATTAGATAACCAGATGTATTGATTGAGACAAGATACAACTCCTAGATCCACCACAGTCTGTGCAGTGCCAAGCGGTGAGCGCATTCCGCAATGCGTGCGACTGCATTGTGCGTAATTACATTATGCAAATCAAACGTCAGGTAGACTATTAATAATGCCCCATGTACCGGGCACAAGAAGTAGCCTGATAGATTACATATTTTCTATTGAAAAAACGTTTTTAAAGTTGTCAATGCATCTTGTAAAGTAGTATGGTATCACATAGCCTACCTCTTTCAGATTGGGCCATTCCTTGGGTAAAATGTGATTATGAATATCAATCTTCATCCTGATTAACCTACTATGACAAGTGTTTTTCATACAAGTCGCCTAATGTGAGGCAGGTAGTAAACGGTGTCTAACGTAAGCATTGAGCAAGGTTATTCTCCGCCCTACTGCCCTGCCCCCTAACAGCCCAATGAAAAGCAGGTGAATGACTGACAGGGCATAGTCTCTTCTCACAGCCACTGTGCCAGAGACATGGGTGTACTGGGACCCAAAATCGGCATTTCTAACACACCAGCCCATTTTTGCCTTGAGGCCCCCATTATTAGCTGGATATTGATAATTTTGCGCAAAAAAACAACAACAATTCAGACTAGCCCATCTGGCATTTCGGACAAATGGGTCTAGGCCCAGTCTGCTCCTAGACCCATAGACAGGGCACATCTAAGGTATGGAGGTATGTTTTACACACAGCCCCAGCTGGACAAAAAGATCCAATACATCGAGGGAAAGTGAATGTATGTTCACTTTCCTTTTCATGTAGGTTATCCTTCAATCAGGTTTTATTATCAGTGGGTCATAAATACGTGTGTAGCAAACACATTGACTAATAGTTCAACTGGGGACACAAAGGGTTTGATGAACCACCCATTCTCCCAAATGCAGCATCTGTTGTACTATTTGAGGTCCTGCATTACAAGAACATGCTGAATCAGCAGGTTATACTATGAGCTCAGTTTTGGATCCAATTTATTACAGGCACATGCAGTAGTATAGAAAATGGTAAGATGATTTGGGCTATTGAATAGCCTATTGTCATGGCTCGTAGATAGGACCAGAGGATCAGAGTATGAGTGAGAAGTCGTTCCTTTTATTAAGATAAACCAAAATAGCTGGTGTGCACATATCACAGAACACACACGCACGCACGCACGCACACACACAAACACAAAACACAACGCAGGTGGGAAAACAATGAACTTAAATAGGAACCCCAATTAAAGACAACGCAGGGCAGCTGCCTCTTTTTTCGTAGCTGCTTGACAAAGAAATTTCCCCTCGGGGATCAATAAAGTTCCTATGAATCTATATACCTATCTATCTAGTTGGGGACCAACAAAACCAAACATAGAGTTCGCTAGAACTCTACTGTCAAGCCCTGACTACCATAGAGAAGTCAAGAGGCCTCTCTACAGTCAGGACCTGACACCTATATGTTGCAAAAACAAAACCTATTTTTGGATTGGTGGGTTGAACCAGAGAGAGTATGCTAGTTTATTTATTTATAACAGTGTTATTAAACAACATGGATGCATCAGAGGCATTATGTATTCTGCCCTGTGCATTTTGCGCCAACCTGTGGATTCATTTAATAAAATTGTTGAACAAATCCCATTCCATTCCATCCCTTATTGAAGTTAGACCTATTACTCTTATGAGCAGATAAACGGCTGAAACCTGGACTCATGGGTAGACGTAATAAACGTCTGCAACCTGGACTCATGGGTAGACGTAATAAACGGCTGCAACCTGGACTCAGATATAGACGTAATAAACGGCTGCAACCTGGACTCATGGGTAGACGTAATAAACGGCTGCAACCTGGACTCAGGGGTAGACGTAATAAACGGCTGCAACCTGGACTCAGGGGTAGACGTAATAAACGGCTGCAACCTGGACTCAGGGGTGAACCTAATACAGTAAAGGTAAACCTGTCTCCCTCCTTTTCCATTTAGTATGACATGTTACATTGTGTATGGTATGTATTCATTTGCAATGGTGTAAAGTACTTAAGTAAAAATACTTTAAAGTACTAAAGTAGTTTTTTGGGGTATCTGTACTTTACTTTACTATTTATATTTTTACTTCACTACATTCCTAAAAGAAGGTATGTACTTTTTAGTCCTTACATTTTCCCTGACACCCAAAAGTACTTCTTACATTTTGAATGCTTAGCAGGACAGGAAAGTGGTCCAATTCACACACTTATCAATAGAACATCGCTGGTCATCCCTACTGCCTCTATTCTGGTGGACTCACAAAACACAAATGCTTTGTTTTTAATTGATTTGTTGGAGTGTATCCGTCTGGTCTGCTTAATTTAAATGATTTGTACTTTTACTTACTTATTTTTTTGTATTATTTAACCTTTATTTAACAAGGCAAGTCAGTTATGAACAAATTCTTATTTACAATGATGGCCGGTTGTGATACAGTCTGGATTTGATACTCAAGTATATTTTAGCAACTGCATTTACTTTTGATACTTAAGTATATTTAAAGCGAAATACTTTTAGACTATTTTACTGGGTGACTCACTTTTACTTTTACTTGAGTCATTTTCAATTAAGGTATTTTTACTTTTACTCAAGTATGAGAATTTTGTACTTTTTCAACCATTGTTCATTTATGGATGTCCATCATCTATTTCGTCTGATATGTTACGAATGACAATTCGTATGGTATGTTATGAATTGCAATTTATGATGCTTTACGAATTCCAATTTGTTGTGGCTAACTTAGCTAGGTGGCTAATGTTAGCTAGCTAGGCTAGGGTTTTGGGTTATGGTTAAAATTAGGGGTTAAGGTTAGGGGAAGGGTTTTAGCTAACATGCTAAGTAGTTGCAAAGTAGCTAAAAAGTAGTAACTAGTTGCAAAGTTGATGATTAGTTAAAATGCTAAAGTTGTCCATGATGTGATTAAGAAATGCAACCTTTGGGTTGCTAGACATTCTTGTTATGCAGACCCATACTCCCTGACCTTGGCATAAGTAACCTTATGTCTTATGTAACCATATCGAACATAACACATCATACTATTGTTTTACAGAAATAAATTAAATAAATCGTTTATGGAATCGAAATACAGGAATTGATTGATAGTTGGGTGTTTTCGAGCGAGGTTCTTGCATTCTGCGCATGGTTGCGTACCGTGCAATGATTTTGAGTGAGGGGTAGAAAAGTTGCAGCGTCAATAGTCGACTATTGAGCATCAAATGGCAGCCTTATGTCTTTATGGCAAGTGCATGTTGATAATAATCAGCTCTTTATTAGAAAAGTCAAGCAAATTAACCCATTTATGAATCTGAGCAAATTAACCTTGATATATAAATCTGCTCACTGCAGTTCCCTCTATCGTGTGAAATCTCGTAGTCAGAGAGAGTGGAGAGGGAGGGGTGTGGCCGTAAGGGTCTGTTGCTGCTGATGCTGTGGAGATTGCGTTTATCTCTCATCTAGTTGTCGCCTTCTCCGCTTCGTCCTGTCAACACCAGCGACATTCGCGCCCTGGATGGCTGCTTTTGGCACTCCAGTGTAAGTTATTTTTTTCCCCGAGGACTTTTTACTTATAAGTAAACAACCATGACTGACCCAATAACACAAGATTCATTCCTTGTCCCGGATCCCACAATCGTGGATCCTTCGGCCATACGGAATGGCGGGTGCGCTCCTCATGCGAATCTATCCAAAATACCGAGTCAGGACGATCCTTTTAATATGGACCGGGACCAAGAGATGAGAATCACCGACAGCGTTGATGGTCAAGGTATTAAGAACTTCAGGGATTACAAACTTTATTGTTGTGAATGATTGATGGGCGCTTATGGAGTTTATTTATAGCATCTGGAAAGTGGTTTTGATAAATTATTAATTTGCTAAATTATTAATGTGTTGCTATAATAACTTACGTGCATAACATCAGCGACATGACCATTTGGCAAAGAAATTGGAGATAAATAATAGGAAAGCATCGCTGTCTCTATAGAGCCCTCTTCTTGTCAAGGTGTTGTGTCTGACATTATCTAGGCTATTTCTTACGGATGGGTCACCAAAACCCTTATGTGAATTTGTAGAGGTTATCAAACAATACAACAATTATGTACATTTTGAGCCCGAACTCAATGTGTGAAATATTTTTTTAGAGAGAGTTAATAAGATGCAGTGGTTATGAAAATGCCTTATCTTATCTTATCCAGAGCAACTTACAGTTAGTTAGTGCAGACATGTTCATGCATTTTTTGTACTGGTCCCCCATGGGAATCAAACCCACAACCCTGGAATTGCAAGCGCCGTGCTCTACCAACTGAGCTTCTCGGGACTTAACCTTAACCCTAACCCTGATCTAACTTTAACCCTAACCCGAACCCTAGCTCCTAACCCTAACCTTAAAACTAACCCTAGCTCCTAACCCTAACCCTAATTCTAACCCTAACAATAATTCTAACCTTAACCCAAACCCCCCTAGAAATAGCATTTGACCCTGTAGGGACCAACAAAATGCCCCCAGTGGGTCAAATTATCACCGTAATATCAGATTTTAAGGTCTGTGGTACGGCCATTAATTATCACCGCAATATTAGGTTTAAAGGTCTGTGGAACGGCCATTAATTATCACCACAATATCAGTGTTTAATGGTCTGTGGGACGGCCATTAATTATCACCGCAATATCAGGTTTAAAGGTCTGTGGAACGGAGATTAATTATCGTCTCAATATCAGGTTTAAAGGTCTGTGGAACGGGCATTAATTATCACTGCAATATCAGGTTTAAAGGTCTGTGGAATGGCCATTAATTATCACCGCAATATTAGGTTTAAAGGTCTGTGGTACGACCATTAATTATCGTCTCAATATCAGGTTTAAAGGTCTGTGGAATGGCCATTAATTATCACCGCAATATTAGGTTTAAAGGTCTGTGGTACGGCCATTAATTATCGTCTCAATATCAGGTTGAAAGGTCTGTGGAACGGCCATTAATTATCACCACAATATCAGTGTTTAATGGTCTGTGGAACGGCCATTAATTATCACCGCAATATCAGGTTTAAAGGTCTGTGCAACGGAGATTAATTATCGTCTCAATATCAGGTTTAAAGGTCTGTGAACGGCCATTAATTAACACTGCAATATCAGGTTTAAAGGTCTGTGGAATGGGCATTAATTATCACCGCAATATCAGTGTTTAAAGGTCTGTGGATCGGCTATTAATTATCACGGCAATATTAGGTTTAAAGGTCTGTGGAACAGCCAATAATTATCACCGCAATATTAGGTTTAAAGGTCTGTGGAACGGGCATTAATTATCACTGCAATATCAGGTTTAAAGGTCTGTGGAATGGCCATTAATTATCACCGCAATATCAGGTTTAAAGGTCTGTGGAACGGGCATTAATTATCACTGCAATATCAGGTTTAAAGGTCTGTGGAATGGCCATTAATTATCACCGCAATATCAGGTTTAAAGGTCTGTGGAACGGGCATTAATTATCACCGCAATATCAGGTCTAAAGGTCTGTGGAATGGCATATACAATGTCAACCACTACTCAACCTCGTCATAAATCGACACATTTATTTGTGGAATGGCACATACAGTGCAACGTGAAATAGAGGCATAATACACTCTATCAAGTCACAACAAGGCCGACTTTAAATGCCGACATCCATAAGTTTAGGGAAGCCATTTTTTCAGCTTTATGATTGCATGCATCTATCATAGCATTTGCAGACTAATATAAGATAGGTATTCCTAATGTGATGTATAGTCATAATTTAGGCTAATAATATAATGTAAACACTGTTAGCAAAAAAGACAGTTCTGAACAATGCATGCCTGAGCGCGTAGTGACATCAATCTAATCAAAGACTTTTCCTTTCTTTGCACAGAAAACATGTGGCCTTTTATAAACACATTTAATTCAATTCTACTACACTTTATATGACTGGAGACATAAACAACATATTTCTTTATATGACACAAATTGGTAGCCGTCTCTGCTGACACTGACAAACAAATCAGTAAAAACAACCTTGTTTTGAATGCAACCACATCTAATCCAGGCTTACGAAAAGGGGCGACACAAATTGTACAATATGGCATCCATCTAACCGGGAGGAGGAAATTGTCCCCCCGAAAACGTCCATACGATAACCTTTTGAATAACCCTTTTGGTTCCAGGTAGAACCCTTTTGGTTTCCATGTAGAACCCTTTCCACAGAGGGTTTTAAATGGAACCCAAAAGGGGGACTGCCAAATAACTCTTTTTCTAAGAGTGTAGGTGCTGAAGCTCTGGCTGGCCAGGTCTCTAATGAGGCCCAGTCAATGCGTTAGAGAGCCTTGATGATGCTTGTTGCCCATAGGGATGAGTCTGAAACATACCGACTGGAAAGAGATGAGAGATAGGGACATCAAGGAGGAACGGTTTGAATAAAAACAGTAGAGCCCCCCACCACCACTCCCTCCACATATGCACATATTCTGCCTCCATCTCTCCACCATTTACATAAAATACTGTAGCATTGCTGCCTTTAAGAACTGCAGTCATTTGAATATGCTCGTGAAGGCTGAATGCATAGTTTCAGAAGTAGGGCTAGAGAGGAAACTATAGCTTAATGGCACAGATAGTTAGAGCTGTCCATGTTGTTCTCTGCTGAAATACAGTACATGTTGGATTTAACATCTCTCTGTGCCTGTTTCTACAACTGTGCCTCTCTGCCCCTCATAGCTTTAAGATGCGGTTTCAGAGTCTTATATCCCCACATCTGTAATATCATGTGTTACCTGGAATCACCCCAACCAATCAATTCAGTGGTTTGAATAATTGATGTGTTTTTAGTTTACAGCTGGCAATATGTGAGACTGTGAGGAGGAGTGGAATGTCAGAGTGAATGTTCGAACCACCTTTTAAAGCAGGTTGATGTTTATTGTCCTGAGTCTTGTCCTGGAGGCAGCACTGAGCGATTTCCCCTTAGATAGGCCAGCTGTAAAGTAAAAACTGGCTATATTGTAAAAAGTCATTAGACATGCTTTTGCTTCATTTAAGGTTAGGTTTAGGCATTAGGGTTAGCAGTGTGGTTAAGGTTAGAGTTAAGGTTAGTCTTAAAATCTGATTTTATGACGTTGTGGCTATGCTAGCTAGTAACCACTCTGCAGTGCTTGTCTCCAGAACAAGGTTCATGGGTTTTTTCAGAAAATGTATTAACATTTTATTAGAGAGATTACAGTCATAGCCTAGAGTGCCATGGGAATCTAATCACACATTCATTAGATGCCGAAAATTGGAATTACTTCCGATTTGAGTATGTTGAAGATTATGAACATGTAGTGAGATAATCTAGTTAATCCACAAAGCCTACATGGATTGAAAATCTATGTATTTCTATGGAATTAATTAAACACACTCTTAAGATGAGGGTTCTTTGTAAGGCAAGGAGTTCTACCTAAAGAACCATTTTTCAAAGAAAGGGTTATTTTATTATTATTTGGAAGGCAAGAAGGGTTCTACATAGAACCCTTCTGAATCTGAATAAGATGTTTTATTGTATTTGTTTTCTTTCTTTTAAATAGTGCCTGAGCATGAGTGTTTACCTCAGTGTGTAAACGTTTACATCAAGAGTTTGAGTAATTTGGTAAATTTAAAAAGAGGTGTGAGATGGTTTTAACTGTACCAAAATGGGGAAATCTGTGCACGTATCTGGTATTCCCTTAATAATTTTGACATACTATATACTGTATCTTTTCCATGATTTCTTTCTTTCAAATTAGTATTTTCTGTGATTTTATTGAGCAGAGAATAGAAGAATAGAATGATGTCTGAGTGAACCAGCAGTGTGTTGTATGGTACAGCCAATTGGCCAGTGATATCTAGTGTTGATTCAGGAGATTAATTAACTCTGTGAAGAGTTAATTTAACACTCAGTGGTGTAAAATAACCCCAGCGTTGTTGTTAATAACCAGAGTTGAGTGTGATTGTGTCATCTTTACTCTGTGTGGAGTAAAACACTCAAAACCACACCCATCATTATCATACATCCCAGCATGCTATATAGCAGGTTGATTTTCAGAATTGTTTGTTTCAATATCTGTGTTTTTGCTAAACATTTAACTTTGTGTAGCATAAGATAAATCAATTCAGTTTACATAATTTAGGTAGTCTCAATAATCAATCTTCCCTACCCTGGCAGTTAATCTGAATGCAGGTTGCAGGTGATTAAAGTTAAAATTGTTGTATATCCTCACTTTGGCTGAATTCCAATAGAAATTACACATTACTTTGCAAGCCAGCATAATGTGACTTGCAGTTTCTGACCTTCATAGATGGTTCTAGGTAGAACTTTTAGAGGATAAAAGGTAGAAGGTTCTTCCTAGCACAGAAAAGGGTTCCCCTTTGGCAGGTGTAGGCAACGAGATTCAGATGCGGTACGGTTTTTGTCGTAGCAAATGGTCAAGGGGGCTGGAAAATAATTACAATAATTTGTACACAAATTGACCCCAACTAATAACAATAATTTCATATACCTTGATTACATTGAGACACGATCATATATAGTGCCATCGTTAAGTATTCAGACCCTTCAGCCTTATTTTAAAATGTATTAAATTGTATTTTTTTCCCCTCATCAATCTACACACAATACCCCATAACGACAAAGCAAAAACTGTTTTTTAGAACTTTTTGCAAACTCTTTTGCAGACTCTTTACTCAGTACTTTGTTGAAGCACCTTTGGCAGCAATTACAGCATCGAGTCTGCTTGGGTATGACACTACAAGCTTGGCACACCTGTTTATGGGGAGTATCTCCAATTCTTCTCTGCAGATCCTGTCAAACTCTGTCAGGTTGGATGGGGAGCGTTGCTGCACAGCTATTTTCAGGTCTCTCCAGAGATGTTTGATCGAGTTCATGTCTGAGATCTGGCTGGGCCACGCAAGGACATTCAGAGACTTGTCCCAGCTTTGGGTCGTTGTCCTGTTTGCAGGTGAACCTTTGCCCCAGTCTGAGGTCCTGAGCGCTCTGGAGCAGGTTTTCAGGATCTCTCTGTACTTTGCTCCGTTCATCTTTGCCTCGATCCTGAGTAGTCTCCCATTCCCTGCCGCTGAAAAACATCCCCACAGCATGATTCTGCCACCAACATGCTTCACCATAGGGATGGGGCCAGGTTTCCTTCAGACGTGACATTTTGCATTCAGGTTTCATCAGACCAGAGAATCTTGTTTCTCATGGTCTGAGAGTCTTTAGGTGCCTTTTGGCAAGCGGGCTGTTTTACGACGTCCGTCTGGCCACTCTATCATAAAGGCCTGATTGGTGGAGTGCTGCAGAGATGGTTGTCCTTTTGGAAGGTTCTCCCATCTCCACAGAGGAACTCTAGAGCTCTGTCAGATTGCCAGCTCTAGGAAGAGTCTTGGTGCTTCCAAACTTCTTCCATTTAAGAATGATGGAGGCCAATGTGTTCTTGGGGACCTTCAATGCTGAAGAAATGTTTTGGTACCCTTCCCCAGATCTGTGCCTTGACACAATCCTTTGCTCTGACATGCACTGTCAACCGTGGGACCTTATATAGACAGGTGTGTGCCTTTCCAAATCATATCCAATCAATATAATTCAGCACAGGTGGACTCCAATCAAGTTGTAGAAACATCTCAAGGATGATCAATGGAAACAGGATGCACCTGAGCTCAATTTCGAGTCTCATAGTAAAGGGTCTGAATAAATGTAAATAAGGTATTTCTGTTTTTGATTTTTAATCGATTAGCAAAAATTTCATTTTGGGGTATTGTGTGTAGATTGCTGAGAGTTTTTTAAATATTTAATCAATTTTAGAATAAGGCTGTAATCAAGGGTTCAGAATACTTTCCGAAGGCACTCTATGTACATTTTTTATTAGAATTTTTTAATTTGTGGGAATACTTGAGGACAGATTTCTTATTTAAAAACTTTGTGGGCCCGCGAGTCTCCTGTTGCTGACCATTGCCATATGGGGACGTACCAAAGAACACTATATGGTTCTACTTAGCACCTTTCTTTCTGAGAGTGTAGCCTACATACTGTGATCTTTACCCTCCATAATTCTGGGAAAAGGAAAGTATGAATCATCCAATGTATGCAGATTATCATCAAATGTAGGGTCAGTATCTATGATGTGTGTGTGTGTTTAGAGGAAGTGAGTGAGAGAGCAGCAGGGAAGAATGCAGCTTAGTTCAACTCACATGATCCACATCTAGGATCAGCAGAGGAAGCATGTGCCCAACAACCTCCATCCACTCGCACGCACGCACGCACGCACACACACACACACACACACACACAGCTGCAATTAACTCTATCCTATAAGAACGGTAAGGAGCTGGGGCATGTGACTCTCGACCACCAACTAGCCTACTCTTCTTCAAGCTGACCTAAAGACCATGCTGCGATGGAGGGTAAGGGGGATTTTGCATTTTATTTTACTTTCACCCCTGACTGACTCGGCTTGAGACTCACACATGAGGACACTTGAACATGTGATTCCCTTTGATTTCCATTTGGAAGAACTAATGCTGCTGTAGCAAAGCTAGACAAGCTGATTTGAGGTCATAGTTCAACAAGTGATCAAATCTGTGTGGTCCTGATGTCATTGCTGCCTCCCACTGAACTCAAATCAATGAGTGAAGAGACTGAGATATGAGCTGGTAGATATTTTACTACGGGGAATTTCTCAGTTTTCCTCTTGCAGCTGGGACTTTACTTCATTATCTCAATTGGTCATCAGTGAGACGAGGATGAGAGTAAAATGAGAAGAGGGGTTCCCTGTAGTTTTCTTCCATTATGATGTCTGTATGCAACTTTACCATCTCCAGTCAGTCAGTATATACAGGGCTAAGAGTCATAGTGCTCATTCACACAAACCCACATGGCAATGAAGAGGGAAGCCAGATTCATAATCCCAACATCTAGTATTGAAGGATGACCCTGAAATCAGCTATAAACATCTTCCTTCTGCTCTAAGTCTCTCTCTCTCTCTCTCTCTCTCTCTCTCTCTCTCTCTCTCTCTCTCTCTCTCTCTCTCTCTCTCTCTCTCTCTCTCTTTCCCTCTCTCTCTCTCAATTCAATTTAAGGGCTTTATTGGCATGGGAAACATATGTTAACATTGCCAAAGCAAGTGAAGTAGATAGTAAACAATAAAAATTAACAGTAAACATTACACTCAGAAGTTCCAAAAGAATAAAAACATTTCAAATGTCATATGTAACAATGTGCAAATAGTTAAAACATAGTTAAAACAAATGGGGAAAATAAATAAACATAAATATGGGTTGTATTTACAATGGTGTTTGTTCTTCACTGCTTGCCCTTTTCTTGTGGCAACAGATCACAAATCTTTCTGCTGTGATGCACACTGTGGTATTTCACCCAGTAGATATGGGAGTTTATATTATTATTATTATATTATTTTTTTGTGGATCTGTGTAATCTGAGGGAAATATGTGTCTCTTATATTGGCAGGAGGTTAGGAAGTGCAGCTCAGTTTCCACCTCATTTTGTGGGCAGTGTGCACATAGCCTAGTAGGGTGAGGCCGGGTGCTGCAGACAATTCGTTGATATATATGTTGAGGAGGGTGGGGCTTAAACTGCATCCCTGTCTCACCCCACAGCCCTGTGGAAAGAAATGTGTGTGTTTTTTGCCAATTTTAAACGCACACTTGTTTGTGTACATGGGTTTTTATAATGTTGTATGTTTTTCCCCCAACACCACTTTCCATCAATTTGTATAGCAGACCCTCATGCCAAATTGAGTGAAATGCCTTTGTTTTGGTTTGTTTGTTTGTCAGTTAGGGTGTGCAGGGTGAATACGTGGTCTGTCGTACGGTAATTTGGTAAATAGCCAATTTGACATTTGCTCAGTACATTGTTTTCACTGAGGAAATGAACTAGTCTGCTGTTAATGATGATGCAGAGGATTTTCCCAAGGTTGCTGTTGACGCATATCCCACGGTAGTTATTGGGGACAAATTTGTCTCCACTTTTGTGGATTGGGGTGATCAGTCCTTGCTTCCAAATATTAGGGAAGATGCCAGAGCTAAGGATGATTTTAAAGAGTTTAAGTATAGCCAATTGGAATTTGTGGTCTGTATTTTTTGGTAGTCTTTAATAGTTGATTCTAGGATTTGCATTTGATCATGTATATTTATTTGCTCTTTGTTCTTTGTTATAGGGTACCCTCTTTCTGTGTGCCTTTTCTTGTTAGAAAAGCTTCTCAGGAGACGCCAGTCAGTCTGTCTTCATGGATCAGCGATCACACCGCCACCTGTCAGCACTCAGCAACCTTTGCAACAGCAAACATAATTCACCCTTTATCAGAGAGAACAACAATCACTCATTTGTTGTTCTCTCTGATAAAGGGTGAATTAAGTTTGCTGTTACAAAGGTTGCTAAGTGCTGACAGGTGGCGGTGTGATCGCCGATCCATGAAGACAGACTGGCGTCTCCTGAGAAGCTTTTAGTCAAACTAATTATCTGTAGCTGTGTTGTACCTCACTGTGATTCATTCACCCTTTACCTTCCTACAACACTGCAAACTACATCTTCAACGGCCAAGTGCTTTCTTGGCTGGCCGGGGGAAGGGGGAGGAGGAGAACTAACTCCATTGTGGTTTGAAGCCGTTTTTGTAGCGCATTGTTCACTTCCTGCCTTTGGTAGCCATTAATTCCAGTTTCCCACCTCTCCACAGGCCTGCTGGAGAGCAGCATGCGACTAAAGCCCCACGAGGCTCAGAACTACAGGAAGAAGGCATTGTGGGTGTCTTGGATCTCCATCGTGGTGACAATCATCCTGGCAGTGGCAGCCTTCAGTGAGTACATACCATTCAATGGTGTTGTATTGTTTACTGTACCCTGGTGTCTTTCAACAGTCCTATATTGTTATGTGAATATTCCTGAGCGACTGTGGTTCCGGATGTTTCATGATGAGCATTGCTATCAGGTTTTGCTTCAGGCATAGGTAGTTATTAAATAGGTAGTGCCCTTCATCCAATGACTTCCAATGCATATCAACCATTGCTTAACTTTGTGTTCATGGTGATGTGTGACAGAATATTGTTCTCGCAAAGTGAAAATCACCTTGTTTCCAAAATAAGGCTATTTTATAATCTTGTTACAATAGAACTCAGTCCAACAATATAAAAAGAAAACTGAAGCATTTGTAATCCAAACCAACCTGCCGCTAAAATGCTGGCAGATTGTTATTACTGTGTGAAAACAATAGAACAAGAACTTGGCTATCAGAAAGAACAGAAGACCAAATATAACTCCCGTTCGTAATATTGTAAACCATAGTTATTTTGAAACCTTCACAATGCACTGTGAAAGAAAGCTGGCCAAACAACCGAAATTCTTGAAAATAAGTTTGCAGTGAGCTGCCATTCATTGCTAGTCGTCACACGTCAAAAAGTTCACTTCCCGATGACTCATTCCCCTTGGTGTATTTTTGGGTTTAGATTCAAGAGAAAACATAAGGGTAGAAAAAAATGACAGATGTTTGAGTGTAGGCTGGCAGACTGGCTGCATGCAGTAAGCCTGAGCCACTTTGTGATTCACAGCGACGACGCATGAAGGGTTAACATGCTTTAAATGGGCTTGAACATTGTTAGTTCGTTATCGACCGGAGTAATTGATATTCTGTCCTCGCTACACAGGAATAGACAGGTGAGCCAAAGGCAAAGTCGCAGTGCATTCTGGGAGTTAACGGGACATCTGTGTTCACCATCTAGGAGATGGAGATGGAGTTTGTTCTCAGGGACCTTTTAAATCAAATGAAATCACATTGTATTGGTCACATACATGTGTTTAGCAGATGTTATTGCGGGTGTAGTGAAATGCTTGTGTTTCTAGCTCCAACAGTGCAGTAATATCTAACAAGTAATATCTAAGAAATTGACAACAATACACACAATACACACAAATCTATTAAGAATATATATTTGGACGAGCAATGTCAGAGTGGCAGAGACTAAGATACAGTATAATAGAATAGAATACAGTTTATACATATGAGATGAGTAATGCAAAATATGTAAACATTAGTAAAGTGACTAGTGTTCCATTATTAAAGTGGCCAGTGATTTCAAGTATATGTATATAGGGAAGCATCCTCTAATGTACTAGTGATGACTTTTTAACAGTCTGATGGTCCCAGCTTTGATGCACCTGTACTGACGTTGCCTTCTGGATGATAGAGGGGTGAACAGGCAGTGGCTCGGGTGGCTGTTATCCTTGATGATCTTTTTGGCTTTCCTGTGACACCGGGTGCTGTAGGTGTCCTGGAGGGAAGGTAGTTTGCCCCCGGTGATGCGTTGGGCAGACTGCACCACCCTCTGGAGAGCACTGCGGTTGCGGGCGGTGCAGTTGCCGTACCAGGCGGTGATACAGCCTGACAGGATGCTCTCAATTGTGCATCTGTAAAAGTTTGTGAGGGCTTTAGGTGTTGCACCTTCTTCACCACACTGTCTGTGTGGGTGGACCATTTCAGTTTGTCAGTGATGTGTACACCGAGGAACTTGAAGCTTTCCACCTTCTCCAATGCGGTCCCGTCGATGTGGATAAGGGGATGCTCCCTCTGCTGTTTCCTGAAGTCCACGATCAGCTCCTTTGTTTTGTTGACTCGTACAATTAATTTCCCCAAACACCTATTTTTCAGTGGCAATTGACGAGACGATAACTGACTAAATAGACCCAGGAAAAACTATAGCTAAACAAAAAATATTTTTCATATTAGTTGACTAAAACAAGACGAGACTAAATGATCTCTTAATTCTGACAAGAGGGTTTGGAGAGATTGAGGGCTTTTCAGTGATAAGCACCATTAATATTAGCAGCACAGATGCGCAGTGGGAAGGACGTGCCACACCTGGCACACATCGGCACACACAGCCTAACATGTATTTTAACCCTTGCCATCCATAAGACAGGTTCCTGTGTATTCTCACCAAGCCTTCTTTTTAGTATAACTTCATCACACTCACACACAGTTGTTTGTTTTGTTAAGCTTGTTTTGTCCTTGTATTGTTAAGACTTGGATTGAAATGGCCTCCACACAGCTGGATTTCCAAATAGACTGTCCTTGGGCTAGATAGCATCTTACAGCCATAACCATAGGATCACACACAACGCTCATATTATAGACTTGGCTACATACAGTATGATTGATTGTTTTGTTCAGAGAGGCAGAATGACAATACAAAGATACAATCTATAGGTCTGAAATCAATCATAATTCTTCCATGTTAAATCCTCACATTCTGGATGAAACTGG
Source organism: Thymallus thymallus (assembly GCA_023634145.1). Taxonomy (NCBI): domain Eukaryota; kingdom Metazoa; phylum Chordata; class Actinopteri; order Salmoniformes; family Salmonidae; genus Thymallus; species Thymallus thymallus. The sequence continues at coordinate 34,299,290 of CM042407.1, read as the reverse complement.
AAGCATATCAAACAGAGATTAGAGATGGACATTTAGATCCAAATAGATTGATTGTCCACATGGTAATGCGTATCTATGGTGGCAGAAACTTTATAGAGTGTACAAAACATTATGCTCTTTCCATGACATAAATTGACCAAGTGAATCCAGGTGAAAGTCAATATTATATACTATAGTGTATATTCTGTTGTTGCACCTTCCAGACTAGTGACATTGATATAGTCAAAAAAGACAAAGATGCAAATGAGACGAGGATTTGAAATTAATTTCTCCTCTGTTCGACAAAGGCTAGGCCTGCTTTAAGCTAGGGAGTTTAGCATGTGTCATTATTATCACATACAGTATCTGCGTGGTTGTGTCACGCCTGATGACGATTGAAAGTCATTGAACGCGTTTAAATGATTGTGCCTGATCTATCTTCAGTAGTCTATGCCTTCGAAGTTTCATCATTTCATAATTGAACTTTCTTCGAGACGCACTCAGACAGAAACAGTAACGGAATAGATATCTCATTAACAATATAACACAGAATCTTCCGTTGTGCAAAAAGGCCAGGCATAATATGTTTAGATATGGTGCATTACTGTTCTGCCTGCTGAGAGAGCATTGTATAATTACCAAAGCAGCTCAATATTCAAAGAGGGTGTTCTTCTCAACAATCTGATTTAAGATCAGCCTAGAGTCCTTTTAGGGATTGTAAAAGGATTCTGGGGGGTGATAAATGGTGTGCTGCTCGATCAATCTGTCCCTCTGTCTGGTTCCATTTGTGAGGAGGGAGAGAGAAGGAGAGAGAAAGAGAGAAAGACAGAAATAGAGAGAGGGAGAAAGAGAAAGAGAGAGAGAGAGAGAGAGAGAGAGAGAGAGAGAGGAGGATGAATAAAGCACATCAGTACACTCTCATCTGACTGCTGTTATGGGTGGTCCAAATGATTCCTGTCTGAATGTGGAGAGAGCTCTCACAGCAAGAATTGGATGGGTTTTAACCCAGTTACTGTCAAAATACAACCACTAGAGTTAAAAACAACCACTCAACGATTCTGGTTATTGCTTATCCAGTTCTCATTAAAATACATTTTTGCACACATGCAGGTAGAAGGGGTATTCTCTCACATAAGTGTTTAATGTCGTAGCTAGTGCGGGCAAATGTTCACATACATCTTTATATTAGGGCTGCACAAGGGCTGCACAATGAATACATTATCGAAATTGCAATATTGCCATGTGCAATATCCATATCGCAAGAGGTTGCAATTTTTTTTTACAGTAAATGCCATGAATGTAACATTCAAATCACCTGTGAAACTCTGACCAGCACTTTGCCATTTGTTGTCATGCCAAACAACACCAACCACAGAATCAGAATACTCATTTTATTTATATTATTTCAACAGTTCACCCAAATGTTTTGATCTAAATCTCAAGTATTTATCACATTATTTGTAAAAAAAAAAAATGCTATTATGATTATTTGCCTGTATCGTGCAGTATATTGAACATGAGAGAAAATATATCCATAAGTGATGGATGATCTGATGAATGAAAGATCTGATTTGAGACCACTTACGTTGTAGAGGTACACCTTCAAGTTGGTGTGGTGTTTTACTACAGTATGTTGCTCCTAGACCTCCAGCCTTTCCCCTGGTTTTAAATTAAACATTAGCTGGCTTTCACAATTCCCTGTGCTGCCTGGCTCAGTACACCTCCTCCATTCCCTCAGTATTTTCTAATCAACTTCAAGTCTCATTACCTAACTTGCAGCCGAAGTGCCGCATCCGAAGTGATTTTAGAGCACAGGGATGTAGGGCAATGAATGCTTTGTCATCTCTAGAAGATTGACAGATAGCCAGAATAATTTTAGTTTTCCATTCTTATAAAATTGTATTTTCATATAATATTCTGTTCTTTGTTGTGGTTAAGGCATACATTTTCATCTGATGCTATTTTATTGCGTTGGTTTCTAATAATAAAGCTGTACATACCGTGATGAAATTACAATGTTGAGATTTAACCTAAATGTGCCTGAGGTCATTACTCACACAGTATTCAGAGATTTGACTTTGAGTGATAGGCTGGTCCCAGATACCATGCCAAAGATCACAGGAGTTGGTAAAAAAAGCACAAAGAGATCTGGGACCAGGCTATGGAATATGAGTGATACTTGGAAGGAAAGCTTCACTGTAGTTGCTGGGCAGCTGAAACTGACAGAAGCGTGGAAATGCCACACCATAACTGCCTGAAAGCTCCACTTAACCTGTGGTGAATATTACAAGATAGATAGATAGATAGATAGATAGATAGATAGATAGATAGATAGATAGATAGATAGATAGATAGATAGATAGATAGATAGATAGATAGATAGATAGATAGATAGATAGATAGATAGATAGATAGATAGATAGATAGATAGATAGATAGATAGATAGATAGATAGATAGATAGATAGATAGATAGATAGATAGATAGATAGATAGATAGATAGATAGATAGATAGATAGATAGATAGATAGATAGATAGATAGATAGATAAAGCAGCTACAAAAAACACAGGACAGGTGCAAAATTCCTGAACGAAATACACAAAAGACAGATACACGATACATGATACATAGTGCGGCAGTATGAAAAAGTATACAAATACACAAAGTCTAGAGTGCAAAAAGCTATAGAAACGCATTGCATAGTGTGAGTGAATGACTGAATATGTACATTATACGTTGTTATAGTGTTAGGTGAAAAAAATATACAATTGATGCACGTTGATATATATAAAGAAAAACAATGTGTGTACTCCCAAATGACACCATATTCCCAAAGGGTTCTGGTCAAAAGTAGTGCACTATATAGGAAATAGGCTGCCTTTTGGACAGACAGACAGACAGACAGGAGTCTGGAGGACATACAATACATCATTCCTGGCTCTAAAAACACCCAGCAAAGAAAAACATTCTCACCTGCGCAGCCATTCAACATGTCGTCTGTTGCTGGGCGGAAAACATCATTATTTATTAATTTGCTTTGCTTTGCTTTAACCTTTTTTTGTTGGTTAATGTCAGAGCAGCAGGGAGTGATGGACAACATGTTGGCATGTTGTTGGAAATATATAGTTTTTTTTCTCCTCTGCAGGCCTAACTGTGTTTCCCTCCATTTACGTAAAGGCAATTTACTGTCAGCTACAAGACGTTGATTAAAGCAGTGAGCTACGGAATCCATCGTTTGTACGAACTGCTATAGGAAGAGAACAATGTGTTACTGGAAAAGCAGGAAGCCGTGATCTCAAGGCTGCACTGCTTTTATATTCTAGTGACTTGTGTCCTAATACTGTATTCTTCCACAAAGGCTGCCCACGTAACACAGTGGTCACCGCCTCGTCACTGGGTTGACCCTGGATGAGAGAATGAAACACTGGCTGTCGTTAGAGCTAATTCATTTGACCCATCTCTTGTCTTCTGCTGGGAGTCTCTCTTTACTGCGGCAGGCAGCCAGGTAGAGAGATACATACAAATGCAGTTAGCCCTGATCAAAGGCTGTGCTAATGTCTCGCCCCCAGCTAGCTCAGTAGAAAGTAGGAGCACAGCTCTTAACTGTCTCTTGGCTCACCACCTTGGAATGTTTGGTCCTGAACCATGGCCAGGTTCTGGTCTGGTGGACTGAAAGGCCTCGCAGGGAAGTGTGTTGTGTGTTGCGTGTTGTGTGTGTGTGTGTGTGCATGTGTGTGTGTGTGTTTGTGTGTGTGTCTGGAAGTATCACTGACTATTCATGTTCATTATCAGAATGAACTAGAAATGTGCCTCTCCACTGTCTCCCGAGGTCTTGTGTTATGAATACCTTTTTGTTACGTGTGTCTAGATAACCAGTCTGTGGTCAGATTGACTGGAGATGTCACTCCCCATGAATAGTGATGGTGTGTTGAATACCTTGGATTCTGGCTTCAGCATAACTCAGAACACAAGCACGGTATCTCATGTGAGTAGTGTTATGTACTGAGCCTTCAGAAAGTATTCACACCTCTTTACTTTTTCCAAATTCTGTTGTGTTACATACTGAATTTAAAATGGATTCAATTGAGATTTTGGGTCGCTGATCTACACACAATACCCCATAATGTCAAAGTGGAATTTTGTTTGTAGAACATTTTCGAAATTAATACAAAATTCAAAGCTGAAATGTCTTGAGTCAATAAGTATTCAACCACTTTGTTATGGCAAGCCTAAATAAGTTCAGGAGTTAAAATGTGCATAACAAATCAAATAATAAGTTGCATGGAAGCATTCTGTGTTCAATAATAGTGGTTAACATGATTTTGAATGACATCTTTGTACCCCACACAATTATCTGTAAGGTCCCTCAGTCCAGCAGTGAATTTCAAGCACAGATTCAACCACAAACACCAGGGAGGTTTTTCAATGCCTCGCACAGAAAGACACCTATTGGTAGATGTGTAAAAAAAGCAGACACTCAATATCCCTTTGAGCATGGTGAAATTATTAATTAGGCTTTGGATGATGTATCAATACACCTAGTCACTACAAAGATACAGGCGTTCATCCTAACTCAGTTGCCAGAGAGGAAGGAAATTGCACAGGGATTTCATGATGAGATCAATGATAATTGCTGCCTAAGGGGTTTCCAAAATGTATTGTCTCATGGGGATGAATACTTATATAATCAAGATATATTTTTCATAAATTTTTTATAAATGTTAGTATTTTGTGTAGATCTTTGACCAAAAAGTCAAATTAAATCTAGTTTAATCCCACTTTGTAACACAACAAAATGTGGAAAAAGTGAAGGGGTGTGAATAATTTCTGACAGCATTTGCTGAGATTCACATCCTGTTAACTATGCTGAAATACAGTTTTTTTTCAGGCCCAGTCTCCTGATACACATTCCTAGAATGTATTGGGTCGCCCATTAGGATTAGGCCTGCATTGTAATGGTTTACAATGCCCATAGTGAGTAAACCTATAGCGAGTCTCTCTGTTAATCAAACAAATAAACCCAATTATGTTGAATTACCTTTAGTAAGTAACAGAAAGTACCCATTGACACCACAAAATTCCTTAGTAAATACCAGGTAAATGTAATGGAAACAGTGCCGTAAAAGAAAGTGTTAAAGTGATCAAGTGGAATCTAATCAGTAAAGTAGCTCAACAATCCCATTGTTGATTCCTGAAGAATACTAGCCTGGTTAAACCAGACTGGATGATCAATGTTGAGTCTTGTTTAACCAGGCTAGGAGAATGCTGTGTTAAATAGCTCAACAATGGTTTACAGTGCCTGTAATAAGTAAACCTATAACTAGTATCTGTTCATCAAACAAGGTACAGTATGATCATCTTGTTAGTAGCTCAACAATACAGGACTTATTCCTGGATAATGTAGTGTCACTATTAGACAGACAGACTGTCTCTCAGCTGGTCATCATTGGAAAGCAGTGACTCAGTGCCCTCAACAGGAAGCATTTAAGTCGCTCACATGTAACATTTCACACTTCCCCCTATCCGCTCTTCACACCAAATCAAATCAAATCAAATTGTATTCATCACATGCTTCGTAAATAACAGGTGCAGACAAACAGTGACGTGCTTATTTACGGGTCCCTTTCCAACAATGCAGAGTTAAAGATAAAATTTAAATAGTGACCCAAGGAATAAATACAAAGTGAATAATCAATAACAATAACGAGTAAAAGTAACATGGTTATATACAGGGAGTACCAGTACAGAGTCGATATGCAGGGGTACGAGGTCATAACATGGGTATATACAGGGAGTACCAGTACAGAGTCGATATGCAGGGGTACGAGGTCATAACATGGTTATATACAGGGAGTACCAGTACAGAGTCGATATGCAGGGGTACGAGGTCATAACATGGTTATATACAGGGAGTACCAGTAAAGAGTCGATATGCAAGGGGTACGAGGTCATAACATGGTTATATACAGGGAGTACCAGTACAGAGTCGATATGCAGGGCTACGAGGTCATAACATGGTTATATACAGGGAGTACCAATACAGAGTCGATATGCAGGGGTACGAGGTCATAACATGGTTATATACAGGGGGAGTACCAGTACAGAGTCGATATGCAGGGGTACGAGGTCATAACATGGTTATATACAGGGAGTGCCAGTACAGAGTCGATGTGCAGGGGTACGAGGTCATAACATGGTTATATACAGGGAGTACCAGTACAGAGTCGATATGCAGGGGTACGAGGTCATAACATGGGTATATACAGGGAGTACCAGTACAGAGTCGATATGCAGGGGTACGAGGTCATAACATGGTTATATACAGGGAGTACCAGTACAGAGTCGATATGCAGGGGTACGAGGTCATAACATGGTTATATACAGGGAGTACCAGTAAAGAGTCGATATGCAAGGGGTACGAGGTCATAACATGGTTATATACAGGGAGTACCAGTACAGAGTCGATATGCAGGGCTACGAGGTCATAACATGGTTATATACAGGGAGTACCAGTACAGAGTCGATATGCAGGGGTACGAGGTCATAACATGGTTATATACAGGGGGAGTACCAGTACAGAGTCGATATGCAGGGGTACGAGGTCATAACATGGTTATATACAGGGAGTACCAGTACAGAGTCGATGTGCAGGGGTACGAGGTCATAACATGGTTATATACAGGGAGTACCAGTACAGAGTCGATGTGTAGGGGTACGAGGTCATAACATGGTTATATACAGGGAGTACAAGTACAGAGTCGATATGCAGGGCTACGAGGTCATAACATGGTTATATACAGGGAGTACCAGTACAGAGTCGATATGCAGGGGTACGAGGTCATAACATGGTTATATACAGGGGGAGTACCAGTACAGAGTCGATATGCAGGGGTACGAGGTCATAACATGGTTATATACAGGGAGTACCAGTACAGAGTCGATGTGCAGGGGTACGAGGTCATAACATGGTTATATACAGGGAGTACCAGTACAGAGTCGATGTGTAGGGGTACGAGGTCATAACATGGTTATATACAGGGAGTACAAGTACAGAGTCGATGTGCAGGGGTACGAGGTCATAACATGGTTATATACAGGGAGTACAAGTACAGAGTCGATGTGCAGGGGTACGAGGTCATAACATGGTTATATACAGGGAGTACCAGTACAGAGTCGATGTGTAGGGGTACGAGGTCATAACATGGTTATATACAGGGAGTACAAGTACAGAGTCGATGTGCAGGGGTACGAGGTCATAACATGGCTATATACAGGGAGTACCAGTACCGAGTGGATGTGCAGAGGTAATTGAGGTAGCTATGTTCATAAAGGTAGGGGTGACACAACATGGACAAGCAGTCCAGTCATCCTCACACTGCAGATTATGTGTGGTGGTGGTGATTTAAGAGTCAGTGTTTGACTAATGAGTGTGACCAGTCTGGTGGGGCCTCAGGGCTTGTTTCAACAGTGTTTGCCATTGTTTTACCTTTATTTAACTAGGCATGTCACTTAAGAACAAATTCTTATTTACAATGACAGCCTATCTACAGGGTCAGCCCCTGGAGCAAATTAGGGTTAAGTGCCTTGCTCAAGGACACATCGACAGGTTTTTCACCTTGTCGACTCTGGTATTCGAACCAGCAACATTTTTGTTACTGGCCCAACACTCTAACCGCTAGGTATCTTATGACATTAACTATCTGGTCCATAGTACTTGTGACTTCCTCCTCTTCTGATTTATCTGATTCTAGAACACAGAGGAGCATTCTGTTCCTTTTTTATATTTTTACTTTGATAAATACATTGCCTTCCCTCAGATTATGTGTTTGTACCTATCATGTGATGTGTTTATTAAGTTTATGCATGCTGTGAGAAGTTATGACCATTTTGCTTCAGCCATGTATTTTCTAAGGCCACAGAAATGTCACAAATGATTAATCACTGTCTTATTTGGATTTTTGTCCATACAGTATACAGATCAGTCTTCTTGAATCGAAGGCAGTGTTAGACCATGTCACTTGTAAATTAGCCAGATTCTGAGAAAGTTACAGAGAATAACATGATTGGCGCCGCCCTGAGTGGTCGCCTGTTAAGCAGCTCCCGTTGTTCGTGCATAAATTGTTGTTCTAGTTCGTTTTAGTTCGTTTTTCAGTCTATTTTCTTTAGTTTTTTTTTCTACAGTTGAACTATAATAGTTCAGGATTATGGATTTTCTCGCAGCTGAACGTCGACAGGAGGCGTCAATTATTATTATTTACAACAGAGCCTAGCTCCTGGATTTAGCACACGCAGCGCTGCTGCACCCCAGGGAAAAGTTTGATATTCCGGACGAGTTGAAAAGGTGACGGCGTGGACGTAGGGCGGGACTGAAGTGTAAGGCGAAGCTGAGGAAGTACAAGCCGGCTATACCGTCTATCATTATGGGCAATGTGAGGTCACTACATAACAAAATGGACGAGCATGAGGCTCTTGTCCGTGGACAAAGGGATTATCGGGAAACGAGCCTAATGTTTTTTACTGAGACTTGGCTGAACGATAACATCCCCATAGAGAACGTCTCTTCCGGTAAGAGTAAGGGTGGTGGGCTGGCTTTATTAGTAAACAACAGGTGTAATCCGAACCATATTACTCTTAAGGAAGAGTTTTGTAGCCTGAGACCCTAGTATTTGCCAAGGGAATTCACGGCGGCCATTGCTGTTATTGTTTACATCCCGCCCTCCGCGGACGCAAACACAGCATGTGACGTCATCCACTCTGTTATCGCGTGGTTACAGACAGCACATCCCAGTGCTTTCTTTGCCATTTCGGGGGATTTTAACCATGCATCTCTCTCTTCAACGCTGCCCACATTCAAAAAGTTTGTGAAGTGCCCAACCAGGAATAATAAAACTCTGGACTTGTTATATGCTAATGTGAAGGACGCATACAACTCCACTGCACGAATAGGCCCTACAGGACTGCTTTGAAACAACAGACTGGGATGTGCTCTGTGAGGCTCATGGGGAGGACTTACTGACTGCATATGGACTATATAAATGTTTGTGTAGACAACACTGTACCCACCAGGAAGGTACGCTGTTTTCCAAATAATAAACCCTGGGTCACCAGTGACCTGAAGGCCCTGCTGAATGAGAAGAAGAGGGCCTAAGGAGAGGGACAAGGACAAATTGAAATGCGTCCAGAGGGAGCTGAAGTTGCGGATTGCTGAGGGGAAGAGAGGGTATAAGGAGAAGATGGAGGACAAGCTGAGGCAGAGCCAGGTGAGAGAGGTGTGGAAGGGTATGAGAAATATCACTGGCTTCAAAAAGTCAAACAGTGGGCAGACGGAGGGGACCCAGGACAGAGCCAATGAGCTGAACCAATTTTTTAACAGGTTTGATACTGGCCCTGTCCACCTCCCTTCCTGCTCCCCAGGCCACACACCCTCACGGCTGCCCCACCCCCACTTTGCTCACAACGCCTTTGCTGAGACAATCAGTGACCCCACCTCCACCCCTGCTCCCCCTACAACCATCTCTAGCACATCAGAGACTGCTCCCTATAGACATAGATTAGAAATCACCGGCCACTTAAGGAATGAAACACTAGTCACTTTAATAATGTTTCCGTATCTTGCACTACTCATCTCATATGTTTAAACCGTACACTATACTATTCTTCGGTATCTTAGTCACTTAATCGTGTTTTGGGTATATGTTGTGTAACTGTTAGATATTACTTGTTAGATATTACTGCACTGTTGGAGCTAGAAGCACAAGCATTTCGCTACACCCGCAATAACATCTGCTAACCAAAGTGTATGTGACCAATAAACATTTATTTGATTTGATTGATCCAGGTCCAATGCAATGCTCCTCAATGGGACCAGAACTCAGTACCGAACACACAGAGAGATCATTTTTCCAGCCACACCCTGATCACAGACACTTCTCATGGGATTATGTGAATAATCCCACCACAAATCCACCGGATTTATTCCACCGTACTGTTAAATGCCAAGGTCAAACATCCATGCAGGCCCACTGACCGACCCAGCCAGCTAAAAGGCCTCTAAAAGCACCAAATCAGCCTCTTCATGACCTCCTAGCCTGCCAACTAATGCTAATCTCCCACCATGGCAGTCAAAATAACTGCTCCATAATATGTTTTATTCAGAGTTTAAAGCAGATAAAAATAGATGTATTCTCTCTCGGGTTGTCAAAACAACAAATCATCCGTCATCAGTGCACAAATGTTCACTCATGTCCCTCTGATAGGCCTATACCATGTGAATGTCTGCGTGTGCCGTGTGGTATGGTCAGTAGTTCATGAACAAGGTGTATTCACCAGTGTATTCATCTGTATACGACCACTTTGAGCGTGATAAATAGACCCTGTGTTCTGTACATTTAGTCAAAGGCACAGGTGTACATGTTGTTGATCAAACCCCTCTTACGTCACAGGTACAGGCAGCTGCTGTGCTGAGGTGAGTTGGTCCACGAGTCGTCTGGCCATCCTGATTCTCTCTCTCTCTCTCTCTCTCTCTCTCTCTCTCTCTCTCTCTCTCTCTCTCTCTCTCTCTCTCTCTCTCTCTAAGTACTCTGGTCATCCTGTCCTGATAGCAGCTGCAGGGGCAGTCAGGGCTAAAAGGCAGTTGTCAAGGAGATGATAGGCTATCTATCACTCAGCATCAGGAATTGCCAATGTCTCTCTCCTGTCTGAGTGGATGGAAGCTGTTGGAGCATTAAACCAGATTTACCTCTGATCTGGCATGTTGTTTGTTCTGCCCAATTAGGTTTTACGAGTGGCACGCTGCGTTCCCGCTAGGCTCTGGTAATGCTCCTATCAACAGAGAGAGCAGTGCTCTAACAACAGCAACATCAGTCACTGTCGCTTATAGAGCTCTGTGTCTAGTCAGGGACTTCCTGCACTAAGACCAAACCTTGTGAGACCATGAATGGAATGTCTAGTTTTTACATGCTTTTGGTTGTGCATTTGATAGAGGTAATAATAAATAGTACTATGGTGTGCCACTTTGTTGACACATTATTTGATCACATAAACATCGCTTCCTCTTTTATCTGCACATTCCACATATACCACTCCCCTGCTGTCTGAAAGGAGACAGAGAGAGTGTGGTTTGAGGAGAGATATCTGGTAGGGGGTGAGGATGATGGTGAAAGGGGCTAATGAGATTAACACAGCGTCGTTGTGATGGCCCACGTAACCCACAGAGGAGGTGCAGAATTTCCCTCCCACTTAAAATGGCCTCGTTATCACTGGGGCTGTGTGTGACCCTCTCACTCCAAACCTGTCAAGTTCAACCGTGCTGCTGTCATTTCTCACTCAGTGAGCAGGCACTACTTATGTTCTGTATGACATGGCTCACCTTATGCATCATGCTATCAGCACAAGATAAGCACGTCCTACTCCATCATTTTCCAGAGGGAATATTTATGCACATATACACTTTGTCACACTTTTCAAGAATAAATGTCTTCTCTCTCTGTGCACACATCAAGTTGAAATATCCCTCCTTCCCTGCACTCGAAGCATCCCATGTTTCAATATTTGAGCTCCCCGTGGACAGACGACTTTCTCTGCATCCACAGATTGATCTGTATAAAACATCCCAGAGAAATCACTACTAGGTATTGATCAATGGGAAGTGAGCAGTATATGGTATCCATTACCAACGGCCTGGCTCAGGCCTTGTGTTAGAGGGTTATTTTTTACCTGCAAATGCATTTCGTTGTGCTCCAATTTGGCCTCTAGAGAAAACTCTGTTCCCCTTCTGTGTTTAATGTACCTGTACGTAGTTTTTTGGTTGTTGATATTGAGGAGATGAAATGACAACGGCAGACCTGAGAGCAGTTTCTAGACTGGATTTATTCCTGTACTAATGGAACACGTGTAGGCTACTGTCCTTTACTCAGTGCCCCCTCACATATCAATTAAGCTGCTATATAATTGTTTCTTCTTTTGTGGCATGGTAGTGCAATATTTTTTTTATTTTTTTATTTCACCTTTATTTAACCAGGTAGGTCAGTTGAGAACAAGTTCTCATTTGCAACTGCGACCTGGCCAAGACAAAGCAAAGCAGTGTGACAAATAACAACACAGAGTTACACATTAAACAAACAGTCAAAAACACAATAGAAAAATCTATATACAGAGTGCAAAATGTAGTGCAAAAATGCAGTAAGGTTAGGAGGTAGAACAATAAATAGACTATAGTGGTGACATAAATTACAGAATTATCATCATTAACACAGGAATGAAAAATGTGCAAATTATGATGTGCAAATAGAGATACTGGAGTGCAAGATTAGTGAAAATAAACAAAAATAAATATGGGGATGAGGTAGTAGTGTGGGCTATTTACAGAAGGGCTATATACAGGTGCAGTGATCGATAAGCAGCTTTGACAGCTGATGCTTAAAGTTATTGAGGGAGATAGGAACCTCTAGCTTCAATGATTTTTGCAATTCGTTCCAGTCATTGGCAGCAGCAAACTGGAAGGAATGGCGACCAAAGGAGGTGTTGGCTTTGGGGGTGACCAGTGAGATATACCTGCTGGAGCGCATGCTACGGGTGGGTGTTGCTATAGTGACCAGTGAGCTGAGATAGGGCGGGGATTTACCTAATAAAGACTTATAGATGACCTGGAGCCAGTGGGTTTGGCGACGAATATATAATGAAGGCCAGCCAACGAGAGCATACAGGTCGCAGTGGTGGGTAGTGTATGGGGCTTTGGTGACAAAACGGATGGCACTGTGATAGACTACATCCAATTTGCTAAGTAGAGTATTGGAGGCTAGTTTGTAAATGACATCGCCGAAATCAAGGATCGGTAGGATAGTCAGTTTTACAAGGGCATGTTTGGCAGCATGAGTGAAGGAGGCTTTGTTGTGAAATAGGAAGCCAATTCTGGATTTAATTTTGGATTGGAGATGGTTGATGTGAGTCTGGAAGTTGAGTTTATAGTCTAACCAGATGCCTAGGTATTTGTAGGTGTCCACGTATTCTAATTCGGATCCGTCGAGAGTAGTGATGATAGTCCGGTGGGTGGGTGCTGGCAGCGTTCGATAGAAAAGCATGCACTTAGTTTTACTAGCGTTTAAGAGCAGTTGGAGGCCACGGAAGGAGTGTTGTATGGCATTGAAGCTTGATTGAAGGTTAGTAAACACAGTATCCAAAGAGGGGCCAGATGTATACAGAATGGTGTCATCTGCGTAGAGATGGATCAGAGAGTCACCAGCAGCGAGAGCGACATCGTTGATGTATATAGAGAAAAGGGTTGGCCCAAGAATTGAACCCTGTGGCACCCCCATAGAGACTGCCAGAGGATCGGACAATAGGCCCTCCGATTTGACACACTGAACTCTGTCTGCAAAGTAGTTAGCGAACCAGGCAAGGCAGTCACTTGAGAAACCAAGGCTGTTGAGTCTGCCAATAAGAATGCGGTGATTGACAGAGTCGAAAGCCTTGGCCAGGTCGATGAAAACGGCTGCACAGTACTGTCTTTTATCGATGGCGGTTATGATATCGTTCAGTACCTTGAGCGTAGCTGAGGTGCACCCATGACCAGCTCGGAAACCAGATTGCATAGCAGAGAAGGTACGGTGGGATTCGAAGTGGTCAGTTATCTGTTTGTTAACTTGGCTTTCGAAAACTTTAGAAAGGCAGGGCAGGATGGATATTGGTCTATAACAGTTTGGGTCTAGAGTGTCTCCTCCTTTGAATAGGGGGATGACCGCGGCAGCTTTCCAATCTCTAGGGATCTCAGACGATACGAAAGAGAGGTTGAACAGGCTAGTGATAGGTGTTGCAACAATTTTGGCTGATAATTTCAGAAAGAGAGGGTCCAGATTATCTAGCCCAGCAGATTTGTAGGGGTCCAGACTTAGCAGCTCTTTCAGAACATCAGCCGTCTGGATTTGGGTGAAGGAGAAGCGGGGGGGGCTTGGGCAAGTAGCTGCCGGGGGTGCAGAGCTGTTGGCCGGGGTAGGGGTAGCCAGGTGGAAAGCATGGCCAGCTGTAGCAAAATGCTTATTGAAATTTTCGATAATCGTGGATTTATCGGTGGTAACAGTGTTTCCGAGCCTCAATGCAGTGGGCAACTGGGAGGAGGTGCTCTTATTCTCCATGGACTTTACAGTGTCCCAGAACTTTTTGGAGTTAGTACTACAGGAAGCAAATTTCTGTTTGAAAAAGCTGGCCTTTGCTTTTCTAACTGACTGTGTGTACTTGTTCCTGACTTCCCTGAATAGCTGCATATCGCGGGGGCTATTCGATGCTAATGCAGTGCGCCACAGGATGTTTTTGTGTTGGTCTAGTGCAGTCAAGTCTGGGGTGAACCAAGGGCTATATCTATTCTTAGTTCTACGTTTTTTGAAAGGGGCATGCTTATTTAGGATGGTGAGGAAAGCACTTTTAAAGAACAACCAGGCGTCCTCTACTGACGGGATGAGGTCAATATCCTTCCAGGATACCTGGGCCAGATCGAATAGAAAGGCCTGCTCGCAAAAGTGTTTTAGGGAGCGTTTGACAGTGATAAGGGGTGGTCGTTTGACCGCTGACCCATTGCGAACACAGGCGATGAGGCAGTGATCGCTGAGATCCTGGTTGAAAACAGAGGAGGTGTATTTGGAGGGCAAGTTAGTCAGGATGATATCAATAATGGTACCCATGTTTACGGATTTAGGGTTGTACCTGGTGGGTTCCTTGATAATTTGTGTGAGATTGAGGGCATCTAACTTAGATTGAAGGACAGCCGGGGTGTTAAGCATATCCCAGTTTAAGTCACCTAACAGTACAAACTCTGAAGATAGATGGGGGGCAATCAATTCACATATGGAGTCCAGGGCACAGCTGGGGGCTGAGGGGGGTCTGTAACAGGCGGCAACAGTGAGAGACTTATTTCTGGATAGGTGGATTTTTAAGAGTAGAAGCTCAAACTGTTTGGGCACAGACCTGGACAGTATGACAGAACTCTGCAGGTTATCTCTGCAGTAGATTGCAACTCCGCCACCTTTGGCAGTTCTATCTTGACGGGAAATGTTGTAGTTGGGGATGGAAATTTCCGAATTATTGGTGGCCTTCCTAAGCCAGGATTCAGACACAGCTAGGACATCCGGGTTGGCGGAGTGTGCTAATGCAGTGAATAAATCAAACTTAGGGAGGAGGCTTCTAATGTTAACATGCATGAAACCAAGGCTTTTACGGTTACAGAAATCAATAAATGAGAGCGCCTGGGGAATAGGTGTAGTACTGGGGGTTACAGGACCTGGGTTTACCTCTACATCACCAGAGGAACAGAGGAGTAATAGAATCAGTATTCGACTAAGGGCTTTAAGAACAGGACGTCTAGTACGCTGGGTACATAGAATAAAAGGAGCAGATTTCTGGGCGTGGTGGAATAGATTCAGGGCATAATTTATAGACAGGGGTATAGTAGGATGTGAGTTCAGTGGAGGTAAACCTAGGCGTTGGGTAATGAAAAGAGAGGTTGCATCTCTGGAGACACCAGTTAAGCCAGGTGAGGTCTCCGCATGTGTGGGGGGAGGGACAAAAGAGCTATCAGAAGCCAGTTGAGCAGGACTGGGGGCTCTACAATGAAATAAAATAATAATAGCTAACCTAAACAACAAAAGACAAGGCATATTGAAATAAGAAAGGGGCAAAAATAAAATAAATATAATGACAGTTAATTACGAGGGCTAAGACAACGACAGGTAATGGCGATGAATGGACAAAGAGGGTCAGTTAGAAAAAAGTGATGTACTACACACAGGACCTGAGGCCTGATAGTTAAACAGAAATAGATACCATATAACCAAACAGTCCTGCAGGCAACAGCTATGAAGCTGAGCAATCATAGTATCCGATGAAATAGCAAAGTGGTGAGCCGGGGATCAGTTCAATGGGCACGGCGTTCAGAGTGTTAGCAGGCCGGAGCTAGCAGGCCGGAGCTAGCAGGCCGGAGCTAGCAGGCCGGAGCTAGCAGGCCGGAGCTAGCAGATGGATCTTCGGCGACGTCGCAGAGGAGAACCCTGTTGAGACCACGTCGGACAGTTACGTCGGCAGACCAGTCACGGTGGCTCGGTGGGGTTCCGTATCGACAGTAGAAGGTCCAGGTAGGTTGACAATGTACTGGGGCCCGGGAGAGTAGCTAACACACGTCGGCTGTCCGGGAGATGAGCCTAGCTCACGCTAGCATTGGTAGCATGTAAACAATGGAGCTTAGCTATAAACGTCGGTCACTCGAATGCAGCTAGCTAGCTGTGATGAGCCGGTGTGGTGGTCCGGTACTTTCAGTGGAAATCCGGTGAAGTGGAAGGGAACGCAGTCCGATAAGCGCTGGATTGGTAGCGCGCTGAGCAGACTGGCCAATATTGTCCGAACTGAAAGCTGTCTGAGCAGCCAGAGCTAGCAGTGGTTAGCGATGGAAGGTTAGCAAGCTAGCTAGCAGGCTAACTTTTGACTGCGGTTCGGTTAAATAATGGAAAAGCACGGATATTTGACCCGATATTTGATCCGTTTCACGATGGGTAAGGTGGCTTGCAGGAGGGGTAAATCGGGAACAAAATAAAAATGTATGGAAAGACAAATTACAAACTATTTACACGGGACATGAGACAGGACGAAACAAAAATACGTCTACACTGTTACGCCATCTTGGATTTTTTCAAATATTCATTTGAGAAATACATTTCCAGCTATGGGTTGAGTGAATTTAGAATAGAGAATTTAGAGGTGAGAAGATACAAGCAAATTATTTTCAGAGCTGTCGGAATCCTTGAGACAGTGGCCTTCTCTGACACACAAACAACTGCTCTTGACACAGCAAAGTAATTTACACTCAATTTGAAGGCAATCACTGGGCACCTCTCTCCCAGATAGAGTTAAGGGTCCTTCAGTCCTTCAACCAGGACTGTGACACATACCTTCCCGATTAGCTTTTTACACGAAGGCAGTGGCTATATTCTGTGCATGTACATAAACAATAACCATAAAGAGATGTTTTATTGACTCTCATCATGGGGTCAACAACTGGGTTTGCACGTTACATAGAGACCCTTTCCAGAAAATGGCGTTAGTTGAGCTGTATATTTTTTCTGACGCGTGTTGATCATGACAAGCCCATGATCAGATGAACTTCAGATCAATGTCAGACCATGGCTAGGCAGAAGATCATGTGGCTGTTGTCTGTTGTTGTGAGGCCATTGTTGTGGTGGGCTTTATCTGCCCTGTAGTACAGTTCATTTTAAATGGCTATTCTTACTGATTACTCCATGGCTCCATGGATTCTTTGAAATGCAGGGCCTGTGTTTGATATTCTCTCCTCTCATCCCTCCCTCCCTCCCTCCCTCCCTCCCTCCCTCCCTCCCTCCCTCCCTCCTCTCCTCCTTCCCTCCCTTCCTACCTCCCTCCTCTCACCCCTCCCTCCTCTCACCCCCCCACTGCTTTTTGCTGTTGCCGAGGGAGATAATGAAACTACCTTGGGCTGACAGGATAGGTGTGGCTCTGGTATCAAAATGGGAGTCCAATCCTCCATTTTCCACTGCAACAATCTTTCACTTTCACCACTTCAGCGTTTTTTTGGGGGCAGCAGGAAAATGAATCAGCCATTTAGGATATTAGACTCTTTGATGCTCCAGTCATGTCAGATCAGATATGGTGTATTGCGGATCTGATAGACCACTGTACAGCTATAACTATATGCCAAGACAGTTTTGGACTCTAACAGGCTATATGTTATGTTCAACGTCAAAGCTTGCTTTGGAAACGGCCAAACATCGCTAAAAATACTGTTAATTTGCATTTATAGCCTGTCCTCAGCATTCATCAGTTGATTATTATTTAATTTTTTTAAATGTATTTAACCTTTATTTAACTAGGCAAGTCAGTTAAGAACAAATTCTTATTTACAAATGATGGCCTACCAAAATGCAAAAGGCCTCCTGCGGGGATGGGGGCTGGGATTAAAAATATAAATAAATGAAATACAAATATATGACATAACACACATCACGACAAGAGAGTCAACACTACATAAAGAGAGACAACACAACACTACATAAAGAGAGATCTAATACAACAACATAGCATGGCAGCAACACATGACAACACAGCATGGTAGCAATACAACATGACAACAACATGGTAGCAACACAAAACGGTACAAACATTATTGGGCACAGACAACAGCACAAAGGGCAAGAAGGTAGAGACCATAAGACATCACACAAAGCAGCCACAACTGTCAGTAAGAGTGCCCATCATTGAGTCTTTGAATGAAGAGATTTAGATAGAGCTGCAGTGAACGGAAAAGACAATCGACCCAGGGATGTGTGTGCTTTGGGGATCTTTAATAAAATGTGACTAGCAGAACGGGTGTTGTATGTGGAGGATGAGGGCTGCAGTAGATATCTCAGATATCAGGGGGGAGTGAAGCCTAAGAGGGTTTTATAAATAAGCATCAACCAGTGGGTCTTGCGATGGGTATACAGAGATTACCAGTTTACAGAGGAGTATAGAGTGCAGTAATGTGTCCTATAAGGAGCATTGGTGGCAAATCTGATGGCCGAATGGTAAAGAACATCTAGCCGTTCAAGAGCACCCTTACCTGCCAATCTATAAATTATGTCTCCGTAATCTAGCAGGGGTAGGATGGTCATCTGAATCAGGGTTAGTTTGGCAGCTGGGGTGAAAGAGGAGTAATTACAATAGAGGAAACCAAGTCTAGATTTAACTATAGCCTGCAGCTTTGATATGTGCTGAGAGAAGGACAGTGTACCGTCTAGCCATACTCCCAAGTACTTTTATGAGGTGACTACCTCAAGCTCTAAACCCTCAGAGGTAGTAATCACAGCTGTGGGGAGAGGGGAATTTTTATTACCAAACCACATGACCTTTGTTTTGGAGGTGTTCAGATCAAGGTTAAGGGTAGAGAAAGCATGTTGGACACTAAGAAAGCTTAATGGTTGCAGTGACACATCCATAACCTGAGCAGAAACCAGATTGCATACCAGAGAGAATACTATAGACATCAAGAAAGCCAGTCAGTTGATTATTGATACGTTTTTCTAACACTTTTGGTAAACAGGGCAAAATAGAAATAGGCCTATAACAGTTAGGATCAGCTTGATCTCCCCCTTTAAATAAAGGACAAACTGTGGCTGCCTTCCAAGCAATGGGAACTTCCCCAGAATGGAGAGACAGGTTATAAAGGTCGGAGATAGGCTTGGTGATGATAGGGGCAGCAGCCTTAAATAAGAAAGGGTCTAAACCAGATTTTTTTGGGGTCAAGTTTAAGGAGCTCCTTTAGCACCTCAGACTCAGTGACTGCCTGCAGCGAGAAACTTTGTAGTGGGGCAGGGGAAAAAGAGGGATCCTTGGTAAAGATTGCCACTCCCCCACCTTAGGAAGATCTGTCTTACCGAAAAAGCTTATAACCAGAAAGGTTAACATCAGTATTCAAAACACTCTTCCTTAACCACTCAGTAATGACCAACACTGACACCAACACCAAGACATCTGGAGCTGTGAACCCACACTTTCAATTGATCCATTTTAGGTAATAAACTTCTAGTGTTAACGTGCAGAAAACCCAGGATTTTATGAGAGCAGAAATTAGTGAAACAGATACCATAGCACAAGTCAGAACTGGGGCTAGCAACAATAGATGGTCCAGGGTGTACATGCACATTTCCAGATATCATCAACAGTAATACAATCAAGGCACGGCAGAGGACAGGGAGAGCTCTGCAGTGTTGAGCAGCAGTACATCAGGCAACGGGAGTAGGTGTCACGCCCACTTGGGAGAAGCTTTTATTTCTGGAGGCAAATTGCTTGTAGAAAATTGCATAGTATTGTCGCTAAACAGCTTCAAAGGCCTCTGGATATGGGAGGGGTTGCCTGTGATACTCCTGCCATTTGTTGGGCTCAAAGGCTTCGACACCTCTCACTTCACACCTCAATGCTAATTTAAGTTGTATCTGGTCTGTCTCAGTTCCAGGTTCTCAGGTCTCTACTGTTTGTTTGCCATAGCTTGGAAAAAGGAATCCTTGGTAGAAGTAATCCGTCCAGGTAGTATTGTCCAAAATTAGGTTGTAGGTTTGGAGTTTTGATCTGGAATGGTTATGCTGTGGAGGGTAGCATCCTGTATATGTCCCTGCCGAAAAATCCAAGTTGATCTAACTCCAAATCTATCTTTTGGTGAAAAACATGTTGAAAAATGTGAGAGCTCACATGCAGCTGAGTCTCTACCTGCCCTGCACGAGATAGATTTTAGCCGACATTAAGAACATTTTCTCATTAATTAAACATTTGGCTGACTTTATATCTATACTTTTACTCAACTATGACAATTGGGTACTTTTTCCACCACTGCTGTTACTGTATGAGTCACAGTAGCATTGATGTCTCAACACATGTCCCACTTATTTTGTGTTGTGCTTCATAACACTGAGACAGTCTGAATCGACTACTGCTCTACAATAAGAGCCATTAAAAATATCACTGTAGAAATATAGTCTACATACTAAATGGAACCCTATTCTGATACGGCTCTGGTCAAAAGTAGTGCACTATATAGGGAATAGGGTGCCATTTGGGACATGGCCATGGTGTCTGAGTCTGCTCAACCAGCGACCAATGAGCCCAGCACTCTGCTTCATTCTAAAGCAATCCATAGTGGTTTAGCCTTGAATTTAGCCCTGATTTGAGATTGTTTTGGCACTATTTCATCTTGGGTCAACCAAGCATTTCACTGAGATTAGACAGAGAGCCAAATGTTTCCCCTCAGATGGGTGTATCAGCTCTGCGTCTGTCGTTTTTTTTTAGGTTAGTAGCTGTGGCCTTGCTAAGAGAAGCCAGTGGAAGACTGACTGAGTGGGTAGTGATTTGGCTCAAAAGAGCAGGGTCAGTATGCTGAGAGTCAAACAATATGATACTCCTATTACCACTACAGGCCACTGTGTTTTGTTGATATGAACTGGTACAAAAGAGCAGAGTCAGTCGATATGATACACATAGGTTGACGTTTATTGTCATGAATCTTGCCCTGGAGGCAGAACTGAGCGATTTCTGCAGAGCTGCCTCCAGGGCAAGATTCCTTACAATAAATGCCAACCTGCTGGCGTAGGCCACTGTATTTTGTTGATGATATAAATAGCAAGACTGAAAATTTGCACCTCTACTGGGAGTAGAGACTAGGCAGTGTGTGTTGTAAAAACCCTTCTAAGGAATTTTATTCTTGGAAGAATGTATGAAACATTGATATGCAGTTTGACATTTACATTACTTATTTAGACAAATGCAACGTTCACTGTCTGTCTTTGCATATAATATTAACTACATTAATTCAACATAGCATAGCTAGATCAGAAAGACAGACTTGTGCAGATGAAAAGGAATAATGTTTATTTACCTCAGTAAATGGTAATGAATGCCTAAAAAACATAATTTCTTTTTCTTGATAAACTTTCTTGAAACACACAGTAGCTCACCCACATTGAGTCTAGATTTCATTATGCATTAGTCTGAGACCTCATTTGTTTTTGCAAAACTGTTACTTACGAGCTGATCAATTCAGCCTTTTTGAGGTGTGTGTGTGTCATGTTTCAGGTAAGACCCAGATGCAAACAACGTCGAAGTAACATTGTTTTTTATGTCCCCCTCCCGTATCTGCACCAGGTGCTAAGCGTTCCGTAGATCCAGCTTGGAAAACACGGTGGCCGAGGAGATGAGTGGTAGCGGGTAGCGGTTCTTCACCGTTATGTCATTGAGTCCCCGGTAGTTGATGCACGGGCACAGGGTCTTGTATCATAAATCCTGCAGCTATGGAGTCCCCAATGTAGGTCTCCATAGCCTTGGTCTCCGGTCCCGACAGAGATTACAGTCGTTCCCGGGGCGGAGTAGTGCTAGGGAGAAGGTCATTTCCGCAATCATATGGTCAATGGCGGAAGCGAAGTGGCCCGGGCTTTGCTGAACACCTACGGAGGTCCTGGTACTCCACGGGAGTTGCGGAGAGGTCTTCCGAGCCCTCAGGAAGATGTCCCGGGACAGGTTGCGCTGACTTCAGGCATTGGGCATGGCAGAACGGGTTCCAACCCATGATGGCTCTAACGTCCATGGGAATAGAGAGGGGCTGAGAGGGCATATCCAGCTCGGAAGCCAGGGTAGCGCCGAAAAAGTTCTCATCGGCCCCAGTCAATGAGGATCCGGAGAGATTGACTGGTTTCCCCACAGCAGAATGGCATGAAATGGGGTGCGAGTAAGGGAAGTAGAAAAGTTCTCCATATGGCCCACCAGAGTACTCGCTCCTACCGGTGAGCCTGGTCTTTTAACGCACAAGAACACACAAAATGATCATGAGTCCCGCAATACAGGCAACTGTTTGTGTTGATCCTGTATAGCCGTTCAGCTGGAGACAACCCAGCTCTGCCTAGTTGCATAGGCTCTGGAAGCGGCAGTCTTCGGAGACTCTCGGGGGAACTCGGGTAACCTCGGGTTCTCTCTGCAACGGGGCCGTCAGCGACTTCCGGGATGCCTCGGCAGCAAGGTGGAATCCTTGGACGGGCGAGCGAAATCGAATCTCCTCTCCCTCCGTCGTTCCCGTAGTCGCCCATCGATCCTGATGATCAAGGCGATGAGGGAATCGAGATCTGTCTGTAATTCCCAGGCTGCAAGCTCATCCATGACCTCCTCCGTGCAGGAACATGTCGAACAGCGCTTCCTGGTTCCAGGCACTCCCAGTTGCCAAAGTGCGGAAATCCACCGCATAGTCGGACACACTGCGGGAGTCCTGCCGAAGCTGGAGTAGCTTCCGGGCAGCTTCTCTCCTGGAGAAAGCGGCATCAAAAACCTTCTTTACTTCTCCCACGAACTCCTTCAGACTGACGCATATGGCCGGCTGTTGTTCCCATACAGCCGTAGCACAGGTAAGAGCCCTCCCGGACATCAGCGTGATGAGGTACACTATCTTAGAGCGGACCGAGGGGAAGGAGGAGTGCTGAAGCTCGAAGGTGAAGCAGCGTTGCTAACAGCCGAGTTACTGAGGGGCTGTGAGGTTACTGTCGTGGTAGGCTGTCTCCCAGACAACCTGCGGAATTGCTCTAGCAAGATGTCCAATCCCCGGTCATGGCGTTCGGCTAAGGTTTGGACCCCCTACATAAGGCCACGAAGCAATTCCTTGTGCCTGCCAATGGTGGCTCATTGGGAGGAGATGGCGTTGCGCAGCTGGTCCGAGTCTGCTGAGTCAGTCACGTTTCAGGTAAGACCAAGATGCAGACAATGTCGAAGTAACAATAGTTTAATGATAGAACAGGGACAGGCAAAAGACAGGTCAAGTGCAGGCAGAGGTCAGTAATCCAGATAGGTGGGGACGGCAGGCAGGCTCAGGGTCAGGGCAGGCAGAGGTCAGTAATCCAGATAGGTGGGGCAAAGGTACAGGGCGGCAGGCGGCAGGGCGGAATACCAAGATGGCGTAACAGTGCGGACGTGTTTTTTTTAAATAGTCTGTCCTTTTCTGTTTTTCTGTATATATCCTTATTCTCATTATTCTCATATACTTTTCTGCAACCCGCCTCACCCAACGTGGAACGGATCTACTATTTCTTTATCTCTTTATTTCTTTCCCATTTAACTGAATCTCCGACAGAAGCTAGCCTGGTAGCTAGCCTGCTAACTAGCTACTAGCCATTGCTAGCCACTGCTAGCGGTCTCCACCACTGCTCTGCCTGCACCAGCTCGGATTGCTTTCTCTACTACATCACCGATTTCTGCCGTCACATCGGATCATCGCAGCTTGCTAGCTGCAACCAAGTGGCTGTTGTTTTGGCTAACACTACTGTCCCGAAGCATGCACCAGTTAGCCTTGAGCTAGCCCGAGCTAGGCCCATCTCCCGGCTAGCCGACGTGTACTAGCTAATTCCCGGGCTACAGTACCTCTTTGTCAACCGGGCTAGACCTTCTATTGTCGACACAGAGCCCTGCCGATCCATCACGACTGGTCTGCCGACGTAATCGTCCGACGTGGTTTCAACAGGCTTTTCCGTTGTGATATCGCCGAAGACCCATCTGCTAGCCCCGGCCCGCTAGCATTCTGAACGCCGTGCCTCCCACTCGCCTAGCGCATTAGCGGCCACTGAACTGCTCCTTGGCTCACCTCTTTGCGGCTCATCGGACCTTATGATCACTCGGCTACACAGCTGATGCCTGCTGGACTGTTCCCTTACATGGTACCTCATTCTGTTTATCTGTTAAGCCTCAGCTCCATACTCAGGTCCTGTGTGTAGCACATCATTTTCTCTAACTGACCCTCTTTGTCCATTCATCGCTATTACCCGTTGTTGTCTTCGCTCTCTTGATTAACTCCTGTGATTGTTTTATGCCTTTATCGTGTCAATATGCCTTGTCTGTTGCTGTTTAGGTTATTTCTTATTGTTCTATTTCACTGTAGAGCCCCCAGTCCTGCTCAACATGCCTCAGATAGCTCCTTTGTCCCACCCCTCACACACGCGGAGACCGCACCTGGCTTAACAGGTGCCTCCAGAGATGCAACCTCTCTCATCGTTACCCAACGCCTAGGTTTACCTCCACTGAATTCACATCCTACCATATACCTGTCTGTACATTATGCCCTGAATCTATTCTACCACGCCCAGAAATCTGCTCCTTTTATTCTCTGTACCCAGCGCATTAGACGATCAGTTCTTAAAGCCTTTAGCCGTACCCTTATCCTACTCCTCCTCTGTTCCTCTGGTGATGTAGAGGTAAACCCAGGCCCTGTAGCCCCCAGTACTACACCTATTCCCCAGGCGCTCTCATTTGTTGACTGTAAAAGCCTTGTTTTCATGTTAACATCAGAAGCCTCCTCCCTAAGTTTGATTTATTAACTGCTTTAGCACACTCCACCAACCCTGATTTCCTAGCCATGTCTGAATCCTGGCTTAGGAAGGCCACCAAAAATTCTGACATTTCCATCCCCAACTACAACATTTCCCGTCAAGATAGAACTGCCAAAGGAGGTGGAGTTGCAATCTACCGTATAGATAGCCTGCAGAGTTCTGTCATACTATCCAGGTCTGTGCCCAAACAGTTTGAGCTTCTGCTTCTAAAAATTCAACTTTCCAGAAATAAGTCTCTCACTGTTGCCGCTTGTTACAGACCCCCCTCAGCCCCCAGCTGTGCCCTGGACACCATATGTGAATTGATTGCCCCCCATCTATCTTCAGAGTTTGTACTGTTAGGTGACCTAAACTGAGATATGCTTAACACCCCGGCCGTCCTTCAATCTAAGATAGATGCCCTCAATCTCACACAAATTATCAAGGAACCTACCAGGTACAACCCTAAATCTGTAAACATGGGCACCTTCATAGATATCATTCTGACTAACTTGCCCTCCAAATACACCTCTGCTGTCTTCAACCAGGATCTCAGCGATCACTGCCTCATTGCCTGCGTCCGTAATTGGTCCGCGGTCAAACGACCACACCTTATCACTGTCAAACGCTCCCTAAAACAATTCAGCGAGATGCAACTTTTCAAGGAAGTCAGGAACCAATATACACAGTCAGTTAGAAAAGCAAAGACTAGCTTTTTCAAACAGAAATTTGCATCCTGTAGCACTAACTCCAAAATGTTCTGGGACACTGTAAAGTCCATGGAGAATAAGCACCTCCTCCCAGCTGCCCACTGCACTGAGGCTAGGAAACACTGTCACCACCGATAAATCTACAATAATCGAGAATTTCAATAAGCATTTTGCTACGGCAGGCCATGCTTTCCACCTGGCTACCCCTACGCTGGCCAACAGCTCTGCACCCCCCGCAGCAACTTGCCCAAACCCCCCCCTGCTTCTCCTTCACCCAAATCCAGATAGCAAATCTGCTGGGTTAGACAATCTGGACCTGTTCTTTCTAAATTATCCACCGCAATTGTTGCAACCCCTATTACAAGCCTGTTCAACCTGTCTTTCGTATCATCTGAGATCCCTAGAGATTGGAAAGCTGCCGCGGTCATCCCCCTCTTCAAAGTTGGAGACACTCTAGACCCAAACTGTTACAGACCTATATCCATCCTGCCCTGCCTTTCTAAAGTCTTCAAAAGCCAAGTCAACAACAGATCACCGACCTTTTCGAATCCCACAAACCTTCTCCGCTATGCAATCTGGTTTCCGAGCTGGTCATGGGTGCACCTAAGCCACGCTCAAGGTCCTAAACGATATCATAACTGCCATCGATAAAAGACAGTACTGTGCAGCCGTCTTCATCGACCTGGCCAAGGCTTTCGATTCTGTCAATCACCGCATTCTTATCGGCAGACTCAATAGCCTTGGTTTCTCAAATGACTGCCTCGCCTGGTCGACCAACAACTTCTCAGATAGAGTTCAGTGTCTCAAATCGGAGGGCCTGTTGACCGGACCTCTGGCAGTCTCTATGGGGGTGCCACAGGGTTAAATTCTTGGGCCGACCCTATTCTCTGTATATATCAATGATGTCGCTCTTGCTGCTGGTGACTCTCTGATCCACCTCTACGCAGACCATTCTGTATACATCTGGCCCTTCTATAGACACTGTGTTTACAAACCTCCAAACGAGCTTCAATGCCATACAACACTCCTTCCGTGGCCTCCAACTGCTCTTAAATGCTAGCAAAACTAAATGCATGCTCTTCAATCGAACGCTGCCCGCACCCACCCACCGGACTATCATCACAACTCTCAACGGTTCTTACTTAGAATTTGTGGACACCTACAAATACCTAGGTGTCTGGTTAGACTGTAAACTCTCCTTCCAGACTCCCATTAAGCATCTCCAATCCAAAATGAAATCTAGAATTGGCTTCCTATTTCTCAACAAAGCCTCCTTCACTCATGCTGCCAAACATGAACTTGTAAAACTGACAATCCTACCGATACTTGACTTCGGCGATGTAATTAACAAAATAGCCTCCAACACTCTACTCAGCAAATTGGATGTAGTCTATCACAGTGCCATCCGTTTTGTTACCAAAGCCCCATATACTACCCACCACTGCAACCTGTACGCTCTTGTTGGCTGGCCCTCACTACATATTCGTTGCCAAACCCACTGGCTCCAGGTCATATATAAGCCTTTGCTAGGTAAATCCCTGCCTTATCTCAGCTCGCTAGTCACCATAGCAACACCAACCCGTAGCATGCGCTCCAGTAGGTATATTTCACTGGTCATCCCCAAAGCCAACACCTCCTTTGCCACCATTCCTTCCAGTTCTCTGCTGCCAATGACTGGAACGAATAGCAAAAATCATTGAAGCTGGAGACTACCATCTCCCTCAATAACTTTCAGAATCAGCTGTCATAGCCGCTTACCGATCACTGCACCTGTACACAGCCCATCTGTAAATAGCCCACCCTACTACCTCATCCCCATATTGTTATTTTTGCTCATTTGCACTCCAGTATCTCTATTTGCTCATCATCATCTGCACAACTATCACTCCAGTGTTAATGCTAAATAGTAACTATTTCACCACTGTGGCCTATTTATTGCCTTACCTCCCTAATCTGACTACATTTGCACACACTGTACATAGATTTTCTATTGTGTTATTGACTGTACGTTTGTTTATACCATGTGTAACTCTGTGTTGTTTTTGTCGCACTGCTTTGCTTTATCTTGGCCAGGTCACAGTTGTAAATGAGAACTTGTTCTCAACTGGCCTACCTGGTTAAATAAAGGTGAAATAAAAATAAAATGGTCAACACCGGTTAAACTAGAAAACAGGAACAATCGAGAGCCAGGAGCAGAGGGAAAAGCGCTGGTGGACAGAGAACACAGGTATAAATACACTGGGGATAATGGGGAAGATGGGTGACACCGGTAGGGGGGTGGAGACAATCACAAAGACAGGTGAAACAGATCAGGGTTGACAGTGTGTGTACTTTGTGTGTGTATACTATGCATGTGTGTGAATTGATTTAAAGTGAAACCACAAACAAAAGGCAAAACTCCATCTTCAACGTGCCCAGGAAATGAATCCCACGTATTACCCAGTGTTACTCTTAATCAGCATCTCTGGAAGGCCAGGCTCGATCAGAATGCAAGACAACAACAATGAGGCCCCCACTTTGTATAATTCCAATCATTCTGTGAGAATGTCACAGAGAACCTCACACACAGAGCTCTCTATTTTTCACCATTCAAGAAGCCTTCTTTTGTGTGGTTATGTGAAGATATGTCCACCAAGTCATCCATTTAACATAACTTGCTACATGTGATATTGCTAAGGTTTAATGGTGACTGTAGGAAAATAATTTGTTCTATGCATTCTGCCTTGTGTGAGAATTGTGATATCCAGGCACAGTATTTTCACAATTGAATGGGCCTTAAAGGTCAGGTGGATGACTGTTTATGGCCCCAGCAGATCTGCCCTTGGCTTTTTGTTATTGCATATTTCCCCCACCAACAGATCAGACTTCCCAGAGACCAGTAACCTGAGCAGGTCTGTCCAGTGCTGTGCAGACAGCTATCAAGCCTTCTGCCCCATTAGAGACCAGTCTAACCATGTTAAGCCCCAGTGCAGCCAGGCCCCCACCACTCAGCGCCACAAGGCTCCTCTTTGATTAGAGGAGAAAGTCTGGGAATTCCAACTATGGCCGCCATCCTAATATCAATCAAACAATCAAACAATCAATCAATCAATCAATCAATCAATCAAGAATAACAGCTCCTAATACAGTTAGCTTTTCTCCCCTCCCCTGAAACACGTCTCTCTTCTCTCTCTCTCTCTCTCTTGAATGTATGAATTAAGGAAATAATGAATGACACATCTTAATAGAGCACTGTTTATTTAGCTATGTTACGTCAATATTTTCCCAATTTGTTTAGATAACCATGGTCGTAGGGGACGGGAACATGTCGGCCACCATTTTAGGACAGACCTTAGGACGAGGCTCTAAATTACAACGTCAGTAGAGAAACATACTGCTGGTTCAGCTGCCATGGAAACACAATGACTAACCACGTTATGCTGTTTCTTGCCACTAAAAGCCAGAGCAGTAGCGGGCCCCAAAGCTCCCCTCAGTCTAAAAATAAAAGGATGATGCAGACCAGCAGGTTTAGATCAGCCCAGCCATCCTCCCTCCTCCTCCTCTGGACTAGCCCAGACACACCCCTCATCAGGAGAGGCTCTGCGCTGCCTGCTCCCGGGGCTGGCACGAAGCTGTCACCCACAACCTGGCCACTGATGAAGGTCTATTGACTGAAACACTGATTCTACTGGAAGATCAATTACATTGTTTGGGGACTATTCAGGGTTACTAATGTGCTGGAGTTATCTTCTGCTAGTATCTGCCAATCCTTTATCACTGTAAAACCTGTAAAACCTTGATTGGTAACTTTGGACCTGTACCCCACCATGGGCTATTCAGTCCTGTCAAAAAATCTAAACATATCAAATCACATTTTTAAAAGATCTTGTTCTTCAGTGAATCACAGACATACCTCTTCCCCCACCCCTCCTATGCCCAATGTGTCGGACTGACTGCACATATCTCCCTAATCGCCCTAAGGAAAGACATTGTAAGCAGCTTTCTGATATTCACTTGTCTAGCCTGATGGATTGCGAAGCAGCCTTGGCTCCCAGGACCTGGACAGAGTCCAGACAGAGAATTCACTGTGTCGATAAACACCGTGCGGAATGTAGCGATCGTGGCTCAAGAGCTGGATGAGGCTATACAAATCTTGTTGATAGCCTGGCTGGCTGGCAGGATGCAGTTATATCAATTCAGGAATGACCGAGGACTGATTCTTGGTGCTGATAGTCTTCTTATTTCACTCATTGGCCATCTGGAGCACTGTAATGAATGAATAGTATAAGAAGCACTATAAACTGGGTGGGTCGGTGTTTCTGCGTCGGACGTTATCCTGTACTAGAATTATTGTGTTGGGCGAAAGAAAACCTGTTAGAATCAATACAAAAGGAAAGGAACCACAACCACTGTCTCTGATCTGTTCATTTCATGTGTTAGGGTATACGGCCAATATACCACGGCTAAGGGCTGCGTTGCGTTGTGCATAAGAACAGCCCTTCGCCGTGGTATATTGGCCATATACCACAACCCCTCGGACCTTATTGCTTATGTAACCGGTGTCAAACGGCTAGCTAGTTAGCGGTGCGTGCTATTAGCGTTTCAATCTGGGATGTCACTCACTCTGAGACCTTGAAGTAGTTGTTTCCCTTGCTCTGCAAGGGTCGTGGCTTTTGTGGAGCGATGGGTAACAATGCTTCGAGGGTGACTGTTGTCAGTGTGTGCATAGGGTCACTGGTTCGAGCCCAGGTATTGGCTAGGAGAGCAAAACTGTTACACCTAATTAATCATGTTTTGGAGTAACAGACAAATAAAGGAGAGGGATGGGTGTATGTGTGCACTTCTTTTCCTACATTACCAGGACCATTCACCCGAATGTCCTGACAAGGTAGGAAAACAATAACCTTTTGAAAAAACTCAGAGCTTTTTTCAGGTCCTGAATTTGTTCAAATGCTTAAGCTTTAGGGTTAGGTTTTGGGTTAGATTTCAGTTTAGAGTTTTGGGGGTTAGGGTTAGGTTTTGGGTTAGGGTTTGGTTTGGCTCCCGAGTGGCGCAGGGGTCTAAGCATCTCAGTGCTAGATGTGTCACTACAGACACCCTGGTTCGAATACAGGCTGTATCACAACCGGCCATGATTGGGAGTCCCATAGGGCAGCGCACAATTGGCCCAGTGTCGTCCGGGTTTGGCCGGTGTAGGTCGTCATTGTAAATAAGAATTTGTTCTTAACTGACTTGCATAAAGGTTAAATAAATAATAAAAACAAATAAAAAGGTTAAGAATAAGGGTTAGGGAAAATATGATTTTTAATGGTCAAACATTTTTACATTTAAAAAGTCCTGAGTTTAGTGTAGTGGCCCAATGACCAGAGCTGTAAACACCTGAGTCTAGTATAGTGGCCCAGTGACCAGAACTGTAAACACCTGAGTCTAGTATAGTGGCCCGGTGACCAGAACTGTAAACATCTGAGTCTAGTATAGTGGCCCAGTGACCAGAACTGTAAACATCTGAGTCTAGTATAGTGGCCCAGTGACCAGAGCTATGAATACGTGTGTTCAGCTGATATTTTCCTGATCAACATGTAGGCTATATGTTCCGGGTCAACATGTAGGCTACTGCAGCCACTGTGGATAAACAAGAGTAAGAATGAACCTTCTACGAATGCAGTGAACTACTATCCACTTCAGTGTTCCGTAACACCCCTATTGTTTAGCAGTACAATCAAATGAGCACTTTGTATCATCTGGTAGGCTGTTTGATTCTGTATCCTCTCTGTACAACCTTGTGTGGATGAACCGGTGAGAGCTGTTCAAACTTTTAGCTTTTCACCATTCTCAGTGCAGGAGGTACATAAAGCCCTGTAATCCTTAGATCAGAGAAAGTCTGCAGGTCCTGATAATCTAGATCCCTGCTTTTTAAAACTGGCAGCTGGTTTCATAGCTGAACCACTTACATATCTGTTCAATCTAACCCTGGAATGTAATGAAATTCTAAGGATCTGGAAATCAGCACTTTTAAAAGGGGGAGATCCAACTCTTTTAAATAATTATAGGCCAATCTCAATGTTGTCACCCCTGGCGAAAATACTTGAAATCCTTGTTAGTGAACAGCTAAAAGAGTTTTTATATACTAACTCTTTTTTATCAATGTACCAATTGGGCTTCAGGAAGAAGCATAGCACAATTACAGCAGCCATGAAGGTTTTAAATGATATCACTGAAGCCCATGACAAAAAACAGCACTGTGTCTCACTTTTTATTGATCTCTCTAAGGCTTTTGATACAGTTGATCATGCTATACTGAGGCAGAGATTGTCGAGCGTAGGTCTTTCGGAGCATGCAGTTGCACATTTTGCTAACTATCTGTCTGATAGAATTCAGTGCACTCAATTTGATGGGCTCATGTCTGTTAAATTGTCTGTCTGTAATGGTGTGCCCCAGGGCTCTGTACTTGGTCCCCTCTTATTCACTATTTATATAAATAATTGTATATAAAATGCGCAACTTTTATGCTGATGATACTGTTATTTATTGTTGTGCCTCGTCTCTCACAAAAGCTTTCCAGAACTTGCAAACTGCTTTTTATACTATTCAACATACCTTGTGTCATTTGAAGCTTATCCTCAATGCTGACAAAACTAAACTAATGGTGTTTTCTAAAGCAAGAAATAGACCATTGAACCTTTCACCTATTACTACCTGTCAGGGCAATGAGATTGAGGCTGTAACCTAAGGCTGATTCCTTGACCTGTCAATGTTTTAAATTTGCTGTAATGTTGTTATACTCGTATGGTTTTTACTAGATTATTGGTAGCTTTTCTTGTTGTCTGTCTGTAATTGTGTAATGACTTGGTGCTGCCTATCTTGGCCAGGACGCTCTTGAAAAAGAGATTTCAAATCTCAATGAGCCCTTCCTGGTTAAATATAGGTGAAATAAAATAAAATAAAAAAATGCTCAGTTTAACTCAATCTTGTTAAGACAATTGTGCCGGAAAAGACAAGCAGTAAATGTGTCTGTGGGCAGTAGAGAGAGAGAGCCTGGGCTTTCTGGGAAGGAGAGAGAGAGCCTGGGCTTTCTGGGCAGTAGAGAGAGAGAGCCTGGGCTTTCTGGGCAGTAGAGAGAGAGAGCCTGGGCTTTCTGGGCAGTAGAGAGAGAGAACCTGGGCTTTCTGGGAAGGCGAGAGAGACGAAGAGAGGGAGAGAAAGAGAAACAGACAGAAAGTGATAAAGGGAGAGAGCAAGAGATTGCACAGCCACACTGGGCTCTCTCTGTGAGATGTTCCACAACCCTCATGTGTTGTTATAGAAAGAAGAAACTCACCAGAGACTCTCTGTGGGGAGCTGAAGAGGAGCACTACTGCAGAGAGCTGGCAGACATTAACTGTTTATACTTCTTCAAGGGCCGCTGCCTTCAGTATAACTGTCAGCTGGGCGTCAGCCAGCCGGTAACCAGCCGGTGTTATTTGCCCTCGAGTGGGTGAGGGAAAGAGAAGAGCCAAACCCAGCAGAATCTCAACAAGGGACTGAGAGGGACAACTCTTGAGGGGCTCAAAAGTGGCGGAGTGGTCTAAGACACTGCATCTCAGTGCTAGAGGCTTAACTACAGACAACCTGGTTCTAATCCAGAATTTATCACAACCAGCCATGATTGGGAGTAACATAGGGTGGTGCATAGTTGTTTGGGGTAGGCTGTCATTGTAAATAATAATTTGTTCTTAACTGACTTGCCTAGTTAAATGAAGGTTAAATAAAAAATATATATACATAAAGTGGCAGAGAGAGAGAGAAGGAAGATGAAAGACAAATGAGGCCAGAACCAGTTGGAAGACTTTCCATTTGAGACTGAAAAACCCTCTGGAGAAAGAGCTATAGCGTGATGCTGCAAATGTATCCTTCTACATCAGACTGATTACCTGATGAAAAAAATGACCTATTGCCAGAAAGGCTACTGCCTTTTCATTCCTCACACTGCACAACAGATTCACCTGCTGAGTAGCCCTGCTGCATTTGAAGCTGAGCTGAGAGGGAAAAGTGTGTGTGTGTGTGCTTGCATGTGTGTGTGAGTGCTTGCATGCGTGTGTATTCCTGTATGTGCGTGTGTTTGTGTGGCTGTAAAGGGAGGGTTAGGATGGAGCAGGTGTAGTATGGAGGATCACTGCTGGTCGGTCGGTGGGTAATCAGAGCTCAGGTGAATCATGTTATTCATGAAAAAAGAGTTCAGGTGAATCCACAGCCAGTCCAAGTTAGTTAACCTGGTCTCAAGAGGCACCATGGAACCATGGAACCTACATGGAGCTGAGAGGAGATGGCACTAGGCTGCTGTAGTGACCTCAATCCATCAGCCCAGGCTTTTTTCTCTATATATCCAGACTTTTAAATTACCCTACAGTAATCCAGGATAATGAATCATAAACCGCTTGATACCAGGCTGCGGCAGTGTAAATTCTTGCCACTGGCGAATAAGTGTCCTCAAAGATTTGAAAGCTGAAAATAAGTTGGTTTAGTAAACTGTTGTAATGTTGTTTGGCCTCTAATGTGTCGGTGGCTAAACTGAATTAGCTGCAAGGGAAAGGTGAATTTACTATACAGTCTGTGTGTTTCTTTGTGTGTACGTGTGCATGTGTGCTGGTGTGTATGTGTGTGGTATTAAGTCATTCCACGTGGGGGATTAACATAGTAACAGCAGAGCAACACAGACTTCCCATGCCGCTGTAAGCCTCAACAAACACTTTAACACATACAGGTCATACATCCTAATCTGTGACTGTACTATGTGTGCTTTTGTTTGAAGAAAGCCCCACTGTTATTAGACAGATAGATAGATAGGTACTTTATTGATCCCCGAGGGGGAAATGTCTTTGTCAAGCAGCTACAACAAAACATAGGGCAGGTGCAAAATGCCAGAACGAAAATACACAAAAGACAGATACACGATACATGATACATAGAGCGGCAGTATGAAAAAGTATAGAAATACAAGATGTCTGGAGTGCAAAAAAACTATAAAAAGACATTGCATAGTATGGGTGGTTGGCTGAATATGTACACTATACATTGGTGGATGTTGGATGGTTAACTATACTATACAGGCCGATGGCAGAGAAATACTTCAATAGCTAAAAATGCATATGATATGAGTGAGGGTAATAATAGTTTACTTAATAGACGGACTGGTTAAATGAACAGGTAAGTGAATATTTTGCATGGTTAAATTAGCTGTACAAGTAAATATACAGTTATATTTACAGGTAAGTGAATACTTGCATGGTTACATAAACTGTACAGGTAAATGACAGGAAGAGATACTTAAATAGCTAAATGTGTGTATGATGTAATTGGGGTAATAATAGTAATTCCCTTAAAATACAGTCCTTAGTGCGCAGGGTTTAATTACAGATAACTGCACGTATTGCACATTCGATATACTAAAAGCAATGAAAAAAGATACAACTGACAGGATACTAATATGCATTCCTGAATGAATGACTACATAAGTTAAGTCCAAGAATTACTTGCAATATTGCACGTGATATGATATAACAACTGTACATGAGTATGTATATATAGACCTGAATTAATAAATAAGTCCTGAGTGAATGAGTGATTACAGACCAGAGTTACACACGGATAGATGCATAATTATTAAACTAGGTCCTAACACCCCAACAGTTCCATGTCTGTGTTGCCAACGGCACGGCACCCCGGTGAGGCATTATATAGTCTAATAGCCGCCGGCAGAAAGGACCTCCTGTAGCGCTCTCTGGCACACCGTGGTGGGATCAGTCTGTGACTTAAGGTGCTCCTCTGCGTCATAACCATGGCATGCAGAGGGTGGGTGACGTTGTCCATGATGGCCAGCAGTTTGGCCTTCCTGATCAGCTTATTTACCCAAGAAGCATCACCGGCTTTTATGTTGGCTCCCCAGCACACCACTGCAAAAAAGATGGATTCCCACAGCCCCCACCCCTAGTTATCTTAAAGCTACATTTACATCATTATGTTCATACTGGTCCCCTGTGGGAATTGAACCCACAACCCTGGCATTGCAAGCACCATGCTCTAACATCTGAGCTACACAGGACATAGACGAAGTTGAATTCCCCAGGGATTCATACCAGTGATTTTCCGTTAAACTATCCCACTGGGCACAGTGTTCAATTCAACGTCTATGCTGTGAGCTGTATGCAGTAGATGCAGTAGACTACAGTAGGCAGACGCAATCCCACAGGATTTAATTAGTACTGGAGTCAACGCCGAGTGAGTTTGTATTTATTGTGATGAGGTGCTGTAAGGCTTTGCAGACAGTCAGTAAAAAAAAAAAACTGGGGGACCTTGAAAGGTGATGCTGTTGCTATGCTGGTGTTTCCTGAGAGAATGTTCTGAAATGTCCTTCAGCACACAGCATGATGTTGCTCAGAGCTGAAAATATAATATTGGTACCACTTTCCATATCCTTTTTGTTGTTGTGGGTCAATTTTGATACCATCAAGGACTGTCTCCTGTAATGTGTATTTGTGCAATGCTTTAGTTCAGGTGCCTGCACCCCACTTTGTTTGGCACAAACTGTCATCATAACAACAGAAGTCTCAAGTGGCAGGCAGCTGAATCCCAGGTGGCACTTCCCTTACTAAAGAAATCGATAGTTTGAACTGAAATCGATGTGGGGGAGGGTCTGGGAAGTGTTGCAGGCAAAGGAGAGGCTGGGGGAGCCAGTGTGGACTGTGGAGTGAGAGGGAGGGGGATGGAGGGGAAGGCAGAGGGAGGCAGGGCAGGGGGAGGGAGAGGGATGGGAGGCAGGGAGAAAACTGGAGGGGGAGGCAGGATAAGGATGGGGAAGCAGGGGGAGAGAGGGAGGTGGGTTCCTCCCCTGGTTCTGCAGGCTGTGGACTGGAGCGGCCCTCTCAGCCAGAGCGGAGCCGCCTAGTGCTGTAGGACCTGAATTATTAAACAGAACATATTGCAGCTCAGCAGCGGGGGAAAGCCATGTCGGATGTGTCTGGGCCACTGTGAAGAGTAGTGGTCTGAGGCTCTGTGAAGGGGAGGACGGAGGGGGTGATTTGGGAGGAAGGGGAGCGGTCTGAGGCTCTGTGAAGGGGAGGACGGAGGGGGTGATTTGGGAGGAAGGGGAGCGGTCTGAGCGGTCAGTAGTGGGAGGCTGAGGTACTAACTATAATTAAGGAGGAAAGAACCGGAAGCCAAGGGCTTTGTTTTAACAAGCTGCTGCTGCACCAGTGATTTAGTTATCTTTATCAACATGAGACAGTTAGTTAACAGACCAAGATAAAGGACTAAATCACATCACATCAAATCATAATCGTCACGGACACAGTTCACTGCAGGTACAAAAGGTGCAGTGAAATGCTTGTGTGCTAGCTCCCTCAACATTGCAGTACAATAATAAATGATTCTGAAAAACAAAAACAAAGCTAACAACCCTTTTCTCAACCTCACTCTTATGTAGTACATGCAGACACTGCACTAGTACACACAGGAGCATGCACACACACACACACACACACCTCAGGGATCTGAATATTAATCTTTTGGAATCCCCATTTCCACGAAAGTTTGAAAGTCTTCCATAGTTTTTTTCTCCTCATTATTTTAATGGTCTTTTAATTTCCTGGAATCACAATGGCACTCACTATGGTGAAGCATGTTGCATTCTGGATGGCATTACTATTAATATCCAGTCTCCTTTAATCGTTTTCTCTATACCACCAAGAGTTAACCAATAACAACCTATGGACCATTGGAATGGCTTCCGTTTTACGGGCTCCTAACCAACTGTGCTATTTTGTTAGTTTTTTTCGCGTTATTTGTAACTTATTTTGTACATAATGTTGATCCTGCTGTCTCTTATGAACAAAAATAGCTTCTGGACATCAGAACAGCGATTAC
The DNA here is from genome assembly GCA_023634145.1 of Thymallus thymallus. Lineage (NCBI taxonomy): Eukaryota > Metazoa > Chordata > Actinopteri > Salmoniformes > Salmonidae > Thymallus > Thymallus thymallus. Next base: position 34,261,847 of record CM042407.1, on the reverse strand, counting down.
TCACCTCGAACTGGACGAAGATTGTTTCTTTAATGAGTCCGACACGAAGGATTTACTGCTTCTCCAAGAACAGACCCAAATCTCTTTCATTCCCGTAAAAGAAAAGACGGAAATACAGGGGGCAGAGATCAGACTTCCTTTTCCGAATTCGTTGGCGAGTGGGTAAACCATCTCTACCATCCGTTTTATTGGCCAGCATGCAATCACTGGAAAATAAACTGGATGATCTCCGTTCGAGATTATAATACCAACGGGACATTAAAAACTGTAATATCTTATGTTTCACCGAGTCGTGGCTGAATGACGACACAGATAATACAGAGCTGGCTGGGTTTTCCGTGCATCGGCAGGACAGAATAGTTACATCTGGTAAGAAGGGTGGGGGTGTGTGTCTATGTGTCAATAACAGCTAGTGTCTAATATTAAAGAAGTCTCAATGTATTGCTCACTTGAGGTAGAGTACCTCATGATAAGCTGTAGACCACACTATTTACCAAGAGAGTTTTCATTTATATTATTCATAGCCGTCTATTTACCACCACAAACCGATGCTGGCACTAAGACCGCACTCAATGAGCTGTATAGGGCCATAAGTAAACAAGTAAATGCTCACCAGAAGTGCCGCTCCTAGTGGCCGGGGACTGTAATGCAGGAAACTTATATCCGTTTTACCTCATTTCTACCAGAATGTGCAACCAGAGGGAAAAAACCTCTAGATCACCTTTACTCCACACACAGAGACGCATACAAACCTCTAGACCACCTTTACTCCACATACAGAGACACATACAAACCTCTAGACCACCTTTACTCCACATACAGAGATGCATACAAACCTCTAGACCACCTTTACTCCACATACAGAGACACATACAAACCTCTAGACCACCTTTACTCCACATACAGAGACACGTACAAACCTCTAGACCACCTTTACTCCACATACAGAGACACGTACAAACCTCTAGACCACCTTTACTTCACACACAGAGATGCATACAAAGCTCTCCCTCGCCCTCCATTTGGCAAATCTGACCATAATTGTAGCCCCCTGATTCCTGCTTACAAGCAAAAACTAAAGCAGGAAGTATCAGTGACTCGCTCAATATGGAAGTGGTCAGATGAAGCGGATGCTGCGCTACAGGAATGTTTTGCTAGCACAGACTGGAATATGTTCCGGGATTCATCCAATGGCATTAAGGAGTATACCATCTCAGTCACAGGCTTCATCAATAAGTGCATTGACGACGTCGTCCCTACAGTGACCGTGTGTACATATCCCAACCAGAAGCCATGGATTACAGGAAACATCCACATCGAGCTAAAGGCTAGAGCTGCCGCTTTCAAAGAGTGGGACACTAATCCAGACGCATATAAGAAATCCTGCTATGCCATCAGATTTAATCCTACTACACCAGCTCTGATGCTCGTCGGATGTGGCAGGGCTTGCAAACTATTATGGACTACAAAGGGAAACCCAGCTGCAAGCTGCCCAGTGATATGACGATGCTAAATGCCTCCCTTCGAGGCAAGCAACACTGAAGCATGCATGAGAGCACCAGCTTTTCTGGACGACTGTGTAATCATGCTCTCCGTAGCCAATGTGTGCAAGACCTTTAAACAGGTCAACATTCACAAGGCCGATTACCAGGACGTCTACTCAGAGCATGCGCGGACCAACTGGCAAGTGTCTTCACTGACCCTTTCAACCTCTCCCTGACCGAGTCTATAATACTTACATGTTTGAAGCAGAGCACCATAGTCCCTGTGCTCAATAAAGTGAAGGTAACCTGCCTAATCTGCTTTATCTCCTAACATATTGTATTAAAAAACGTAGAAACAAAGAAAAAACCATCCTGTGGCTATTTTCAAATATCGCGGTACACAATATATACGGTATATCGCCCAAGTCTAGTGTTGTAGCTTGTGTCCCTGGGCTCAGATTTTTTTTTTTTTATTTAACCTTTATTTTACTAGGCAAGTCAGTTAAGAACAAATTCTTATTTACAATGACAGCCTAGGAACAGTGGGTTAACTGCCTTGTTCAGGGGCAGAACGACAGATTTTTACCTTGTCAGCTCGCAGCTTCAATCCGGCAACCTTTCAGTTACAGGCCCAACACTCTAACCACTAGGCTACCTGCCTCCCCATAATTTACCACTCCTGCCACTCCTGCCAACTAAACGACCCAGCCTTGGCTTGGCGTCCACCCAGTCCTGGTCCTTACATAACAGGCTGATAATTAGGACTCTACTGCTATAGATAAAACCCTGACAGGTTCATCAGCATCTCTACCTCAGATCTTCTGGGGTCTTTGCAGGTGTTTAGGGCCAAGTCCCAAATCAATGTCTTAGCTAAGGTAGTCATTACAGTACTAAAATTAGACTTGATTTAATATATCTAAAAACGCTAACTGATTCTTGTGTGTGGTGTGAGTGTGTGTGTGTGTTTGCAGTATATCTATTACTATTATTACCCCAAATGATATCATACACACATTTAGCTATTAAAGTATCTCTTCCTGTCATTTACCTGTACAGTTTGTGTAAACATGCAAGTATTCACTTATCTGTAAATATAACTGTATACCTAACTGTACAGCTAATTTAACCATGCAAAATTTTCACTTACCTGTTCATTTACCCAGTCTGTCTATTAAGTAAACTATTATTACCCTCGCTGATATCATACGCATTTTTATTTCTCTGCCATCGACCTGTATAGTATAGTTAACCATCCAACATCCACCAATGTATAGTGTACATATTCAGCCAACCACTCATACTATGCAATGTCTTTTTATAGCTTTTTTTTTTGCACTCCAGATATCTTGTATTTCTATACTTTTTCATACTGCCGCTCTATGTATCATGTACCGTGTATCTGTCTTTTGTGTACTTTCGTTGTGGCATTTTGCACCTGTCCTGTGTTTTGTTGTAGCTGCTTGACAATGAAATTTCCCCCCCGGGGGATCATTAAAGTACCTATCTATCTATCTATCTATCTATCTATCTATCTATCTATCTATCTATCTATCTATCTATCTATCTATCTATCTATCTATCTATCTATCTATCTATCTATCTATCTATCTATCTATCTATCTATCTATCTATCTATCTATCTATCTATCTATCTATCTATCTATCTATCTATCTATCACAAGATTTATAGGTACACAGTATGTCACGTTACTGTATGTGTACAAATGTGTATCTGACTTGTTGAGAAAAGAGGTAGAGAAATTAGATGTGTTTAGTTGCCGCTGAGAGTGCCACTGCTATTTGTCTCACTTAGGGAAATACTCAGTCTCACTTCTCTGATCAGACATATAGAGAGAGAGAGAGAGAGAGAGAGAGAGATAGAGAGAGAGAGAGAGAGAGAGAGAGAGAGAGAGAGAGAGAGAGAGAGAGAGAGAGAGAGAGAGAGAGAGAGAGAGAGAGAGAGAGAGAGAGAGAGAGAGAGAGAGAGAGAAAAAATACAACATAATAATTTGGATTCAAAACCCTCCTTTATGTTTTTCACAGAAGATCATGTATACAGTGTGTGTAAGAGTTAATCAGATGTGAATATGTCGATAGTGCAGTCATCAAGCCAACAACAGAAGCAGCCTCTATCATCTATAACAACATCCTCATCCTCATCTTTCTATATCTACAGTTGAAGTCGGATGTTTACATACACCTTACTCAGTTTTTCACAATTCCTGACATTTAATCCTAGTATAAATGCCCTGTTTTAGGTCAGTTAGGATCATATCTTTATTTTAAGAATGTGAAATGTCAGAATAATAGTAGAGAGAATTATTTATTTCAGCTTTCATTTCTTTCATCACATTCCCAGTGGGTCAGAAGTTTACATACACTCAATTAGTATTTGGTAGCATTGCCTTTAAATTGTTTAATTTGGGTCAAACGTTTCGGGTAGCCTTCCACAAGCTTCCCACAATAGGTTTGGTGAATTTTGGCCTATTCCTGCTTCAATATATCCACATAATTTTCCTTCCTCATGATATTTGAAGTGCACCAGTACCTCCAGCAGCCTTATGTCGATATAGGACTCGTTTTACTGTGCATATAGATACTTTGTACCTGTTTCCTCCAGCATCTTCACAAGGTCCTTTGCTGTTGTTCTGGGATTGATTTGCACCAAAGTATGTTCATCTCTAGGAGACAGAACGCATCTCTTTCCTGAGCGGTATGACGACTGCGTGGTCCCATGGTGTTTATACTTGCCTACTATTGTTTGTACAGATGAACGTGGTACCTTCAGGCGTTTGGAAATTTGAATTTTTTTCTGAGGTCTTGGCTGATTTATTTAAAAGTTTACCATGATGTCGAGCAAAGAGGCACTGAGTTTGAAGGTAGGCCTTGATATTTTCTGGAATTTTCCAAGCTGTTTAAAGGCACAGTCAACTTAGTGTATGTAAACTTCTGACCCACTGGAATTGTGATATAGTGAATTATAAGTGAAATAATCTGTCTGTAAACAATTGTTGGAAGAATTACTTGTGTCATGCACAAAGTAGATGTCCTAACCGACTTGCCAAAACTATAGTTTGTTAACATGAAATCTGTGGAGGGGTTGAAAAATTAGTTTTAATGACTTCAACCTAAGTGTATGTAAACTTCCGACTTCAACTGGATGTCCTCTTCCCCAGCTGCAGGGCTGCTTGTCTGACAGTCCTGGTTGACTCCCTAATTAATCTGTGGTATCAGCTGAGTGCTGTGGTATCTCTCTCAGCTTTGACATGGAACTGTTTTTTTCTGAGACGCCGAGTGCCTCTGAAAGCAAGCTAGGTAAACCAATTACTAACAGTATATCAGGAACAGAGAATAGAGATCTATCTCTGGCAACTAAGCGAGACTGATGTTTTCATGTCTTCTCAAGAGTCTTGTACATCCTATAAATACTGAGCGATGTTTCTTCGACTTTCTAACCTCGCTAAGGCGACACTCATTATAATGGCTCAATACCATCACCCACCAGCCCCCTCCCTTCCATCACCCACCAGCCCCCTTTTAGTTCCAGGTAGAACCCTTTTGGGTTCCATGTAGAACCATCTGTGGAAAGGGTTCTAGATTAAACCTAAAATGGTTCTACCTGGAACCAAAAGGGTTCTCCTATGGGGACAGCCAAATAACCCTTTTAGGTTCTAGATGTTCCATCACCCACCAGCCCCTCCCTCCCATCACCCACCAGCCCCTTTGTAATGTGGTGCCAGTCTGCCAGAGCATTGTACCGTCGTGGGTCTGTCTGTCACCATGGTACCCTTCGCCACAGAACCTTTTTTAAGCCTTGTAAGACCCAGACCAGAGAGGACACGTCATAACCTCCATGGCAGCCATTGACAAACACACTCTCCTCCAGCGCAGTTCACCCTCAGACTGCCCCGTCTCCATGGTGATCTTCCTAGCGACAGGGAGTCCTGTGGGACTGTTGTCGACCTGAAAACGAACGCATCACAGAGGAAATGTTAAATCTCTCAGCTTCACAAGCACAGAAGGAACAGAACACGATGTGGAGAATAGGAGAATATTGGGTCAGAATCAGACTAGTTAATCTTGTTATTAACCAATGAGACTCAGTCAAATGCCACTAATGTACAAGATGCTTCGGTTTATAATTCTTCTATTGCATTCTCAACTCTAACAACTCTATTTAAAAGGAATCAAATGAAATGTGTTCACAGACCTTTATTCTCCATGCATTTCAAACCTACCCTGTGTAGGATTATAGCTGTTCAAATCCATACCATTTTTGCTCAGAGATGAGTACAGCAAAGTGCTGGTCTCTGAATAATTCATGCTCCTCTTAGGTGTGCTGATAATATGAATTATGTACAAACAGAATAGTTTATCAGTGTTTTGAGCTTTCTCCCAACCAGGGAGAGAACTCTTACATAATAAAAAGTGTGCGTGCATCAACTCAAATCAAATTGTATTGATCACATACACGTATTTAGCAGATGTTATTGTGGGTGTAGGGAAATGCTTGTGTTCCTAGCTCCAATAGTGCAGTAATATAAAAAAATTCACAACAATACACAAAAATCTTAAAGTAAAAGAATGGAATTAAGAAATATATAAATATTAGGATGTTGGAGTGGCATTGACTAAAATACAGTAGAATTGAATATTGTACAGTATATACATATGAGATGAGTAAAGCAAAAATATATAAACATTATTAAAGTGACTAGTGTTCCCATTATTGAAGTGCCATGTGTGCGTGCGGGAGAGCAATATTTACATGGATGCTACTGTAATCATTCCTTTTGCTGTTAGAATCCTTTGCCTTTTGTTCCTCAGGTATTCATTAATTTTCTCTCTCTCTCTCTCTCTCTCTCTCTCTCTCTCTCTCTCTCTCTCTCTCTCTCTCTCTCTCTCTCTCTCTCTCTCTCTCTCTCCCTCTTTCCTCTCTCTCTCTCCCTCTTTCCTCTCTCTCTCTCTCCCTCTCTCTCTCTCTCTCTCTCTCTCTCTCTCTCTCTCTCTCTCTCTCTCTCTCTCTCCCTCTCTCTCTCTCCCTCTTTCCTCTCTCTCTCTCCCTCTTTCCTCTCTCTCTCTCTCTCTCTCTCTCTCTCTCTCTCTCTTCCCTCTCTCTCTCTCCCTCTTTCCTCTCTCTCTCTTCCCTCTTTCCTCTCTCTCTCTCTCTCTCTCTCTCTCTCTCTCTAGCTGTTTCATTCATGAGACACAGCGCATCAGCCTTCGGATTTGCCGTGAGTTCCATTTATACATATTAATTAGTCATAAAGTCATGGTGTTAATTTATTAACGCTGGTTGGGTTCAGACGCAATGCTGCCATCGTCTCCTTGGTAACAGCCAGGGAAGCATGAGAACACATCAGAACACTGTGTGATAACAGAACAGTCCCCACAGACCATAGAAATAGAACCCATTCTGTTTGTATGTATATGCCACAGACACTGTAGTAGGAAGCTCTAGTTTATTTGTTTTATTTAGCTTTTGCAGAAGCAGCAGCTACTCTTCCTGGGGTCCCAAAAAAAAGTAACAAAACACTGATACACTCATAGACAAGTCCAACAAATGTTAAATTCAATTATATACAAACAATACAACTAAAATATCAAACAAACAAGAATGGTATCTAGAATGCTATTGTTGAACACTAGAATTCCATGTTAGGTATACCAAGACAGGTTAATAAACCAACGCTGAGCTGTTAAGATAGTTAGTGCCATCTATGTTTCAACAGAAAGAAACATCACTGTTTATGTGTGTGTTTTGCCACTTTTTCTAAGGAATTAATATCCCAAAGTAATTGTGTCCTCATTGGTAGCTATAGCTGCAGGGAACCAGAGGGTAACGTTGTAATTACAATCACAGTGAGTGTGTCTTCAGACTGCTGAGCTGTAGTAGTAGTAGTAGTAGTAGGCTGTTAATGGCACCACAGGGGACAGATGTGTTGGTCTCAAAGTAAAGAACCTTGCGGTTCAAAAACCATGCTACTCTAGTGGAAAATATAGGGAGTTTAGGGGAGTAGTGGACTGGAAGGGGGACTGTCGAGTTCAGTGTTTTCTTGAATGTGATGCATGTTATTTTACTATTTGATGCATCCCCACTGGAAACCTAATGCCTGTCATTACAGTTTGATGCCACGTTGGACGTGCTATCTTCAATCATTGTGCTGTGGCGTTATAGCAACGCAGCAGCTGTCCACTCTGCCCATAGGGAATACATGTGAGTAAAACGGCTACAAAATGTATATTCATCTCTTTGAACGTTGTATGGTTGTACCCAATTAGAACATTCCCTGTACACCACCATAGCAACAGTTCTCCCCTAGTAGCCTACCTGATTACCACCATAGCAACAGTTCTCCCCTAGTAGCCTACCTGATTACCACCATAGCAACAGTTCTCCCCTAGTAGCCTACTGGATTACCACCATAGCAACAGTTCTTCCCTAGTAGCCTACTGGATTACCACCATAGCAACAGTTCTCCCCTAGTAGCCTACTGGATAATTACCACCTCAGCAACAGTTCTCCCCTAGTAGCCTACTGGATTACCACCATAGCAACAGTTTCCCCCTAGTAGCCTACTGGACAATTACCATCATAGCAACAGTTCTCCCCTAGTAGCCTACCTGATTACCACCATAGCAACAGTTCTCCCCTAGTAGCTTACCTGATTACCACCATAGCAACAGTTCTCCCCTAGTAGCCTACCTGATTACCACCATAGCAACAGTTCTCCCCTAGTAGCCTACTGGATAATTACCACCTCAGCAACAGTTCTCCCCTAGTAGCCTACTGGATTACCACCATAGCAACAGTTTCCCACTAGTAGCCTACTGGATAATTACCATCATAGCAACAGTTCTCCCCTAGTAGCCTACCTGATTACCACCATAGCAACAGTTCTCCCCTAGTAGCCTACCTGATTACCACCATAGCAACAGTTCTCTCCTAGTAGCCTACCTGATTACCACCATAGCAACAGTTCTCTCCTAGTAGCCTACCTGATTACCACCATAGCAACAGTTCTCCCCTAGTAGCCTACTGGATAATTACCACCATAGCAACAGTTCTCCCCTAGTAGCCTACCTGATTACCACCATAGCAACAGTTCTCCCCTAGTAGCTTACCTGATTACCACCATAGCAACAGTTCTCCCCTAGTAGCCTACTGGATAATTACCACCATAGCAACAGTTCTCCCCTAGTAGCCTACATGATTACCACCATAGAAACAGTTCTCCCCTAGTAGCCTACTGGATAATTACCACCATAGCAACAGTTCTCGCTAGTAGCCTACCTGATTACCACCATAGCAACAGTTCTCCCCTAGTAGCTTACCTGATTACCACCATAGCAACAGTTCTCCCCTAGTAGCCTACTGGATTACCACCATAGCAACAGTTCTCCCCTAGTAGCCTACTGGATTACCACCATAGCAACAGTTCTCCCCTAGTAGCCTACTGGATAATTACCACCATAGCAACAGTTCTCCCCTAGTAGCCTACCTGATTACCACCATAGCAACAGTTCTCCCTTAGTAGCTTACCTGATTACCACCATAGCAACAGTTCTCCCCTAGTAGCCTACTGGATTACCACCATAGCAACAGTTCTCCCCTAGTAGCCTACTGTATAATTACCACCATAGCAACAGTTCTCCCCTAGTAGCCTACTGGATTACCACCATAGCAACAGTTCTCCCCTAGTAGCCTACTGTATAATTACCACCATAGCAGCAGTTCTCCCCTAGTAGCCTACCTGATTACCACCATAGCAACAGTTCTCCCCTAGTAGCCTACTGGATTACCACCATAGCAACAGTTCTCCCTTAGTAGCCTACCTGATTACCACCATAGCAACAGTTCTCCCCTAGTAGCCTTCTGGATAATTACCACCATAGCAACAGTTCTCCCCTAGTAGCCTACTGTATAATTACCACCATAGCAACAGTTCTCCCCTAGTAGCCTACTGGATAATTACCACCATAGCAACAGTTCTCCCCTAGTAGCCTTCTGGATAATTACCACCATAGCAACAGTTCTCCCCTAGTAGCCTACTGGATAATTACCACCATAGCAACAGTTCTCCCCTAGTAGCCTTCTGGATAATTACCACCATAGCAACAGTTCTCCCCTAGTAGCCTACCTGATTACCACCATAGCAACAGTTCTCCCCTAGTAGCTTACCTGATTACCACCATAGCAACAGTTCTCCCCTAGTAGCTTACCTGATTACCACCATAGCAACAGTTCTCCCCTAGTAGCCTACCTGATTACCACCATAGCAACAGTTCTCCCCTAGTAGCCTACTGGATAATTATCATCAGAAACCTGCCTTGTAAATTCCCTCTTCCTTCATCTATATCAGTCTTGTATATAACTGTCAAGCAATTGTCAAGCAAATAACTGCCGGTCTTGCGGTAATTGACCGTTAACATAAACAAATGTAGCATCTCCTGGCTTCCACGCATAGCCTACAAGCCACTGATGCAGAACTTTGGAACATCTACATGTTAAAAAGTCTAATAAATCCATGTAATATAGCCTACACCATCCTTATGTCCTTATGTTAGGCCCTGATCTGGCTATGCTATATGGCTGTGGGCTACACTAGTTCATTTAGCAGACAAGAATTGCTTAGAATTATATCAAGACACAACTGACTTTTGCCAGACAACACCTGGGTAAAGTCAGTTGTGTCTTGATATTATTTTTTGAGAGCAGAGGCTACTTCCTTCCTGACCTCCCATGTAGGCCAAGTCTTTCTGACGGTGTACCCATGCAATTCGACATTGATTGTGGCAAGAGAGGCCTGTAGATCCCTTGATGTTACCCTGGGGTTCTTAGAGACTTCCATGAGCATCTTTAGGTCAGCTCTTGGGCTGACTTTGGTGGGACGACCTGTCCTAGGTAGTTTGGGTAGGTCTTTTGATCTTTGAATGAAAGTAACACCCATATGGTTAAGACCAAACCAGACCAATTTCCTTATCTTTATGGAAGGCTGGACCCTCCTAAGTTTCTCTCTAATGTTTTCTAATAATTTGCACTTGTTTTGGTCTTAACCATAAGGGACAATAGAGTGTTGAGTACCAGGCAGTTAGCAAGTTTGGTAGGCTACTAATGACCCTCAGCAGCATCAGAGCTTGAAGAAGCCTAAGCTAAATGACTCAAATGTAAAATATAGGTACAGTATATCTTCCACAGTGTTGGTTTATGAAATTTCCCCCCCGGGGGATCAATAAAGTACCAAATCTATCTATCTATCTATCTACAGGATACAGTATATCGTCCACAGTGTTATAGGATACAGTATATCTTCCACAGTGTTACAGGATACAGTATATATTCCACAGTGTTACAGGATACAGTATATCGTCCACAGTGTTATAGGATACAGTATATCTTCCACAGTGTTATAGGATACAGTATATCTTCCACAGTGTTACAGGATACAGAATATATTCCACAGTGTTACAGGATACAGTAGATCGTCCACAGTGTTATAGGATACAGTATATATTCCACAGTGTTACAGGATACAGTATATATTCCACAGTGTTACAGGATACAGTATATATTCCACAGTATTATAGGATACAGTATATCTTCCACAGTGTTACAGGATACAGAATATATTCCACAGTGTTACAGGATACAGTAGATCGTCCACAGTGTTATAGGATACAGTATATATTCCACAGTGTTACAGGATACAGTATATCGTCCACAGTGTTATAGGATACAGTATACAGTGCATTCAGAAAGTATTTTAGAAGCCTTAACCTTTTCCACATTTTCTTACGTTACATTCTTATTCTGAAATTGATCAAATCAAATATTATCCTCATCAATCTACACACAATACCCCATAATGACAAAGCAAAAACAGGTTTTAGACATTTTGCAAATTTATTTTTGCTGCTGGAACCGTTGCCAGGTCACCCAGAGAACTGACACCTTTCACTTTTGTTTATTCAGACCCTGGTTGTGTTCTTGGCACATTATTATAATATTTTTTTTATTTAACCTTTATTTAATTAAAATTTAGATTTTTTTTACAGTTAAATCTCATATCTTTACTATATCCCGTAATGTGTTTTGTCATACACACATACACACACACACACACATTTCAGTAACACTTAACTTGACACCTTGCGTCATAACACGTTATGACACGGTCATAACATGTCATAATATGGTCATAACATTGTCAACAAACATACAGTGCCTTCGGAAGTATTCAGACCCGTTGATTTTTTCCACATTTTCTTACATTACAGCCTTATTCTAAAAAAAAATGTTTGTACTCAGCAATCTACACACAATACCCATGTTTTTTTTATGCTTGCAAATTTATTAAAAATAGAAACAGAAATACCTTGTTTACATAAGTATTCAGACCCTTTGCTATGACACTCGAAATTGAGCTTAGGTGCATCCTGTTTTTATTGATCATCCTTGAGATGTTTCTACAACTTGATTGGAGTCCCTGTGGTAAATTAAATTGAGTGGACATGATTTGGAAAAGCACACACCTGTCTATATAAGATCCCACAGTGCATGTCAGGGCAAAAACCAAGCCATGAGGTCGAAGGAATTGTCCGTAGAGCTCAGAGACAGGATTGTGTCAAGGCACAGATCTGGGGAAGGGTACCAAAAAATGTCTGCAGCATTGATGGTCCCCAAGAACACAGTGGCCTCCATAATTTTTAAATGGAAGAAGTTTGGAATGACCAAGACTCTTCCTAGAACTGCCCGCATGGCCAAACTGAGCAATTGGGGGAGAAGGGCCTTGGTCAGGGAGGGGACTAAGAACCCGATTGTCACTCTGACAGTGCTGCAGAATTCCTCTGGAGAGATGGGAGAACCTTCCAGAAGGACAACCATCTCAGCAGGACCTCCACCAATCAGGCCTTTATGGTGGAGTGGCCAGACAGAAGCCAATCTTCAGTAAAAGGCACATGACAGCCCGCTTGGAGTTTGCCAAAAGGCATCTAAAGGACTCTGGCAATAAAAAACAAGATTTTCTGGTCTGATTAAAACAAGATTGATCTCTTTGGCCATAATGCCAAGCGTCAAGTCTGGAGGAAACCTGGCACCATCCATGTGGGGATGTGTTTCAGCATCAGGGATTGGGAGACTAGTCAGGATTGAGGGAAAGATGAACGGAGCAAAGTACAGAGAGAGGAAAACCTGCTCCAGAGCGCTCAGGACCGCAGACATGGGCAAAGGTTAATCTTCCAACAGGACATCAACCTTAAGCACACAGCCAAGACAATGCAGGAGTGGCTTCGGGACAGTGTCATACTCAAGAAGACTCAACGCTGCCAAAGATACTTCAGCAAAGTACTGAGTAAAGGGTCTGAATACTTATTTAAATGTAATATTACAGTTTTTTATTTTTAATACATTTGCACAAAAAAATTAAAACCTGTTTTTGCTTTGTCATTATGGGGTATTGTGTGTAGATTAGTGAGGGGAAAAAACGATTTAATACATTTTAGAATAAGGCTGTAACATAACAAAATGTGGAAAAAGTCAATTGGTCTGAATACTTAACGAATGCACTGTATGTTCCACAGTGTTCATCCTAGTTCACATCTTGTTCCTGGTTCGACAGCATCTCACAGTTACCTCCTCAGCACTGCAGGTTCTACAATGATAAAGGACAACAACGGCCGTGTACCATCCATCTTATTTTACATTTTAGTCATTTAGCAGACGCTCTTATCCATGTTCACACTTTTTTCATACTGGTCCCCCGTTGGAATTGAACCCACGACCCTGGCATTGCATGCGCCATGCTCTACGGTCTGCCCACTGTAGGAGGATAGGAGTACAGGAATGGAGGGGGGAAGGGATGGATGGAGAAGACATTCTCATTCTCAGTCAAAACCAGAGATAAATGGTGAAGGAAGAAAACAACAACTTTTTACGTCGCCAAAGACGAACTAAACTGTGAAGCTGCTGCTGGAACCGTTGCCAGGAACCCAGAGAACTGACACCTTTCACTTTTGTTTAACAGGAACATATCTCCCCTTCCTCTCTGTGCCTGATTAAACCTGTGTTAAAATAGCACTCACAAACAGCTCTGGGTCCCTGGAGAACCAGTACACCAATTCAAGTGTACCATGGGGAGGTGAAGCAAAAAAGAACTGCAAGGCAATTTGTTAACCTAAAAATTTATTTTAGTGAAGATTTTTGCTTTCATTTTTACAGGATGATGACAAGGGAAGCAACGCTCCCTCAGTAAAACCATGTAACTCATGAATTATACTTCATATTGTTAAGTTGATATCTAATCATATATCACAATACACACTACATAATCCTACATTTACTATATAAAATCTAAACTTTTAGAGAAAAAGGTGCTAAGTAGAACCATACAGGGTTCTTCGGTTTGTCCCCATAGGGGAACCCTTTTTGGTGCTGGATAGAACCAAGAACTCCCAGTTTATTGTTCTACCTAGAACCCTCTATGAAGGGTTCTGCCTAGAACTCTCTATGTAAACTGCAGGGGGTCCAGCAAGAACCATTTTATTGTCTGTGAAGGGTTCTACCGAGAACCCTTTTTATCTTTGGAGGGTTCTTCCTAGAACCCTCTATGAACGGTTCTACCAGCCTTTTTAGCCTTTAAATGTTATTATTTTTTACAATAATTTACATACTGTATATCATAAGGCCTTATTTTGAGGGCCTAATTACACCCTAACACAGTGTTGTTTGGAATCTCCTGGTTTATAGGTCTCATCAGGCCTGCAAGTCACATTATGTTCGCTTGCAAAATGATGTGAAATTCCTATTGGAATCCAGCCAGAGTTAGGATATATAACAAGTGGAATTGTTAATCACCTGCAACCTGTATTCAGAATGACTGCCAGGGTATGGAAGATTGGATACTGATACTTCCTAAAATGGTTCTTCTGATCAAAACCGTTATTGGTAGAACCCTATTCCCCCGCAAATAACCCTTTTTATCTGAGACTAATGGTATGGTAATGTATGGTACGGTAATGGTATGGTAATAATGCGGTTATAATATGGTAATGATATGATAATGATAATGGTATGGTATGGTAATGATAATGGTATGGTAATGGCATGTTATTGTATGGTAATTATATGGTTATGATATGGTAATAGTATGGTATGGTAATGGTAATGGTATTTTATGGTATGTTAATGGTATGGTAATAGTATGGATGCATTATTTGGTAATATGTTTTGGTTTCTGTCTGTCCACAGAGCGTGTGTGGTCCTTGGGGTGGTCTTCATCTTGTCCTCCCTGTGCATTCTGGGAAAAGCCATCCATGACCTGGCCACCAAGCTGCTTCCTGAAGTGGTGAGACACACACACTAATCCTGGAATAGTCTAATCTCAATGTTGCCAGGAAATGCAACCTTTTCCGCACTTCTGTAGATTGATGCTACGGTAAAGATTAAAAACATGAAAAAAGTTGCAGCATCAAAACAACAAGATTTCCATTCTTGGTAGATAACTTTATACATTAGGTAATGACAGTTCTGAGAGCAGAATTAGCACTTTTCAGACTTGGCCCTTACAATGTATTCCTTTATATATTATTAAATCCACAATCTGCAAATATCTTGTGTACACTTGTAGGATATTGGTTTAATGGTTTAAATGTTTCAATGAATGCAAATTAACCTCAATCCTCACATTCTCTCTCTCTCTCTCTCTCTCTCTCTCTCTCTCTCTCTCTCTCTCTCCTACTCTCTCTCTCTCTCTCTCTCTCACACACACACTCTCTCTCTCTCACACACTCTCTGTCTCTCACTCTTTCTCTCTCTCACACACTCTTTCTCTCTCACACACACTCTTTCTCTCTCTCTCTCTCTCTCTCTCTCTCTCTCTCTCTCTCTCTCTCTCTCTCTCTCTCTCTCTCTCTCTCGCTCTGTCTCGCTCACACTCACACACTAACGCTCCCTTCCGTTCTCTCTATTTGCTGCCTCGGTTGGTAAATTAGAGCCGACACAAGTAATCAGTGGGGCTGTAAGGTATTTTAAATCTGCTTCATGGCAACGGAGCACCAACAGCTGCTGTGCGATGTAACCACTGGTCTGAAAACGTCCAATTAGCTGCTCATTACCACGACAGGCAGGAAGTACAGTAGCTGATCCACAGCCCAGCCTTGCCCAGAGTAGTAGAGGTCTTCAGGGATCAAAAACGTTGGCCCCATTCTGAAATGGAGCTGGGGCTTTCCCAACTAGGCAAGTCAGTTAAGACCAAATTATCATTTACAATGACTGCCTATCCCGGCCAAACCCAGACGACGCTGGGCCAATTGTGCGCCACCCTGTGGTACTCCCTATCATGGCGGGATGTGATATAGCCTGGAGATTGACGTTTTACCTTACAGCCTTATTCTAAAAAATATTTAATTATTTGTATTCCTCATCAATCTACACACAATACCCCATAATGACAAAGAAAAAACTGTTTTTTGACATTTTTTGCAAATGTATAAAAATAAACAGAAATACCTTATTTACATAAGACACTTTGCTATGAGACTCGAAATTGAGCAAATTTGACCCCAATAACTACCATGGGATATGCGTCAACAGCAACCTTTGGAAAATTATCTGCATTATCATTAACAGCACACTTGTACATTTCCTCAGTGAAAACAATGTACTGAGGAAATATCAAACTGCCTTTTTACCAAATTACTGTACAACAGACCACGTATTCACCCTGCACACCCTAACTGATAAAAAAACAAACAAAAAAATAAGGCAAAGTCTTCTCATGCTTTGTTGACTTCAAAAAAGCTTTTGACTCAATTTGGAAAGAGGGTCTGCTATAAAAATCGATGGGAAGCTGTGTTGGGGGAAAAACATAAAAAAAATTCCATGTACACAAACAACAAGTGTGCGGATAAAATTAGCAAAAGACACACACATTTCTTTCCACAGGGCCGTGGGGTGAGACAGGGATGCAGCTTAAGCCCCACCCTCTTCAACATATATATAAACTAATTGGCGAGGGCACTAGAACAGTCTGCAGCACCCGGCCACACCCTACTAGAATCTGAAGTCAAATGTCTACTGTTTGCTGATGATCTGGTGCTTCTGTCCCCAACCAAGGAGGGCCTACAGCAGCACTTAGATCTTCTGCACAGATTCTGTCAGACCTGTGCCGACAGTAAATCTCAGTAAGACAAAAATAATGGTTTCCAGTTGCCAGGACCCTGGTTCGATCCCAAGCTATATCACAACCGGCCGTGATCAGGAGTCCGGGTTAGGGCAGGGTTTGGCCGGGGTAGGCCATCATTGTTAATAAGAATTTGTCCTTAAGTGACTTGCCTAGTTAAGTAAAGGACTTAAAAAAAGAAAATAACAGAGCAAACTAGAATGCTATTTGGCCCTAAGCAGAGAGAACACAGTGGCAGAATACCTGACCACTGTGACTGACCCTTAATTAAGGAAAGCTTTGACTATGTACAGACTTTACTTAAGTTTGGGTCAGTCACAGTGGTCAGGTATTCTGCCACTGTGTACTCTCTGTTTAGGGCCAAATAGCATTCTAGTTTGCTCTGTTTTTTTGTTAATTCTTTCCAATGTGTCAAGTAATTATCTTTTTATTTTCTTGTCTCTCTCCCTTTCTCTCTCACACCTTTTCTTTTTCTCTCTCTCCCTCTCTCTCTCTGTCTCTCTGCGTAGCCAGTGAACATGTCAGATGCGTACGCTCTGCTCTATTTTTTTTGTCTGTTCAGTCTCTTAAAAGTTAATGAGTCCCCAGAATCCTCTCTGCTCCAGTTTATGTAGCTGCTGGTTGGCTGGTTGGTTGCCTTTGTGTTCAATGTTTTTTTTAGACAGTTTTACAGAAAAAGGCAGTAATGAGAGTGACTTTGCTACTGTATAACAGGGGTTCTCAAAGTGGGGTCCGCTAACCCCTTGTACTGCAGGCCATATGTCAAAATATCAACAACAATTTTTTACATTAATATTTCTAACAACAACAGATTAAAGAATATTGGCCAAGGGATCCGTCAGATAAGTTTAGAGGTTGTAGTAAAATCCAATCCTATACAATGTAATATTAACAATATACAATTTATGTGCTTAACCCTGGGCAACATGGGCCTGGGAGGCTCACAGTTTTAAATAAATGCAATGTAATTTAAAGCTAAAATCCTTAGTTGCTACATCCATTTTTGGTATGGAATACTGTGATATATATACCCATTGATTCTTGAAGAATATATCTTATAAATGCCTCATGAGCTTTAGTTCAACTGTCATACCCAATCAGAATCCAAAATATAAACTTGTTTTACTCCAATGTTTGTAAACAAATAAATGTAAACAAACACTATATAGCCTCAAAACTTGGTTAAAACTATTATTTTGATATCATGGTCAGTCCTTGCATCCGTAGCTCTGTCTATGAATTTGAGAGTGGTAACTGTACATTTCTCCATGCTCATCCCTCAGCTTTTTACCAAAACAGAGGTGTTTAGAATTGCAGGAAATTAGCTTGAAAACTGCAACATTTCCTCTCCGATGACAAGAGGTGGGCCTTTAAAATGTTCCTTCCCAGGGCCCGAGACTTGGTTTGTCCGGCCATACACTGCCAAAGTCATAGTAAAACTCCTTGTATGATATTTCTATCTCACTCGAGTTGTGAGGGGAATTTGCTATAACAAATGGGGTCCCAGACCCAAAAAGTTTGAGAACCCCTGCTGTATAATTAAGCAATAAGGCCAGAGGTGTGGTATATTGCCTTTTATTTTTTGTCATACTTGCATTCGGGGCTCAAACCACACAGTTTATAATCCAGTTTAGACTCTATAGTGATTGAACAGATCAGGATCCAACAGACCTCTCTTCACTTACTCAGTCTCCCTCCAGCTCTCTCTTTCTCTGGCCTGGCTCTGTCTAGTTCTCAACATCCCTCTTCATCCTTCTGCCATTTGTCTCTGCTTCTCTGACTCTTAACATTGATGAGTGTGAGGGGAGCAAGTTTAAAAAGAGTCTTGGCCAAATGTGCCAGTTCATTCACCAGTGTCCAAATGCAACTCACTTACCCGCAGCAATCTTTCTCTAACTCTGGAGTCATTTATACCAAACTGATCTCGAAGCATAGAATGATGATGTTAGGTCTACAAAATTACACGTCTGTGCTTTTACTTTTTAGTCTGTAAGGAAGACGTCAAACTTTTCACCTTGCTGTTGCACCATGATATACACAACAGCAAAACACATAACGTTTATATGTCTCGTTCTTCTTAGGTGAACAATATGCATCAAACTGATCCAGTACCAACGCAAACTCGTCTCTATCCTCATTTACAAACGTGAAGGTATTAAATATATCGATTGCCTGTGGTCCCGCTATAGTAAGAAAGAGAGCAACGTTCATCCCGCTCCTTTGTAACTCCAATGGCAGACATATAGAGCTGAAACGTTTTCCAATTGGCATCCACATTCCCATCCAGACTCACAGCCTCTGGTGGCTTGATAACATCCAATGCACTTCCATACACTCTAACATTCACAGCTTCTGGTGGCTTGATAACATCCAATGCACTTCCATACACTCTAACATTCACAGCTTCTGGTGGCTTGATAACATCCAATGCACCTCCATACACTCTAACATTCACAGCCTCTGGTGGCTTGATAACATCAACATTATAACATTATTCAGCCATTCCCACACATATACCACAGGTGTCGTAAAAGAGTGTCGTAAACAATCACTCAGAACCACATCATTACAAGTCCAAAGACTAATTTCCCTGGCTCTCCTTCTAAACAGTCTCAGTTGGCCCATCTATAGTAAAACTGCCTGGGCCTGTGGCCAAATCAAACATAGGGGTCCATTGTGCTACGCACACACACACATACACACACACACATGTGCACATACACACACATACACACACATACACTTGCGCCTGGGGTCGAGCTGCAGTGAGAGGCGATCCATCAGCCTCACAGGATTAACTGGTCCGAGTGCTAGTAAGATGCAGTGTATGGTGGATAGAGGTCATGGCTCCCAATTCAGACTGGGGAGGACTGGGAGGGAGGGAGTCCTACACTTAGTCAAAGGTCAAGGTCAGGATAGGCAAAGGGCTTCGCTCAGCGACATGGTGGTGGTAGCTGTGTGTGTGTGTGTGTGTGTGTGTGTGTGTGTGTGTGTGTGTGTGTGTGTGTGTGTGTGTGTGTGTGTGTGTGTGTGTGTGTGTGTGTGTGTGTGTGTGTGTGTGTGTGTGTGTGTGGATTGCCTGCATTTGATTGCTCTCACGTCCACCCTCCCTCTCCCTCAGTGGCCAGTGAGTCTGGATCCTGATTAAAAATTGAGTTAGATTGGTTTCCCAGCTGCTGTGTCGAAGTGGACCTTTAATTTGAGCCAGGGGTATATGACAGAAAGGAAGGAAAAACACCTTCTGTCCTCTCTCTCTCTCTCTCTCTCTCTCTCTCACACACACACAACCGTATCACAGACAGAAGGTGTTTGAGTCTGAACATGCCGAGGGAAGGGAAGATATCACCATATTAGATAGAGGAACAACCAGTAGTGTTGTTCAGTATTGATTCCAGACCGTAGTTGGACTTGGTAAAGGCTTCTGATGTGAGAATGAGAGGCAACACTCTGTCGTGACGTGACTATCAATAATGTGATGACTGTTAGTTTATCAAATCAATGAACTATGTTAAATCGATTACGTGATTAAATTAATCATGTAACAATGAACTAATTAGAATGTTAGGGCACCACGGGAAAATGTGTTTAACGAGTTATTATCTCCCGAATTAAACTTTCATATCTATCGATAACACTCACTTATTAACGTATCATTTCCTCATCAGTCTCATTCTGAACGTCGCGTAGCCCTTGCATTCGCACAAACCCCAGTCTCACTAATTATTCCGTAATACACAAATTGGTTTAATTATTTATTTATTAACTATCTAAATGATAATACAGGATACACACACAGTATGGGTTGTTGAGTATGGTTCTAATACAATGGAAACTGTCCCTAGTGGACTAACATTAGCTACATTAGTGTTAGAAGTGGGAATACCAAACGGCTAAAATCTCTTGGTGAGGTCGCTAGGTGTTGTACAAAGGTTGTTGAGTATTATTATTACATTTATTGTTTTATTATTATTATGTTGTTGTTTTTTTTATCACTGGCTCACCTCACTTTCAAAAAAGGAAATCAGTTATACAGTTAATAACATTTGTATGGCCTTGGGGACAATACATTTATCCTACCTAGACTAGCATACAACACCACAGTGCAATGAATATTGCATTAATGTTTTCAAGTGAGTACAATTGAGTACAACTCTACTCTAGCCTGGAAACTGCAGTGAAAATTCCATTTGAACAGTTCTGTTATTTGAGTGAGCTCACAATCTCCCAGATGTCTTCTTTCCAAATATACAAATTTTTTGCATGTCAGAATCATGTAATTACACATGAATAGCAGTTCATTTTGGGTATGTCTAGGAGGAAATCAAAATGTTGCCATTTACATTTAAGAGGTTAAGAAATGGGTGCACAAATTCAATAGTTGGATTAGCAACAAAACAGTTATTTATCTTTGTGTAGCAAAACATTGAATCAATCATTCACTCAATGTACCTGCAAAAACACAGATATTAAAAACAATTCCCCAAAATCTACCTGCAGACGAGCATGCTGGGAAAACATTTGTTATCATATCTTTAAAAAATGTAGTTGGTGTGACTTCTCATTTAATAATGACATTTCAATGAGTTTGAGTACAACTTACTAGAAGTATTTGCCTTGGAGTTTACAGTGGATATACAGTACAACATATTGTATCAGCACAACAGTTATACCAAGCTGTTTGTCACCTTTTGTTTCACTAAGAGCTCTATTCAATCCGTATCACAGAAGTTCAGCGTGATTGGAATTTAAATGCAATGTTCCTGCATTAGCGGAGACTGCCTTCACGGTAAATGGTCATATTTTCTCTCAATCAGAAATCACTTTTACATTTCTATTCTATTGCTTCAGCGACACACATTGAATGGAGCCCTAATACTGGATAGGGGAGGCATCATGTGTTTGTGAAGCAAGTAGCACTATACCAAACATAATGACCTTGTGGAGAGGAGAGGTGCATGCTGCAAGCCTGGCTGTGCCATATTAATATTAATGACACTGCTGAGGACATAACAAGAGTGCTCCGTAACTATTTGACTCATCTCACTGTAGATTTACTACCTTTTGTACTTTCTTTCTCTCTCTCCCTTTCCTCTTTCTCTCCTTTTCTCTCCCTTTCTCTCTCTCTCTCTCTCTCTCTCTCTCTCTCTCTCTCTCTCTCTCTCTCTCTCTCTCTCTCTCTCTCTCTCTCTCTCTCTCTCTCTCTCTCTCTCTCTCTCTCTCTCTCTCTCAGGATGACTTCCTCTTCAGTGTGTCTATTGTCAGTGGGATTATGTGTATCATCCTGGCTGTGTTCAAGTTCCTGCTGGGGAGAGTGCTGACCAGTAGAGCCCTCATCACAGACGGTAGGCTGGGAAAGACTGACTCATATATCCAAACACACACACACGTACTACGCAAAGGCACACACACACGCACACACACACACACACACACACACACACACACACACACACACTCACACACACACACACACACACACACACACACACACACACACACACACACACACACACACACACTCACTCACAAATACTGTACCAAGGGCTGGCATAGCATACCTACTTGAACTGAAGCCAATGAAAACAACGATATATAAGGCCTTGTGCCAGGGAGGAGAGAAAAACAAATGATGGTAATAAATAAGAGCTGAGGGAGTTCAGCTGTAGATCTCCTCTCCTACAGGCTCAAAGTAGAGCCTCACCCCCTCCCTCACCCCCTCCCGCTCTCTCTCCCTCCCTCCCTCCCTCCGTCCCTCCCTCCCTCCCTCTCTCTCTCTCTCTCTCTCTCTCTCTCTCTCTCTCTCCCTCCCTCCCTCCCTCCCTTCCTCCCTCCCTCTCTCCCTCTCTCTCTCTCGACCTCCCTCCCTCCATCCCTCTCTCCCTCTACACACGTTCCCTCTCTCTCTTTGTCACTCTTTTTTTCTCTCTCTCTCTCTCTTCCTTTTTCCCTCTCACTCACCCTTCTCTCTCCCCCCAGGTTTTCACAACATACAAAGCAAGATTCCAATAAGTTGCTGTTCTGTTCTCACCTTCACTTATTTCCCACTAGACACACATGGAGGAATGCGCTAGATTAAAGCACATGACTGACTGGTTAGGGAAGGGTCTGTCTGTCAGTCTGTTTCAGGTGTGTAGGGGTGCTGAGTTGCACTGGCATAGGAACAATCAGTGAGGTTTGGTTCTGACTGGCTCTGGATGCCAGATATTCAGAATACAGTAGCTTCGTATATTATAGTTTTAAAAGAGTGAAAGAAGAAGGAAAGCCATGGTAAAGATTTGTATGACAGTCAGGAACAGTCATGGTAGTCAGGAACAGTCAAGGTAGTCAGGAACAGTCATGACAGTCAGGAACAGTCATGACAGTCAGGAACAGTCATGGTAGTCAGGAACAGTCATGGTAGTCAGGAACAGTCATGACAGTCAGGAACAGTCATGACAGTCAGGAACAGTCATGACAGTCAGGAACAGTCATGGTAGTCAGGAACAGTTATGGTAGTCAGGAACAGTCATGGTAGTCAGGAACAGTCATGGTAGTCAGTCAGGAACAGTCATGACAGTCAGGAACAGTAATGGTAGTCAGGAACAGTCATGGTAGTCAGGAACAGTCATGAACAGTCATGGTAGTCAGTCAGGAACAGTCATGGTAGTCAGTTATTCTCTGTGGCTGTAGCGTTTAACTCCATGGTGTGTTATTAATGTGGTTCTTCTCTGTAGCTGCAGCTTTTAACTCCATGGTGTGTTATTAATGTGGTTCTTCTCTGTGGCTGTAGCGTTTAACTCCATGGTGTGTTATTAATGTGGTTCTTCTCTGTAGCTGTAACGTTTAACTCCATGGTGTGTTATTAATGTGGTTCTTCTCTGTGGCTGCAGCGTTTAACTCCATGGTGTGTTATTAATGTGGTTCTTCTCTGTAGCTGCAGCGTTTAACTCCATGGTGTGTTATTAATGTGGTTCTTCTCTGTGGCTGCAGCGTTTAACTCCATGGTGTGTTATTAATGTGGTTCTTCTCTGTAGCTGTATCGTTTAACTCCATGGTGTGTTATTAATGTGGTTCTTCTCTGTGGCTGCAGCGTTTAACTCCATGGTGTGTTATTAATGTGGTTCTTCTCTGTAGCTGCAGCGTTTAACTCCATGGTGTGTTATTAATGTGGTTCTTCTCTGTGGCTGCAGCGTTTAACTCCATGGTGTGTTATTAATGTGGTTCTTCTCTGTAGCTGTATCGTTTAACTCCATGGTGTGTTATTAATGTGGTTCTTCTCTGTGGCTGCAGCGTTTAACTCCATGGTGTGTTATTAATGTGGTTCTTCTCTGTGGCTGTAACGTTTAACTCCATGGTGTGTTATTAATGTGGTTCTTCTCTGTAGCTGCAGCGTTTAACTCCATGGTGTGTTATTAATGTGGTTCTTCTCTGTGGCTGCAGCGTTTAACTCCATGGTGTGTTATTAATGTGGTTCTTCTCTGTAGCTGCAGCGTTTAACTCCATGGTGTGTTATTAATGTGGTTCTTCTCTGTGGCTGTAGCGTTTAACTCCATGGTGTGTTATTAATGTGGTTCTTCTCTGTAGCTGTATCGTTTAACTCCATGGTGTGTTATTAATGTGGTTCTTCTCTGTGGCTGCAGCGTTTAACTCCATGGTGTGTTATTAATGTGGTTCTTCTCTGTAGCTGCAGCGTTTAACTCCATGGTGTGTTATTAATGTGGTTCTTCTCTGTGGCTGCAGCGTTTAACTCCATGGTGTGTTATTAATGTGGTTCTTCTCTGTGGCTGTAGCGTTTAACTCCATGGTGTGTTATTAATGTGGTTCTTCTCTGTGGCTGCAGCGTTTAACTCCATGGTGTGTTATTAATGTGGTTCTTCTCTGTGGCTGTAGCGTTTAACTCCATGGTGTGTTATTAATGTGGTTCTTCTCTGTGGCTGTAGCGTTTAACTCCATGGTGGGGGGCATCATGGGTTTCTCCATCCTTATCAGTGCTGAGGTGTTCAGACACCACCCTGACGTCTGGTACCTGGACGGATCCATCGGTGTCATCATCGGACTTGTCATCCTCGCATACGGCGTCAAGTAAGAGACGTGTAGCCTACATACATATACAAACAGACACTCACACGCACTCACAGACATGCTCAATAGACATGCTCACATATGTAAACAGACACTCACAGGCACGCATTCACAGACATGCTCACATACACTACCGTTCAAAAGTTTGGGGTCACTTAGAAATGTCCTTGTTTTTGAGAAATGAAGGCTATTCCATGCGAGAAATTGCCAAGAAACTGAAGATCTCGTACAACGCTGTGTACTACTCCCTTCACAGAACAGCGTAAACTGTCTCTAACCAGAATAGAAAGAGGAGTGGGAGGCCCCAGTGCACAACTGAGCAAGAGGACAAGTACATTATAGTGTCTAGTTAGAGAAACAGACGCCTCACAAGTCCTCAACTGTCAGCTTCATTAAATAGTACCCGCAAAACACCAACAACGTCAACAGTGAAGAGGCGACTCCGGGAAAGAAAAAGCTCAGACTGGCCAATAAAAATAAAAGATTAAGGGCAAAAGAACAGACACTGGGCAGATACTATTAAATTAAGCTGCCAGTTGAGGACTTATGAGGCATCTGTTTCTCAAACTAGACACTAATGTACTTGTCCTCTTGCTCACTTGTGCACCGGGGCCTCCCACCCCTCGTTCTATTCTGGTTAGAGCCCATTTGCGCTGTTCTGTGAAGGGAGTAGTACTCAGCGTTGTATGAGATCTTCAGTTTCTTGCCAATTTCGCGCATGGAATAGCCTTCATTTCTCAGAACAAGAATAGACTGACAAGTTTCAGAAGAAAGTTTTTTTGAGCCTGTAATCGAACCCACAAATGCTGATGCTCCAGATTCTCAACTAGTCTAAAGAAGGCCAGTTTTATTGCTTCTTTAATCAGAACAACAGTTTTCAGCTGTGCTAACATAATTGCAAAAGGGTTTTCTAATGACCAATTAGCCTTTTAAAACAATATACTTGGATTAGCCAACGTGCCATTGGAACACAGGAGTGATGGTTGCTGATAATGGGCCTCTGTACGCCTATGTAGATATTCCTTGAAAAATCTGCCGATTCCAGCTACAATATTCATTTACAACATTAACAATGTCTACAATGTATTTCTGATCAATTTGATGTTGTTTTAATGGACCAAAAATGTGCTTTTCTTTAAAAAACAAGGACATTTCTAAGTGCGTGCGTTGTGAGTGTCTGTTTACATACACTGCCGTTCAAAAGTTTGAACTGGCCACACTCCACAGGATGTAGAATTTTTGTTTGGGTGACAGAATTTAATACCGTGCAATTCAAATAGTCAAAAAATTTGTTTCATTGAAGCTGACAGGTCACACTGTCACGGCTGGTGCAACGTAGTTGAAGTTCATCATATTTATTTATAAGCGAACCTTGCCGAAAACAACAAATGGCTGTAACATGAGTGTGCGTTAACAACGAACCTAATCACTATAATAACCCACAACACAGGTAGGAAAAGGAACAAACTAAATATGGTCCCAAATTAGAGGTAACTCACTATAGCTGCCTCTAATTGGGAACCAACACAAAACCTCCATAGACTTAGCTAGAAACCCCTGTCAGGCCCTGACCTAGAAACCATAGAGAAACCCGAGACTTCTCTATGGTCAGGGCGTTACACACACCTCCAGATACCAAAGAACATATCACATTTCTCTGGAAACAATGTTCAGATAAACTTTTAACCTTAGTGATTAGAATAACCAATTATATATCCACCAACCATTTCATTTGTTTGGCTCCTTTTTTGAAGGCCTCAGGGTCAACTTCAGGGTTAAACGAATGTATTCTGGCAAATGTAGTATTTTCCCCATATTGAACAAAAATAATAAAATATAATCTCCTAGAATATTTTGCATAGATGTTTTTTTCCCCTTGATCATTCATTTTAAGAGTTTGTCCTGAAAATCTACTGTTTCAACAATATTTTATATGCACGTATATTACAACATGTTTGATATTTTATTTACGAGATATATATTTAATAGAAGAGGGATCTGAATTTCACTAAATTCAATTCTATTTCCTTTAATTCAAATTGTAATTCTGTATCCTGTTTACAACTTCAATTCAAAATCAATTAAAATTCAAGAATTTAATTGGAATTTATTGGGCATTGTCAATTCAATTCAGAATTTAGCCCAACCCTGACAGACAAACATGCTACACACCCATTAGCCATAAATAGGAACACATTCTGCTTCTTGACACACATTCCCCCATGAGGATAATAAAGTAATTATCTTATCTTACATTTAAAGGGGACCATAATGGAAATAAACCCCAGACTTTATTTTTTGTTATCCTCCATGATTTTACTCATGTGGATGGATGTCTTTTTAAAGTTTTATGTGTGCTTGTTTTTCAAATGTTTTTTATACACTCAATCATTTAATGTGTTATGACACATCTTATCTACTCTTGTATCACACGCCATGTCTCTCTTCTCCCCTCCCTCCAGACTGCTGCTGGACATGGTACCCCGGGTGAGACAGACCAGGAACTACGAACGCTTTGAGTAAGCCAATCACCAGATTGGTGGGATGCTCCGAGGACCAGGGTTACACCTGCCGCACCCCCAACCCCTCCCTTCCTCCCCTTCTCTCTCTCTCTCTCTCTCACACACACACACATACACACACACACACACACACACACACACACACATACACACACACAGGCCCTAGCCTGGAGAGACTTGGAGGGCAAACCAATGAAAGCCATTAAGATGTTGTCATTCTGAATGCCAACCCCTCAATCTAGCTTTCCCCCTCTAACTGCTTCTCCTTACCTCCTGACACGTTCTGTCCATCATTACAACTATCCAGACCCATGGGGAAAAGAAGGAGTGAATGGAAGGGATGAGAAAGTGAATAGGAAGAGGCTGGCATAAAGGGCTGGTACCAGAGAGATCAGCATGCCTATGAACCCTCTGCCATTGTTGCTAAGCAACCTGGAAGCCCTGTCATTTTGAAAGGCACAAACAAGATCATAATTTTCCTATTGCCCAAACCTAATGGGATCTTATTCAAATGTTCGCTTTTCCTTGCCAACCCTGATTAGTAAGAGCTGTTGTAGACCATCCATATAATCTTCTGTGACGTTTTAAAATCCCTACGCATTGTTAGAATTTATAATGACTCTGGGTGACTCACTGAAGGTGCAGAGTGGAATCCTGACACTACTTTCTGCCCTGTCTGTCTCCATTGCTCTCGGAGATTAGAAGCTATGTAACTATAGTACACGCAAAAATGTCAAAGATTTTACTGAGTTACAGTTCATATAAAAAAAATCAGTCAGTTGAAATGAATTCATTAGGTCCTAATCTATGGGTTTCACATAACTGGGAATACAGATATGCATCTGTTGGTCACAGATACCTTAACAACAATGGGCCCCGAGATCTCGTCACTGTTTTTTTCTGCATTCAAATTGCTTTCAAAGTGGGCTTGTATTGTCCCCAGCATAACCTGTGTAATGATCGTACTGTTTAATCAGATTATTGATATGCCACACCTGTGAGGTGGATGGATTATCTTGGCAAAGGAGAAATGCTCACTAACTGGGATGTAAACAAATGTGTGCACAACATTATTTTGTGCACATGGAACATTTATTTCAGCTCATGAAACATGGGACCAACACTTTACATTTTTTGTTTATATTTTTGTTCAGTATACAGAAAGAGAGATATACAATGTAGGTAGGTCTGTGAGCAGCACACCCAGCTGGAGTCGTATACTGTAAATGAATGTGCCCACTGCGGTGCTTCTCCTGGCTTCCCTGGCTTCTCCACTGACACAGTCCAGATGCCAGTAGAGAGCACAGAGATAAATCACACATGTATCTATCCCTATGGTAGAGGACTATGGCCAGTCCTCCACTCTCTGGCTTGAGAGAGCAACAAAAGGAGAGAGAGAAAGGGAGGTCCAAACAGCAGGGCCAGTATCTGGAGGGGTGTGGCTGCCCATGGAGTAGTGG
The DNA here is from genome assembly GCA_023634145.1 of Thymallus thymallus. Taxonomy (NCBI): domain Eukaryota; kingdom Metazoa; phylum Chordata; class Actinopteri; order Salmoniformes; family Salmonidae; genus Thymallus; species Thymallus thymallus. Next base: position 34,233,141 of record CM042407.1, on the reverse strand, counting down.
TAAGATATAGAGTATTGTACGTGCACAGAGCAGAGCAGAGCAGAGCAGAGCAGACCTTGACCGTCAAGCAAGGCAGAGAGTAGTTCAAAGTCAACATTGACATCAGGGTTGAGGGCAAAAAGCTAACTGTTGGCATAAGTAAAAATATGACATTACAGTGTCCCACTGAAGAGCTGAGAACAAAGAACACAAGTCTATCAATCACTAGAAGTACAGAAACGCAGCCTTTCTTCTTGACAAAGCACAGGTAGGAGCCTATCCATATGGGAGCACACAGTTCCACTGTGAACCAGACTCGAGGTAGGTACAGTAGCTACAGTAATACCTCTTCCTCCAGATATGCTTACTGTACCACACTGTTTTGCTCTAGATAACAGTGTTAAATCCTGTCATAATAATGAGTGTATCCCTCCACAACCTGCCTGGGATGACCGTGTCTATATACACTACCGTTCAAAAGTTTGGGGTCACTTAGAAATGTCCTTGTTTTTGAAAGAAAAGTTAATTTTTGGTCCATTAAAATAACATCAAATTGATCAGAAATACAGTGTAGACACTGTTAATGTTGTAAATGACTATTGTAGCTGGAAACGGCTGATTTTTAATGGAATATCTACATAGGCGTACAGAGGCCAATTACAGCAACCATCACTCCTGTGTTCCAATAGTCATTTACAACATTAACAATGTCTACTCTGTATTCTGATCAATTTGATGTTATTTTAATGGACGAAAAAATTTGCTTTTCTTTCAAAAACAAGGACATTTCTAAGTGACCCCAAACTTCTGATCGGTAGGTGATAGTTATATGTTTCAGTGCCATACATGCTCCGATTCCTAAACGAAGACAACATTATTAGCCAGCTTGTTTGCTTGGCACACCTTATTTATGTTTACAACTATATATACTGTATGTATCTATGTCAGTAGAGAGAGAGAGAAAGACTGAGGGCAAGGTTAGAGACAAAAGTAACTGTTTCAGGTAAATTAACATTGTATTAATTACTTTTTAAGCAAAATTTGAATTCTTAACATGTCATGCGGTAGACAACAGATGTGATTATGTGCCATGTTTCACAATTACAATAGTTTATATGGGGATATATTCGAGTTCAATGGCAAAAATAAATGTACATATCCCCACTTAATCTGCCTGTCCTGACAGTATGGACAGTAACCAACATAGAGAGTCTATATTATGTGAGGCAATCGATCCCTATACACATCAATGATCTGCTTCACAGCATATTAGATCACCGTTAACGGCAATGTCCTTTCTCTTACTGTTTACCTCCGCTTACCCCTCATAGTAGAAATAAACAGCACGTTTCCTGTATACCGTACATAAATAACTGTAAATACAAAACATGAAATGTGTATAAATGTTTAATACACTGTTTAGATAGAGGCTTCTAGATGTAGCAAACCTATAGGAATAGCCATACTTGACTGATGAATAGTGCTATGTTATTTTTTAAATGATAGATTATTAATATTCCATGTCTTTACACTAACAGTTCTGCTCAGCTTTGAATTGATACACTGTAAACTTGTAAAGTGAGAGCTTTCTTTACCCCACTTACAATTGTGTAAGTCTTTTTAAGAGTTTCGATCTTAAATTCCATCCCAAGAAGCACAGAAATAGGAAGTTGTAGAAATGTTATACTTCCTAGAGTTTTCTCTGATAATGGGTCATAATACTTCTAGTATCATTCCTGGTCTTACATTGTTCAATTATGTCTGTGTTCACTGCTTAGAAGAGCAGTATACAGCAACATTCACAATAACACGACAAACTGCCTCATCAGCTGAATTTAGAGGCTGTTAAAAAAGATTGTAATTTTCCATGGAATTTGTATCTATGCTCTCATGCCAGTGTATTAATTCCAGTGTATGATGTCATACAACTGAGTTGTGCATACTGTATATTGTAAGTGAATATACTGTAGATGCTATAGATTGACTGACGTTATAGGAGCACAATTGATTTTGTAATTACTTCACTGTATGGATGTGTTTTCTCCTAAATGTCGGCAGGTGATGTCTCGTAAAGTTGAATTCTTGCCAAGCATCTGTTACAGTTATTCCCGATTCAAAGCTGTGAAAGAAATTTCTAGATATGTGTTTAATAGTGTAATTAGCAGCAATGCGCTTTTAATGAATTGGCCCATGCGTTTTTACTTCATAAACACTGGTAATCAGACAAAGACAGACACAGGGATACATGGAAATACACTGTTAAGGTAGTGAAGGAGACGCAAGCAAAGTCTCATAGACAATGTGTGTAACCATAGCCGAGTATTCTACTAATCATTTTATTATAGCAATACTAGCCCTTTCCACTGCTTAGCTTTGCATGGGCTGACACAAACCCTAGCGTTCTACAGTAATATGCTTTTCGCTTTTCTAAAAAACACACACACTCGCACAGACACTCGCCTGGACACATCATCTTAATATTAATTACACCTGTGAACAGTTTGAGAGTAGAATCATGTGTCTGATTGTAAATATTTAAACGGTATTACAGATGATGTGAACACTACTGTATGTATATTTATGTAGAACACATATACGACTATGTGGTACCTCTGTCACAGAGGAAAAGTTTTATTGAACAATAAAGTTTTATCCTGCTCATTCATTGAAAATGTAGTCATTCCTTTTTTCCCACCTTTGCATAATTATATTTTTTAATAATTCAAAAAAACTATACAAATAATGAAATAATACAAAAAGTATAATAATAATACACATTCTTCTCCCCAAGGACCAGTGAAAAGTAGAAATAAAAAAAATAGAAATTAAAAAATACATGAATGTGTCTGTACCACAACATATTGTCCTTTGAGCGATTAAAAAACATTGGAATGTGCTCATGGCTGATCCTGCTCACCAAAACATCTTCTCTGACCCTACTCTCTTTTCACATTACAGGGCCAGGAATGTCAGGGACTTAATATAAATGATGGAAGACTGGATGAGGTGACTGGCCATAGTTGTAGGGATTCCTGTAAAAAAGGTAGCATATTTAGCATGCTCTGCCACTGGCAAACAATACACTATCAAACAGTTCCTCACATGCAGCTCTTCTAACATCATATACCTTATCTCTTGTCCATGCAATAACGTGTATTATAGAACACAAGAGTGCTGTAAGGAGAAATGACCCTAAATCCCCTATTGCACATTTCTCAGAGGCCTGTCACCCTGTCTCCTCCATGTCCTTCTGTGCTATGCAGCAGATAAAACATTCACGTAGGGGTGAAAATCTTGAACATAATCTTCTCCAGACAGAATGCAGGGATTGTTCTATTTAAAAAACTCTCCAACCATCAGGCATGAATTTTGAGTAACTGGTATGTTGCCTATTATTGGTGTTCAATACCCCCATCTACTGGTATCTACTGGTATCTCTAGCTCCCTACTCTTATAATCCTGGGTTATTTATTCTGTCTGTGGAAACGTTCACATGGTGTATGTATAATGTATGTATAATTGAAATTGGCTTCTCCACTGACACAGTCCAGATGCCAGTAGAGAGCACAGAGATAAATCACACATGTATCTATCCCTATGGTAGAGGACTATGGCCAGTCCTCCACTCTCTGGCTTGAGAGAGCAACAAAAGGAGAGAGAGAAAGGGAGGTCCAAACAGCAGGGCCAGTATCTGGAGGGGTGTGGCTGCCCATGGAGTAGTGGTAAGATATAGAGTATTGTACGTGCACAGAGCAGAGCAGAGCAGACCAGACCTTGACCGTCAAGCAAGGCAGAGAGTAGTTCAAAGTCAACATTGACTTCAGGGTTGAGGGCAAAAAGCTAACTGTTGGCATAAGTAAAAATATGACATTACAGTGTCCCACTGAAGAGCTGAGAACAAAGAACACAAGTCTATCAATCACTAGAAGTACAACTGGTATGTTGCCTATTATTGGTGTTCAATACCCCCATCTACTGGTATCTACTGGTATCTCTAGCTCCCTACTCTTATAATCCTGGGTTATTTATTCTGTCTGTGGAAACGTTCACATGGTGTATGTATAATGTATGTATAATTGAAATTGCTTTTATATATTTTGTATATAATCTAGATTCTACATTCTGCTGCACTAGGTAATGATTAAATAGAAGTCAGGGGTGTTCCGACGATTTCCACTGATGAGGCCTGAGGCCGAAAACATTTGTTTTCTTTTCACCTTTTATTTATACACTTTCTTGAGCACCATGTTTTAATAAACACCTTTATTTTACATTCAAGCCTCAGTTTTGGATTTTTTCCTCTTCCAGTATTCTTAATTTGACACCTATGCACCTGGAACAGACACTATTCAGTAGTATGAACCGGGAAAGGGACATGAAGCTATGGTTAGAGTTTAAAGCCTCATGTCCACCAGATGGGTTAACTCTTTGCGTTCTGGAAGTCATTCATTGTCAGTGGAGCAGTCTGCAACACTGTGTTGGGTATTCCATACTAGGTTGCAGTGTGTTCTGTGTTCAATATTCTCAACTCCTACAGTGGTACACCTGACCATCCTACCGATCCTTGACTTCGGTGATGTCATTTACAAAATGGCCTCCAACACTCTACTCAGCAAAATCACAGTTCCATCCGTTATGTTACCAAAGCCCCATATACTACCCACCATTGCGACCTGTATGCTCTCGTTGGCTGGCCCTCACTACATATTCGTCGCCAAACCCACTGGCTCCAGGTCATCTATAAGTCTTTATTAGGTAAATCCCTGCCTTATCTCAGCTCGCTGGTCACCATAGCAACACCCACCCGTAGCATGCGCTCCAGCAGGTATATCTTACTGGCCACCCCCAAAGCCAACACCTCCTTTGGCCGCCATTCCTTCCAGTTCTCTGCTGCCAATGACTGGAACGAACTGCAAAAATCCTTGAAGCTAGAGGTTCCTATCTCCCTCAATAACTTTAAGCATCAGCTGTCAGAGCTGCTTATCGATCACTTCACCTGTATATAGCCCTTCTGTAAATAGCCCACCTAACTACCTCATCCCCATATTGTTATTTTTGCTAATTTGCACTCCAGTATATCTATTTGCACATCATCATTTGCACATCTATCAGTCCAGTGTTAATGCTAATTTGTCATTTATTTCGCCACTATGGCCTATTTATTGTCCTACCTTCCTAACCTTACTGCATTTTGCACTACATTTGCACTCTGTATATAGATTCTCTATTGTGTTATTGACTGTACGTTTGTTTATTTCCCATGTGTAACTCTGAGTTGTTGTTTTTTGTCACACTGCTTTGCTTTGTCTTGGCCAGGTCGCAGTTGCAAATGAGAACTTGTTCTCAACTGACCTACCTGGTTAAATAAAGGTGAAATAAAATAAATAAAAACAAACGGAAGTTCATCAGTCTAGCCAGTTAGCTTGCTATCTAACTACCAAGCTAGCCACTTTGCTAGGTAGCTTAACTAAGAAATTGGCAGCACCTAGCTTCCACTTTCCATTTCCAATTGACCAGGTAATCCAATCCTATTGGCAGTGTGTTTCCATGCAGCATTTTGAGCATCAAGGTTCTGGTAGCAATCGACGCTTTGGTGGAACATGGCATGGAACCCATAGACATCAAAAATGACCTTCTCCATGCTGTAAACCTTTCTGCAGCCTTGTTAAGCACATGTGCATCAACTACGGAAAATGCGGACTAGTCATCTGCGAAAACGACATATGGCAAAACTCTAGTGCACTTGGTGGACTTACATCATTTCGCCTCGATCACACTTTTAAATGGTACGCAGCATCATCATCTGGATATGTGTGCAACAAAAGTTCAACATTCATCTTCTGATACCATTTCTGTCAAGCTTTCTAGACATACAGTTTGACGCATATGTTCGATAAATCCAACGTATGCACGCACTGCTACTGCCTCTGCAACTGCAATTCTGCAAAGCAAACTCAGCGTTTCATTGGAAATTAATGTATTTCTGATGTACCAAAAAGCATAGCACTGTCGGTGTGATCGAGGCTTAAGAGTTATACAAATATGTTTGGTGTTTCCTACTTCAAACCACTAGGTGGGAGCATAGGCCAGCACACAGTTTGCTCGAAGCAGGACGGTAACGTCATCCTTTAGGTAATAACGTTGTAAGTCAAATATTTAGTTTTATACTTTGTTGAACGTGTCCGCTAGACGACAGTCAGAAGTCAAAGAATTATGTCTTGGTACTTTTATACCTAATTTCTTTGGAACTACTGCCATGAGCTTTTAGCTGTTAGTTTTGGATGTACAGATGCGAAACACTTTGGGGTACAACATCTTCACAGCATTTTGCTCATAGTCCCCATATCGCCCTTCTTAATCTGATTATAAATCCATGAATATGATGTGCCATGTAATAAAGGGATAATAGTGATAATTGATAATCCTATATTATACCTACCTAATATTGCAAAGATAGATGGCTCATTACCGAAATGTCTGCTCTTAGAAAAATGTAGTCTTTCAGTCTGTCTTATCCTATTACTTTATCATGTATTTGGTTTCTTCTTAACAACACTTTTTATATCACAAAAACAGTAGTCTCTGTCTGCTTATGTCACTAGGATGATGAATGCAACTTTTTGATTTGAGGAGACTATCTATTCTCCTTGACCTTTCAGTTAAATCAAACCAATCTTCTGCATATTATTATTACCCAGAAGACACTTCAGTGGGGCAAGACATACTTCCTTCCAAAATATTTCTACCAAAGGTAAGACAGACGACTGTGGTAAATGTTTAAACTCACTTAATTTATTTTTGAACGTAAATGACACGGTGCTTTGCAACCAGCTATATAGAGTACAGTTTCTATTAAGATGTCAGTGTCAGGTTCTGACTGTGGCATTGTCTCTGGCTCCCTCTTGTGGGGAGTTGGAGTTAGAGCTTGGCAGTCCTCACAGGGTGTATTTGGTGGTGGTTTGATTTCCATCCCCAATTAGAGACAGCTGTCTCGTATTGTCTCTAATTGGGGATTCTATTTAAGTTCCTGTGTTTGTCACCTGGTGTGGGTTCTTGTATGTGTATGTTTCATGTCAGTTCACGGTTTGGCTACTCTCCTTATTTATTTTTGGTACTTGTTAATACGAACAAGTTAAATAAAAAGGAATGTCTCTCCACCAACGCTCTGCTTCTCGTCTCGTCCCGTCTCTTCGAATAGTGACAGTCAGTCAAGATCCTGTAGAAAAACTGTAACAAATCCCTTCTTCCATAGTCATTGGAACGTTCTTTACCAAAGCTCCTACACATACAACAGATGCCTTTGAATTCTTGATGACAATAGCTTTCAGGGACTCTTCCCCATGTGTCAGAAAAAGGCTTGCTCAGACTGGTAGAAGACCAAGCTTAACACCTACAGTTTATTGAATCAAGTAAACATTTGACTTTTACATTTGACATTTTACCAGAAGCTCTTATCCAGAGCCACTTACAGTACACATAAAGCACCGTTTCTTAACATAGGCCCAAGTTATGCAGCTGCAGGCACAAGAGAGGGATAATTTACAAGCAAAAACAACGCGCAACACCATTTATCTCCCCAGACCCAATTATTCACACAAAGCCACAATACAGCGGCATTGCTGGGCTCTGGCTTAATTGCTGCTCTCCATTACATTAAAACCCAAACCGCAGATATGATGGGATGACTCGGCTTCTCAACAAACACATCATCACACACTGTTGATACAGCGTTCTCATGGAAACCAATTATTCTTGCCATACCATTAAAAAACCTGTAAAACAAACACTCATTAAAACTTTGTTCAGAGTTTATCTTATCTTTATCTTATCTACGCAAATCTTACGTCAAAGGTTTGTCATAACTCTTAGTGTAATATGGCCTGCTTGCCTTCCTAAACGAATGAATAAAAACACCTGGAGTCTCTGACTCATACAAAATCCAGTCACATAACATAATTTCATTAAAGTGACCACATTTTTATTTCTAACAACAGTCATTAAAACACATTGGACTGTTTGCAAATTCATTTCACAAATGCCCCCTCCTCTATTCGTAAAAAGAATTAGCCCTGATTCACATTCAGAGCACTTAAATAAAACGATTCCTGACGGATATGTACTGAGGCTCACCTTGTTTTCCCTGTGATTTTTGTACCTACTCCCTCCCCTTCCCTCTCAGCCACATCGTCATCCTTTCAAGGCCCTAGTTGCTGCTAGAGTATGTCAGTGTAATCACGGGCATGGTGTGTCATAATACTTATTTCATAGCAATGTGACAGTCCTTTCCAGAAACTGTTAAAAAATACAACAACACTTCCTGTTTTGTTGTGGGGGCTTAGGGGGTTGGGGGCAATAGAAAGGCCTTCAGTGGCCCCCTGGGTCTGAGCAGCATCAGCACATCTAACCCCTGACCTCTGAAGCTCAGGGGAGGAGAGAACACACAAGGAATAGGGAGAGAAGAGAGGAGAATACACATTTGGTGGGTGCTTATATTTGTTTTAAGGAGAGGAGAGGAGAGGAGAACAGAGGAGAGGATAGGAGAGGGAACGAGACGAGAGGAGATAAGAGAAGAGGAGAGGGGACGAGATGAGAAAAGAGGAGAGGGGAGGAGATAAGTGGAGAGGAGAGGAGAGGAGAGGAGAGGAGAGGTGAGGAGAGGAGAGGAGAGGAGAGGAGAGGAGAGGAGAGGAGAGGAGAGGAGAGGAGAGGAGAGGAGAGGAGAGGAGAGGAGAGGAGAGGAGAGGAGATTAGTCTGTTAAAATTACTCTGCTCATCCAGCCATGAACTTCAGGCCATCATTGTTAATATAAAATTGTTCTCAGCTATCTTACCTGGTTAAATAAAGGTAAAATAAATAATTAAAATAGTTAAAACAGTCTTACTGGAACTGATATTTAACAATGAAATTCTCCTCCACCCACCTCTAGGTTTCCTTTTCAACATTGTCCTTTCAGACCCCATCTACATGTAGTACCTTCTCCCAATGGGGATGAATACTGTCTCAGTGACATTGACTACATTCATGTCTTCTCATGTCAAGGCAACATGACATAAATCAACCAAGGTAATACATTTAATTCAGATGGAAAACTGCTGTGGTCAAAATATCTACAGTAATCATTATTATATACACATACCCCAGAGAGAGAGAGAGCGAGAGCGAGAGCAAGAGCGAGAGCGAGAGCGAGAGCGAGACAGAGAGAGAGAGAGAGAGAGAGAGAGAGAGCACTGCTTTCACCAGATCCCCTTCACAATGCATCCCACAGCTTCAAGAACCACTTGACAGGGGCTGGGGCTCCCTATGTGACTGCAGTGCTGTGGCCATGTGATGGAGCAACTCTGACAATGAGGGCTGCGTCTTTTGGTCAGTGAAATCCCATCCCATCAAAGTGGGAGAGAGCACCTGGAGAGAAAAAATTAAAGATTTAAGATATGGTTTGATGAAGGCTTTAACCTTATCACAGACTCAGACAGCTCCAGGATAATGTGTTCCACCTGTGCAGCTTTAAGTGTGTGTGTGTGTGTGTGTGTGTGTGTGTGTGTGTGTGTGTGTGTGTGTGTGTGTGTGTGTGCTTGAATGATTGTTTTTGCATGTTTGTGGGTGGAAAACCTTATTCCTAGAGAGTGGGGACCTTCTTGCCCTGTTGATGTTTATGGTGAGCGATTCATCCTTATGTTCATCAATGCAACCACATCAAAGAGGAGAGTACCTGATTGCACCTTGACATCAATGATAGGCTTTTACACCACGGAAGGTTGGGAGAGGGTCAAGGTGCCATCTGCGACCTGTGCTTCTTCACGGTGTGTTTGTGTGTGTGTGTGTGTGCGAGTGTGTGCGTGTGTATGTGTGCATTTGTGTATGTTTGTGTGTTTGCATGTTTTGTGGGAGGAAAATCTTATTTTTCTTGAGGCCAAGAGTGAAAACCCTGTTTTCTTTTTCCGCCTCCGCTGTTCCTAACAGATCAGCAGCTCAACGTTCCTCAGACTTCATTTGATGTCACCCAACCTCCTCTCTTTTTTTCAGCAATTACTTTCCTTGACTCACTTTGGTATCTTCCTTGAAACAAAGAAGCATACTGTATGTACAGTATATGTGGCAGACAAATGGCAGCACGGCTGACACTGTAGCTAGTTCCCTCTGCATCCCAGACAGCATTCTAAAAAAAAATAACAAACTGACAATCACATATTCTTTATGTTCATTGTAATGTCATTGGTGTGTGACCTTAGTCTAGACAAACAGGGTGAATGTAGAGCAGGTGCCTGAAGTGTAGGAGATCCATTGATCAGCTAGAGATGAACAAGTGTTTGCAGCTTGCAGTTTATCAAGACTGAGTTCCTATCACATGTTGTAAGGTCTCTACGGCAATTCAGTAATTCAATCAAAGCTGCACTTTGCAAATCAAAGACACTGTGGCTGTCAAGTCACACACTCAGGGATGATATCACACCCAGTCAACCTTCTGTTGTGTCGAACGCATGTCAAAATGGATATCAAGTCGATTAGCATTCCTTGTAGAAATCCTCTCCTTGTTGACTGCTGGCTTGTGGTTGACTCAACCACTAACATATGGAATTGTTTTAAGATGGTCATACCATGGATCATTTAGCTATTTGATTGAACATTTCAGGATCCCTTTAGGTATATCCTGAAATGGAGACGAGGCAACGTACATTCATTTCCAATGAAACGCTGAGTTTACTACTATAGCCCATAGAAACGCATTGAATAAAACATTCATAAATGGCAAAAAAATACAGTCCAAAAATAAATGATAAGAAAAAAGGTTTTGAAGTGTCTGTCTTATGCAGTATCTAGGCGCTATAAGAAAAATCAGTAAATATTTTAGTTTTTCTGGACACATATTTAACATGTTTAACTTTCTCTGTACTTCCATTTGTTTGTATGTGTTACCGTCAGATGAGTACCGTGGGAGTACACCATTGCGCTACATTGGGGATCCCGGAACCTGCCGGGCGTTTCTCTCCCAGTACTCCCTTATTTTCGAGCTACAGCCCTCTTCGTTTTCGTCGGACCGTTCAAAGATACCATATCTTATAACGCTGATGTGCGGGATCGCACTCGCCTGGGCTACGGCGGTGTGGGAGCAACAATCCACACTTTGCCTTAGACTGGAGGATTTCGTGGCAGAAGTAAGGAATGTGTTTGACTCTCCATTGTCTGGTAGAGAGGCTGCTCAGAAGCTATTCCAACTGCGTCAAAACTCCCGTAGTGTGCCAGACTACGCAATAGATTTTCGCACGTTGGTCACTGAGAGTGCCTGGAACCCGGAATCTCTTTTCAACATGTTTCTTCACAGATTATTGGAGGAGGTTAAAGACAAGCTCGCAGCCCGGGAGCTTCCCATGGACCTCATTGGGTTTTTGGACAGCCTGTCCTCTGGTTTTCACCCCCAATCTAACGGCCAGTGAGAGCGAGCCAATCAGGACCTGGAGACGGCTCTTCGTTGCCTCGTCTCCGCCAGCCCCACCACCTGGAGCCAGCAACTTGCTCTGGTGGAATACGCCTGTAATGCCCTTCCCTGCTCAGCCACTGGTCCTTTCGAGTGTGCCTTGATATATCAGCCCGCGCTCTTCCCTGAGCAAGAGGAAGAAGTCAGCATACCGTACCTAGAAGAGAGCCCGGGCTGCTCTTCTGAAGACCACATGCAGTTTTTGGCGACAGGCGGATCACCATTGGACCCCTGCTCCCCGCTATCGGCTTGGGCAGAAGGTATGACTTTCCACTCAGGACCACCCCCTCCGGGTGGAGTCCCGTTAAAACTTTCCACCTGTTTCATCTGCCCTTTCTCTATCTCTAAAATCATTAGCGCCTCTGCTGTTCGTCTTCTGTTGCCCTGCACCCTCCGCATACATCCCACTTTGCATGTGTCTAGGATTAAACCTCTGTCTCACAGCCCTTTGTCTCCTGTTCCCATAGTTATGACCATGTCATAATGTGTTATGACACTGGCTGTCAAGTAAAGTGTTACCTAAATAAACATATGAACTCCTGCTGTACATATGAGTGTGTACAGGCTGTGAAATCAGAGATTGAAGCACCAAACAAACATCAAAATTCCCTTTAGATAGCTAATAAGCTGGAGGATAGATTTGGTGCATAATCACAGTTTTAAGCAAAGTTGTACTAGTAAAAGCAAAGCAGCCCCAACGTGATAAATAAGAACATACTGTAGTCTATGTGAGAGAAGCACTTATTGTCAGAACTGTGACAGAGCAGTTTGCACAGGGGGCTGTAGGCGGGACTGATCAAAGCTTAAGAATGCATTTATCTGGTGAGTTCTGTTGGGTTTGGGTTGCGGAGGATATGGAGGTTGTGGAGGCTGGGACAGCACAGTACACTACGTCACCTGCTGGGTGGGAAGATGAAAGTAGTAACATCAGAGGGTTGCACCAAGGTTAACACCATCTCATCAAACCATTTGTTTGTGCAAGTGTGCGTGCATGCTGTGTGGTTGTGTGTGAGAGTGAATCAGTGTGTAAAATCTGTTTCTGCCTGCTTGTGCCAAAAGAACCAAGAAGAACATGTCAGTTTTGGAAACAGCCCATATGATATGTGCCTGGGGTCCTGTTCTCCACCTCCACAGGATGTTATGTTTAGCTCAGGAGGTATCAGGGTTTCGGTAGGATATGTTTAGGGATCAGGGTTTCGCCTATGGGACTCCCAATCACAGCCGGATGTGATACAGCCTGGATTTGAACCAGGGACTGTAGTGACGCCTTTTGCACTGAGATGCAGTGCCTTAGAACACTGAGCCCCTTGGGAGTCCAACCTGGTTGAACTCATGCCCGAGTTCATCTTTGGCTGGATGCTAACCTGGTCCGAGAGCTGTCATCGGAGTGGTCTCATCCATGGCTCACTGACTGGGTTCCACTCGAGAGAGCGAGAGAGAGAGGAGAAGCTGGATCAATAACATAATCACTTGACAACGTAGCAGTACTTCACTCATACAAGATTGCCTAGATACAGTATCAATAAACTGTCAGTACATGTGTCAGTGTGTGCCTCCTGCTGTTCTGTCCCTATGTCCACTACACTAGACTGCTGTTAAGCCTGGCATCACTGGCACCAGAACACCAGGGGATCCAAATGCTCAATATAAATTATTATGAGAAATAGCGCAAAAGTCACTAGCTGTGCCATATTTAAAAAATATATATAAATGATGTTATTATTGATATTGATAACATCCTGCCAGTCTGCAAATACTTCACTTCACAAAGACCTTCATAAAAGCCATCGAGATAAAGTCCTCCTCATAAAAACAAATCACTCTACAGCCACAAAGGACCTGTCACGAGTCGGTAGTGAGCGAGACCAAGGCGCAGCGCATTCATAGTTCGACATTTATTTACACCAAATGACGAACTATACAAACAAAACCACGGGTACAAAAACAACGTAATACACCTACTTGTGACCTGCGACATATAACGATACATATATTATGACCCACAGCCCCGGTGTGGAAACATACATGCATATGTAGGATCCCTAATTAGAGACGATGCAATGCAGCTGCCTCTAATTAGAGATCCTACACAAACCACCTACAACCCCAGAAAATGATAGACCTGTCAGACTCTGACCATGGCACATAGAGAAGCAATAGGCTTCTCTATGGCCAGAGCCTGACAGGACCAAATATAGTCAAATGACCAAATTGCCCTCTAATGGCTTCATGGGTGGAATGTCATTCATGTTTCTCATAATTAATAAACAAAAAACGACAGAAATCCTGTGTTTCTATGTCAAACAGTTTTGTTATATTTCAGTCTTCTGTGATGTATATAAAGTGTAATATTGGGATGCAAACTCAAAATTAAATACATTTCAACTATATCTGACATGGTACAGTGGTCTTATTTCTTTAAGCCCAAAACCATGTGTTTGAGGTGTATCCTTTTGTTTCGAGGTAGATGTGTTGAAGACTACCAAGAAACACTCTTGTGTGACCCTGATTTAGCCCTCTGCAGTAAGCAAGGTTATTTGGAAAGCATCACTGAGATTGTCATGGTTCTTAGGCAGGACCCGAGGCGCTGAGCAGTAGTATAGTGACATTCCTTTATTGGAATCAACACAACACAAACATAATAGGGGACACAACCACGAACTGGTGGTCACATAGCTCAAACACACAAAGATCCACACGCAGGTGGAAAAATCATTAACTTAAATAGGATCCCCAATGAGAGACAATGCAGGGCAGCTGCCTCTAATTGGGGACCAACAAAAAACAAACATAGACTTATCTAGAGACCTCTACTCTGTCAAGCCCTGACCTTAGACACCAGACAAACAGAGATGCCTGGCGGCATCACCACAGTCAGGACCTGACAGTACCCCCACTCCAAGGCGCGGGTTCAGGAGGGAGCTCCGGCCTCGGAGCAGGATGTGACACCGGGTCAGGTGGACGCTCCGGCCCCGGAGCAGGCCTGGGCACTGGGTGAGATGGAGGCTCTGCTCCCGGATCAGGACTGGGCGACGGAGCAGGGAGTGGCTCTGTGTGAGTATGAAGGAATGGTCTAAGACCCCTTCCAATGTGTTCTGCAATCTCATAAAATAATTTAGAAAATGGCTCAGTGCCGTTATCCTCGCAAGGGGGAGGGTGCTAGAGTATTTAAAACAGGGGTGCCAGTCATTTTGCCAGTCACTATCTTTTTGAGAAAAAAACTATTTCTCTGAGCAATTGTATTAGTATAAAATAATATAATATCCCAATTTTTCCAAGCATACAACATAGCTCAGTATTTTTATTATTTATTTTAGACAGTAATCTTTATCAAGGGTGACAATCATTTCGGTCATGTCTGTATATACAGCCAAGATTCTGAAGAAAACTGTAGCAGTAAGTTCCAATGTCAAAGAGACACACACATAATGCCTTCTAATTATGGCTTGGTGGGGGGGGGGAAGCTAGTGAAAAAAATACATTTTTGAAGGTTAATTCCTCATACATTAATCATAACTTATTACAATCACATCTTATCCGGAAATTGTGAATAATAATTTAGCAGGCAGAGATCATCTCTCCTGAGCGTGAATCACTGCCTTGCAGTAATGAAACTGAACAAAACTACTTCTGCTTAGTGACAATATAACCTATAAAGAGCTAAATCTGCACAAAATGACCATATCACTTGGTAGTCTTAATAGGTGTAAATAAAACATTTGACCTTGTTGGAATTGTATAAAAGAGATCTGTCTCTCTCTTGGACAGTGTTAGTGGTGCAGCGGTCAAAGGCACTGTATCTCTATTGCTAGAGGCGCCACTAGAGACCCTGGTTTGAGTCCATGCTTATCACAATCCGGCCATGATTTGGAGTCCCATAGGGCGGCGCACAATTATCCCGGCGTCGTCTGGGTTTGGCCTGCGTAGGCCATCATTGTAAATAAGTTAACTGACTTGCCTAGTTAAATAAAGGTTAAATAAATATATGTACCCTAGCAGAAGGGCTATTGTCAAGGAATGCATGTAACCTTTCTGAGAACATCCTTCCCAGAGAAAACATGCTTTCCTTTTTCATTCTCACATCATACTGTTACTCTACACATTAAGCAATTCATTGTTATCAGTCTGGCTGGTGGTGCAATATGTTCCAGTGACTCTACTGGAGAATGTTCTGTAATATTTGTTGAGGGTTCTGTGAACTTATGTAACTGTGGCTTACGGAGTGTACCATATGGACAAATCATATTCTTCTAGTTCCCATTAGCTTCCCTTGTCATGCGTATACCGGTAGCTGGCAACAAGAGTAATTCACAATTAGGGTTGCAAAATTCCGGTTAACTTTCACAAAATTCTCAGGTTTTCCAGAAATCCTGGTTGTAGGATTCCAGATGTCCACCTGCTTATTCCCTCGTGATACTGGGACTCTTCCTCTTCTAATGGGATTTCCGGAAAACCTGGGAATTTTTGTGAAGCCTAATGGTGGGTTACTCTTGTTGACAGCTACCGGTATCAACCTGACAAGGAAAGCTAATGGGAACTAGAAGAATATGTACAGCTGAGTTATCTGAAAATCAACCTGCAATAGAGCATGCTGGGAAATATGATAATGATGGGCGTGGTTTTGAGTGTTTTACTCAACACAGAGTGAAAATGACACAATCACAATGAACTCTGGTTATTAACAACAACACAAGAACATCACTGGGGATAATTTACACCACTGAGTGTTAAGTTCATTTAACTCCTGAATCAACAATAGAAATGCTACACTGAAAAACGAACACTAGGAAAAACTGGCAAATTCGCTGTGTACAATATACTGCAATACACTGTACCATATACTGCAACACACTGATTGTTCATACTCTCTGCTCAATAAAATCACTGAAAATACTAATTTGAAAGACATAATTCATGGAAAATATATAAACTGTCAGTACTGTATATGTAAAATGACTAAGAGACATTTCCACATTTTGTTACGTTACAGCCTTATTCTAAAATCGATTAAATAGTTTTTATTCCTCATCAATCTAGACACAATACCCCATCATGACAAAGCAAAAACAGGTTTTTCACATTTACATAAGTATTCAGACCCTTTACTCAGTACTCTGTTGAAGCACCTTTGGCAGCGATAACAGCCTAGAGTCTTCTTGGGTATGACGCTACAAGCTTGGCACACCTGTATTTGGGGCGTTTCTCCCATTCTTCTCTGCAGATCCTGTCAAGCTCTGTCAGCATGGATGGGAAGCGTTGCTGCACAGCTATTTTCAGGTCTCTCCAGATATGTTCGATCGGGTTTAAGTCCGGGCTTTGGCTTGGCCACTGAAGGACATTCAGAGACTTGTCCCAAAGCCCATCACTGGAACAGGTTTTCTCTCTGTACTTTGCTCCATTCATCTTTGCCTCGATCTTGACTAGTCTCCCAGTCCCTGCTGCTGAAAAACATCCCAACAGCATGATGTTGCCACCCCCATGCTTCACCGTAGGGTTGGTGCCAGGTTTCCTCCAGACGTGACTCTTGGCATTCAGGCCAAAGAGTTCAATCTTGGTTTCGTCAGACCAGAGGATCTTGTTTCTCATGATCTGAGAGTCTTTATGTGCCTTTTGGCAAACTCCAAGCAGGCTGTCATGTGCCTTTTACTGAGGAGTGGCTTCTGTTTTTATTTAACCTTTTTTTAACTAGGCAAGTCAGTTAAGAACAAATTATTATTTACAATGACGGCCTACCTCTGCCAAACCTGGACGATGCTGGGCTAATTGTGCACCGCCCTATGGGACTCCCAATCACGGCCGGATGTGAAACAATCTGGATTCGAACCAGGCACTGTAGTGACACCTCTTGCCTTGAGATGCAGTGCCTTAGACCGCTGCACCACTCTGGAGCCCGTCTGGCCACTCTACCAAAAAGGCCTGATTGGTGGAGGTTCTTCCATCTCCACAGAGGAACTCTGAAGCTCTGTCAGAGTGACCATAGGGTTCTTGGTCCCCTCCCTGACCAAGGCCATTCTCCCCCGATTGCTCAGTTTGGCCGGGTGGCCAGCTCTAGGAAGAGTCTTGGGTGTTCCAAACTTCGTCCATTTAAGAATGACGGAGGCCACTGTGTTGCTGGGAACCTTCAATGCTGCAGACATTTTTTGGTACCCTTCCCCAGATTTGTGCCTTGACACAATCCTGTCTTGGAGCTCTACGGACAATTCCTTCGACCTCATGGCTTGGTTTTTGCTCTGACATGCACTGTCAACTGTGGGACCTTATATAGACAGGTGTGTGCCTTTTCAAATCATGTTCAATCAATTGAATTTACCACAGATGGACTCCAATCAAGTTGTAGAAACATCTCAAGGATGAGCGATAGAATCAGGATGCACCTGACCTCAATTTCTAGACTCATAGCATAGGGTCTATGTAAATAAGGTATTTCTGTTTTTCTTTTGAAATTATTTTAAAAAATGTCTAAAAAACAATTTTTGCTTTGTCATTATTGGGTATTGTGTGTAGATTGAGCTATTTTAGAATAAGGCTGTAAGGTAACAAAATGTGTAAACAGTCAAGGGGTCTGAATACTTTCTGAAGGCACTGTATGTACAAATATTCCCATATAAATTTAAAACATTCCCACACCTATATTTTCAAACAGATCAGATTACTCAAACTCCTGATGTTAAAGTTGAAACACTATTTAAACAAAAAAAGAAAAAAAACAATAAAAAGCTGATTCAGAAGGGATCTATGTAGAACCCTTCTTGCCTTCCGAGCAATGATCAAAGAACCCTTTCTTCTAAAAACGGTTCTTGGGATGGAAAAGGTATTAGGTAGACCTCTGCCTTACAAAGAACTCTTGTCTTCCAAGAATTATTCAGATAGTTATTCTGATAATCTTGGTAGAACCCTCTCCCTCTGCAAAGAACCCTTTTGGAACTCTTTTTTTCTTAGAGTGTAGGAGCATTGGACATAAAACACTGCATATACTGCAGCACCAATCTGTTGTAAGAGCTAAACAACTTATATTGATCATAAGGAACATTAGACAGAAAACACTGCATATCTATTGTAGCCTACAGTGGCAATCTCTTGTGTGAGCTAAATGAGAATTACAGTGAGGTGGACAATAAGGCAAGCAGTCTGTAAGTTTAATGACTCACAGTTATAGCTGCCTGCCACTGCTTGCATTAATTACCACGTGTTGTCCATGCCTGCATGAGCCAATGGCATGGTGAATAAAATCAACGGAAGCTGTCATGTTATTTTTGAACACATGCTACAGAGTACAACCTGTCTTGGGGACTTTTAATTAATATGATTGGGTTAAACTGCGCATACATACACACGCTGGGCAAGGAGGGAGGAGCTAGAGCGGGAGGGAGAGGAATGTCTTTACTTTGGCAGTGTAAGCACATGTTTATCCCTTTGACATATACAGGATACTACCCTCCACAACATAACCTTCACTCCCAATCAAAACTCCAAACCTACAACCTGATTCTGAAAGGATTTGTATTTGGAAAAGAAGCACAACAGAAACCCCAAAAAATATCATCCCACCTGGAACTGAGTAAGTAATGTTCATTCTGAAGCTACTTTGAAAGCCTAGAATGAAAATAACATTACAATAATCTCTAGATGTTTAACCCTCCTGTTGTGTTCCTGTGGAATTGGACCGATTTACAAGTTCTCTCTGAAAACTGTAGTTCATTTAATCTGATTGTCATAAGGTTCCAGGACTTTGTCCACACAAGGCATCTGAACACACAAAATACATTTTGATGATTTTCATAACATTTTGGGTGTTTTATTTAACTTTTGTACATCTGTGTTGTTCCCAGTCTAAAATGACCGGTCATTAGAAATGAATGGGTGAGACTACAATTAGTGTATAAAACTGAGTTCAGGCACAGGCCCATTCATCAGATGGACACACTTCCTCTCCCAGACTCCCACATGCATGTGTTTAAGCACACACACACACCTCACTCCTCTTCTTGGCTTCCATTTTTTACTCAAAAACAAGTTGTATGAGCTCACTAGAACTTAAGTTGATAAAAGACCTAACATAACATTAGGTGATAATATATGGCTTATTATGGATTTATAATCAGCTACAATGGGACGGTCATTTTGGACCGGGAATACAGAATTAACTAACATGAAACAAACACAACAGGAGGGTTAACTTTATAAAAAACTAATGCTAAGTTAAAAGGCTACCAAGATTGTTAGGAAAGAACAGACCCGGCTGCAACATTAATTAGCACTGAAGTGTGAAGTTAGATGTGTGACGCCCTTGAGTACAACAACATCAGCAGAGTTCCTCCCCCACCCAAATGAGGAGGCCTCTTTGGCCCCCTGCTCCATGGCTTCCCTCTGTGCAGAGGTCACCACAGTACAGTAACCCTTGGATATAACAAATAAAAAGGCACAGAAAGAGTATAAAAGAGAAGCTCCTCATGGACAATCCAGAGACACTTTTTGCTGACTGCTTCAAAAATGGGAACGTAAGCAACCTAATCTTCCATAAAGACCATCCCTGGGCATGGCACATAGCTATAAGAGCTCGCTACTGTAAAACGAAGACCCTTAGACTGAGACACCCTATGTCAACCTGTACATGAATGGAGGGCTACTTCATACATTTCCAAAAGAATCAAAGCGAGAGCACGGCAGGAGGAGCTTTCTCTTGGTGACGACTTCCCCACCCCTAGCGAGTCTGATCACACCTCTTCAAACTGTCCTGCAGACGAAGATAGTTCCCCCCCCCCCCCAGCATTGAACACACCCAGGTCCCACAATTGCACTGCTCTTCCATCATTGAGAGGGATAAATTCACTGAGCTGGAGAGAGAGATGGTGGAGCTAAGGGAGGTATTCCACAAACTCCAGACAGCACAGACACACTAAATAGACCAGCACAACAACATCTCCCCAACAGAACCCAGAGGGCTGAAAGTGGAGATAGATGTCTAACAGAGAGCTGGCTGTACTCCGGTCTGAGGTGAGAGAGAGTAAGGAGGAGAGAGAGGAACACAGCCCAGCTAACAAAGGAACACAGCCCAGCTAACAGAGGAACACAGCCCAGCTAACAGAGGAACACAGCCCAGCTAACAGAGGAACACAGCCCAGCTAACAGAGGAACACAGTCCAGCTAACAGAGGAACACACAGCCCAGCTAACAGCACTGAAGGAGGGAGAGGAACACATGGCACAGCTAACAGCACTGCAGGAGGAGGTGAGAAAGCTGAAGTCTGACAATCAGCCCCCCGTCAAGCCCACTGACAACACCCCCACACCCACTGAGGAAACACAAAAGCCAGAGATTGTGCTCCTCATTGACTCAAATGACAAATACATTGATGAGAGGAAATGTTTTCCAAAACAGCAAGTGGCTAAACTCTGAACACCCAGTGTCCCCCAGCCACATCACAATACACACAGGCACAAATGGCCTGAGAGCCCAGCAGAAAAGGGCACAGCACTCAAGGGAGTGATTTAAAAAGCCTCTTCCACTTTCCCCAACACACAAGTGGTTATCTCCACCATGAAAATACTTTTACCCTGCCACCATACAGCGGGTGAATGTAAGCAAATTTTATTTAATTGTGTGAGAGAGAGAGAGAGAGAGAGAGAGAGAGAGAGTCACGGCATGGGATGGTGAGAGACCAAGGCGCAGCGCAATCATAGTTCGACATATTTTATTTCTTATACTATGTATAAAAGATACAACGAACTCAACAAACAAACAAACGATAATCAAAACGTCTCGCTACACAGCGATAACCAACACGAATGAAAGGAATGTAAATTATAACACGTTATGTTACCCGTGACTGCGACATACATCGATAACAACCCACCCCAAGTGAAGGACAGACTCAACATATATTGGATCCCTAATTAGAGACAACGGGTAGCAGCTGCCTCTAATTAGAGATCCACCCAAAACCCACAAAGAAACAGAAAAGAACGACACTGTCAGACTCTGACCATAGCTACATAGAGAAGCCTATTGCTTCTCTATGGCCAGAGCCTGACAGAGAGAGAGAGAGAGAGAGAGAGAGAGCATTTATCTTTGTTCAAATGAGCCAGCGGACATTGATGATATTGTAGCCTACAGTGGCATTCTCTTGTGTGAGCTAACTGAGAATTACAGTGAGCTGGACAATAAGGCAAGCAGTCTGTAAGTATAATGTCTCACATTTATAGCTGCTGCCATATTGCACAGAGGCACACTAAGCAACAGGACAAAGGCAAGAACACATGGTATAAAGCTGCAGTGTTGGGGAGTAGTGAACTGCATGAAGCTGAACTAGTAATTGAATTACATTTTGCAGTAGCTTGGTGGTATTTGAACTCAATTCAAATCTTGGTAGCATTTTGAATGTAAGGGAAAGTGTGGTGGTGGGGCGGTGGGATAGAAAATAGTTCAAAATAGTTATACAATCAAAGAATCCTCAATCCCAGCATCTTTACGAGGCCTTTCTTCCAAAATATTACTTTTTTTGACAACCACCGGAACTACACACTACTTTTGTGCAAAAATAAAATTGAACGTGGGTGAAATATCGATTTTGTATTTAATATGCTAAATTACACCTTCTGTTACCATATGGCGCCAAAGTGATCTGTTCTTGCAATTTTTTGGTCAATGAAATTCCGTATGATAAGTAGTTTGGATAATAGTGAACTACTTTTTCAAAGTTACTTTAGTTAATTAATTTATATTTTTATTAAATGTATCTTTAGTGTAGCTTAACTTCTTCCAGAGTGAAGTAATATTGGCTTGCTAAACTATATTTTCTGAGTAGCTTCCCCAAAACTGTGAGGTGAGCTCAACTCAATCCAACGGATGTTTCTGATCTGACAAGCCTCACAGTAGGTATGGAATTAAATGGGCTCAAAGTGTGAAATATTACAATGCTCAGTTGTGGAAAAAGTACCAAATTGTCATACTTGAGTAAACGTAAAGATACCATAATAGAAAATAACTCACATAAAAGGGAAAGTCACCAAGTAAAATACTACTTGAGTAAAATTTTTCATAGAATAATCAGATCGATGCTCCTTTTGAATTGTCCAGGGGTAAGGGATATTTTTTTGATATTGGCAGAGTAGGCTAATTCTTATCATGCTGGTATGACATTCGGTTGAAGAAAATATATTATTTCCTGTATTTCTAGCGCACCATCCGACAAATGTCGTGTCTGTCCTTCTAAGGAAGTTTCAGCACCATGGATAGCTCCTCCCCCTCTTCAGCACTGCAAAACCAGGACAGAAAAGAAAATCACGCTTCTCAAACTGTCCTTGAATAGAAAAGTTTCTGAACTATTTCCTTCCTCAAGACAGCCTTTAAAGTGTGTTTCTACTTATGATACATTATAAAAGAGTGTCAAAATATCAACTTATGTGCGGTCAAACCTGGAGAGCGATTCATGTATTAGGAGGAGTTTTGTGTCCGGCTGTGTAAAGCTGTTTATTTCCTGTTCAATAATTTGGATGCTGAAATAACTGTGTGCACTGAACCGACGAGAGCCGACTGCGGAATGTAAAGAAGAGAAAAGGGGAACCTCCAAAAGATCCCCGCGCTCTATAGCTCAGTTGTATCAACAGTACGTGGACCGAGAACTCGCGCCCTTCTCCCTAAAAGTATAGACATTCGGATACAATAACTGGAATGGATGTATGAACTTGTTCTGAGACGTCGCGGCAGGGTTTATATGCTATGTAGCCTACTTTATGGAAGAAATGTGTGTTATGGATAAGCAATTATTTTTCGTGTGTTTGCAGGCGCTCTCTGACCTTTTCCTAGTTTTTCCGCTTGTGTCACCTGCGCGGGAAATTGGCATTTTATGAACCTGTTAACTTTGATTTCGTGTTCTAGCAAGACGTTTTGAAGATTTTACAATCATAGTCGAAAAAAGTCTGATATAGAACGTGTTTCCTGATACGGGAATGGTGAACCTGATGACGACCATGCAAGTCGGAATGGCACATAATTTTTAACCTATTCATTTTGAGTTTGAAACATCGGATAGCCAACGCTTTTCTACAAACAGCTTTGAGAAAAACGGTCTTGTTTGGAAGTATGGTGAAGTGGATCATATTCCTCCTGTGCTGGACTTTTGTTGATGCACAGGTAAGAAACAAAGCTTAGGCCAAATTGTTCAGCTGTATTGGAAATATGACATGGCATGTTGTTATAGCCGTGGGAAGTAGGGGTGATGAGTAGAACAATCTGAATAAAAAAATAGATATTATTATATTTTGTAAAAACATTTTTATTTTCACAGAAGTAGTGCACTGGGCCTTTACTAGTCCTGTATTAGTGGACCAATATAGCCATTTGTAGCTTTGTTGTTTTTATTTTTGCTTTGATGAGTGCATTATGTTTATAATATTGCTGCATAAATTGCCAAAGTTGAACATTGAGCAAAAGAAAATATCAGCTGTGGAAAATCATATTTAGAATCAAATTATTTAACCCTGTGAGACCAAAGCATGGATCCAAATGAGGGGGGAAATAAATTACCCTTCAGAAAGACTATAATAATACTTTATTTATTTTTCAAATTTGTAGAAAAAAATTGAGGAAGTATTGCAAAAATACCACATTGGGTTTCAATGGTAGGAACAATGTGTGGTAAGAAAACTGTAAAATTCTATTCAAATCACATCAAAATGGATGAAAAGCATTTACATGTGATAGAAAATATTGTCAAATGGTAAATAAATCTGAAATGAAGTTTTATTAAATCTGAAATGTCCAAATTGATCAACGACCAATACATTTTTTGTATTTTGCTATCAAAAACATACATTTTTGAAAGGCTAAACTATTTTATAGGTTTTCTATATTTACTTTTAGGGATATTTGGTTGCCGTACCAGGCAGTGATGCAACCAGTCAGGATACTCTCCATGGTCCTTCTGGTTTAATTTGGAGAGTTAACCGCCTATCTTACTTCTTTACTATCAAATTAATGGTCGTCAATGGCAGTATTCTGAACTCCTAAACCACACCTTAAAAAAATGTAATAATAATATTAGTAATAATATATATATATATATATACACTGAGTTTACAAAACATTAGGAACACCTTCTTAATATTGAGTTGCACTCCCCTTTGCCCTCAGAACAGCCTCAATTCATCGAGGCATGCACTCTACAAGGTGTCGAAAGCGTTCCACAGGGATGCTGGCCCATGTTGAATCCAATGCTTTCAACCGTTCTGTCAAGTTGACTGGATGTCCTTTGAGTGGTAGACCATTCTTGACACACACGAGAAACTGTTGAGCGTGAAAAACCCAGTAGCGTTGCAGTTCTTGACACACTCAAACCGGTTGGCTTGGTACCTACTGCCATTCCCCGTACAAAGGCACTTAAATCTTTTGTCTTGCCCATGCACTCTCTGGCACACATACACAATCCATGTCTCCATTTGATCAAGGTTTAATAATCGTTTTTTGAACCTATATCCTGGATTTAACAAGTCACCTGGTCAGTCTATGTCATGAATATTTGTTATTTTGATGTGTAGAAGGTGGCATCAAAGTTACTCTTTAAGTATCTCTAGCTCAAAACGTTTGTTTCTCTTGGTTTATTTCAAGTCATGTACTTGCATGAATGGCTTACACACTATGCTTGTGTAGAGGACCAGTGTGGTCTCTGATATGTGGACATGTTTCTAATGTTTTAGAGGCTGCCTACCAATGCCACAAGAACCATACTGACACATTACAAACACTACTAAGAGATTAGGCAACTTTGCATTTTTACAACATTGTGTATCACAGGATTAATAAAGTCAGTTGTCATTCAGTTGTGAAATCTCATTTATACAATAAGAAATCTGTTATCAGCAGAAGCGGGCTAGGAACAACAGTCCCCAGGTCTCAGAGAAGTGGACAATGTTAGTCCCAGCATATCCGTGATTTAGATCTGCAGCACATGCAGGTACCTTAGTCTGTGTTAAAACAGCCGCCCTGAGAACCCAAATCATTTTTTTTTTTATATACAATATTTTTTTCTGACTATCCACACTCAGTTTTATATGTGACCCATATCATATTTGTGCATTCACACTGATGTAGCATCTGAAGTAAAATGTGGGGGTAGTTGTCGTAGTAACGGCAGATCTGAGTGTCCAGACTGAGGTTACATATGGAGCAGAATTATATCAGGATCAAGATCCACATAATGGATGTGGTATAAATCTGAACTCAAAAGATCAGATTCCATGTGTGTTTTTGCTGTTTACACATTATGGAAAAGAACACATAGGTATCAGATATGCCAAATAACTGGCAAAATATTTGAATTGGGCTGCTGCCTGTGTAAACGTCCGATGTGAGGTAGGTGAGGTGAAAGCCTGTGACAGAGACTACATGATGAATAACCATGCCTCAAACTTGAAGACTTGCAATTGCTCCCAAAGGTAATGAGCAGGGCTAAAACAGTTAGCATGCAGTAGACCCAAAATGTAAACGCTTTAAACTCCATCCTGTTCTGTAAATGTCATGGTAACTTTTAAAGAAAAATCTATGGAAAGAAATGCATTATTTATCTTGACTGGTTCATGCCATTCAATGAGTCATCTACATCCACGAATAGATATCTCAACTCAAGAGTGATATGAAATTTGAAGACAGTACAGTAACTGAAATCAAAAGGGCACGGCGTCATACTAGGTACTTTAGTCTACTTCGGGATTGCAGCAAGGTTTAGAAAGACTTAGAAGAAGTTTGTTTTTTCATAAGCGGCAAATGTAACAGAACAAGCTAATGCAAAAAAAAAAAGGTAAATGGGATTTGAAAGGGAAGCATTGCTCCAACTGAAGGACATTACATCCTCCTCCTCCTCCTAGTTATCTGGTCTCAGCTTCTTCACCATAATAAACAGCGTGTTTATTATCAACAGGAAGATAAGAGGGAAGAAATGCTCAAAACAAAAACATCATTAAATTCTTCTGTGGAATCCTCATTAGGTAGTTCAATGCGCACTACTTACTTCTTTGTTAAGGATTACAATAACACTGTACTCCGTGAAGAAGACTACTTGAAGAGTGAGTGAACCATCTGAAAATAATTGCTTGCTCTTCTGGCTTGCGGTCTGGTAATTAACTCAACTTTGGAAATGCTGTGGCAATAATCATAGAAATAATGCATATTGTTCAAAACTGAACATTTTCAGGAAAAAAAAAAGACCAGATTTTCCCATGAACAAATATAGAATCATGAAACTTTATAAGCTATTTTGAATACATTTTCTTGGTCCTATTCATGAAATGTTTAGAGTACATTGAGGAGAGTTAGTTTTTAATATAATTAATGTAGGTTTTCATCAGAAAACTACGATATGCATAATTCACAGTTCTTCAGGTGTGATGTGGATGCATTATTCCTAATGAAGTTTGCTTAAACACATTAACATTTTTCATGTCCAGCATTTGTTAGATTTTTACATTTCAATATGTCTTTCATTAGGTTAGAACAATCTGTCTATGTGTGAAATAAGGTGGTATTCAGATCATAGCAGATTAAAGTTATCACTGCTGAACTAAAGAGAATTAAAGAGTGACTCCTTTCAAGTGGCTGAAGTCAACCTTTCCCCGACCAAGCTGGGAGTGCTGTGACGCATAAATTAGATTGAGTTTTGAGAGTGTGACATCTACCAAGACACAAGTGATTCCTACCAAGACACAATGTTGTTTTTAAACTGTTAAACTCCCAATCCTTGTTGCCTGCAGGTTGGATCTGAGGAGAGCCTGACAGCAGAGGAGCAGATGTACATTCTTTATGACATTAAACTCCAGTGCCACCAGAACCTCTCCACCCGCCACCTTGCAGGTAATACAACATCAAACATGCCCTAACGTGCCCTGTCTGTGACACTGTACTGCTTCAGCTACTGGTTTAGGCAAGCATGCAGTAAGTAAGTGTGAAGTAAGTATGAATTGTTCTGAATAAGAGCGTCTGCTCGATGACTAAAATGATGTGATACAAAGTCCAGTGTCGCCAGAACCTCTGCATCCATGACCCTACAGGTAATGACATAAAGACTGGTACCTCAGACATGACATGACCTGTCTCTGTGGTACTGCCTAAGATATACAGTCGTATGAAAAAGTTTGGGCAACCCTCTGAGGCTGCATAATAATTGACTCTGTCATCACAGAAAATGATCATAGTGGCATGCCATTCTTTTTCTAATAAAAGCTGAGTACTGGGGTATTGTCCGGACAAAGATTTTAAGTGTAGCAATATTAAGTTGTATGAAATTAAATCAGATGTGAAAAATAGGCTATGCAAAAATTTGGGCACCCTTGTCATTCTGTTGATTTGAATACCTGTAACTACTTAGCACTGATTAATTGGAACACACAATTGGTTTGGTGAGATCATTAAGCCTTGAACTTCATAGACAAGTGCATCCAATCATGAGAAAAGGTATTTAAGGTTGCCAATTGCAAGTTGTTGTTCTCTTTGACTCTCCTCTGAAGAGTGGCAACATGGGGGCCTCAAAACAACTCTCAAATGACCTGAAAACAAAGATTGTTCAACATTATGGTTTAGGGGAAGGCTACAAAAAGCTATCGCAGAGATGTAAGCTGTCAGTGTCCACTGTGAGGAACATAGTGAGGAAATGGAAGACCACAGGCACAGTTCTTGTTAAGGCCAGAAGTGGCAGGCCAAGTAAAATATCAGAGAGGCAAAGGCAAAGGATGGTGAGAACGGTCAAAAACAGCCCACAGACCACCTCCAAAGACCTACAACATTATCTTGCTTCAGATGGTGTCACTGTGCATCGTTCAACAATTAAGCGCACTTTGCACCAGGAGAAGCTGTACGGGAGAGTGATGCGGAAGAAGCCTTTTCTGCACACACGCCACAAACAGAGTCGCTTGAGGTATGCAAACGCAAATTTGGACAAGCCAGCTTCATTTTGGAATATGGTGCTGTGGACTAATGAAACAAAGATTGAGTTATTTGGTCATAACAAGGGGCGTTATGCAAGGCGGCAAAAGAACACAGCGTTCTAAGAAAAACACTTGCTACCCACAGTAATATTTGGTGGGGGTTCCATCATGCTGTGGGGCTGTGTGGACAGTGCCGGTACTGGAATCTTGTTCAAGTTGAGGGTCGCATGGATTCCACTCAATATCAGCAGATTCTTGGGAATAATGTTGAAGAATCAGTCACAAAGTTGAAGTTACGCCGGGGCTGGATATTTCAACAAGACAACAACCCAAAACACTGCTCAAAATCTACCCGGACTTTTATTCAGAGGAACAATTACAATGTTCTGGAATGGCCATCCCAGTCCCCAGACCTGAATATCATTGAGAATCTGTGGGATGATTTGAAGCGGGCTGTCCATGCTCGGCAACCATCAAACCTAACTGAACTGGAGATGTTTTGTAAGGAGGAATGGTCCAAAATACCTTCATCCAGAATCCAGACACTCATTAGAGGCTATAGGAAGCGTCTAGAGGCTGTTATTTTAGCAAAAGGAGGCTCTACTAAATATTGATGTGATTTTTCTGTTGGGGTGCCCAAATGTATGCACCTGTCTAATTTCATTTTGATGCATATTGCACATTTTCTGTTAATCCAGTAAACCTCATTTCACTACTGAAATATTACTGTGTCCATCAGTTATTTGATAGATAAAAATGAAATTGCTGATCCAAACACCCAATTATTTATAAATGGAAATCATGGAAATTGTCAGGGGTGCCCAAACTTTTTCATACGACTGTAGCTAGGTAGACCTCTGTAGTAGTAGGCGTACACGTGTGATAAACTTCCCTGAAAGGGGGGGGGGACTCAGATCTCTTCCTCTTCCTGCATTTCAACACATTTTGCATTAGCCCCAAACCAGAAAATTAAACAAATTGAATAGCTTTTTTGGGGGGGGGATTGAGGGCCCCCTGGATGTGGGGGCCCGGGGCACGTGCCTGCGTATCCATTCGGTAATCCAGCCCTACAATTAAACATCTGCCACCCTCGTGAAGAGGGCACGACAACATGACAACGCCTAATCCCCCTCAAGAGACTGAAAAGATTTGGCATGGGTCATCAGATCCTCAAAAAATTATACAGCTGCACCATCGAGAGTATCCTGACTGGTTGCATCACTGCCTGGCACGGCAACTGCTTGGCATCCGACCACAAGGCGCTACAGAGAGTAGTGCGTATGGCTCAGTACATGGGGCCAAGCTTCCTGCCATCCAGGACCTCTATACCAGGCGGTGTCAGAGTAAGGCCCTAAAAATTGTCAAAGACTCTAGCCACCCTAGTCATAGACTGTTATCTCTGCTGCCGCATGGCAAGCGGTACCGGAGCGCGAAGTCTAGGTCCAAAACGCTCCTTAACAGCTTCTACCCCCAAGCCATAAGACTGTTGAACAGTTAATCAAATGGCTACCCAGACTATTTTCGTTGACCCCTGTTTTTTCACTCTGCTGCTACTTGCTGTTTATTATCTATGCATAGTCACTTTACCCCTACCTACGTGTACATATACCTCAATTACCTCGACTAACCTGTAACCCCGCACATTTACTCGGTACCGTCAATGTGCTGGGGTAATATTTTCTTAACTTACTTTTCTTAAAACTGCATTGTTGGTTAAGGGCTTGTAAGTAAGCATTTCACAGTAAGGCCTACACCTGTTGTATTCTGTACATATGACAAATACAATTTTATTTTATTTTATTGTCTTCCAGAATTAGAATACAAGTCAAGGACATAATAAATCAGTCTACCCACGCAAATTTCAGTGATGACAATGTAGTGAATGCAATTCGAACCATACAGATGATAGAGTAGCCTCGCACTATGGTCTTAATCATGCCTGAGGGTAGGCATTCTTCCTAGATGAAACCCACTGACCCTCAGCCTTAGCCCATCCTACATCATCTTGGTATTATAGCCTTGTCGATTCATCAGCACTCATTTCTGTAGCTTTCCTCAGTGTAAATTTCCGGAAGATTAAAGCTAGTGAACGTTGCTTCCGGGAAACAACAAGGTGAAACTCTCCAAATGTTTTCCCTGGCAGCCTCTAATGGGTTGACCTGGCAGCCTCTAATGGGTTGACCTGGCAGCCTCTAATGGGTTGACCTGGCAGCCTCTAATGGGTTGACCTGGCAGCCTCTAATGGGTTGACCTGGCAGCCCAAAACTCTAGTTGGCACACCTTCGGCTGGCAGGAGTTTTGGGGTTGGTTTGATATACTTTTATGCAAACCTCAAGTTGGCATACCTTCGCCTAGCTGGCGGGAGGATATTTTGGATTGGTTTGACTCACTTGACAACAGAACAAAGAGACTCAGTTGACAACATTTGACAGCTACTAGAATGAAGATGATGACACAATGTTATATTCATAATTTACTTCATATAATATCATAAGTTATTCGTAGTGGCATATTTAAAACAACAGATTCTCAAATAAGCTCTCAGGAAATCAAGACACGTTTCTTTGAATCTGTTCCAGAGGCCAGTGGATCAAGCAATTATACAGTTCTACCAAGAAATCAGTGACATTAGAGAACATATCTCTGAACTCAAACTCTCCTCCACTAGCTTTTTACATTCACTCAGCCGAGGGTCGTACTAAATGTAGTTTCATTAATGAGTGATGAATCTGTGATGTAATGAATGTAGACATATACTGGTGCCCGGTTCGGATCTAAGATGATAGTCTCACCTTCACCTATGGATCAATGCCTGTCTGCTGGTGGGATGTAATGGAAATTCAGAGAGGAGCACCAGGTTGCATGCACACTACTTATGGTGAAGAAGACATACTGTAGTAATACTGGGAATAAACAGTACACACTCTGAATTTACTGTAATGGTGTACTGTTTATTCCCAGTATTACTACAGTATGTCTTCTTCACCTTGACCTTACAGTAATAGCATTGTACACTACCATAATAGACACAGTCAGCATCCAGAATTAGACCCACCTGTTGTATAAAATCAATATAACTCATATGATCAAGCTATGCTGTATTCAGATGTCAATACAGTAGAACCTCAAAGTTAGGAACATTTCAGTATTCCGAACGACCTCCATTCCCAACATGTTCCTATCTCTGAGGTCCTACACCGGTCACACACTGTAGTTTAAAAGAGTGAACTCCTCTAGATGACCTCTGCCCCCCTGGTTGGGACGGCCTCATCTGCTGGCTTCAGGGTTACCCAGGAGCTGTCACCAAGGTCCCCTGCCCCAGCTACATCTTTGACTTCAACCACAAAGGTAGGTGGCACACCACTCTGCATGCATGGCAGAACAGGTTCCAGGTTCCCCATAGAAATATAATTTGAACACAGTATCTCTGTGTGGTTCCCCTTTACCTGTGTATGGTTGATACATGGCTAGTTAATATTGATACTTGAATGATGTGTTGTGTAATCCAAGTATTATGACAAACAACTCTGCCTGCATGGGAGAATGGGTTCCCGTTTACCAATGTATTATTGATATAGTGCATGAATACTGAAATTATAGTGAATTTAGAAACTTGAATTATGTACTGCCTCACTTGAGGTGCCAAGTGAAACCAAGTAAACTACAGAGATGCAGTATGTTGATTTGTTGATATACATTACAGGTCATGCCTACAGGAAGTGTGACATCAATGGGTCGTGGGTGTTTGTGGAGAGCCTGAACAGGACGTGGCCTAACTACTCAGAGTGTCTGGGCCCTGGGTTCATGAAGCCAAGCAACGAGAGGGGGAAAGTAAGTACTGTTCTGTGGCTACTGCCGCTGCCTTATCCCCACATCTGCAGTAAAACCCTACAATACCACTGTATAAATTGTATTGTCTTTTAGCAGATGGTTTTATCCAAAGATAGTTTACAGTTGACAATGACACATACAGTATATGATGTATTTAGAATATGTGGATCAAACCCACAACCCTGGTGTTGTCATGCTCACTCCCACTGAGCAACTGGATCAATTCCACAGCTGTTTCAGCTAGTAACATATCTGTTAGGGAAGCTTTGAGACAGTTTGCTACAGCAGGAAAATAATCATGCAACAACAGGAAATGGGAGTTATTATATTATATGTATTATAATTAATGGACATTTTTGTAGGGGTTGATATATTTTCTGTTAGGGCAAATCAAGTCTGACATATCTAAATGTAAATTACTAACTTTAGAATAGTTAAAACTCAAATACACTACAAGTTAGCATTTCCTGCTGTGCAAGAAAAACAATAGAGTGATCCAATTAAGATCCTACATCTGTACATACATCTATCTCTCTCCCAGCAGGACTTCTTTGAGCGGCTGTATGTCATGTACACCGTAGGCTACGCTGTGTCCTTCAGCTCTCTACTGGTGGCTATCTTCATCATCGGATACTTCAGGTGTGTGTGTGTGTGTGTGTGTGTGTGTGTGTGTGTGTGTGTGTGTGTGTGTGTGTGTGTGCACCTGTCTGTGTGCATACTTACGTGCATGCACGTCTTTCTGAGAGAGTGTGAGAGGCTGCCAGTAACCATCAAAAGATGAATACACACGTAGGCCTAGTGGGAGTTTGTCTCAGGCAAACAAGAACTATGAAAAGCTAAAAGACAATCAGTGCGAAAATAGCAGTTTCCTGGCTGTGCACTGCAGAGTGACTTCCTGGTTGTGCACTGCAGAGTGACTTCCTGGCTGTGCACTGCAGAGTGACTTCCTGGCTGTGCACTGCAGAGTGACTTCCTGGCTGTGCACTGCAGAGTGACTTCCTGGCTGTGCACTGCAGAGTGACTTCCTGGCTGTGCACTGCAGAGTGACTTCCTGGTTGTGCACTGCAGAGTGACTTCCTGGCTGTGCACTGCAGAGTGACTTCCTGGCTGTGCACTGCAGAATGTGACAACATGGAAATGCAATCTGCAGAGTAATCTGAAATAGCAGTTTCCTGGCTGTGCACTGCAGAGTGACTTCCTGGTTGTGCACTGCAGAGTGACTTCCTGGCTGTGCACTGCAGAGTGACTTCCTGGCTGTGCACTGCAGAGTGACTTCCTGGCTGTGCACTGCAGAGTGACTTCCTGGCTGTGCACTGCAGAGTGTGACAACATGGAAATGGAAACTGCAGAGTAATCTGAAATGAAAGCAAAGCCAATGAGTTTAAAAAAGCCCAAATACTCCAAACATTGAGAGCAGGCATCTGAAAGTAAAGAATAAACATTTTAAGCATAGTCCTTCAAGAAGCCTTTTTACAGGGTTTCTGAGAAAGTGTGCGCTGGAGTATGTTTCAAGGCCAACAAAAAATGAAGCAAAATAGAAGGACCTGGCAACAGTATTGGTTAAGCTTAAGTCCATCATGGTTGCAGCTCATCTCAGCCATCCCAGACGATGCATTATGGCGTCCAAAATCCAATATGGCTGCCACATTACCATTTTAAATTATGGTTTAATCACCTGTATATGTACACGTTTTAAATTACACATTTTCCAATTTATGTACTGTCCATATGACCTGTACTCAAGACAATTTGTTATGTGCTTCACCTAGTTAGGAATCCAATATGCCCACCATATACACTAAAACACCGTCAACTATGTTAGGAATCCAATATGCCCACCATATACACTAAAACACCGTCAACTATGTTAGGAATCCAATATGCCCACCATATACACTAAAACACCGTCAACTATGTTAGGAATCCAATATGCCCACCATATACACTAAAACACCGTCAACTATGTTAGGAATCCAATATGCCCACCATTACTATTATTGGGGTGCTAGGACCTAGTTTAACAATTATGCATCCATCCGTGAGTAACTCTGGTCCGTCAGCACTCATCCACTCAGGACCTATTTATTCATACAGGTCTGTATATACATACTCATGTACCGTTGTTATATTATATCACATGCAATATTGTAAGTAATTATTGGACCTAACTTACGTAGGCATTCACTCAGGAATGCATATTAGTATCCTGCCAGTTGCACCTTTTCTCATTGCTTTTAGTATATCGAATGTGCAATACGTGCAGTTGTCTGTAATTAAACCCTGCGCACTAAGGACTGTATTTTAAGGGAATTACTATTATTACCCCAAATGATATCATACACACATTTAGCTATTAAAGTATCTCTTCCTGTCATTTACCTGTACAGTTTGTGTAAACATGCAAGTATTCACTTATCTGTAAATATAACTGTATACCTAACTGTACAGATAATTTAACCATGAAAAATGTTCACTTACCTGTTCATTTACCCAGTCTGTCTATTGAGTAAACTATTATTCCCTTGCTCATATCATACGCATTTTTAGCTACTGAAGTATTTCTCTGCCATCGACCTGTATAGTATAGTATAGTTAACCATCCAACATCCACCAATGTATAGTGTACATATTCAGCCAACCATCATACTATGCAATGTCTTTTTATAGCTTTTTTTGCACTCCAGATATCTTGTATTTCTATACTTTTTCATACTGCTGCTCTATGTATCATGTACCGTGTATCTGTCTTTTGTGTACTTTCGTTGTGGCATTTTGCACCTGCCCTGTGTTTTGTTGTAGCTGCTTGACAATGAAATTTCCCCCCCGGGGGATCAATAAAGTACCTATCTATCTATCTATCTATCTATCTATCTATCTATCTATCTATCTATCTATCTATCTATCTATCTATCTACACTCAAACACCTTTGTCTGGATATATAAAAAGGCAGCAGACTGCTTACCATGGCAACACCAAGGATCCAAGTTACGAGCCTCTTTGAGGATCAGTTAGTCAACTCAGAGGCTCCAACGAAAGGAAAGAGAATCCAACCCTGTGTCAGGCTCTGACCATAGCCTTTTGCTTCTCTATGTGGCCATGGTCAGAGTCTGACAGTTCTATGTGTTATATTTCTGTGGAGTATTTTGTGTTGGATCCCTAATTAGAGGCAGCTGCTATGCATTGTCTCTAATTAGGGATCCTACTTATGTTAGTATGTCCCACACCATGTTGTGGTCCATTGTCGCCAATGTCAGTGTGAAAGTAAGTGTGTTTACGTTGATTATATCGTTGTTCTTTTGTATAGTTTGTCAAGTGAATACTTTAATAAAGTGTCATGTCGGACTATCACTGCGCTGCGCCTTGGTCTGTTTTTACACCAATCCTTGACACCCTGGCCTCTGACACCATCAACCTAGCTCGATAATTTACCCCACTGTGGTATAACTTGCCCCTCCAGGATTGGGCTCTTAAGCCACCTCCTTATCGTTTAGAAGTGAGCTTTGATTCATTGCTAGTCCAGTACTGTACGTCTGCCTGAATTCAACATGACCTTCCGCTGGCTCACTGCATTTCTGATGCACGATGGGATGTTCCGGTGCACTCTTATCTTGTTTGGGTTGAGCTGACACATTGCTTCTTCCAGACAATCATGTCCACCATCCTGGCTGTCTGACCTGGAGTTGCCGTATATGTTGTATAGGGAGGATGCAACCACACATGACGAGCGCATAAGGCAGGTGTTCACGACAATGAACAAACACAACCTGACACTTATTGACAAGAAATGCAATACATTTATTGAGCCTTCATAGGAATTGCACTCTCCAAGTTCAATGCCATCCTGAATCTCCCAGAGCTGTCCTCGACAGGCCCATTCCACCATCAGTCCTCCCCCCAGGCAGTTAGAAGAGACAGAGACTCCATGGAACTGGACTGCCACATGTAAAGTGCTGGTGTGCATTGTCCTCATATATACCTATTTGGCTACTAACCATGGCTGGCCAGCCCACGTGACACCTGAACTGGATTCGCATGTGAAGAATGAGCTTTCATGCTGGGGTGACTCATGCATTGGTCTGGGAAAATGCAGTAATCCCAAAGTCCCTATAAGGACATATGTCAATATGATAAAACTTGCTGTATGTGATTGTTTATGGTGGCTGGGGATTGACTGTGATTATAGTGGTCTTTGTGCACCTTGCTTGATCAGCTCCATCTCCCCTGCAACCCTTTTACCGTCCATCAAAGTCCAGGGATCATCTTCAAATGTATATGTGTGTGGAGCTGTGCTACGTCCTTTACAACCAATGCTTCTTAGTCATAGTCTATGAACTAGCTACACTAACTAACCTCTAAGTAACCTGAAGTCACCCTCACAGGTTCTGTCCCTCTCCACTTCTCCTGCTGGGCGTGCCTCAGTCCGTTATCAATGCCAACAACCCACATTAAATATCTGCCAAATTATCATCCTACCTGTCTTCCAAAGGACTATAGAGAAATATCTAGAATGTGACCTGCAGGAATATAAATAAATATCTAGAACGTGACCTGCAGGAATATAAATAAATATCTAGAACGTGACCTGCAGGAATATTTATAAATATCTAGAACGTGACCTGCAGGAATATAAAGACATATCTAGAACGTGACCTGCAGTTTCATATGTTCAAAACCCAAGCCTAAGTCTACTATTACGGCTGGTTCAACAGCAATGCGTGTATTTTTTTTATCCTGGTGATTTTATGATATCATTGCATTATACATGTATTTGTCGTAAAAAAAAAAAAACATTGATTCACCTTCCTGGTTTTATGGCTACAACGTCCGTGGCGCGCATGCAGCTGGCTGGCATGCATTGCATATTCTGGATATGTGTGAATGCGATCTGAACTATAAAATGGATCCAATTATGTTCATAAAACAGACGTATTTGAGAGCAGTTTAACGGTGAGAGGCATTCTCCCTTTCTCTTTGTATTGGATCTTTGTCCAACTACTGTGAAATGTTTGGATGTGCGCACAACCGGCCATAGAGTTGTTTTAATATTATATGCCCATGGGGAGAAATTGTGGTGCCAGCACGTGTGACATAGCCTATTTAAAACAAGTTGCTGTTTCGTTTTGTTTAGAATTTGATTATAATTATTTGTTCTCTTTTTAGGCCTTATCAATAATTTATGTGATCTTGCTTATTGACCATGTTTGGCATGTCCATGCTCAGCCATAATGCAATTTACAGTAGGCCTAGCCCCTGTATCAGTGTGACTGCTATTGAAGTCATAACATTTATTAGAACAATGTAGACTGCAAATGGGTTCAAGTTAACATACTTAGCAAAGATAGGCCTCAACACACCCAGAACTTGTTTATTCATCAAAACAATAACTTTAAAAATGTATTTTCGCGCCAATGCCAGCAAGTGCACCGATCATTGTAATTGTGAAAATAGCACAAATATTTCTGACACACCCCTGAACCTATAGCGCTACAGCCTGCTCTAAGATTTACCATTGCATTAGGTTTGTTAAAATAGAGCCCAGAGTCCTAGATATACCAAGAGCCTTATGAAACAATTTGAAAGACAGAATAACAGTACTGTATATGCAGGCGAAAGTGTTTGAGTGTAATCATTAGGGCCATATTGGATGCAGAATGAAATTGATTCACACCAACAGTCTTCATAGGCATGAGTGTTGTACACAATTCTGGAAAAACATCCTCATTTACACAATTCTAATTTACAGCTGATTTAACAATCATCAAATTGTATTATTGCAGCCATATTGGATTTTGGATGCCATATTAGATTTGCGCAAAATATAATTTGTGATGGCCCCCTGACTTAATTGCAAGACTAGGGAGTAAAGATACAAAATCCTTTAAATAACCTTGGACCCCCAAAAATGCAATGTACAGTAGATGACTGAGCCCACTTGTTTCCCTTAGAGCCAATTACAATAGCCACAACATCAAAAACCATGTCACTGTATGCATTTTTGTCAGGCAGGACCATACAGCACTGCATGAGAGCAAATTTGACTTTCATGCTGGGGTGAAGTTTACATACCAAAAAGTTTACATTCATCAAAAATATTCATAGTATATATTTCAGTCTTTTGTATCTGTGGGTTTACAGGTCTATAAGTTGCATGACAATATCCTAATACTATTTATTTGTGTATGTTGGGCAGACAGTTGACTACTTGTATTGAACATTTTAGCAATATCAGGCATTATTCTGCACTGTGAGTTAAGGTTGTGTGCCACTATCTATAAATGTAACCACTTTTGCAGTAAAATATTTTTACACAACCATCCATTTCATACATGGAGACCTCAGCGATATGGAAAAACATGGTTTAGTTTTTTTTTATACCTCGGGTAGGTGTGTCTTATTGGGCCTTGCCATTAGCCTATTAGCCTTGTCTGACATGTAAGGCTACAAGTACACTAGAGAGAGGGACACATGCTATTCGTGGGAGACGTCTCTTTATTAAGAGCCGTTATGGAGGAATGAATAGACCCTTTCTCCAGTGGATGTATAAATGGAGCTCTTGAACAGAGAACATCCAGGGATTGACTCTACAGTCCCCATAATCATTGTGAGTAGGGTGGCTTGTAAAGAGTATCTTGACAACTTCAGAATAGATCTGTAATGTTCTCCTCATCTAGCCTAATAGTCCTCCAAGCTCAAATAAGGGGCACTTAGCGGTTGTTTTTTAATAGATAATTAGATTTTCAGCAACACATTTTGGAACTTAGGCAATTTGATTCCCCTGGGCAATAGTAACCAATTTGGTCTAATATCCAGTGAAATTGTGAGACTTCTATGTCTATGAGTATATGAGAGCAGCCTGTCCTATAGTCAATGCTCATAAAGGACACTTACTATCTCTGCCTTAAGAGACGAGACAAACAGCTAAACGATGTCCGCACCCCAACGGAAATCCTATTAGCATTATTTAAAAAATCCCCATAAAAAAGATGTCAGTTTAAGCTAAAGATATTATTTTGCATTGGATGCATCTCAGTCCACCGCATCCCCCTGTGTTGCACTTCTGCATATGCGGTGAAAGGTAACAGAGCTAGAGCTGTGTTTGTCAGATCATGAGACATCCCGAAAATCAGTCTTCTTACAAAATCGTTTGTAGCGTCCGAAACTATTATGACCCTTCTATGGAAAGATGAGACTCATTTTGCTCTACGACCCCAACAAGCTTCACGGGACTCGTCTGAAGTCGGTACATCTGATCTGCCAACTTCTATCTTGTCACGATTGGGTGTTAAAGCAGACCAAGGTGCAGCGCAGTGATAGTTCGACATGATTTAATGAACACTCAAGGTACGAACTAATCAAACAAACACAAGGATGCAAATAGCGATGGAAAATGCACACCAAACAAAAACGAAACACACTACCTTACCCGTGACTGGAGGAATAACGACCCACACAAAGGTGTAGGACCTACAGACACATAAAGGATCCCTAATTAGAGACAATGCGGTGCAGCTGCCTCTAATTAGGGATCCAACCCAAAACCCACACAGAAACAGAAAGAATAGAAACTGTCAGACTCTGACCATAGCTACATAGAGAAGCAAATAGGCTTCTCTATGGCCAGAGCCTGACATATCTGTAGCATCTGAACAGTTTGGGCTACACACTAATATGACCCCTCTGTGGAAAGGTGAAACTCTCTAAGATGCCCACAGGCCTCACAAGAGTCGTTTGAACGTCCCCTGGTCCAAGCTGAAAAATATTAATGGAAGTACATACGAAGACTGTTTAAGGGCAAAAATAAGGGGTTTAGACTGTAGAGGGGTTATAACATGGTCATAACAGATTCTTATGGGTTAAAACCAGCGGACCTATGACCAGAATATCGGCCACCTGTTGGGTGTGTTAGTTATCACACAGCAGGTGGTCGCTAACACACCACGGCCACACACTGCTTTTAGAAGTTCCTATTTTCAGTGTGTCTCAGCTATTAGCTATCCAGCTATCCAGCCTGAGAGTCCCATATGGCGGCGCACAATCGGCCCAGCGTCGTCCGAGTTTGGCCGGTGTAGGCCGTCATTGTTAATAAGAATTTGTTTTTAACTGACTTGCCTAGTCAAATAAAAGGTTAAATAAAAAATAT
This sequence comes from Thymallus thymallus, assembly GCA_023634145.1. Taxonomy (NCBI): domain Eukaryota; kingdom Metazoa; phylum Chordata; class Actinopteri; order Salmoniformes; family Salmonidae; genus Thymallus; species Thymallus thymallus. The sequence continues at coordinate 34,192,803 of CM042407.1, read as the reverse complement.
ATGAAACAACTTAAATTAGAGATTTTAAGAACCACAGCTAACTTTTCCTGGTCCTCTGTTTCCTGTCAGGCGTCTCCACTGTACCAGGAACTACATCCACATCCACCTGTTTGTCTCCTTCATGCTCCGAGCCGTCAGCATCTTCGTCAAGGACCGGGTGGTGCATGCCAGCGCCGGCCTGCAGGAGTTCGATGCTGTGCTCATGGACAACTTCAAGACTGTGGCCATGGCGCCGCTGGATAACTCTCAGTATGTGAGTAGTGGTGCTGCACCTCCTGCCTGCGCCTCCCTCTCCTCCACTTCTCTACGCCGCTACTCCTTCACTCCTGCCTTCCTCCACTCCTTCTCCCTAAGGATCCCAATGACCTCTGCTCATCCAGGACTCATGAATAAATAAAGCAGGGACCTGCACACATGATTGTTCCCGAGCTGACAAGATACAACTCGTCGTTCTGCCCGGCAGTTAACCCACTGTTCCCCGGGCGCCGAAGACGTGGATGTTGATTGGTTCAGAGGGGTGGGGTTAAATGCGGAAGACACATTTTCCCTTTTCCCTTCCCATTAGACACCTTTAATTAGGCTACTTAATTTCTACACATTTTCTTCTGCCCAGCACCCCTGTGATGGAACACGCAGTCTTCCATGACTCATGCCCATCCATCCCACTGCACGTTTAGTGAAGAGCTTGAGTCAGCAGGCTATTAGGTTTTTCCTGGCCTTTCCTCAACACCTCAAAGGCTGCATTCACGCAGGCATCCCAATTCTTTTGACCAATCACATTAGAACTTTTCACATCCAATCATTTTCAGAGCTGATCTGATTGATCAAAAGATAAATTAGTGAAAAAAATATGAGAATTGGGCTGCCTGTCTAAACGCAGCCAATGTCATGCATACTGGTGCACTCTAAAAGTTAATTAGACTGGCTGTGCTTAGTAACCGAGGCTATAGTCTCCACTTACTTGACTGTGATTTCCATTCAATATCAAGCTATATTTCAAGCTATATAACTAGAGCTCTGAAAAAGCTAGCAAACTTATTTTGCCAATTAGCTTCAGCCGGCCTGTGTGCGGCCGTGGCAAAATTGGTTTGACTTTGGATAGCCTATCAGTGGGGCTAGTTAGGGACAGTCAGCAAATTAAAGTGTAAATTTGACAATATTTTCATGTTGCACACCTTTTAGTTCTCTTTTTTTCTGCTTTCAATATTTGTATATGAATCTCTACAATTTATAGTTGGTTTGAGATTAAGTTATTGAAATTTGGAAATTGTCCTATATTGTGTAAATTAATGTACGTCATTTACTGATGGTCCCAAACTTTCCCCATAGGGATATCCAAAGTCAAACCAAGATGTACCACAGTTAGTCTGCATTCCACACCTACTGGCATTACGATCGGGTCGCATGCAGCTGCGCTACGAATTTATGATTACTTGGGTGCTGCCAGCTGTGGGCATGCGGGCAGGATTTAAATAAACCCAAACCATAGAAAACTGTTACATACCCTGTATTCCTTACATCTTGGAAATATCAGTTTTGGACGATACTGACTTTATGACCAGAATTATCCTATCTACCCTTAGTATGAAATGTTGACACTAGAATAAATGCTTCTGACTCATATCGATGACACACAGGCCATTTTCAAACAGAGAAGTTGGTTTTCCAATTCGGTAGCACTTTAAATTATTAAGCCTTAAGGCTGTCTGTTACATAAAAGCTGCCACAAAACAAGACGTATTTACACAGTTCTTGGCGTCTCAAGTCCGAGACAAAAGCTGAACTTTTATGGTTTGTGTCACAGTGCTTTTGCTCAGAGCTTGCCCCAATTATTATTATTATTATTATATATATATTTTTTAATTAAATGTAACCTTAATTTAGTGCCAATGACTCTTACCATTGGATGTGGATCTATTTAAAAATACTTGTAATGATTGTTGTTTTATGAATGTGCAATGCTGCTGGCCTCTTGAGAGAGAATTATGTTTTCAGTTAATTAGCTGTGTGATTTAATCTCTGGCTGAATTGTGAGTGGGCTTTTGCCTGTGAGACTTCAAAGCAGGACGTCTGTCAAAGCATATTGACTGACCCGATTTTGGTGATCAACAGCAGAATCAGCTAAATCGAATCTAGCCAATTAGATGCAAATTAGCTAATTCTAAATGTGTGTTTTCTTGCTCCTCCCTCTCTTCATACCCTGTTTTCCACTTCAAGGCTCCTGGATGGGTTGCAGAATACAGTATATATATATTTTTTTTTCAGATGCCGTGTGCGATGACAGTTTCATATCATATTATATCTTCTATCTTCTAAAACTAAGTGGAGCGTTCACATATCACTAACATGAAACACCAAAGAAGCGAGAATTGCATGGTGACACTCCAAAGATTGTTTTGAAGATAAATTCACCTGCCTGGGTCCTGTTCCCTCCATGACGGACAAACTGACCCAATTGTGTGCAGATGCAGATGTCAGCCCAGCTTGATCAGAGAGTGTGATTGCTTTCGCAAGAAAGGTGTAGTGGAAGCAGGAGAGTATAGAGAATAACAACTTCTTTAATTACACGGAAACCAAACTCTCCGGTCTGAACAAAAGGGGAAGCTTACGAACAACGTTAGCACCCATACACACTCACAGTAGAATAATCACCGACAGGGACCCGGGGTGTGCAGAGGGAATAAGACGCACCCACAATTAGTGAACAAATGGGGAACAGGTGCTGAAACGAAACAGGGCAGACAAACACTGAGTGGTGGGTCGGTGGTGGCTATCACCGACGACCTATTTCGGCAGCCCGCCGGAGGGGAGGGAGCAATTTCAGCCGAAGTCGTGACAGAGAGATAGTACTGATCATGCCTCACAGAGAGGTGTAACATACTGTATGAATGACACATCTTGTTCACGTCAGATTGGTGAGGAAAGAGTTGACTGAACGCTTTAAACATACTGTATCTTTAGGGTTCTTTCAAAGATGGATGGAGGACTCTATGTGGACATAAACTAAATGGAACACATTATTATTGGAACATATTATACAGTAATACTGCAGTACAGTGCAGTCGGATAGTATTCAGACGCCTTGACCTTTTCCACATTTTGTTACGTTACAGCCATATTCTAAAATGGTGTAAAGTTGGTGAACCATGGTTCAGCGTCACCAAGGGATCCAGAGTTCATTATCAAAGGGGAGTAGCCTGCATTTCAAATTCTGGACAGTTAAATACAAATCAGATCCCCACAGCCAGTAGTGTGTAGAAAGAAACTCAGTGAAAGCTTGGCAATGAGCAATAATAATGTGGCTCTTTCTTTTCTAATGGCTTGGCATGACTAAACGTGGGCTGGCAGGGAAGCCATTTAAAGAAATGTCACATTGTAAAGTCCCACTGTGATGGATGTGTCTGTAGTGTTTCTTGGAAGCTGTTATTCCCATTTAGACTGAAGCTTCCTTTGGCACGTAATTGCTTGCCGTCAGTTATGAAAAGCATTTGCCATCTCCCTCCCGCTTGGCTCTCAACATTTGAGACAGCATGGGTCTCCCTGGAACCAGTTACCTCTTGATAAAGACAAGAACTTGAAAAGGAACTTTGATTAAATACCTGCTGTGAGAATACATATGTATGGGGGGGAGGATGATTGTGAAAGAGAGTGAGACCCTGGGGCAATTCCCAAGCTTTATCGACGTTTTATCTTGTCATTTTCTTACTAATCAATATTATTTCTCTCTTATTTATGGTCTCTCTCTCTCTCTCTCTCTCTCTCTTTCTCTCTCTCTCTTTCTCTCTCCAGATTGGGTGTAAGGTTACGGTGTTGCTGTTCATCTACTTCCTGGCGACTAACTACTACTGGATCCTGGTAGAGGGACTGTACCTCCACAGTCTCATCTTCATGGCCTTCCTCTCTGACACCAAGTACCTGTGGGGCTTCACCCTCATTGGATGGGGTGAGTGTGTGTCGTGATTTTCCTTTCAGATTAGAACTATTTAGTTACAGAGACCTGTGTGTGGTGAAGTCATCATATGTGATTCGATTGGGTTGGTGTGCATTCTAAAAAAATTATTTTAATGTCCAAATCGTTGTTTATTTAATTTCATCAAGAGCTTTGGTAATCATGCTATACAAGGGGACCAAAGTACATGTTTGTTATCTAAATGAGATTTTCCTCAGTGTTTACTGTGCTAGCAGCCAGTACACACTGATAATGCACTGTTTCTAAATATGCATACTACCGTGCTCCAAGTGCATTCTCTGAGGACGTGCTTTTTAGAGTGTGGAGAACACATTAAACATTACATTTGAGAAGCACTCACACTCTTTTTTTTACATTTTTTGTCATTTGGTAGATGCTCTTATCCAGAGCGACTTACAGTTAGGTAGTGCGTACATGTTCATACTGGTCCCCCATGGGAATCGAACCCACAACCATGGTATTGCAAGGACCATGCTCTACAATCTGAGCTACACTCCCCCTACTGCATTACCTCACGCTGCATCACCCCATTCACTGAACCTTCTTACAATGGCAACAATAGAGATTAAACAAGATATACACAAAGCAAACTTGTTACTTAATAATTATCAGCTAGATATATGTGAATCGTTGTATACAAAAATTACCTACAATGCTATGCAAGGTACAGTAGATGTCAATTCTTCGTGGGTAGCTAGCCAGTTAGCCCTATTGACTTACTATAGACTTACCCATTCACTGAACCTTCCTTCTTCTAGCCAGGACAACGGCAATAGAGACAAAACAAGATATACACAAAGCAAACATTTTACTGCATAACTATCAGCTAGCGATATGTGAATCGTAATAATCTAGCTAACCAGATAGTATAACAGACAGAAAGGGAGTTTCACCTCAAGCTAAATAACCAACACCACTGTTGCCACCTGTAGACGCCAGTTCCTTCCTCCACAACTCACCTACCTGAGTAACACACCTGAAACCCTGTGGTAGAACCACCATCATGTGTGCAATTTCTTACGTTGTTGCATCATTACTTTGCATACTTTCCGTTTAAACTTTCATTGATGCATCCTTCAAAATACGTACAAACGGAGTATGCATTTCGAGAAGTACACTCCGTGCTCTGTTTCGCATATTTTGATTTGGACTCATACTCTGACCCTGCCGTACTCTAATTTACCGTGCTCGGAGCACGGTAGTATGCATTTTGAGAAACACCCCTGCTCTGTCCAGCACAAAAGTAGCTCTTATGCTATAAAAAGACCCCTGCTTTAGACAGAGTTGAATTGAACCACACTTCAGCCTACCATGACGTCCAGTCATCAAACAACCCTGCAAACAACATGTGTGTTTGTGTGTTTGCCACCTGCTGATGATAGGCACTCCTTCCATAGATTCCCAGTACTATAGGATCACCTAACAGTAACTCATCTGTTGGAGTAATGGTCTGACTCCATTTTAAGGGCTAAAACCATACTGGGTATAGTTCATTGAGACAGCGTGATGGTGGTTCTACCACAGGGTTTCAGGTGTGTTACTCAGGTAGGTGTGTTGTGGAGGAAGGAACTGGCGTCTACAGGTGGCAACAGTGGTGTTGGATTTTTAGCTTGAGGCGAAACTCCCTTTCCATCTGTCTCACGTTGCTGATTGAATGACTAGGAAGTTGTTTGGATGTAATCTGATTCTTCTTAAGAACTAATATTCATTTATATTCCACAGGGTAGATGTTAAGAAAATGTTTCCCTTGCCCCTTGGGGCACTAACCCATTGAAATTGTGGCCAATATGTAATCCTTACTTTCATGATCCTAGAAACCACTTAACTGTATGACCCAAAAATTAGCCCGTCAATGTTGTTCTTAACCCCTTTAATCAGGTGACATCATAGAAACTCAAGACATGCCACTGTCTCCGCAGGGAGACAAATCTACTGTCACCATACAAAAAAGCAAGCTGAGCATAAGCATATATACACTGAATTCATGCCCAGCTTTGAAACAGCACTTCTCTTTTCAATAACACACTGAATATTGTTTGTTGGAGCATATTTCCTCCCACTCTTTTTAGTCAGTATTTCATAAAATTCTAATTGTGTGAGTCCCATCCCAGGGAGAATTGATTGTTGATTTGACATCCCTGCTATTAAAGCAGTCTCTTCTCACAGCCACTGTATTAGAGCAGTCTCTTCTCACAGCCACTGTATTAGAGTAGTCTCTTCTCATAGCCACTGTATTAGAGTAGTCTCTTCTCACAGCCACTGTATTAGAGTAGTCTCTTCTCATAGCCACTGTATTAGAGTAGTCTCTTCTCACAGCCACTGTATTAGAGTAGCCTCTTCTCACAGCCACTGTATTAGAGTAGTCTCTTCTCACAGCCACTGTATTAGAGTAGTCTCTTCTCACAGCCACTGTATTAGAGTAGTCTCTTCTCACAGCCACTGTATTAGAGTAGTCTCTTCTCACAGCCACTGTATTAGAGTAGTCTCTTCTCACAGCCACTGTATTAGAGTAGTGTCTTCTCACAGCCACTGTATTAGAGTAGCCTCTTCTCACAGCCACTGTATTAGAGTAGTCTCTTCTCACAGCCACTGTATTAGAGTAGTCTCTTCTCACAGCCACTGTTTTAGAGTAGTCTCTTCTCATAGCCACTGTATTAGAGTAGTCTCTTCTCACAGCCACTGTATTAGAGTAGTCTCTTCTCACAGCCACTGTATTAGAGTAGTCTCTTCTCACAGCCACTGTATTAGAGTAGTCTCTTCTCACAGCCACTGTATTAGAGTAGTCTCTTCTCACAGCCACTGTATTAGAGTAGTCTCTTCTCACAGCCACTGTATTAGAGTAGTCTCTTCTCACAGCCACTGTATTAGAGCAGTCTCTTCTCACAGCCACTGTATTAGAGTAGTCTCTTCTCACAGCCACTGTATTAGAGTAGTCTCTTCTCACAACCACTGTATTAGAGCAGTCTCTTCTCACAGCCACTGTATTAGAGCAGTCTCTTCTCACAGCCACTGTATTAGAGTAGTCTCTTCTCACAGCCACTGTATTAGAGGCACATTCAGAAAACAATCATCAGTAGCATCTACCCCAATCCTGTTACAACCTCCTCTCCTCTCCTCCCTACTCGGCATTACAGGGACTCTTGATCGTTTCTTTTGATACTTCCCCTCCCTCTTATGCTAAATGTTGTTTTTATTCATGCCCCATCCTCGTTTGATGTGTTCGTCCTGGTAGAGACCAGGGAGCACGACAGAAATGTTTGAAATGTAGATGTAAAATTAACACTTTTCTCAGGCGAAAGTAGCTGGATATACGCTCCCAGGGAACTTTGTGTGGTGGTTGTTGACAAACGCAGGCATACTGGCAAGCAGGCAGACTTACACACACACTCACACACAAACACACACACAGACACACAGACAAACAATAATTTCTATCACTGTCAATCAGTGTGATTTTGTCTCTTAAGCCACTCAGCCGAGCTGGAAAATTTCAAATGCGATCCATGTCAATCCAGAGAACCACATAATTAGATTTATGTGAAGTAAATATGAGGGTGTCTGAGTAAATAAGTTGTGATGTTGGAACTGTCATATTCAGCAGGGCTGTTTTCTTGTTTAAAGTACAAAATGCAAATGTGTTTTCTTATGTAAGATTCCAACATTAAAGTTGTCCTTTCAAAATGTTCTCTTCCTTACTTTTAATGGTTTTACACTTGCAAACACAGTAATATATATATATATATATACTCACCGGCCACTTAATTAGGTTTTCAACTGCTTGTTAACGCAAATATCTAATCAGCCAATCATGTGGCAGCAACTCAATGCATTTAGGCATGTAGACATGGTCAAGACGAAGTTCAAACCAAGCATCAGAATGGGGAAGAAAGGTGATTTAAGTGACTTTGAACGTGGCATGGTTGTTGGTGCCAGATGGGCTGGTTTGAGTATTTCAGAAAGTGCTGATCTACTGGGATTTTCCCGCACAACCATGTCTAGGGTTTACAGAGAATGGTCAGAAAATTAGAAAATATCCAGTGAGCGGCAGTTCTCTTTGGCGAAAATGCTTTGTTGATGGAAGAGGACAGAGGAGAATGGCCAGACTGGTTCAAGCTGATAGAAAGGCAACAGTAACTCAAATTACCACTCGTTATGGAGAAGAGCATCTCTGAACGCACAACAGGTTGAACCTTGAAGCAGATGGCCTACAGCAGCAGAGACCACACCGGGTGCCACTCCTGTCAGCTAAGAACAGAAAACTGAGGCTACAATTTGCACGGGCCCACCAAAAATAGGACAATAGAAGATTGGAAAAACGTTGCCTGGTCTGATGAGTCCCGATTTCTGCTGCGACATTCAGATGGTAGGGTCAGAATTTGGAATAAACAACATGAAAGCATGGATCCATCCTGACTTGTATCAACTGTTCAGGCTGGTGGTGGTGGTGTAATGGTGTGGGGGATATTTTCTTGGCACACTTTTGGCCCCTTAAGTGTGCTACAGGCTTCTTCAAAGCCAGTCATAACTGCTTCAATTTTGAAACCTCCTGTTCCCCACTCTCTTTGTTCCCAGATCCAGTGGCACCGGTCATAGCTTATACGCTTACATAAATGTGCACACACACACACACGCAAGCACACGCACACACACACACACACACACACACACCCATGCACACATGTACACAAGCACGCACTCACAACCCTGGCCCTGTCCACCTCCCTTCCAGCTCCCCAGACCACACACCCTCATGGCTGTCCCACCTCCACTTTCCTCACAACACCTCTGCTGAGACAATCAGTGACCCCTCCTCCACCCCTGCTCCCCCTGGACTGATCCTCAACACCCCCCTTCCCCCCCCCCTTCACTGGGGCTGGCTTTCACCACCAACCAAGTGAAGAGAGAGCTGGAGAGACTACATCAGTGAAAAGCGGCGGGCCCTGATGGCATCAGCCCAAGCGTGCTTAGGGTCTGTGCTGATCAACTGTGTGGAATACTCCAGCGTCCCCTCAACCTTAGCCTGAGCCTAGAAAGGGTCCCTATGCTGTTGAAAACATCCTGCCTCGTCCCAGTGCCCAAGAAGGCACACCCCACTGTCCTGAATGACTTCAGACCTGTAGCGCTAACATCCCAAAGGTTAGTCCTCGCTCACCTCAGACCCCTGGTGTGTACATCACTGGAACCCCTGCAGTTTGCATACCAGCGCAACATCGGGTTGGATGATGCAATCATCTACCTTCTGCAGAGGGCCTACTCTCACCTGGACAACGCAGGTTGCACTGTGAGGGTTATGTTTTTTGACTTCTCCAGTGCCTTCAATACCATTCAGCCCCTGCTACTGGGTGAGAAGATGAGGAGGATGAAAGTGGAAGCACCCTTAGTCTCCTGGGTCACGGACTACCTGACCGGTAGGCCACAATTTGTGCTACTACAGAGCTGTGTGTCAGAACGGGCAGTGAGCAACACAGGGGCCCCCCATGGAACGGTCCTGCCCCCCTTCCTGTTCACCTCAGACTTCAGATATAACTCTGAAACATGCCACATACAGAAGTTCTCGGATGACTCCGCAATTGTAGGGTGCATCAGGGGTGGGCAGGAGGAGGAGTACAGGAGCACAATCAGTGACTTTGTGTTGTGGTGTGAGCAGAACCACCTTCAGCTCAACATCAGCAAAACAAAGGAGATGGTGGTGGACTTCAGGAGAACCAAGGCACAACTGACTGCAGTCCCTATACAGGGGATGGATGTGGAAATGGTTGGGTCATACAAGTTCCTGGGAGTCCATATGGACAACAGGCTGGAATGGGCTGGTAACACTGTACAAAAAGGGCTAGAGCCAACTCTACTTTCTGAGGAGGCTCAGGTGCTTCAACGTGTGCAGTAATCTACTAAATACCTTCTACCAGTCTGTGGTGGCCAGTGCCAACGTTTTTGCAGTGGTGTGCTGGGGAGCCAACATTAAAGCCGGTGATGCTTCTCGGATAAATAAGCTGATCAGGAAGGCTAGCTCTGTCCTGGGGATGAGCCTTGACACTCTAGAGGAGGTGGCGGAGAGACGGATCCTGGCCATCATGGACAACGTCACCCACCCTCTGCACGCCATGGTTATGATGCAGAGGAGCACCTTCAGTCACAGACTGATCCAACCACGGTGTGCCAGAGAGCGCTACAGGAGGTCCTTCCTGCCGGCGGCTATTAGACTATATAATGCCTCACCGGGGTGCCGTGCCGTGCCGTCTGCAACATAGATCTGGAACTGTTGGGTTGCTAGGACCTAGTTTAACAATTATGCATCCATCCGTGAGTAACTCTGGTCCGTCATCACTCGTTCACTCAGGACCTATTTATTCATGCAGGTCTGTATATACATACTCATGTACAGTTGTTATATCATATCACGTGCAATATTGCAAGTAATTCTTGGACCTAACTTACGTAGTCATTCACTCAGGAATGCAAATTAGTATCCTGTCAGTTGCACCTTTTCTCATTGCTTTTAGTATATCGAATGTGCAATACGTGCAGTTGTCTGTAATTAAACCCTGTGCACTAAGGACTGTATTTTAAGGGAATTACTATTATTACCCCAAATTATATCATACACACATTTAGCTATTTAAGTATCTCTTCCTGTCATTTACCTGTACAGTTTATGTAACCATGCAAGTATTCACTTATCTGTAAATATAACTGTATATTTCCTGTACAGCTAATTTAACCATGCAAAATATTCACTTACCTGTTCATTTAGCCAGTCTGTCTATTAAGTAAACTATTATTACCCTCGCTCATATCATATGTATTTTTAGCTACTGAAGTATTTCTCTGCCATCGACCTGTATAGTATAGTATAGTTAACCATCCAAAATCCACCAATGTATAGTGTACATATTCAGCCATCCACCCATACTATGCAATGTCTTTTTATAGCTTTTTTGCACTCCAGACATCTTGTATTTCTATACTTTTTCATACTGCCGCTCTATGTATCATGTTCCGTGTATCTGTCTTTTGTGTACTTTCGTTGTGGCATTTTGCACCTGCCCTGTGTTTTGTTGTTGTAGCTGCTTGACAAAGAAATTTCCCCCTCGGGGATCAATAAAGTACCTATCCATCTATCTATCTATCAAACAAATATAGCCAGCTCTGAACCTTGCGCACACACACCATCACCAAATAAAGTGCAGCACATCCCCCAATGCCGCAGTAACTCTTTAACACGTAAGAGTGATATTGCTCTCCCTAACCACCTCTGCAGCCCATATTATTAATTCTGGAAAGAAGGGAAGCAATATATCTTTGTGCTACTGGAGGTATACGAGGTTAAGTGTATTCTCCAGCTAACTGTGCATTCTGATGTATACGAGGTTAAGTGTATTCCCCAGCTAACTGTGCATTCTGATGTATACGAGGTTAAGTGTATTCTTCAGCTAACTGTGCATTCTGATGTATACGAGGTTAAGTGTATTCTCCAGCTAACTGTGCATTCTGATTTGAATAAAGATAAATGTATGTGCTTGTGTTGAAGCAGTCAAGCAAATAGTGAAAGAAGGCAAAGACCTTCCTTTTCATTCTAGGTGACTACCTCATGAGCTGGTTGAGAGAATGCCAAGAGTGTGCAAAGCTGCCATCAAGGCAAAGGGTGGCAACTCTGAAGAATCTCAAATATAAAATATATTTTTATTTGTTTAGCACTTCTTTGTTTACAAAGAGAGATGGCGCCGGAGGGAAAGGCTGCCGTTTTACAGCCTCTTAACCAACTATGTTATTTTGTTCGTTTTTTCGCGTTGTTTGTAACTTATTTTTTTACTTATTGTGTACATAATGTTGCTGACCTCGAACTGGAATGTTTTTTCTTCAACGAGTCCGACACAAAGGATATACTGCTGTCTCGAGAACGGGCCCAATCCCGCTTGAAGAAAAGACTGAGAAAAAGGGGGCAGAGGTCGGGCTGCCTTCTGAGAATTCGCAGGGGAGTGAGTATTCCTCTACTACCATCCGTTCTAGTGGAAAATAAAATGGATGATTTAAGATCAATGATATCCTCTGAGAAGAGACTACTCTAATACAGTGGCTGTGAGAAGAGACTACTCTAATACAGTGGCTGTGAGAAGAGACGACTCTAATACAGTGGCTATGAGAAGAGGCTACTCTAATACAGTGGCTGTGAGAAGAGACTACTCTAATACAGTGGCTATGAGAAGAGACTACTCTAATACAGTGGCTATGAGAAGAGACTACTCTAATACAGAGGCTATGAGAAGAGACTACTCTAATACAGAGGCTATGAGAAGAGACTACTCTAATACAGTGGCTATGAGAAGAGACTACTCTAATACAGTGGCTGTGAGAAGAGACTACTCTAATACAGTGGCTGTGAGAAGAGACTACTCTAATACAGTGGCTGTGAGAAGAGACGACTTGTTGTTCTAAGGCTAGTCTAATATATACAGTGGGGAGAACAAGTATTTGATACACTGCCGATTTTGCAGGTTTTCCTACTTACAAAGCATGTAGAGGTCTGTAATTTTTATCATAGGTACACTTCAACTGTGAGAGACGGAATCTAAAACAAAAATCCGGAAAATCACATTGTATGATTTTTTCATAATTAATTTGCATTTTATTGCATGACATAAGTATTTGATCACCTACCAACCAGTAAGAATTCCGGCTCTCACAGACCTGTTAGTTTTTCTTTAAGAAGCCCTCCTGTTCCCCACTCATTACCTGTATTAACTGCACCTGTTTGAACTCGTTACCTGTATAAAAGACACCTGTCCACACACTCAATCAAACGGACTCCACACACTCAATCAAACAGCTGTGTAAGGACATCACCGATAAAATTGTAGACCTGCACAAGGCTGGGATGGGCTACAGGACAATAGGCAAGCAGCTTGGTGAGAAGGCAACAACTGTTGGCGCAATTATTAGAAAATGGAAGAAGTTCAAGATGACGGTCAATCTCCCTTGGTCTGGGGCACCATGCAAGATCTCACCTCGTGGGGCCTCAATGATCATGAGGAAGGTGAGGGATCAGCCCAGAACTACACGGCAGGACCTGGTCAATGACCTGAAGAGAGCTGGGACCACAGTCTCAAAGAAAACCATTAGTAACACACTGCGCCGTCATGGATTAAAATCCTGCAGCGCACGCAAGGTCCCCCTGCTCAAGCCAGCGCATGTCCAGGCCCGTCTGAAGTTTGCCAATGACCATCTGGATGATCCAGAGGAGGAATGGGAGAAGGTCATGTGGTCTGATGAGACAAAAATAGAGCTTTTTGGTCTAAACTCCACTCGCCGTGTTTGGAGGAAGAAGAAGGATGAGTACAACCCCAAGAACACCATCCCAACCGTGAAGCATGGAGGTGGAAACATCATTCTTTGGGGATGCTTTTCTGCAAAGGGGACAGGACGACTGCACCGTATTGAGGGGAGGATGGATGGGGCCATGTATCGCGAGATCTTGGCCAACAACCTCCTTCCCTCAGTAAGAGCATTGAAGATGGGTCGTGGCTGGGTCTTCCAGCATGACAACGACCCGAAACACACAGCCAGGGCAACTAAGGAGTGGCTCCGTAAGAAGCATCTCAAGGTCCTGGAGTGGCCTAGCCAGTCTCCAGACCTGAACCCAATAGAAAATCTTTGGAGGGAGCTGAAAGTCCGTATTGCCCAGCGACAGCCCCGAAACCTGAAGGATCTGGATGGAGGAGTGGGCCAAAATCCCTGCTGCAGTGTGTGCAAACCTGGTCAAGAACTACAGGAAACGTATGATCTCTGTAATTGCAAACAAAGGTTTCTCTACCAAATATTAAGTTCTGCTTTTCTGATGTATCAAATACTTATGTCATGCAATAAAATGCAAATTAATTACTTAAAAATCATACAATGTGATTTTCTGGATTTTTGTTTTAGATTCCGTCACTCACAGTTGAATAGTACCTATGATAAAAATTACAGACTTCTACATGCTTTGTAAGTGGGAAAACCTGCAAAATCAGCAGTGTATCAAATACTTGTTCTCCCCACTGTATATATAGGTCTAGAGTTGTCCTCACTCACATGTTTCAGGTCTTACAGGGAGAGAGCCACGTCTGTTGATTACGATTCACAAGATAAATCAACCCACTCAATTATCCTGCTTTCAAAGTTCAGAGAGCCATTTCTGGACTAAACAACTCATTTTTTGTCTAACTAGCCTGTTCTTGAGCTATTGCAGCTGTTATTAGTGAGCTATTACATAGGAACAGAGAAATGCAAGAACATAGTTATAAAAATAGGAATAATACAAATAACACTAATTCAATAGAACAAAAAGTAATTATGGCCCTGGTGTGCTCTATTTAATAAGGGTTTAGAACATTTGTAGGAAGCTGCTGTTCTTTTCATCATGTCCAATTCCAGGTGTTCCAGCTCTGTTCGTGGCAGCATGGGCAGTTGTCCGGGCAACACTAGCAGACGGAAGGTGAGTGACACCCTAGTCCACATTCAATATGCAGATTCTTTATGTAGAAATATGTAATTGCTATTCCCAATGATCTGCTCACCAGATGCGCATTTTTCTTTACCTCTCCTTTACCCACACATTTTTGTGGTCTCCTTCCCTTCACATTTCTCACTGTCAATCGTGAATGAAAATCCTTCATGTTTTTATTTTAACTAATAATATGCTATTATATTCGGTTCTGCTACGTAGAATACTATCATTATGTTTTATTTTAACTAATAATATGCTATTATATTCGGTTCTGCTACGTAGAATACTATCATTATGTGATCTTGCAGACGTTGATTCAGCTTTGATCTAACTTTATTAAACAAGCACCATTCGCCAGAGTAGCCTGTTCTCTACAAGTAGAGGAGAGACTGTGTAAAGTAGAGTAGAAACGCATGCCCAGAAGCTTCTGGATCTTCAGTCCGGAGAAAAAAAGGTCTGATAAAAGTCTGATCTGCAGCCACTCAATTTAAATTACCATGACCATAGTGAAAAGATTTAAGCTACCTCAGTTTCATTGTTTTTTAGATCATTATATGATCTAAAAAATGAGAGACGGAGGACACTTACTTTCTTCTCAGGGATGATTTGGTGGGTTGCCTGGGGAGGATTTGGGGGATGATATGGTAGTTTGCCCACTGAATCTGGGGGTGAAGTGTTGTCCCCTGGGTTTCTTTCATCAGATATTCAGGATGGGTACACTGTGTGAAAGCCTGAATGGTGAGACACTGGGCTTGCTTGCAGCTCTCTCTTTTCTCTCTCTCTTTCTATTGCTCTCTCCCTCTAGAGTATTTCATTAAGCTGCCTTTAAATGCTTTTCCTCAATAATCCTCTCAGGAAGCAACCTTAAAAGAGAGTCAGCATTTGTAGAAAGACTGTGTTTGGATAAAGAGCCAGCATTTGGATAAAGAGATAGCATTTGTCAGATGTAGCATTATCAGATGTAGCATTATCATATGTAGCATTTGTCAGATCTAGCATTATCAGATGTGGCATTTGTCAGATGTAGCATTTGTCAGATCTAGCATTTTCAGATGTAGCATTATCAGATGTAGCAGCATCAGATGTAGCATTTGTCAGATGTAGCATTATCCAATGTAGCATTTGTTAGATGTAGCATTATCAGATGTAGTCAGATGTAGCATTTGTCAGATGTAGCATTATCATATGTAGGATTATCAGATGTAGCATTATCAGATGTAGTATTATCAGATGTAGCATTATCAGATGTAGCATTATCATATGACGTCAAAGGTACCATTATCAGATGTGGCATTATCAGATTTAGCATGATCAGATTTAGCATTATCGGTTGTAGTCATCTGTAGCATTATCCGATATAGCATTATCAGATGTGGCATTATCGGATGTAGTCATGTGTAGCATTATCAGATATCATATTATCAGATGTAGCATAATCAGATGAAGTCATATGTAGCATTATCAGATGTGGCATGATCAAATGTAGCATTATCAGATGTAGCATTATCAGATGTCAGTCATGGACAACTCCCTCCATGGTAAACTCTCTCCATTTGGGACACACTGCTGTGCAAATCACACACTTCTTAAAGCTCAGTGCAGAAAAAACACTATATGCAAGTACTTAATACCGACCTCTATCGCCTGCACATAAAAATTATAGCTAAAAACATGGCAGATCCTTGGACGAAAAATTTGACTATGGCAGACTTTCTTACCTCCAACGGGTTCCTTTCTAATGTGTGACCAAAAACCTCCAAAATCCTGTTAACAGTATGTCCATTCAGAATCTCCCTCGTTTCCCAGGATGAATCCTTCACTTTGGATAGGTATTCTATTTTCAGAGCTGCTCGCTATGCGAATCATGAAGTAAACACCCCGAAGTGGGCTCAAATAAAGGATAAACAAATCTTGTTCAAATACTGACTGAATAAACAAAACAAAGGCACAACCATTGGCCCTGATGGAACTCAGTGGATGTTTCTTTAGCTGCCCTGTCAGTCACTGTAATAAATACTGAGAGAGTTTCTCTTTAGCTGTCCTGTCGGTCACTGTAATGAATAGGGAGAGAGTATCTCTTTAGCTGTCCTGTCGGTCACTGTAATGAATAGGGAGAGAGTTTCTCTTTAGCTGCCCTGTCGGTCACTGTAATGAATAGGGAGAGAGTATCTCTTTAGCTGCCCTGTCGGTCACTGTAATGAATAGGGAGAGAGTTTCTCTTTAGCTGTCCTGTCGGTCACTGTAATGAATAGGGAGAGAAATTCTCTTTAGCTGCCCTGTCGGTCACTGTAATGAATAGGGAGAGAGTATCTCTTTAGCTGCCCAGTCGGTCACTGTAATGAATAGGGAGAGAGTATCTCTTTAGCTGTCCTGTCGGTCACTGTAATGAATAGGGAGAGAAATTCTCTTTAGCTGCCCTGTCGGTCACTGTAATGAATAGGGAGAGAGTATCTCTTTAGCTGTCCTGTATGTCACTTATGAATAGAGCAAGTCTCTAAATGGAGTTCATTATCCTGCCCAAGGAATGATCAACTTCTCTCTCTCTCTCTCTCTCTCTCTCTCTCTCTCTCTCTCTCTCTCTCTCTCTCTCCGTCCCTCCACACCTCTCTTTCCATTTCTATTTTTTGATATATCACCTCTACTTCACACCCTCCAACTTTATTCCTCCTTGTTTGTTTTTCTTCAACCATCTATTTTCCTCTTCTTGTTTTCTCTCTATGATTCTGTGATTCTATGATTCTATGATTCTAGGTGCTGGGAGTTAAGTGCTGGGAACATTAAGTGGATATACCAGGTCCCCATTCTGACAGCCATCGGGGTAAGGCAGAGTAATGTTTTGCTTGCTGCCTGCAGTCTGTCTGTGTCTCAGAGTTGGTGCCGCTTAATGATGACACGCTGCCTCAGAGAAAAATAAATAACGTTTCACCCTCAACTTTTCTCTGTTTCATAACACAGCTGAACACCTTTGTGGCAGGGACACAGACAGATATCTGAGCAGGAAAAGCAAACTCAATTCACATGATAATAACTCTCTCGCTCTCTCGCTCTCTCGTTCTTATCTGAGGATCCCATCAATTATCAACACCCACAGTTCAGAAGCCTTCTAATGACCTTGGTTACCATGTTACCATGGCAAACACCAGAGGCCAGAGAGGCGGGAGATGCAGTAGTGTGCGACTCAATATTTGGAAGGTGTTCCAAATGTTTTGTACACTCTGTGTATTACGATTAGTTACTGAAGGCATGTGCATACATAATGATTAGATACTGAAGGCATGTGCATACATAATGATTAGTTACTGAAGGCATGTGTATATCATGATGATTAGTTACTGAAGGCATGTGCATACATAATGATTAGATACTGAAGGCATGTGCATACATAATGATTAGTTACTGAAGGCATGTGTATATCATGATGATTAGTTACTGAAGGCATGTGCATACATAATGATTAGATACTGAAGGCATGTGCATACATAATGATTAGTTACTGAAGGCATGTGTATATCATGATGATTAGTTACTGAAGGCATGTGTATATCATGATGATTAGTTACTGAAGGCATGTGTATATCATGATGATTAGATACTGAAGGCATGTGTATATCATGATGATTAGATACTGAAGGCATGTGTATATCATGATGATTAGATACTGAAGGCATGTGTATATCATGATGATTAGATACTGAAGGCATGTGCATATCATGATGATTAGTTACTGAAGGCATGTGTATATCATGATGATTAGTTACTGAAGGCATGTGCATACATAATGATTAGATACTGAAGGCATGTGCATACATAATGATTAGATACTGAAGGCATGTGTATATCATGATGATTAGTTACTGAAGGCATGTGTATATCATGATGATTAGTTACTGAAGGCATGTGTATATCATGATGATTAGTTACTGAAGGCATGTGTATATCATGATGATTAGTTACTGAAGGCATGTGTATATCATGATGATTAGTTACTGAAGGCATGTGTATATCATGATGATTAGTTACTGAAGGCATGTGTATATCATGATGATTAGTTACTGAAGGCATGTGTATATCATGATGATTAGTTACTGAAGGCATGTGCATACATAATGATTAGTTACTGAAGGCATGTGTATATCATGATGATTAGTTACTGAAGGCATGTGTATATCATGATGATTAGTTACTGAAGGCATGTGTATATCATGATGATTAGTTACTGAAGGCATGTGTATATCATGATGATTAGATACTGAAGGCATGTGTATATCATGATGATTAGTAAGTATTGTCTGTTCATTTGATTCATGGATCCATTCAAAGCTACATGGTTCCGTTATTACTCTGTTATTACTACCATATGCTATTACAACTACTGTAGAAAATATTGACACCCGACAAAGTCTATCCACTGCCTCATTACTATCTAGTTCAGATGACCTACTTTTTTTGTCAGCATTAACGTGGACTCAGAACATACATTTTAGTTGTTTCTGTATGAATAAGTGTTATATTGAGAGTAAAAAACTCTCTAAAACCAGGACGAATAAAACAGAGAAAACATAATTCTGGAAAATACAAAATACAATTTTATGGGGCCTGTCATGCCAAATACTGTTTATTAACCATTATATTACCAAGTACAGTATATTGACAGAAAACACATATCTTCTATACCAAGAACCCAGGGAAGAGTTGCAGGGTAGAGGAGAACAATGTGCCTATTTAAAAGCTATACAGAAATTAGTAGCTGGCGACATATTTCATGCTAGTAAAAGGTTGTAGGCCCCTGCTCTCTCACGGTGATTAGACACACGGACCTGCCCGCTGAGGCCCATCACCAAGCTGAAGGAAGAGAGACTGTATGACAGTCTGATTCATATTGTTTATAGGGTTCTCTCGCATGACTCTCGCATGACTGAAATCAGATAACCCTTTACTAGTGGAAAATTGCAAAATATATTTTTATGGAAATATTGAGCTCTGCCCCCAGCTGCCTCTGTGTGTTAACTGGATATGTGAGAGATAGCAACTGGTATGGAGGCACAGGTATCTTGGGTCGTTCCACCAATTTGGCGCCTTCTGAGAAGTGTAACTTGATTTCACCTAATTTTAACATTCTGTCATAAAGAGCATGTTCAACTTCATAAACATATTTTCCGATCTTGAGATAACGTTTAAAAAATATACTATAGTATGTGCCTTTTAAGTGCAGGGTTGACTGTTACAGGGTTGACCGTAACAGGGTTGACCGTTACAGGGTGTCAGGCTCTGGCCATAGAGAAGCTTTGCTTCTCTATAGTTCTATGGTCAGAGTCTGGCAGATCTAGTATTTCTACTTCTGGGTGGTGTTGTGTGTGGGATCCCTAATTAGAGGCAGCTGCTATGCATTACCTCTAATTAGGGATCCTACTTACAGCGGGTGAAATAAGTATTGAACACGTCACTATTTTTCTCAGTAAATATATTTCCAAAGGTGCTATTGACATGAAAGTTTCACCAGATGTTGGTAACAACCCAAGTAATCCATACATACAAAGAAACCAAAACAAATAAGTTCAGAAATTAAGTTATGTGTAATAATGTGAAATGACACAGGGAAAAAGTATTGAACACATGAAGAAAAGGAGGTTCAAAAAGGCATGGAAAGCCAAGACAACAGCTGAAAACTATCAGTAATTAAAAAGCAATCCAGCCCCCTGTCAGTGCAAATTAATATCAGCTGGTTCAGTCCCAACTGATGGCCTACAAAAAGGTCTCATTGCCAAGGTGTCACACAAGACACATCTCATGAGTAGGTAAAAGCAAAGAGCTGTCTCAAGACATTCACAACCTAATTGTTGCAAAACATAATGATGGCATTGGTTATAGGCGCATTTCTAAACTTCTGAATGTTCCAGTGAGCACTGTTGTGGCCATAATACGGAAGTGGAAAGACAATCATTTCACCATAAATTTGCCTCGACCAGGTGCTCCTCGTAAATTTGCCCATTCATCCTTCCTTCAATTATGTGAAGTTTGCCAGTACCATTTGCTGAAAAGCACCATGATGTTCCCACCTCCAAACTTCACTGTTGGTATGGTGTTTTTAGGGTGATGTGCAGTGCCATTTCTCCTCCAAACATGGTGTGTATTATGACATCCAAACAGTTCAATTTTGCTCTCATCTGACCACACTATATTCTCCCAGTATTTCACTGGCTTTTCCAAATGTTGTGCAGCAAACTTCAAACGAGCTTCAACATGCTTTTTTTCAGCAATGGAGTCTTGCGTGGTGAGCGTGCATACAGGCCATGGCGGTGGAGTGCATTACTTAATGTTTTCTTTGAGACAGTTAATTGCAGGTCTTTTTGAAGATCTCCACAAGTGGTCCTTGGCTCTTGGACAACTCTTCTGATTATTCTTTTCACTCCTCTGTCAGAAATCTTGCGAGGAGCACCTGGTAGAGGCAAATTTATGGTGAAACTATTGTTTTTCCACTTCCGTATTATGGCCCCAACAGTGCTCACTGGAACATTCAGAAGCTTAGAAATGCGCCTATAACCAATGCCATCATTATGTTTTAGGTTGTGAATGTCTTGAGACAGCTCTTTGCTTTAACCCATCATGAGATGTGTCTTGTGTGACACCTTGGCAATGAGACCTTTTTGTAGGCCATCAGTTGGGACTGAACCAGATGATATTAATTTGCACTGACAGGGGGCCGGATTGCTTTTTAATTACTGATAGTTTTCAGCTGTTGTCTTGGCTTTCCATGCCTTTTTGAACCTCCCTTTCTTCATGTGTTCAATACTTTTTCCCTGTGTCATTTCACATTATTACACATAACTTAATTTCTGAACGTATTTGTTTTGGTTTCTTTGTATGTATGGATTACTTGAGTTGTTACCAACATCTGGTGAAACGTTCATGTCAATAGCACCTTTGGAAATATATTTGCTGAGAAAAATGGTGACGTGTTCAATACTTATTTCACCCGCTGTATATGTCTATGTTCCACTCCCTTGGCGTGGTTCATTGTTATATGTTGTCCCGTGTTCGTGCTACGTGTGTCATCTTTATATTGCATTTGTTATTTTGTATGGTTCACATCCAGTCTAGTTTATTAGTTTAATAAACGATGTCGAACTATCGCTACGCTGCGCCTTGGTCTCTCTACACACCCGAACGTGACACAGGGTTGATGAGTTCATCTTAAATCAGTCATAAATCCTCTTGTGACAGGGGGAATGGAAGCTTGTTGTGTGGAATACATTAATTACTAATCACATTAAATAAATTATAATCTTCAGAAATTACTCTGTCAAAGCAACAAAATAACTACTGCTTTACAATGATGGTGAACCTTTGGAGACATTCTGAGGTTAAGTGGGTTAAAATCCTCCTAGAAGTCACAGAGGGTGCATGCAGGGTCAAAATACTGAATTTTCACACTTCAGCAAGTCTTTATTCATATAAAAAATATGATTTATTGAATTCTCCATGTGGTCTATATTAAAATCCTGTGATTTTTTGCATGGGCTGTGTCTCAATTCAGCCCATCCGCCCATGTCGGCCTTCAGCATCTATGGTGGAAGCTGGCCAAGCTACAGCGGTGTTTGTCAGACCATGAGACATCCGGAAAATTTCACGAAAACACCTGTAGCATCCGAACGGTTTCACCACTCTATGGACAGATGACTCTCATTAACACGATGGTGTTCTCCGTTTTGATCTAGGACCCCCACAAGCCCCACTGGACTCGTCTGAAGTCAGTAATGCGGATGAGCCAATTTTGGTCTGTAGCGTCCAAACTGTTTGGGCTACAAACTAATCAACCTGGTCGCAGAGCATTTCGTATTATTCTGTACATAAATCCGTAACACTACATATAGGATAATATGTTACGTTTCCCATGGTATGTATTAAATTGTGGATATCCATCACCCATTTCTCATGATAAGTTATTAATTTTCATATTATGTGTTATGAATTTGCAAAACGTACAATATGTTATGAATTTGCTAAACGTATGATATGTTATGATTTTTAGCTAGGTGGCTAACGCTAGCTTGCTGGCTAACGTATGAGGAAGTCATTGGGATCTGAGGAGGATCTGAATCAGTAAGTTAGGTGGGATAAAAAATATATGAAGGGTGCCATTTGGGATGCAGCCGGAAACCTTTGGCTAGAAGGTTGGAAGGAACTCTGAGATTGAGATTGGTAATATGTATGTGCCTTATCTGTTTTGAGGTCATATCTGTTTTGAGAGACTTCTGGGTCCAAAGGCTCTCCAGTATGGGATTTGGAAAACCTTGTTCTAGAATCTTTAGAATGACATGGTTTGTGAGAATGGGCTAGCAGAGACTTATCATAGAATGTTCTTGTCAGATTTTGGTCTAAGGCTAAGGCACTGTCTCTCAGTGCTAGAGGTGTCACTGCAGACCCTGGCTTGATCCCGGGCTGTATCACAACCGGCCGTGATCGTGAGTCCCATAGAGCGGCACACAATTGGCCAAGTATCATCCGGGTTAGGGGAGGCCGGGCTAGGCCGTCATTGTAAATAATAATTTGTTCTTAACTGACTTGCCTAGTTAAATAAAGGTTAAATAAATACATTTAATAAAAAAGTCACATATTTACTCCTCATGAATGGAATGTCTCAGTGATACGGTTTTGATGATAAAATAAAAATGCCATCCATAACATTCTGTTCCCAGTGCAATGGATGGCACAATAACTAATCACTCTGAGATGAGACTTTTTAACGGATCCTGTATTCATTGTCATGGTTTTAATGTATTCATATTGTTGTGATTGTAATGTATTCTGTGTTCATATTAATGTGATTTTAATGTATTCATATTGTCGTGATTTTAATGTATTCATTTTCATGGTTTTAATGTATTCTGTATTCATATTGTTCTGGTTTTCCTCATACAACGTGACAGGTTGTTTAATGGATGTTGAGTTCCATTAGGAGACCCATTCTAAGAGCCCTCGCTCAGAATGAAAGCCTAAATACATAAGCGCACATTTGCATTTTTCCAATTAATTAATTATATTGTGTCAAAAGGCATTCAACTGACACGTCTCAAAATGAATATTTTTCTTCTCACCAGTTGCTGAGGTCATTCATCATAAATGGAACAATGACCTGATTCTGTATATGAGTCGGGCAAAATAATGACTTTGGAATCAAATGCCGTCTCACCACTCGGAACACTCCTTGAACTATTTCAAAGCCTGTAGTCTCTTATTAAATTAGATTTGGAGTTCTATAACTCGTACTTGTATTGAATTGTTTGTATGCATTGATATACCATGGTAGACAGATGTCCAGCCACTGTATGGTCTATCATCAGAGTTGGTGAGTAACTGATTACATGTAATGGGTAACGTTTCGAAAAACTAGAGGATTACTTCTTAGATTACTTTTTAATTCAAAAAGGATGTTTGTTATGACACCTTTCTGTTTTCTCGATGACATTCAATTCAGCGTTGAAATAAGGCGGAAGTTTAAGTTTGTTCCACCTGAGGAAGTCCGACAACGAGTAAGAGACCACTATCATGACACAGCAAATGCATTTTCTGGATCATTTTTGTCTTCTTCTAATGCCTCTTAAGGGGAAAGTAATCCAATAGTAATCAGATTACATTACTGAGTTTTGGTCATCCCAAAGTTGCCTTACTGATTACAATTTTGGACAGGTAACTGTAATAGATTAGATTTAGATTTAGAAAGTAACCTACCAACTCTCTATCATATATCAACATGCTTCGATGCCCCCTGACAGTCTAGCCCATTTTCTCCTTCATGGGATTGTGAAGAGATATTAAGTGCTAAGAAGATGGGCTTTTAAGATAGAGCTCAAGACTACACGGAATTGAGAGGAGATTAGAGAAGTGAGGGAACTTGTTTCAAGCAGAGGACTTGTAATCTCTGCAATCAAGCGTCTAGTATCTCTGGCTCAGCTAATTATAGCTTTTTCCAATCGTCTTTTCAGCTCAACTTTATCCTTTTTGTGAACATTGTGCGAGTGCTGGCGACAAAGATCAGGGAGACCAACGCAGGGAGATACGACACAAGAAAACAGTACAGGTGGGTAGGTCAATTTCACAGTGACAAAGATTTCTGTAAGGACCGACTAGTTATTTGAATCTTTATGAATCACAGTGAAAGTCAACCGTACAGTAGAGGTAAGGCATTTTACCTTGAATTATTTCTGAATGTAAAAAATTAATTCCGCTGTAGAGTTGAACATTTTAGATGAAAAAGCACTCATAATTTCGGAAGATTAGAGACAAACTATATTCACAACTGTATTCACAATTGTATTCACAACTGTATTCACAATGGTATTCATAACTATATTCACAATGGTATTCATAACTATATTCACAACTGTATTCACAACTATATTCACAATGGTATTCATAACTATATTCGCAATGGTATTCATAACTACATTCACAACTAAACTCACAACTGTACTCACAACTATATCCACAACTGTACTCAAAACTATATTCAAAACTGTATTCACAACTATATTCACAACTGTATTCACAACTGTACTCACAACTATTTCACAACTATATTCACAACTGTATTCACAACGGTATTCAGACTGTATTCACAACGGTTTTCACAACTATATTCACAACTATATTAAGACTATATTCAGACTTGATTTAGACTGTATTCAGACTGAATTTAGACTATATTCAGACTGTACTCAGACTATATTCAGACTGTATTCAGACTGTACTCAGACTGTACTCAGACTGTACTCAGACAGTATTCAGACTGTACTCAGACTGTACTCAGACGGTATTCAGACTGTATTCAGACTGTATTCAGACTGTATTCAGACTGTTTTCAGACTGTATTCAGACTGTATTCAGACTGTATTCAGACTGTTTTCAGACTGTATTCAGACTGTATTCAGACTGTTTTCAGACAATATTCAGACTGTATTCAGACTGTATTCAGACTGTGTTCAGACTGTGTTCAGACTGTGTTCAGACTGTGTTTAGACTGTACTCGGACAGTACTCAGACTGAATACAGTCTGAATACTGACTGTATTCAGACTGTACTCATACTGTACTCAGACTGTGTTCAGACTATATTCAGACTATATTCAGACTGTGTTCAGACTGTGTTCAGACTGTGTTCAGACTGTGTTCAGATTGTATTCTGACTATATTCAGACTGTGTTCAGACTGTATTCAGACTATATTCAGACTGTGTTCAGACTGTGTTCAGACTGTGTTCAGACGGTGTTCAGACGGTGTTCAGACGGTATTCAGGCTGTGTTCAGACGGTGTTCAGACGGTGTTCAGACGGTATTCAGGCTGTGTTTAGACTGTATTCAGACTGTGTTTAGACTGTATTTAGACTGTGTTCAGACTGTGTTCAGACTGTGTTCAGACTGTGTTCAGACTGTCTTCAGACTATATTCAGACTGTATTCAGACTGCGCTGCCTCTTGTCTTGTGCTTTTAGCTTTTGTTTTTCCTTTCATGTTTCCTTTAAACAATGACTTGACATGGGTGTACATGAGTGTGCATTTTGTCTATGGTGTGAAATGTCTTGTCTTGTCACTAGCTTAGAATTAATGTTCGGTCAGAAATCTCCTCTGTGCTTCATCATCATAACAAAGTGGATGAAACACCATAAAACATACAAAAAAAGCACATATTAGTTGTTGTTATTTTCTATCTGCAATTACCCATGATGCTACCGAACAACGTCCATAGTGGATGTTGAAAGCCTCTGTAATGATAGGGCTGTGTGTTGGGGAGGTCAGAGTATTCAAGGGTTCATTCAGAGTGTGCGTCTCAAATTTCACCCTAGTATTCCCTATATAGTGCAACACTTCTGACCACGGCCCATAGGGCTCTGGTCAAAAGTAGGGCACTATTATAGGAATAGGGTGCCATTTGGGACTGAGGAAGAGTGTTTCCACCAGAGTTGAAGCCCCACGTCCCTCTGCTAGGCTTAATAACAGTTCTACAACACTCACACACACCAGCACCTGAGTAACCTTACAGGAATCAGTGTCTGAGTCACCTTACAGACCAGGAGAACATTACCCTGCTGGAGACTGTCAACCCTGCTGTGGGCGTCAGTCGTGTTCACTGAACTGTAGCATGAATGATGATGACAGATATGAGAGAGGCACGCTCCCATCTGAACTAAATGTGCCATTTACACACCATTTAAACAATTTTCCCATCTGGCATTTGCCTACAGGCCATTTGAAAATGCTTTATAATTACGGGTAGGTTTTGTTGCTTATTGGCATTTTCACTGATGGATCAGGAGATTGGTTAGATGGATAATTAATGCATATCAGATCTGAGGGGAAGAACCACAGACCCCTTTAGCAAGGAAAGCAGAATTTTGCAAATGTGACCAGACTAATGGCCATCTGTGACACGTGGAACCCTGTTTACTAAATATATAAGTGTCATGGCTGAATCCACTGCGATGTAAAGACTGGTGACCTTCAGCCTTTGTGTGTGTGAGAAAAACAGAATTACTGATCACCTTCCATCCCAAATAACGACCTATTATGAGATAAAAAAATGTTTTTGTCTGTACCAACAGGAAGTTGGCTAAGTCCACCTTAGTGCTGGTGCTGGTGTTTGGGGTCCACTACATTGTGTTTGTGGGGATGCCTCACACCTTCCAGGGCCTCAGCTGGGAGGTCAGGATGTACTTCGAGCTCTTCTTCAACTCCTTCCAGGTAACTGGTTATTCATACTATTATTTTGAAAATTAGGTAGATATGTAGGATCTTAATTTGAGCCAGTTTCCCAGAGCAGGAAAATAATCCTGCAGCAACTGGAAATTTGGATTATAATTCAATTGACATTTTTGTAGTGATTGATACATTTTTCATTAGGGCAAATCAAGCCTGAAATTCCAAAGTGGAAATTACCAACTTCAGAAGCCTTTTTAAAAAATCAAATACACTTCACGTTTTACACTCTCAGCAACCAAAAGGTGATCCAATTAAGATGCTACATCTGCAGTTATTTGCTGAGTTTTTTTTTCACAACTTTCCAACACTGCTTGAACTTTATCCCCTAAACATCATTTCTCACCTGACGGAAGTGATGTTCTTTCTCACCGACTAACATCTCCCAAAAAATAAAAACAAGCAATGAAATTACGACTTGCTTCATCAATCCTACCTTTATCTATCGCCACAGATCGGTGACATTATTAGCCGATTCAAAACTCTGCCATAAGCTTTGGGAGAGATGATCAATACAACTGATTGCTACTGTACTTCCTACATTATCATCTATGTCATTGGCTCTAACTGGCCCTTACAGTCTAGACCTGGATACAGTACCTGGGGGGAAATTCTAAAATGTACTGAGGTGAAGGATCTCTTTAGTGCACTCCAGTAGCAACCCTTCCAATGACCTGGCCCCCAGGTAATTGGCTCTGATTCATACTATCGGCTGTAACAGTGGTTCCAATACCATATGGGTCCCACTCTCTTTTGGAGCCTATAGTCACATACTGTACTGTTAATTTATTTTGAACAGCATCCACTGTAAATGGATGGTGTTTACTATGTTCTGTAGGCCTAGCTCATAATAGTTAGTTAAATCAAGATTAGTGCATGTAACCCACCATTACCTTTAAGACTGTGTTCTGTGCTGTTTTCCTATTGAATTAACTAATGTGGCAGACTAAGCCACTATATCCTGAAAGACGTTCCCCACCCGTTGAAGCCAAAATTAAATTGAATGAGGTGTCTCTGAAAGCTGATAAAACAGTTTTAAAAGAAAGCTTTAAAGTAGTATCCGATAAAAAGGCTTTGGAACAGGAGTTAGACCTTAAGCAGTGAAAGCTACTTTGCTCTGTAGAATTCGCTCTGTAGCATTCGCTCTGTAGCGTTCACTGAGACTGGTGCGGTTCGACAGGGTCTGCTACAGGTCAGAGGCTGTCAATTCATCACAGCTGTGCCAGACAGTGTAATATTGTGTAGGATACCACAGTAGTATCTCACCACTAAGCAATTTAATATCATTCTACTAATAAAACATTTCAGCTTGAAATCAGATTTTTTTGCTTTTGAATTTAGAGACACCCAACTGTCGTTCAAAAGAGCTATTCTGACTGACAGCTGGGTACCTGCCTTATCAGAAACCTCTGGTTGAGCCTTCTAAGCTGCTCATCGCATCTTAGCCTCTCCGTTGTCTCTTTAATAGTTGTTCTGACAGAAAAATATATAATTCTTACAACAAAGTTTGACTAGCTGAGTAAAATGTATCACTGTGTTGACTACAATAGTGATTGTAATGTACAGAGCTTTCTTTGTTGTCTAAATCAAATCAAACTTTATTTGTCACATGCGCCGAATACAACAGTGCAGTTCAAGAAAGAGTTAAGAAAATATTTACCAAATAAACTAAAGTAAAAAATAATAAAAAGTAATACAATAAAATAACAATAACGAGGCTATATACAGGAGGTACCGGAACCAAGTCAATGTGTGGGGGTACAGGTTAGTCGAGATAGGTAGGGGTAATGTCTCGGTGCGTAGATTAGGGACGGTAGACGGAGCGCTCGTGGAGTGTCATCCTTTTTTATTATGTGAGATGTTCTAACGAAGCACATAAATAAAACAAGGAGAGTGAAAACAGACAAACTACAAACAAAAGCAAGGTGACTTACGTGAGTTCTGCAACATGCAGACAAACACAAACAATGATCCACATATTGGTGGATGTGAGGGATGGTGTAAGGGTGTGAGGGCTGGATTGTGGCTCTACTACTCCCCCTGGTGGGGAGTCATGCGGCCTAACCACAACCCAACCCTTACAGGTAAAGTGACTTTGCATAGATAATAGACAGCAGGTAGCAGCAGTGTAAAAACAAATGGTGGGGGGGTTAATGTAAATAGTCCGGGTGGCCGTTTGATTAATTGTTCAGCAATCTTATGGCTTTGGGGTAGAAGCTGTTAAGGAGCCTTTTGGACCTAGACTTCCGACCTAGCTCTGGTACCGCTTGTCGTGTGGTACCAGAGAGAACAGTCTATGACTGGAGCCTTTGACAATTTTTGGGTCATTCCTCTGACACAGCCTAGTATAGAGGTCCTGGATGGCAGGAAGCTTGCCATACCAAATCGGTGATGCAACAGGTGAGGATGCTCTCGATGGTGCAGCTATAGGACTTTTTGAGGATCTGGGGACTCATGTCAAATTTGTTCAGTCTCCTGAGGGGGAAAGGTGTTTTCGTGCCCTCTTCACAACTGTCTTGGTGTGTTTGAACCATGATAGTTTGTTGGTGATGTGGACACCAAGGAACTTGAAACTCTCAACCCGCTCCACTACACTACAGCCCCGTCAATATTAATGGGGGCCTGTTCGGCCCGCCTTTTCCTGTAGTCCACAATCAGCTCCTTTGTCTTGCTCACATTGAGGGAGAGGTTGTTATGCTGGCACCACACTGCCAGGTATCTGACCTCCTCCCTATAGGCTGTCTCATCATTGCCAGTGATCAGGCCTACCGCTGATGTGTCGTCGGCAAACTTAATGATTGTGTTGGAGTCGTGTTTGGCCACGGAGTCGTGGGTGAACAGGGAGTACAGGAGGGGACTAAGCACGCACCCCTGAGGGGCCCCAGTGTTGAGAATTTGCGTGGTAGACGTTTTGTTGCTTACCCTTACCACCTACGTTCTGTAATGTGTTTGCCTCCCCTTGTCTCCAGTTAGCAACAGGAATTCCTTCATATTCTGTCTGTTTCTACATGTACATCATAGCCGTATTCCCCCAAGATATTATTCTGTTTCTACATGTACATCATAGCCGTATTCGCCCAAGATATTATTCTGTTTCTACATGCACTGTCACGACGGGGCGCGTACACAGCCCAAGGTCTGTCACGGTTGGGTGCAACGAGAGACCAAAACGCAGCGCAGGGATTGTAGTTCGACATATTTAATTTAATTTACTGAATATTCAATGACAATGTACGAACTACCAAACAAATAAAACACGATGTACAAACGTAACGTTCAAAAATGAAACACGATATACAAACGTAATAAAGCACACTTACTTCACCGATGAATGACCCACACCCCGGAGTGGAACATACAAACCTATGTAGGATCCCTAATTAGAGACGATGCACTGCAGCTGCCTCTAATTAGGGATCCAACACAAACGACCACCAGAAACAGAAATAATAGACCTGTCAGACTCTGACCATGGCTACATAGAGAAGAAAATAGGCTTCTCTATGGCCAGAGCCTGACATGTACATCATAGCCGTATTCCCCCAAGATAGTATTCTGTTTCTACATGTACATCATAGCCGTATTCCCCCAAGATATTATTCTGTTTCTACATGTACATCATAGCCGTATTCCCCCAAGATTATTATTCTGTTTCTACATGTACATTATAGCTGTAAAGTGAACACATGAGTCACCATCACTGAATAATTTGACAGTTTGACTAATTGTGTCTCTTTGTTAACCAGCTGAAGGAGGTGATAAGATAAAGGAGTGTTTACTGTTCTCTCCTTTCTAGGCAAGTCACATGTCTGCTTTAGCTCAGCCAAAGAGAGTCAGCACCATAGATCTGCAACCTTTACAGAGCGCAACAGGCTGCTGCTGCTGGCACAAAGACAGGCAGAAGTGGAGAAAAGGGGGATATTTGAAAGAGAGAAAGACAGATATAATGGTCTGTAAGATGTAGCAGAAGTGATGCCAATCAATGTCTGACCTTTTCATATAGAGTTATAAGGATTTGAGGAATAAAGGTTGAAAGAAGCATATGAATCATATCAAAACATCTCATACATTCTTAAGCCATATCAGTAGATATGTGTTATGTTGAATAGAGACAGAGAATGAAGGAGAGAAGGGTACAGATGTATGATCTTAATTTGAGCCAGTTTACTACAGCAGGAAAATAATCCTGCAACAAAAGGAAATGTGAATTATTATGTGGATTTACTTCATTTTTGTAGGGGTTGATACATTTTTTGTTAGGCTAAATCAAGCCTGATATTTTAAAGTGGAAATTACACATTTTATAAGCCTTTTTAAACCGTTAATTCACTGTGCAGACAAAAAGAGTGATCAAATTAAGATCTATCATTTTTCCCCCTGGGATATGTCACCAGATTGACAACATTTTCACAATGCTATCAACCTTTCATTTCTTTAGAGTATGAATTTGAATTGCAAAGCACCTACAACACGGAAATAAAACTGCTCTTTTCTATTACACTGGTAATTCTACTCTTCTGTCTCTTCCAGGGTTTCTTTGTATCCATTATCTACTGCTACTGCAATGGAGAGGTGAGTGTGGATGATTCTACACTCTCTATACATTGTCTAACTTCAACCAGAGAGGAAGAGGCTAAGCGAGAGGGCTGACTCTACCCCAAAATCTGTCTGTTAGAAAATAAAGCATTTTGTATGGAGGTCAATGGGAGAGTGTCGGACTTGGTCAACATAAAATTGAATTGCTAATTTTCTACTTGAGAGTTATTACGAATGTACTGATGTAAGTGGACGCACGTGGCATTTTTTAGTATGGACTGGCTGTGGATTAGACTTTTCTGGACCGCTTCTACTAGAGAACAGGCTACTCTGGCAAATAGTGCTCTTTTAATAAAGTTAGAACAAAGCTGAATCTGCAAGATCACATAACGATAGTATTCTACATAAAATAACCAAATATGATAGCATAGTATAACGTTACTGTAAGACAAAAAATACTACCTCATTTCTTATTAGATTTTAGGATTATTGTGTGAATGGTAACATTTTTCTGTCATGTGGCCAAAACTCAACAGCGCGTTTCGTAGAAGTTTAGAAGTTTCGTAACGTTTAGTTTGTTACGAATGTACTGATATACAGTGCATTAGAAAAGTATTCAGACCCCTTGACTTTTTCGACATTTTGTTAAATTACATCCTTATTCTAAAATGTATTACAAACACATTTCCCTAATCAATCTACACACAATACCCTATAATGACAAAGAAAAAACTGTTTTTGTTTTTTCTTTGTCATTATAGGGTATTGTGTTTTTATAAAAAATTAAAAACTTGAATATTACATTTACATAAGTATTCAGACCCTTTACTCAGTACTTTATTGAAGCACCTTTGGCAGTGATTACAGCCTCGAGTCTTCTTGGGTATGACGCTGTAAGCTTGGCACATCTGTATTTGGAGAGTTTCTCTGCTGATCCTCTCAAGCTCTGTCAGGTTGGATGGGGAGCGTCGCTGAACAGCTAATTTCAGGTTTATCCAGAGATGTTCGATCGGGTTCAAGTCCGGGCTCTGGCAGGGCCACTCAAGGACATTCAAAGACTTGCCCCAAAGCCACTCCTGTGTTGTCTTGGCTGTGTGCTTAGGGTCATTGTCCTGTTTGAAGGTGAACCTTCACCCCAGTCGCTCTGGAGCAGGTTTTCATCAAGGATCTCTCTGTACTTTGCTCCGTTCATCTTCCCCTCGATCCTGACTAGTCTCCCAATCCCTGTCACTGAAAAACATCCCCACAGCATGATGCTGCCACCCCCATGTTTCCTACAGATATGACGCGTGGCATTCAGGCCAAAGAGTTAAATCTTAGTTTCATCAGACTAGAGAATCTTGTTTCTCATGGTCTGTCCTTTAGGGGCTTTTTGGCAAACTCCAAGCGAGCTGTCATGTGCCTTTTGCTTAGGAGCTGCTTCCGTCTGGCCACTCTACCATAGAGGCCTGATTGGTGGAGTGCTACAGAGATGCTTGTCCTTCTGGAAAGTTCTCCCATGTCCACAGAGAAACTCTGGAGCTCTGTCAGAGTGACCAGCGGGTTATTGGTCACCTCTCTGACCAAGACCCTTCTCCCCCGATTGCTCAGTTTGGTCAGGCGGCCAGCTCTACGACGAATCTTGGTGGTTCCAAACTTCTTCCATTTAAGAATGTTGGAGGACACTGTGTTCTTGGGGACCATCAATGCTGCAGAAATATTTTACTGGGGTACTCTTCCCCAGATCTGTGCCTCAACACTATCCTTTCTCGGAGCTCTACGGACAATTCCTTCGACCTCATGGCTTTGTTTTTGCTCTGACATGCACTATCAACTGTGGGACCATATATAGGCAGGTGTGTGCCTTTCAAAATCATGTCCAATCAATTGAATTTAGACAGGTGGACTCCAATCAAGTTGTAGAAACATCTTATGGATGATCAATGGAAACATGATGCCCCGGAGCTCAATGTCGGGTCTCATAGCAAAGGGTCCGAATACTTCTGGGTTTTTTTGTTATATAAATGTTCAAACATTTCTAAAAACCTGTTTTCGCTTTGTAATTATGGGGTATTGTGTGTAGATTGGTGAGGAAGAAAATAGATTTAATCTATTTTAGAATAAGGCTGTAAAGTAACAAAATGTGGAAAAAGGGAAGGGGTCTGAATATTTTCAGAATGCACTATAAGTGGACTCGTGGCATTTCGGCAACTAGGGGGAAAAAAAATGTATATCGGAGTTGTGCCTGTTGTTCACACATGTACCTGCCCCCTCTACATTGATTCCCATTGTAACAGCAGTCAGTCCAGTATCTTGTCAGTATACAATATACTGTAGATGATCTTTGCTTCACAACAAGACACTTCAGGTTGAGAGCTTCCCCTTGGATCTCTTCTGTCTTTCTCCCCATCGTCCTCCCCCAACTCCACCTCAACCCTGTTCATCCCCAACCACCCCACCCACCTCAACCCTATTCATCCCCAACCACCCCACCCACCTCAACCCTGTTCATTCCCAACCACCCAACCCACCTCAACCATCTTCTTCCCCAACCACCCCACCCACCTCAACCATCTTCTTCCCCAACCATCCCACCTACCTAAACCATCTTCATCCCCAACCACCCCACCCACCTAAACCATCTTCATCCCCAACCACCCCACCCACCTCAACCATCTTCTTCCCCAACCATCCCACCTCAAATCTCTTCCTCCCCCAACACCCTCCACCCTCTTCCTCCCCCAACACCCTCCACCTCAACCCTCTTACTCCCCCAACCATCCCACCTCAACACTCTTCCTACCCCAACCCCTCAACCTCAACCCCTCATCCACCCGACTTCTATCCTCTTCCTCGCTGAACCACCTCAACCCTCTTACTCCCCCAACCATCCCACCTCAAATTTCTTCCTCCCCCAACACCTTCCACCTCAACCCTCTTCCTCTCCCAACCACCCCACCTCAACCCTCTTCCTCCCTGAACCACCCACCTCAAACCTCTTCCTCCCTGAACCACCCCACCTCAACCCTCTTACTCCCCGAACCACCCCACCTCAACCCTCTTACTCCCCCAACCATCCCACCTCAACCCTCTTCCTCCCCCAACCCCCCCACCTCAACCCTCTTCCTCCCCCAACAACCTCCTGTCGCCCTTACCCTCTCCGCCTCTCCTCTCTCCCCCAAAGGTCCAAACAGAGATCAAAAAGACATGGACTCGTTGGAACCTGGCGGTGGACTGGAAGGGTCCGGTGGTGTGTGGCCGCTATCGCTACGGCTCAGTGCTCACTGGGCTCAACAACAGCACCAGCAGCCAGTTCCAGCTGGCTGGAGGCGGTCCCGCCATCCGATCAACCACCCTCTTCTCCAGCCAGGTCTACCGGAGCAACGGACCCCCGACGCTGTCCACCCACACCACCCTGCCTGGCTATGTCATCAGTAACTCAGACCCAGACAGCCTCCACCCCTCCATCCCTGAGGAACCAGAGGAGGACAGTGCCAAGCAGGTGGATGACATCTCTCTGAAGGAGACGATGCCTGTCCTTAATAATAATACGACCGCAGATGAGGATGAGGAGACGTTGTAGACACAGGGAGAGACGGGAGGTTTTCCTGAATGTGACTCAGCTGGGGAAAACACCAGGCCTTTGGGATAGAGACCAAAGACTACTGGCCCCTAGACGTGGGACCGCATGTACATTCATACAGATTATTGGCACAGGTAGATACATACATGTAAAGACACACAAACGTCACATAGAAAACTGACACATGAGAAAAGTCTCATCTTTGTACATACTCATGGACTGCCTTTTTGTAGTCAATTGATTGACATTTTCTAGCAAAAAAAGCATTGCTTTGTCTATAAAGAGTCTCAGGCCAAGGATCCATGTTTTCTGCCAAACGCTCCCCACCCATTGACACTCAGACATCCTTCAGGGGAGGTCTAAAGTCAGACCTAAGGTCTATAGGAGCTGGACTGCATCATGAATCGGTCTGTGCATAGCGCGTTCAAAAAACAATCCAAAATGATATGTGACTGACGGACAGATGACTAAATGCCAACAGTATTGTGTTTGTTCCCTTAAACTGAGGTTTATCCAGTCTAGAAAAATACCTTAAAATAAAGCAAATTGCTGTCAGCGACTGGCTTGTTGTTGGCTTAAAATAAGATTACAGTCACGTCTCAGTGGTATTTGTTGTTCGCTTCTCTGTTTACTTGTGATAAATGTTCTTTCACTGCTCACTGTTCCCGACTCTTTCTGTCTTTTAGAGTTACTGTCACTCATACAGAGGGAGGATACATATGTAGGCTCTTAATTTGATCACCCTGTGGCAGCAGAACTTACCTGCATGCAGGACATTTTTAACTCGTAGGGTAATTGAGGTATAAAAAGGCTTCTGAAGTTTGTAATTTCCACTTAGAAATGTCAGACTTGATTTTCCCTTATGAAAGATTTAACGACCCCTACAAAAATGTCCATGAATTATAATCCACATAATTCACATTTCCTGTTGCTGCATGATTCTTTTCCTGCTGTATAAAACTGGCTCAAATTAAGATCCTACATCTGTAATTCAGTCTGCATTGTAGACAGCTCTCCTTCTCCCTTAGGTCTGCATTTACTGTCATTCTTTCAGACAAGGGTCTAATCTAACCAAACCTCTGTTGTGTTTCTACAGTCTAGGCTATTCTAAACTAGTTCTTGGATGCCATTTTAGTGATGGTTGATTCCAGAGGAGGCTGTTGGGAGGAGCTATAGGAGGGCAGACTCATTGTAATGGCTTTAATGGAATAAATGGAACAGTATCATAACTATCAAACATATGGAAACCACATGTTTGACTCCCAACCATTACAATGAGCCTGTTCTCCTATAGCTCATTCCCACCAGCCTCCACTGATTGATTCCTATATGCGTAAATATAGATGTGATCCTAAATGGCTTTATCATGTTTGTTAGTCTATATGGACATATGAACGTCCCCATGCATATTCCTTTTAGTCAACCAAAAACTATTCTAGTTCTTGTAAAGCCATTTTAGTCAAACTTTAGTCAAATAAATATGGCCCTCAGAGGGCCAAGAGAACCCCAATAGATACTGGTAGTTAGTGTATGGGCACTCATAGGTAAAGGCCTGTTGAGGCCATACATCCTGACAGAGTTAAAAGATAGAAAATAACAGGTGGATAAATGGAAAAGGACACTGACAATAATCTTGTGGGAAAAAAATTGTTAATGTAATCACGTGATCATATGTGAAGTTAATGTGATAACATGACGAAATGTAAAGCAATGTGATAACATGAATTTCACATGTAAAATTATGTGATTTTCCACATGTGAAATCATGTGGTCTTTCTGTAAGGGTAGGTATGCCACATCCAAGTTTTTTTTTTTTTACATATGCAATGAATTAGTCCACAAATCCTGAAAAATAGCTGGATATAAATGTATTTGAAGTGTATGCACTTGGGTGTAATCAGGTTGGGTTGATGTCGAGTAGGATAGAGGGCGAGAACTGGATCAAGAGTAGAAGAACATTAACAAGCTATGCCATTCAACCTGCTCTTATAATGGCCTATATTACCATCCTAGCCTGCCAGGCTGCCAGTACATTTGGCCAAAAAGCTAAATGCGGTTCCGGTTGGAATTGATTGCATGGAATTGATCAAAAGGCTAAGCAAAACATCTAAATAGCCCTGACTGTCTGAAAGAGCACCTTTTCCTTCTAAGCTTAAATGTTTAGGTTGTATAAATGTTCAGGGGTAAAATGAGAATAGTGAAGAAGTCTGATTGGGACTAAAAGCAGAGTGAGGTCTTGTTAAGAAAAGTGCCCTTTTTTATTTTCAATTAAGAATCCATACCACCTAACATTTGGCCGAAATATTTAATGAGTATGGGAAAAGATGAGCAGCAAAATTTGTGTTTAAAAAATATATAGATAGGATTTTTACAAGATCAAAAAGAAATGCAAATGTTATACAATTCTGCTTTACATCGTGTAGCATCCGCATCAACACAGCAGACACAGAGAGCTCACCTCTCTCATCCGCATCAACACAGCACACAAAGAGAGCTCACCTCTCTCATCCGCATCAACACAGCACACACAGAGAGCTCACCTCTCTCATCCGCATCAACACAGCAGACACAGAGAGCTCACCTCTCTCATCCGCATCAACACGGCACACACAGAGAGCTCACCTCTCTCATCCGCATCAACACAGCACACACAGAGAGCTCACCTCTCTCTCCATCAAGCCTGCTTTGATGAGCTCTGAGCCAATCGATCTGACTCCCTGGAAAGTGGAAGCTGATTGCACTGATGAGAGATGAAAGAAGGAGAAAGAAAGCGAGGGATAGTGAAGATGAGGGATATACTCTTTGGCAGGTAGGAGTCTCCCCCCACCCCCTCTATCTCTCAATTAAGAGCTTAATTGGGGACATATCTTCTGCTGTGTGTGAGTCACTCTGAGACACATGGAGTGCCCAGGGCCAAGACACCGACTTTCCAATAATTCTGTGCTCCCTACACCGCAGCGGCCCATTAGTAGGGAGAGAGTATGACGTCTGAAGCTTGTTAGAGCGACTCTCCGACAAACAACTTTCAGCAGCATAGCAATCCTCAATTGTTATGAATATGGTGATGTTTTCATATCATGGAACCAAAAATGGTTCTTTAAAGGGTTCTCCTATGGGGACAGCCAAAGAACACTTTTAGGTTCTAGATAGTTTCTAAGAGTGTAGTGTTGCAGCACAAACGTCAGTCACAGACGGATAATAATGTATTCATGTTTTGTGTTCTCCTCCAGTTGGGTTCTGTTTATTAAGATGTATTAAGTTCTCATGAACATGTGAATGTTGTTCACTGTATGTTTGTATGTACACTGGGGACCAAAAGTTTGGAATATTACTAATTCAAGGGTTTTTCTTTATTTGCACTAAGACATCAAAAGTATGACATAACACATATCATGTAGTAACCAAAAAAGTGTTAAACATATATTTTATATTTGAGATTCTTCAAATAGCCACCTTTGCATTGATGGCAGCTTTGCACACTCTTGGAATTCTCTCAACCAGCTTCACCTGGAATGCATTTCCATCAGTCTTGAAGGAGTTCCCACATATGCTGAGCACTTGTTGGCTGCTTTTCCTTCACTGCGGTCCGACTCATCCCAAACCATCTAAATTTGGTTGAGGTTGGAACCAAGAATCTCAAATGTAGACAAATTTCCACCAGTCTAACGTCGATTGCTCGTGTTTCTTGGCCCAAGCAAGTCTCTTCTTATTATTGCTGTCCTTTAGTAGGGGTTTCTTTGAAGCAATTCGACCATGAAGGCCTGATTCACACAGTCTCCTCCGAACAGTTGATGTTGAGATGAGTGTTACTTGAACTCTGTGAAGCATTTATTTGGGTTGCAATCTGAGGCTGGTAACTCTAATGAACTTATCCTATTTCTGGGTCTTCCATTCCTGTGGCGGTCCTCATGAAGCTGGTTGAGAGAATGCCATGAGTGTGCAAAGCTGTCATCACGGCAAAGGGTGGCTACTTTGTAGAATCTTAAATATATTTTGATTTGTTTAACACTTTTTTGGTTACTACATGATTCCATATGTGTTATGTCATAGTTGTGATGTCTTCAATTTTGTTCTACAATGTAAAAGATTTTGCAAATAAAGAAAAACCCTTGAATGAGTAACATTCCAAACTTTTGGCCCCCAGTGTATGTATATATGTACATTACATTAACATCAACACATTATGCTAAGTAACCCAAGTCAAAGATGTTGTTTTTAAGATTCCTGACCTTGTTCCATTGATTATAATTCTGAAACGCAACACAGAACACACTGGAAGATCCCCCTAACTAAGGCAGGAAGGTAGCTTAGCGGTTAGTGTAGAGCCAGTAACCATAAGGCTCTAAACCCCCGAGCCGACAAGGTGAAAAATCTGTTGATGTGCCCTTGAACAAAGCACTTAACCCAAATTGCTACAGGGTCGCCGTTGATAATGGCAGACCCTGGCCATGACCCCACTCTCCAGGGGTATTTGGGATTAGCAAAAATACAGACTACTTCTGGGACAGAGTTCTGGATCGCAGGAACATTGAGTAACACAACATTTTTATTCATCACTGTTCTCCAGTTAATTTATCTGTTTTATTAGTTTGGGTTTTTCAAGGAAAAGTGTTGGTTGGTTTACATTGACTAATGATTATGTACTGTGGGGTCTTATACAAAGGTGAAAAATAATCATTGCCATCTCAAATTAACTATTTCAACCAGGGGCACAACTTTGGTTTTAGAAGTGGGAGGGACATAATACACTCCAAACAGCCTACCTGACCGCTCGGAGGCGGACGCAAGGTCCTAAAACACTGTTGCCAATTTCAGAATGTGGGGTGGACGTGTCCCAAAGTCACCACTAGCAACCTACATGTCATTACAGCACCGGAGCAAACTTACTGTGTACATAAAGCTACTGTGAAAAGGTGCCTTTGATGGTCCCTATGATCCATTTAAACCGGATGATGTGTTAAGTCCCCTCTGTAAAACCATCTCCATTTAAACCGGATTATGTGTTAAGTCCTTTCTCTCTGTAAAACAATCTCTATTTAAACCAGATGATGTGTTAAGTCCTCTCTCTCTGTAAAACCATCTCCATTTAAACCAGATGATGTGTTAAGTCCTCTCTCTCTGTAAAACAATCTCCATTTAAACCAGATGATGTGTTAAGTCCTCTCTCTCTCTGTAAAACCATCTCCATTTAAACCAGATGATGTGTTAAGTCCTCTCTCTCTGTAAAACCATCTCCATTTAAACCAGATGATGTGTTAAGTCCTCTCTCTCTGTAAAACCATCTCCATTTAAACCAGATGATGTGTTAAGTCCTCTCTCTCTGTAAAACCATCTCCATTTAAACCAGATGATGTGTTAAGTCCTCTCTCTCTGTAAAACAATCTCCATTTAAACCAGATGATGTGTTAAGTCCTCTCTCTCTGTAAAACAATCTCTATTTAAACCAGATGATGTGTTAAGTCCTCTCTCTCTGTAAAACCATCTCCATTTAAACCAGATGATGTGTTAAGTCCTCTCTCTCTGTAAAACAATCTCTATTTAAACCAGATGATGTGTTAAGTCCTCTCTCTCTGTAAAACAATCTCTATTTAAACCAGATGATGTGTTAAGTCCTCTCTCTCTGTAAAACCATCACCATTTAAACCAGATGATGTGTTAAGTCCTCTCTCTCTGTAAAACAATCTCTATTTAAACCAGATGATGTATTAAGTCCTCTCTCTCTGACTTCTCAAGTCTTTCTCCCTGTTATTTTGCTTCTCAGTTGAAAATATTTCTATGGTTTTCCTTCCCTCCCACACAGTCAGTTTAATTAGGAGACAGGCGCTGTGTTAAATTACTGTTAGTTCAAACTGTAAAACTTCAAAACGAAGACACGTCTGGCGTTTCCCCCTGTTTGATGTGCCTACATTAAAATAGCAGGGGAGCCCTCGGTAAAGCAATTAATATCTTAACTATTC
Source organism: Thymallus thymallus (assembly GCA_023634145.1). Classification (NCBI taxonomy): domain Eukaryota; kingdom Metazoa; phylum Chordata; class Actinopteri; order Salmoniformes; family Salmonidae; genus Thymallus; species Thymallus thymallus. The sequence goes on along the minus strand of CM042407.1, from coordinate 34,151,551 downwards.
ATCTCATTGATCACCATTTGTAAGACCCAGCTGACCCTTAACTGTATGTCTGCCTGCAGTCTCGAGGTGGACATGTCTCAGAAAGTACATGAAGAAACTCCTGACAAGTCGATAAGACAGTTTGTTTATGTGTGCGAGAGTATGTCTGTGTGCGTGTATTGTTGTATTTACCAAGGACGTGTGGGCTTGATGCTTTATTGATGTAAGAGTATTTATACATAAAATACATACAACTCGCTCTAGCCTGTGGATCTTTCAGCTCAGCCAATCAGCAGCCAGTGTGCTTCGCTCCGTTGCTCCTGAAAGAAGCTAAGAGATCTATGAATGCAGCCCATTATACACTATGCCTCTTCATCTTGTAAGATGTCTTCCCACCTAGATGCCATGTAACATAATACTCTGCCCTTGACCTCACACAAACACTTCACAACACATCCTAACTTCAAGTAACTCCAGAGGGAAGGAGATTTATTTGATGGATAATTGAATGGAGAGAACATGAGGTATGGTAGAAAGTAACAAGATTTTTGATACATATTTTGCCATAAGAGCATCTTGAGAAATGCTGATATTCAGTATATTTTCTCTTCACATACAAAGAAGGCTAATATGCTTTTAAAGTCATAAAGTGCTATTTTGCATACTCATAAATAGACAGTGAATGGCTGATTAAAGAAACAACAACTCATCTTTCTAGCTCAAAGTTATGCAGGGGTTTCTGGTCATCTTCTCTATCGCGTCACCTAACTCTCATTGACATTACAGTATTAAAGAGAAACAACAGACATAATCTTTTAGATTGTCTATCAAGGAATGGCCACCCTTGAAAACATTTGAAACCACAGAGACAAGCATTTAACAGGAAGCATGTAGCCTATGTGGCCTATAGACCATCTGGACCGTAACCATCCTCCAGTCTTCAGTAGGTTCATTGAGTTTGCCAAAGTACTGTACTGTTACTAGAGAAACACTTGAACTAGCATTCATTAGGTTCATCCTAAGACCACTTGAACCAACAAACATAACAACTGTCCTGGCCAGCATTTGATGATACAGTGTCATGACTTGAGGTTAAACAGAATGATGGTCCCATCTCTGCCATACTCCTCTTTCCCCCAAATGGGGAGGGGAGGGGGGTTGAGTGGATTGGAGTGGTGAGAAGGGGAAGGAGCTTTATGGTTGACAACGACCAAATCGCTCTCTTTTCCTCTTCCCCCACAGGAGAAGAGAAAATGGAGGTTTACAATCCACTTGGAGTCAAAACTTTATGCCCATGAAACAAGACACTGGGAACATTATTAATTTTATTATGTGTGTTGAAAATGAGGACTCATGGCATATGGATATAAATGTCGATTGTGTGATGTCATTAAAGAATGTTTTTCTCTTTACATTAAAAAAATAAAACCACGCTCAGGGAAATCAGATAAGGGGGTCATAAACGACAGAAACGCCATCTCCTGCCCGAAAAGGTATAAAACCTGTGAGATTCAAATCTTCTCTCTTGATTCGAGGACATTCGTGCTGCAGCCGGAGGTCTACGATAAGTCACGACCTCCACAACACGTGGTTCCCACAGAGGAACTCTGAAACAATCAAAGCTACGGTCAACAACTGTATTTAAGGTGAATTCGAGCAGAACCACCCGGTTATTCTCTCAAAAGTTATTGCTTGTCTACACTGACCACATCCCCAAACTGTGGGGATATCGACACGGCTGATTAACCGTCTCAAGGAACAAGTCCTATAGGAAGCAGACAGGAAAGGACATCGTGACATCTTTCGGACAATCAGAAACTTACACCAGAGACCGGTACCCATCAGAGGTGGTGCATGCCAGAAAAACAGAGGGAATCAGCGCACAAGTAAATACATGCATTATATTCTGACCCATGAGCGAGGCAGTGCGGGCAAGGTATTAAGGCTAGGCTCGGCGTAATTTCCAAATGTATTGAATTTTTGTTGCTCTGTCTATTTCTCTACCACTCTCTCTCTCTCTCTCTCTCTCTCTCTAAATCTCCATCGGGTGTAGACCGTGTAATATTGAACAGATCCAATCCAATTAAGTGCATTGTCTTAGAACCATTTTTCTATAACCATTAGTGTGTATCCTGTATTATCATTTAGTTAGTAAATAAATCATTTGAACCAATTTGTGTATACGGAAGGATCAGTTTGCTGGGGTTTGTGCAGATTGACGGACTCATGACCGTTCTAGGACGAGACTGATGAGGCAACATTCATTAAAATAAGGGCTGCTTTATATTGGAAGATAGGACAAACATTTGAGTTAAACTCAATAGAATACATTTCTCTCCTTGGTGCCCCTGGAAGCCTAATGAGCTAATTATTGCAGGATTAACTTAAATCCCATAATTAGACGCAGGTAATTATTCAATAAATAGTAGTCACCATTTTAATGATAGACAGAGTTACGACAACAGTAAGAAAGGACATCACTCTCAATATAAGTGGACCCTTGAAACAGTACTAATACAGTACTAATACAGCTCTTTTAATACGAGCGCGTACAGGTGGATGGTTGGACAGACGGGCTGCTGGACACACACACACACACGCATGCACGCACACACACCCTCTGTGTAAAGTACCTTATAATGTAGGCTACTCCATAGCAGCTACATAATTAAATGAACTCACTAAGAGGGGTGCTAGAGAGACTAATCAACTTTCATTTCAGATTAAATCATCACATTTCAGACTGTCATGTTCAGAACGAGACCTGAGGAGGGGATGTTGTTATCAGTGGCAGCCTTTGAAGCGCTCTGTGAGTTGAGCTAAACCATACTCAGACATGGAACTCAATGACAGCTTTAAAAACTGCATTCCCATTTATAAACACACACAAAGGAAACATCTTTAACAATTGTTTGCTGCTGAGTGAAAACAAGTGAAGAATTTAAAAACAGTCCATAAACTTTATCCATATGTGCATCTCACCAGTACATATTCCTATCTATCTATCTACCTATCTATCTATCTATCTATCTATCTGTCTGTCTGTCTGTCTGTCTGTCTGTCTGTCTGTCTGTCTGTCTGTCTGTCTGTCTGTCTGTCTGTCTGTCTGTCTGTCTGTCTGTCTGTCTGTCTGTCTGTCTGTCTGTCTGTCTGTCTGTCTGTCTGTCTGTCTGTCTGTCTGTCTGTCTGTCTGTCTGTCTGTCTGTCTGTCTGTCTGTCTGTCTGTCTGTCTGTCTGTCTGTCTGTCTGTCTGTCTGTCTGTCTGTCTATCTATCTATCTATCTATCTATCTATATATCTATCTATCACTGTTCACAGCACATCAGAATTGCAGACATATGCTTCATTTAAACGTTTTTCTTTTCTTCACACATCGACCAGAAGAACAGAAAGAAGCATGGTGGCCACCATTGAAGTCATTGACAGTTTTAGAAACAGCTTTCACATTTACAGACAACCAAAGATGAAGATGAGACAACACCAACGTGTTGCATCTCACTCTCACCAACAAATCACTGTTGGGAGCATATGAGACTCTGTTCCATTTTCTACTTTTTTTTCCTCACACAACTGGCCAGACAGAAATGTCCAGACAGTTTCAGAGGCCGTTACATCCAGAGACCAAATAAAAGCCTGGTGCCTCAGGGAATTATGACAGGTTTATCTGAAGGTGTAGACAGCTAAACAATTACTGGACAGAAATGTCTCTGGGAGATTCTGTGTTATGATAAACAATACTTTGTAGAATACCCTTTAGCAGAGATTTCATCTGTGAGTCTTTCTGGGTAAGTCTCTAACAGCTTTCCACACCTGGATTGTGCAACATCTGCCCATTATTCTTTTCAAAATTCTTCAAGCTCTGTCAAAGTGGTTGTTGATCATTGCTAGACGACCATTTTCAGGTCTTGCCATATATTTTCAAGTAGATTTAAGTCAAAGCTGTAACTCGGCCACTCAGGAACATTCACTGTCTTCTTGGTAAGCACCTCCAGTGTAGATTTGGCCTTGTGTTTTAGGTTATTGCCCTGCTGAAAGATCAACTTGTCTCCTAGTGTCTGGTGGAAAGCAGACATCTAGGTTTTCCTATAGGATGTTGCCTGTGCTTAGCTCCATTCTGTTAATTTGTTATCCTGAAAAATTCGACTTTGACATTATGGGGTATTTTGTGTAAAATTCAGGCTGTAACACAACAAAATGTGGAAGGGGTAGGTGTTTATGTCAGACAGAAGAGTCAGCTGAAGACATCTTTGATGAAAATCTTTTCAATAAATAATAATAATAATAAATAATAAAATAATAAAATTGTCCGTTTGTTGGCACATTTTTAGGTGACTGTGTAATTAAACATTTTTATGAAAGCCGCTGGGTTCTATGTTTGATTTATGTTAAGTCAGGATCCTAATTTTCACACCTAGGAAGCTGTCTACACTGTGCACGGTGCAAATGTTCTTTGTTATCTTGAAAACATGCAATTGAAATTAATTTAGTAGGTAGTTTTACCTAGGATCTTTTAGAATGTTTCCCATGTTTGTTTCTACAGGTCCCGAAAGACACAAGACAGATTGTTGAGATGTAGACATAGATTGTTGAGATGTAAACATAACCATTACATTTCAGTCAAGAGTGCACATGGCATACCGACAATACAATTACAGCAATTGCGTTTATAATACCACTTTCTACTCCACTGTATGAAACTAGTGTAGAATGGGAGACATTACATACAATGACCATGTGTTTTTTCTCCTTAAACGGTCGACATACGGCCAACATATGTGTGTGAGTAGAGATGCACTCCACTATTGCCCACTATAGCAATCACAATACCCTCTCACGTTTCCTCTCACATCAACAAACAATGTAATTTACATGACACTCATGCATGTTTTCAGCCCAATTAACATGTATTGAAAAAAATCACAAAGCCACGCTGACGCAAATGGACAGGGCCCTGCCATCCAAAAAAAAAAAAAAGAATTAGGACATCAATTAGCTGGTCCTTAGAAACAGAAAAACAACCATGCTTACGTAAGGTACAGTAAGACCATCATGATGATCAATCTATAAAGGGCCGTAGGAGGCAGAATGAAAACCATCTGCTCTGCTCCTCTAGAGCAGAGGTTCTCAAACTGTGGACCCTTGGGGGTCCGTAGAGACTGCCCAGGGGGGTCCGCAAATTTTCAGGAGAATTTTTTTTTTTATTCACTGCACGTATGCAATGCCTACCGCAACAGACACATATAATCAGTATTACTTAGTGGTGCCTGTACAGAAACAGAGTACAGTTGGAGTTACTAACAGTTAGGACAGTAAGTACCCCTGTCAATGCTGGGGAGACAGAATGGGATTTTAATGTTGCCCTTAACTGAAATAAATTAATGTGTAAGTTAAGCATTACACCTGCGTAACTCCGTACACAGCGATAATAATAATAATTAAAATGATTAAATGTTTTTTTTCATTCATATTTTTTTTTGCAGTATCAGCAGTCACTTTTTACATTCTGTTAATAACTAATATTGCCCTAATAATTTGCACTCCCGATCAAATCAGAAAAATGTATCAGCAAGATCAATTAATCTTTTCATGTTAACAAAGGCGTAATAGTTACAAATAAAAAAAATATACATATGTAGTTCAAAGGCGATTACTATGAAAAAGCCTACTAATAAGCGTCAAATGCAAAAATGCTTTTGGCGGGTGGAAGTTGAAGATATTATTAGTGAGCAGACATTAAGTGTATGAGTATTTAAAAACGTCCATGTACTGCTAGTTGTGCTGGAGGCAGTGACAATGACAGTGATGGGCAGCTGCAATGCGTTGTATGCTTACAAATTCTGTCAAATTAAGTAATGAAACCTGCAAAACTGAAACGACATCTTACTACAAGGCAACCGGAATACAAAGGTAAATCCAGAGACTTTTTTAAAAGAAAGAAATAAGAATACAATCGACAGAAAACTAAAATGACAAACATAACAACAGTTCCAGAAAAGGCTCTGAAAGCATCCTTCTTAACAGCACTTCGGATTGCAAAGAGTAAAAAGGCCCATACTATTGGAGAAGAACTGAATCTTCCAGCTGCAGTAGAAATGTGTGAAGTGATGGTTAGCAGCAAAGAAACTGAAGGCCATACCACTTTCTAACGACACAATAAGTAGGAGAATTTAAGAGTGTTACGGATACAGGTATCCTGTGTGTGTATTTGTTTTCTTTCCTTCTGCCCTAGTCACAGGTGTCACTCATCAGCTGTCATCAATCACCAATCAGAAGACACACCTGCTCCTTTTCACTTACCCAATCACATCCCCTTTCCCTTGGTTTAAAAACCCCACAGTTGTCTCTCTCAAAAGCTCTCTTCACACCTTTCTATCTCTGTAAGGATTTGCTGAAAATCAGTTGCTGTTAGTTTGTGCCCTCTATCTCTTTTGTTTTTGCACCTAGATCTCACATTAGCTTTGAGTGATTTGAAATGCCAGCTCACCAAAAGGCTACGTACGTGTGAGCAGTTTGCAATTCAGCTTGATGAGACAACAGATGTCGGTAATGCAGCACAGTTGTTAGTTTATGTTCGTTATGTTCGGTTGGGGGAAATTATGGAAGATTGTATTTTTTGTCAGGAGTTACCAGAACGTACAACAGGGGAAGACATTTTTAAATTATTGGATGATTTCATGAAAGCTGAATATCTAAACTGGGAGAAGTGTGTTTCCGTTTGTACAGATGGCGCGGCCGCTATGACATGCAACAGGAATGGTGTTGTAGCAAGAATACGAGCTATAAACCCAAACGTAATTGTAACACACAGTATGCTGCATCGCCAGGCCCTTGCATCGAAGAAATGCTGTTCTAAATGCAGTTGTGACAGTTGATGTCCAGGCCTTTGAATTCACGCCTATTTTCAAAGTTGTGTTCCGAAACGGGTGCTGAATATGACAAATTATTGTTTCACATAGAGGTGTGTTGGTTATCTCGTGGCAGAGTGTTGGAAAGAGTTTTCGAACTTCGCAAAGAGCTGCTGAGCTTTCTTTCTGTGCATAATCCTACAAACTTTTCTGACACGCTATGGATCACGAAGCTTGCATACCTCGCAGACATGTTTAACTTGTTGAACACTCTGAACCTGTCCACACAAGGGGGCAATACTACCATACTTGAGGTCAGTGACAAGATTGCATCATTTACAAAGAAACTAGACATTTGGAAAACAAGAGTGAGCAATGGAATCTCTGATATGTTTCCACAACTGACAGAATTCCTGGATATGAACAGCATGACAATTGACTGTCTGAGAGACAGTATCGTTGCTCACCTTTCAACATTGGCAGAGTACTTCGGAGTTTACTATAAAAATGTATACATGGAGGAATACGATCGGGATCCATTTTCAACTTTTAGAACGTCAACCTGTCCCTTGAGTGTAAAAGCAGAACAAGAGCTGGTCGAACTCTCCTGTGACCGCACACTGAAAATTAAGTTTCAGGAACAAGCCCCTTACCAGTTTTGGCCAACTGTTGCTGCGGAGTACCCAGCCTTAGTAAAAGAAGCCATGAAAGTGTTGCTACCTTTCCCAACAACATACAGTGGGGAGAACAAGTATTTGATACACTGCCGATTTTTCAGGTTTTCCTACTTACAAAGCATGTAGAGGTCTGTAATTTTTATCATAGGTACACTTCAACTGTGAGAGACGGAATCTAAAACAAAAATCCAGAAAATCACATTGTATGATTTTTAAATAATTAATTAGCATTTTATCACATGACATAAGTATTTGATCACCTACGAACCAGTAAGAATTCCGGCTCTCACAGACCTGTTAGTTTTTCTTTAAGAAGCCCTCGTGTTCTCCACTCATTACCTGTATTAACTGCACCTGTTTGAACTCGTTACCTGTATAAAAGACACCTGTCCACACACTCAATCAAACAGACTCCAACCTCTCCACAATGGCCAAGGCCAGAGAGCTGTGTAAGGACATCAGGGATAAAATTGTAGACCTGCACAAGGCTGGGATGGGCTACAGGACAATAGGCAAGCAGCTTGGTGAGAAGGCAACAACTGTAGGCGCAATTATTAGAAAATGGAAGAAGTTCAAGATGACGGTCAATCTCCCTCGGTCTGGGGCACCATGCAAGATCTCACCTCGTGGGGCATCAATGATCATGAGGAAGGTGAGGGATCAGCCCAGAACTACACGGCAGGACCTGGTCAATGACCTGAAGAGAGCTGGGACCACAGTCTCAAAGAAAACCATTAGTAACACACTACGCCGTCATGGATTAAAATCCTGCAGCGCACGCAAGGTCCCCCTGCTCAAGCCAGCGCATGTCCAGGCCCGTCTGAAGTTTGCCAATGACAATCTGGATGATCCAGAGGAGGAATGGGAGAAGGTCATGTGGTCTGATGAGACAAAAATAGAGCTTTTTGGTCTAAACTCCACTCGCCGTGTTTGGAGGAAGAAGAAGGATGAGTACAACCCCAAGAACACCATCCCAACCATGAAGCATGGAGGTGGAAACATCATTCTTTGGGGATGCTTTTCTGCAAAGGGGACAGGACGACGGCACCGTATTGAGGGGAGGATGGATGGGGCCATGTATCGCGAGATCTTGGCCAACAACCTCCTTCCCTCAGTAAGAGCATTGAAGATGGGTCGTGGCTGGGTCTTCCACCATGACAATGACCCGAAACACACAGCCAGGGCAACTAAGGAGTGGCTCCGTAAGAAGCATCTCAAGGTCCTGGAGTGGCCTAGCCAGTCTCCAGACCTGAACCCAATAGAAAATCTTTGGAGGGAGCTGAAAGTCCGTATTGCCCAGCGACAGCCCCGAAACCTGAAGGATCTGTATGGAGGAGTGGGCCAAAATCCCTGCTGCAGTGGGTGCAAACCTGGTCAAGAACTACAGGAAACGTATGATCTCTGTAATGTAGAAACAAAGGTTTCTGTACCAAATATTAAGTTCTGCTTTTCTGATGTATCAAATACTTATGTCATGCAATAAAATGCAAATCAATTACTTAAAAATCATACAATGTGATTTTCTGAATTTTTGTTTTAGATTCCGTCACTCACAGTTGAAGAGTACCTATGATAAAAATTACAGACTTCTACATGCTTTGTAAGTGGGAAAACCTGCAAAATCGGCAGTGTATCAAATACTTGTTCTCCCCACTGTATATATGTGAAGCATCATTCTCTGTTTTGGAAGGTATGAAGACAAAGCTCAGGTTCCGACTAGAAGTGGAGAATGATTTGCGAGTTTGCTTGTCAACCATCACACCGAGTTTAGACAGACTCTGCAGTAAGAAGCAGGCCCACCCAACTCACTGACATCTACAGTATCTGTAAGTGCTGTGTACTTTTTTTTCTTTAAGCATTATTAACAGTATGTGTTTATAAGTACATTTTATACACTTTTGTCAGTCAGCTTCTCAGTAGGGGGTCCGTGATTAATGTTGCATGTGAAAAAGGGTCTGTAAATAAAAAAAGTTTGGGAACCCCTGCTCTAGAGACAACATCAAACTCCTGGGTTGCATCCCAAATGGCACGCTATTCCATTTATAGTTCACTACTTTTGACGAGAAGTGTCTCTAGGATTTTGGGTGATATTTGAAAATGCCTTTGTGATATTTTGCACGGCAATATGCAATATTTGGTCAAATTTATCTCAGAACTGCACTGACGAAGGAAAAAGTTTGTTGCCGTGGGTTGATTGAACCATGTTATGTGGTAAATGTGCGGTGATTGGTTGAAAATGCGAGCCCTCTTTTTGTACTGCTGTGATAGGTCAGTTTTTTGCTCTAACATTGCGATGATCTTACTGTTTTATGTGGAAAGAGTGCAGTAATTGGTTTAAATTTGCAGCCCCTCGCATAGTGTATTCAAAAAAGGCTTCTAAAGTTTGTAATTTCAGACTTGATTTGCCCTAACAAAATATGTATCAACCCCTACAAAAATGTATATTTATTATAATCCACATAGTTTCAATTTCCTGTTGCTGCAGGACTATTTATCTTCTGTAGATGTGATGACGTGTAGAATGAAGGGAGCCAGGCGCAGGAGATGGTGTAGAGCAAACTCAGTATTTAATACGTCTCCAAATAGAATCCAAATAACAGGCAAAGCACAACCGTGTCAGTAACCAACCCAACGTGCTGGAAATAACCAGGCATCCCCCCGGTGCACAAATACACGGGCAAAACCTGAATACAATAAACAGGAGTAACAAAATGAACTCGGAGTGCGATAGCACAATGGACAAACACACACACAATGAACAATAACCGACAAGGACCTGGGCGAAACAGAGGGAACATATAACATGTAGTAACTGGGGTAAGAGAACCAGGTGTGCGCAATGACAAGACAAAACCAATGGATTATGAAGGAGGGAGCGGCAGTGGCTAGAAAGCCGGTGACAAAGATCGCGGAAGCATGCCCAAACAAGGGGATGAGGCAACTTCAGAGGGAGTCATGACAGTAGCAAACTGGCTCAAATGAAGATCCTACATCTGTATGAGTGTGTGAGTTCATGTTGATACCCCCGAGACTCTACTCTCCATGAACCTTGTGCCTGAGCATGGTTATAATCACCTACCCTGCTGAGACTATATATATGTAGAGACAGACTGACAGGTATGAGGAGTTAGAGGAACAGGTATGATGAGATAGATGGAGGAACAGGTATGATGACATAGAGGAACAGGTATGATGATATAGATGGAGGAACAGGTATGATGATATAGATGGAGGAACAGGTATGATGATATAGAGGAACAGGTATGAATATATAGATAGAGGAATAGGTATGAATATATAGGTAGAGAAACCTGTATGATGATATAGATAGAGAGGAACAGGTATGATGATATAGAAGAACAGGTATGATGAGATATATAGAGGAACCGGTATGATTATATAGAGGAACAGGTATGATGATATAGGTAGAGGAACGGGTATGATGATATAGATTGAGGAAAAGGTATGTTGATATAGATAGAGGAACAGGTATGATGAGATATATAGAGGAACAGGTATGATGATATAGATAGAGGGACAGGTATGATTATATAGTGGAACAGGTATGTTGATATAGATAGAGGGACAGGTATGATGATATAGAGGAACAGGTATGATGATAAAGATAGAGGAACAGGTATGTTGATATAGATAAAGGAACAGGTATGATGATAGAGAGGGAACAGGTATGTTGATATAGCAGAACAGGTATGATGAGATATATAGAGGAAAGGGTATGATGATATATATAGAGGAACAGGTATGACGATATAGAAGAACAGGTATGATGAGATATATAGAGGAACATGTATGATGATATAGATAGAGGAACAGGTATGACGATATAGAAGAACAGGTATGATGAGATATATAGAGGAACATGTATGATGATATAGATAGAGGAACAGGTATGATGATATAGATAGAGGAACAGGTATGATTATATAGGTAGAGGAACAGGTATGATGATATAGATAAGAACAGGTATGTTGATATAGATAAAGGAACAGGTATGATTATATAGATATAGGAACAGGTATGATGATATAGATAAAGGAACAGGTATGATGATATAGATAGAGGAACAGGTATGAATATATAGGTAGAGAAACCTGTATGATGATATAGGTAGAGGAACAGGTATGATGATCTAGATAGAGGAACAGGTATGAGGATATATACTGTATGAGGAGTTAGAGGAACAGGTATGATGAGATAGAGGAACAGGTATGATGAGATAGATGGAGGAAGAGGTATGATGATATAGAGGAACAGGTATGATGATATAGATGGAGGAACAGGTATGATGATATAGATAGAGAACCCTGTATGATGATATAGATAGAGAGGAACAGGTATGGTGATATAGAAGAACAGGTATGATGATATATATAGAGGAACAGGTATGGTGATATAGAAGAACAGGTATGATGATATATACAGAGGAACAGGTATGGTGATATAGAGGAACAGGTATGATGATAGAGAGGAACAGGTATGGTGATATAGAAGAACAGGTATGATGATAGAGAGGAACAGCTATGGTGATATAGATAGAGGAACAGGTATGATGATATAGAAGAACAGGTATGATGAGATATATAGAGGAACATGTATGATTATATAGATAGAGGAGCAGGTATGATGATATAGATAAGAACAGGTATGATGAGATATATAGAGGAACAGGTATGATGATATAGATAGAGGAACAGGTATGTTGATATAGATAAAGGAAAAGGTATGATGATAGAGAGGAACAGGTATGTTGATATAGAAGAACAGGTATGATGAGATGTATAGAGGAACAGGTATGATGATATAGGTAGAGGAACATATATGACGATATAGTGGAACAGGTATGATGATATATATAGAGACCAGAGTTACTCACGGATGGATGCCTAATTGTTAAACTAGGTCCTAACACCCCAACAGTTCCAGGTCTATGTTGCCGACGGCACGACACCCCGAAGGACATCCTGTAGCGCTCTCTGGCACACCGTGGTGGGATCAGTCTGTAACTGAACACTGACGAAAAACATACTAAAACAACAATCAACACACAAAAAATGGGAGCTGCTTAACAGGCAATCACACAGTTTGCAACATTACGTAAACATTTATTTTACAGGGTCAACTGAATTCCATTATTGATGACTCCCTTGTACAGTGATACAGTAATCCTTCTGTAAACCTAAGCAGTGGCAGTGTAGACAGCTTTAATCTCCGCAGAGGAAATTGGAAATGCTCTACAAGTCGATATTGCAAAAATGAATAAAAGCAAAAATTTGCTTTTTGGTCTTCATTTAAGTTTAGGGTTAGACAATCATGTTTACACAGATTTTATGACTTTGTGGCTGTGCCAGCTAGTGACCACTCTGCAGAGTGGCCTCCATAACAAAATTCATGATGAAAAACGCTAACCTGCTGGAAAAACTAATTTCACTAGCTTTTAACAGGCTTAAACATTTGTGCCAGCATGTAACAGGCTTTTAGCAACGTTTACCGCCCGATATCTCGCATCACTAAACTCTGTCTATGTCCCAAATATCCCCCTATTCCCTTTCTAGTGCACTACTTTTAACCAGTCTCTGCATTTTTTTTTCTACCTCTTTAACGTGCAGAGGGAGCATGCTGAGTGTCTTGCAGACTGCCCAGAGTCACAGGGGGTTACATCCATTGACAGGAACGGGAAGTCAGGGTGTCACCAGCGCTATCCCACTGGGATAAAAAAAATACAAGGAGCCAGGGTTCCTGTCTAGAAGCACGATTTCGACTGCTCCTACAGTATTGCTATCGCCCGGCCCAGAAAGACAATTTCCATACACAGCCACATAGAGAAGTCAGATTTGAAAATTCCTAATAAGACACTTTAGTAATCAGATTTCTGAACAAAACATCCATTGAATTATTCAACCTTATAAATAATTGTATCTGAGGTCCATGAATCTGGCATATGCAAACATGAGTAGATTACCTTGAAAAAAAACGGTTGGACATTTTGAACACAGTCTCCAGTTCTTATTATATCTCAGTGGCAAAAACTGAAACATTGCTTTAAAGTAATTTCAACCCCCAAATGATATATGATGGCGTTGAATCAATGTGGAAAACTGATTGGATTTGTGAAAAGTCATCAATGTAAGGGAATTACTTTTTTTTCACCCAACTTTGAACCTAAATCCAATCTCATGGTGAAAGTTTTGTTGATTTCACATTGAATTCACATTAGTTGACAACCCAACCAAATGTAAACCAGTGGGATGTGTCTTTCAGTCGTTGGAAGGGCTGAATTTTACGTTGCTCACTAGGATTGTATAATCAGGTAGAGCCGAGCACGTTGACCTGTTAGCGGTTCACCAGCCCCGGAGTGAATTAGTATTCCATGTTCCTAACTGTCAAAGGTAATTTAGAGAGATGTGAATTTATATGATTTAAGGTTCTTTTCTCTTCTTTCCGTTACACTCGTACCTGTATACGGGATGAAAATGGCAGATTTGGACACTGATACGCGCCTGGAACTCAGTGGCTGTACAGTAACATGCTATAAATTACGTCAGAGCTCAGGCTCTGCTCTTCACAGCTCTGTATGAGTTTTGAATGACAACCGTTCTGAACTTTAGCAACGCACGCAAAAATAAGTTTTCCCCCATCCCTCCCGCTAATTGGGAAACTTTTTAGTTGTCTGAGTGAGGGAAATGCTATAAATTAAGAGGAATTTATGTATTTTTAAAGATGAGATGATGAGGATTAAAATATGTAACGCTTTGATGTCATACAAGCAAGCCAAACACCCGTCCAAATGTGCACTTCACATTTCCATATGATAAAACTCATTTACAGTGTCAACGTTTATGATCACTATGTTTGATATGCAGTTACAAGATGACATGCCCTGGTTGTTCTGAACAGAACGAGCTTGTTTGTCTATTGTGATGAAAATGCACCACGGAACGCGCACCTGAAAGCACTAATGACTCCTTTCTATGCGCACCAAAATGATGATACGTTTCCCTGAATTGCATTGTGAAAGCCTAACACTGCTTGCTCTAGTTCCTCAACCGCACAGCTAGGAGGGCTAAAAAAAACACCTTATAGTTGAAGACTCTTCTTGGAGTCATAAAAGTGCATTGAAATGATTTAGAGGTGTGTGGCCTGAAGAGGTGTGTGGCCACTTGAAGACAGCCATTAGACCTCTCACTTTTTGTCTTGCTGTATTTTTCACCTACCCCACGTTACTAAATGTATCCAGAGTATTTTCAGATTTCGTTATCAACAAATGCGGCAAAAAAGTACAGTAAATGTCAAATGCACATCAAATCAACGGTGTTTGGATTCAGTCTTGTGTCAGGTGAACTGTTGTGTCATCAACTTTGGTGTAATAATTTCCCCATAATCTCCAAACTATTCCCTTTCAATTGCTACCATGCTTATGCATTTCATATTTATTCTGTAAGAAACCTTTCAATGTAGCCCTATCCATATAGGCCATGAGTGAGTTTGACACATGCTTTACAGACTTGTCTCAGTACAAGATTGACGAAAATACTCCTTGAGACAACACAATTGCGCCATCGTTTGGCCTGATGAGGTAAATACAGAACTTTTACAGGTATAGCCAACTGCAACGCCTATCAGTCCATAGAGAATGATAGTGGCCAAAACGCTGTTTTAGCATTGACCACCATGCTTCCGCCATTTTAAAGTAGTCAAAGTAGTCAACTGGGTTGGGATTCCTATGGGTTGTAGACTCAATGACGCTGCCATAGACACAATAATGGCACAGATATAAAGTGGCAGCATCATGTTGTGGCGGTGCTTTACTGCAGGACGGACTGGTGCACTTCACAAAATAGATGGCATCATGAGGAAGGAAAATTCTGTGGATATATTGAACATATTGCAACATCTCAAGACATCAGTCAGGAAGTTAAAGCTTAGTCGCAAATGGGTCTTCCAAATGGACAATGACCCCAAGCATACTTCCAAAGTTGTGGCAAAATGGCTTAAGGACAACAAAGTCAAGGTATTGGAGTGGCCATCACAAAGCCCTGACCTCAATCCTATAGAAAATGTGTAGGCAGAACTGAAAAAGCATGTGCGAGCAAGGAGGCCTACAAACCTGACTCAGTTACACCAGTTCTGTCAGGAGGAATGGGACAAAATTCACCCAACTTATTGTGGGAAGCTTGTGGAAGGCTACCCAAAATGTGTGACCCAAGTTAAACAATTTAAAGGCAATGCTACCAAATACTAATCGAGTGTATGTAAACTTCTGAGCCACTGGGAATGTGATGAAAGAAATAAGAGCTAAAATAAATCATTCTCTCTACTATTATTCTGACATTTCACATTCTTAAAATAAAGTGGTGATCCTAACTGACCTGAGACAGGGAATTTTTACTGAAACTGAGTTTAAATGTTTTTGGCTATGGTGTATGTAAAGGTAGGCCTTGAAATACATCCACAGGTACACCTCCAATTGACTCAAATTATGTCAATTAACCTATAAGAAGCTTCTAAAGCCATGACATAATTTTCTGGAATTTTCCAAGTTGTTAAAAGGCACAGTCAACTTAGTGTATGTAAACTTCTGACCTACTGGAATTGTGATATAGTGAATTATAAGTGAAATAATCTGTATTTAAACAATTGTTGGAAGAATTACTTGTGTCATGCACAAAGTAGATGTCCTAACCGACTTGCCAAAACTATAGTTTCTTAAAATGAAATCTGTGGAGTGGTTGAAAAATGAGTTTTAATGACTTCAACCTAAGTGTATGTAAACTTCCGACATCAACTGTAGGCCAAATTGACATTTGCCACTATTTGCATGTATAAACCTTAAGAGAATGAACAAGGCAATCTTGGGTTAATTTGAAAAAAGGGCGCCAAAGACAGGTAGAGGGGTGTGGCCAGCGTGAAACTTCCCTATAAACATAAAGTCACAGGTGCGTAATTTCTTATTTCCTTGATCAAATGACAGTAGCCAACCACTAGAGGGATGCAGCAGTCCAGCTGTTTCACTGGGCCTACACACAATATGCTCATGTTGTGTGGGTGCCCAAATTAGATTTTGAGTTGCAGAATGGGGCTTATTGATAAAACTGGTCAATTAACCACTTGTTTTGTTTTTTTATCATACTTCAATATGTAGATCAGGGAAGGGTCAACTCCAGTTCTCGGGGGCCGGAGTGGTGTCACTTTTTCCTCAAACCTAGCAAACACAGCTGATTGAACTAATTGCATTCTAAACTGAAGATAATGATTAGTTGAATATTGAAGTCAGGTGTGTTAGCTGGGGCACCAACTGTGACACCAACCAAGCCCCCGAGGACTGGAGTTGCCCATCCCTGATGTAGATATTGATCAGGTTGATAGAGCGGGTATCATGACTGCAAGCCAAATCTAAGGAGGACACTTCTTTAAAATGCAGAGTTTGCTTTTGTTTGTTATTTTCTGTTCCTCCTCAGTGAACTGGTCTTGCTTTAGATGGGGAAACTCTGGTGTGTCTTTTGCCATGACAACATCTGGACATGCAGACAAAACAAAGAAAATGGGGATGTGAGGTAAAAATAAATGTTGTGCACTCAAATAAAATAACCCCTCTGGTGTTCGACATCTCCTTTCTCAGTGGTAACCTTCATGTGCACATGACTTATTCATTAGCTTACTTTTTTTTTTTTTTTAACACAGAGACGTGAAGTGTAAGACTTCACTGCATCCCAAATGGCTCCCTATACAGTGCACTACTTTTGACCAGGGCCCATAGGCAATTAACCAAAAGGTTGCTGGTCGAATACCCGAACCGACAAGGTGAAAATATTTTGTCCGATGTGCCCTTGAGCAAGGCACTTAACCCTAATTTGCTCCAGGGGCGCCGTACTTCTATGGCAGATCCTGTAAAACAACACATTTCACTGCACTTATCCGGTGTATGTGACAATATATATATATATATATATATTTTTTTTTTTTATCAACAGACCCCCTAGGCTCTGAAATAACTGTACAAGATACAGCCACCCTGCAGGTCTATCTTATCCGAGGGAGAGAAATTCTTAACACAATATCAGTCTCCAGGGTGCATCCAAAAAATCACTAGTTCAGCATATGTACAATCACATTTCCATTCCTGCATATCAAATTAACAGACTGCATTCTGTCACCCAGAAAGTCAGGGTTCTCTTTTCAGTGTGTGTGTGGGTGTGGGTGTTTAAAGATACAATCAACATGTATTCAGTTGAGTACGATGGGCAAGTGCAATGACAAGGATATGAATTTTCAATCAATTGTATCTATTTCAGCTCTACAGGCTGTATCTATTCCATGGAGAGTAGAGATCAATATTTTAGAAATTGATAGAGCTTACAGTAACCTACCAACACCAGTGAGACAGCAATATGATTCATATCAAGGGCTTCTGCTGAACAAGCACCTCTGTCTCTGACGGCTGACATTAGTTATATCCATCACTATTCATATTTGTTATAAAATGTTAGATTATTATAAAATAGTGCAATACAACACACACACACACACACAGCAGGAGATCTCTGTCTCTTCTGGCTGACATTAGGTATATCCATCACTATTCATATTTGTTATAAAATGTTAGATTATTATAAAATAGTGCAATACAACACACACACACACACACAGCAGGAGATCTCTGTCTCTTCTGGCTGACATTAGTTATGTCCTACAACACCCAGCATATTCCATATATAATGCACTACTTTTGACCAGGGCCAATAGGGTACCAGTTGGGGTGCAAACACACTCTCTTGTGACAGACTGTTTGTTTCTTGGTCCCCGGGTTAAGTAAGCCAAGACAACATACAGACACACAGTCAGAGAAAGTATCCTTTAACTCACAATATTGTATTTCTTTATTCATTATTGAAACCCTGAAGGACCCTAGATAGAAAGGCGGTGGCCATTTTGTTTATGCCTCGTCTCCTCCAAGCTCAACAGTCAGACACAGCCACTTATAACACATCATATTTAGGTAACAGGTACAGTAATCAATTATTAATTATTAAAAAAAACACTACTAAAGCACAACTGACTAGCTGTCCCCTTCCCACTACACTACTCTACATACTGTATACAACTGACTAGCTGTCCCCTTCCCACTACACTACTCTACATACTGTATACAACTGACTAGCTGTCCCCTTCCCACTACACTACTCTACATACTGTATACAACTGACTAGCTGTCCCCTTCCCACTACACTACTCTACATACTGTATACAACTGACTAGCTGTCCCCTTCCCACTACACTACTCTACATACTGTATACAACTGACTAGCTGTCCCCTTCCCACTACACTACTCTACATACTGTATACAACTGACTAGCTGTCCCCTTCCCACTACACTACTCTACATACTGTATACAACTGACTAGCTGTCCCCTTCCCACTACACTACTCTACATACTGTGTACAACTGACTAGCTGTCCCCTTCCCACTACACTACTCTACATACTGTATACAACTGACTAGGTGTCCCCTTCCCACTACACTACTCTACATATACAACTGACTAGGTGTCCCCTTCCCACTACACTACTATAGGTATCCTACGCAGTAATAACACATTATGTTGAGGTAACAGGTACAGAACATAAAAAAATGTTATGATCTAGTCACGTTGGTGGAGTTTAAACACTTTGTCGATGTAAATATCATAGAGGAGTGTAATTGTCTTTAGGACAGCTGTTTTTTAGTTAGAACATTCGTGTTTCTTTACGTAATATGTAATTGTTGTACTCTATGTGTGTATAGTTTTGTTCAATGTTGTGCTAGTGTATGTGAGTTGTTTTGTCTGAAACTTTGTTCCCCTGCTGCTGTTGGACCAGGTCTCTCTTGAAAAATAGATTTTATCTCAATGAGAAAAACCTGTATAAATAAAGGTTCAATAAAAAATTTAAAAAGTAATAAATTATTCATTAATAAAAACACTACTAAAGAAAATATAAATAATACAAAGGTATTAAAACATACTTGATATGATATCAATGATTTCTTTAGATACAAGCTTTCATACCCTGGGAAGTGGAACTTCCAATGTACCTCTTGGTGAAGTACAGCAGGGTCACTCCAGGGTCATACCCTGGGAAGTAGAACCTCCAATGTACCTCTTGGTGAGGTACAGCAGGGTCTCTCCAGGGTCATGTATATTAAGCACCAAAACAAACTAAAATGGACTGAAACATGGAGGGATTACTTGGACTTGGTCCAATAAGAAATTGCAACGGTTTTGCTACGGTGTGCCCTGCTGAACACGACCCAGAGCTGAGAGTATAGAAACTGTTCTGTGCAACAGACATGAGACAAACAGATTGGGCTACATGGGAAGTCGGAAGTTTACATACACCTTAGCCAAATACATTTAAACTCAGTTTTACACAATTCCTGTCTTATAATCCAAGTAGAAATTCACTGTCTTAGGTCAGCTAAGATCACCACTTTATTTTAAGAATGTAAAATGTCAGAATAATAGTAGAGAGATATATTTCACCTTTTATTTATTTTATCACAATCCCAGTGGGTCAGAAGTTTACATACACTAAATTTGTATTTGGTAGCATTATCTTTCAATTGTTTAACTTGGGTCAAACGTTTTGGGTAGCCTTCCACAAGCTTCCCACCATAAGTTGGGTTAATTTTGGCCCAATCCTCCTGACAGAGGAGTAACTGAGTCAGGTTTGTAGGCCTCCTTGCTTGCACATGCTTTTTCAGTTCTGCCCACAGGTTTTCTATAGGATTGAGGTCAGGGCTTTGTGATGGCCACTCCAATACCTTGACTTTGATGTCCTTAAGCCATTTTATCACAACTTGGAAAGTATGCTTGGGGTCATTGTCCATTTGGAAGACCCATTTGCGACCAAGCTTTAACTTCCTGTCTTGAGATATAATACACATCATTTTCCTTCCCCATGCTGCCATCTATTTTGTGAAGTGCACCAGCCCCTCCTGCAGCAAAGCACCCCCAAAACATGATGCTGCCACCCCCGTGCTTCGCGGTTGGTATGGTGTTCTTTGGCTTGCAAGCCTCCCCCTTTTTCCTCCAAACATAACGATGGCCATTATGGCCATACAGTTCTATTTTGGTTTCATCAGACCAGAGGACATTTCTACAAAAAGTTCAATCTTTTTCCCCATGTGCAGTTGCAAACCGTAGTCTTGCTTTTTAATGGCGGTTTTGGAGCAGAGGCTTCTTCCTTGCTGAGCGGCCTTTCAGGTTATGTCGATATAGGACTCATTTTACTGTGGATATAGATACTTTTGTACCCGTTTCCTCCAGAATCTTCACAAGGTCCTTTGCTGTTGTTCTGGGATTGATTTTCACTTTTCGCACCAAAGTACGTTCATCTCTAGGAGAAAGAATGCTTCTCCTTCCTGAGCGGTATGACGGCTGCGTGGTCCCATGGTGTTTATACTTGTGTACTATTGTTTGTAAAGATGAACGTGGTACCTTCAGGCATTTGGAAATCGCTCCCAAGAATGAACCAGACTGTGGAGGTCTTGGCTGATTTCTTTTGATTCTCCCATGATGTTGAGCAAAGAGGCACTGCGTTTGAAGGTAGGCCATGAAATACATCCACAGGTACACCTCCAATTGACTCAGATGATGTCAATTAGCCTATCAGAAGCTTCTAGAGCCATGACATAATTTTCTGGAATTTTCCAAGCTGTTTAAAGGCACAGTCAACTTAGTGTATGTAAACTTCTGACCCACTGGAATTGTGATATAGTGAATTATAAGTGAAATAATCTGTCTGTAAACAATTGTTGGAAGAATTACTTGTGTCATGCACAAAGTATATATCCTAACCGACTTGCCAAAACTATGGTTTGTTAAAATGAAATCTGTGGAGTTGTTGAAAAATTTGTTTTAATGACTTCAACCTAAGTGTATGTAAACTTCCGACTTCAACTGTATGATAAGATCAGTTCATATGATAAGTTCAGTTCATATGATAAGATCAGTTTTTCACATTCGGTCAATCTCTATTATACCTTCCCTTTCAACATTAGCAGTTTTTCAACACATGCAGATATGAAACTTAAACTCTATTAAAAGTGCAATGGTATCAATTTCTAACCAGATGAATAATCCAAAATCTTTTTTTTTGTTTTGTTTAGTGCTTTAACAGTACAAGCCATTTCATATGTTTTGAAATTCTCCCTATTAGACAGAGAACTCTAACGTCTTGTTGCTTGGTGTGACTGTTCCCCTCAACCTACAAGCCAGATTCCCCATCAACTGATCCCAGACCAGTACTAACAGCCACATCCTCCCAATTTTCTTCAGGACCCCAGGAACCAAAGCCACATCCTCTCACGCAAGTGGCTAGTGCAAATCGAATATACTTCACAATCATACCCTTTATCATTTCAGAATTCAACCTTCAACACCATGGAGAACTCACAACCACAATGTTACACTCAAATAATGTGTCCCGAGTCCCCGACTTGACTGACAGTCAGATCATGGTTCCCCAACAACATTTAACTTAACATCTCCCCACCCTGGAGAATACATTGATGTCCACCTCCAAGGAGAGCACCATCGCATCACTGTCTGTAATTTAAAGTCAGTCCATAAGGAGCTCTTCCTGGAGTGCTTATTTCTGACCAATCAGGGGAAGGGAAAGGGAAGGGAAAGGGGGGATACTAGTCAGTTGTACAACTGAATGCATTCAACTGAAATGTGTCTTCCTCATTTAACCCAACCCCTCTGAATCAGAGAGGTGGAATGTGTCTTCCTCATTTAACCCAAACCCTCTGAATCAGAGAGGTGTGGGGGGCTTCCTTAATTGATGTCCACATCATCAGCACCTAGGGAGCAGTTGGTGTTTGGGGTTAACCGCCTTAATTAACAGCAGATTTTTCCACCTTGCCAGATTGGGGATTCGAACCAGCGACCTTTCAGTTACTGGCCCAATGCTCTTAACCGCTAGGCTACCTGCTATCAGACCCCCACATGGGCATGTCTTGGAGTTGACCCCAATAAGTGAAAGGGGTTTCTATGACACTGTAACAATCAACAGTCAGATCCTTCTGTCCCCCAGTCCCCCCTTTCTCCTCCAGTTGTTGGTCACTGCCAGTCTGCAGTTCTCTCTAACATCAATGCTACACAGTGGTGAGAGCGGTGACACCATCACAAGATGACACAGTGGACTTTGTGAGAACCCGTAGAGCGTTCTCCTCGCCACTTCATCTTCTTCTTCTTCTTCAGGCTCCTCTCAGGGATCTGCTGCCTGCAAACGGATAGGGGGAGAGAGAGAGAGAGAGAGAGAGAGAGAGAGAGAGAGAGAGAGAGAGAGAGAGAGAGAGAGAGAGTTGAAGTCGGAAGTTTACATAAACCTTAGCCAAATACATTTAAACTCAGTTTTTCACAATGCCTGACATTTAATCCTAGTAAAAATTCCCTGTCTTAGGTCAGTTAGGATCACCACTTTATTTTAAGAATGTGAAATGTCAGAATAATAGTAGAGAGAATGATTTATTTCAGCTTTTATTTCTTTCATCACATTCCCAGTAGGTCAGAAGTTTACATACACTCAATTAGTATTTGGTAGCATTGCCTTTAAATTGTTTAACTTGGGTCAAACGTTTTGGGAAGCTTTCCACAAGCTTCCCACAATAAGTTGGGTGAATTTTGGCCCATTCCTCCTGACAGAACTGGTGTAACTGAGTCAGGTTTGTAGGCCTCCTTGCTCGCACACGCTTTTTCAGTTCTGCCCACAAATGTTCTGTAGGATTGAGGTCAGGGCTTTGTGATGGCCTCTCAAATACCTTGACTTTGTTGTCCTTAAGCCATTTTGCCACAACTTTGGAAGTATGCTTGGGGTCATTGTCCATTTGGAAGACCCATTTGCGACCAAGCTTTAACTTCCTGGCTGATGTCTTGAGATGTTGCTGCAATATATCCACATAATTTTCCTTCCTAATGATGCCATCTATTTTGTGAAGTGCACCAGCCCCTCCTGCAGCAAAGCATCCCCACAACATGATGCTGCCACCCCCGTGCTTCATGGTTGGGATGGTGTTCTTTGGCTTGCAAGCCTCCCCCTTTTTCCTCAAAACATAACGATGGTCATTATGGCCAAACAGTTCTATTTTGGTTTCATCAGACCAGAGGATATTTCTCCAAAAAGTACAATCTTTGTCCCCATGTGCAGTTGCAAATCCTAGTCTGGCATTTTTATGGCGTTTTGGAGCAGTGGCTTCTTCCTTGCTGAGCGGCCTTTCAGGTTATGTCGATATAGTACTCGTTTTACTGTGGATACAGATACTTTTGTACCTGTTTCCTCCAGCATCTTCACAAGGTCTTTTCTGTTGTTCTGGGATTGATTTGCACTTTTCGCACCAAAGTACGTTCATCTCTAGGAGACAGAACGCGTCTCCTTCCTGAGCGGTATGACGGCTGCGTGGTCCCATGATGTTTATACTTGCGTACTATTGTTTGTACAGATGAACGTGGTACCTTGAGGCATTTGGAAATTGCTCCCAAGGGTGAACCAGACTTATGGAGGTCTACAATTTTTTTCTGAGGTCTTGGCTGATTTCTTTTGATTTTCCCATGATGTCGAGCAAAGAGTTTGAAGGTAGGCCTTGAAATACATCACAGGTACACCTCCAATTGACTCAAATGATGTCAATTAGCCTATCAAAAGCTTCTAAAGCCATGACATCATTTTCTGGAATTTTCCAAGCTGTTTAAAGGCACAGTCAACTTAGTGTATGTAAACTTCAGACCCACTGGAATTGTAATATAGTGAATTATAAGTGAAATTATCTGTCTGTAAACAATTGTTGGAAGAATTACTTGTGTAGTGCACAAAGTAGATGTCCTAACCGACTTGCCAAAACTATAGTTTGTTAACATGAAATCTGTGGAGTGGTTGAAAATTAGTTTTAATGACTTCAACCTAAGTGCATGTAAACTTCCGACTTCAACTGTATGTAAAGGAAAGCGAAAACAAGAGAAGAAAGAGATGGAGATGAGGGAGAATGACAGAGCAGAGTCTAAGCAGCTAGACTAGAGGGCCTCTGTGTTAGTCCTCTAAATGCTTGACAAACAGTTGAGTGGGCCCTCCAGCAGGATATGACCACACCGAACATCAACACATACTGGATTCCTCTGAAATTACACATCTGTTCGTTCAGGAAATAGCTACAGTATTTTTCCCCATCCTTTTAAGACTTTTTCTAGCATTCATGTCAAACATACTGTATAGTTATGTACAGTTGAAGTCGGAAGTTTACATACACTTAGGTTGAAGTCATTTTTCAACCACTCCACAGATTTCATTTGAACAAACTATAGTTTTGGCAAGTCGGTTAGGACATCTACTTTCTATTCTTCCAACAATTGTTTACAGACAGATTATTTCACTTATAATTCACTATATCACAATTCAGTGGGTCAGAAGTTTACATACACTAAGTTGACTGTGCCTTTAAACAACTTGCAAATCCAGAAAATTATTTACGGCTTTAGAAGTTTCTGATAGGCTAATCAACATCATTTGAGTCAATTGGAGGTGTACCTGTGGATGTATTTCAAGGCCTACCTTCAAACTCAGTGCCTCTTTGCTCAACATCATGGGAAAATCAAAAGAAATCAGCCAAGACCTCAGATAAAATATTGTAGGCCTCCACAAGTCTGGTTCATCCTTGGGAGCAATTTCCAAATGCCTGAATGTACCACGTTCATCTGTACAAACAATAGTACGCAAGTATAAACACTATGGGACCACGCAGCCATCATACCGCTCAGGAAGGAGACGCGTTCTGTCTGAACGTACTTTGGTGCAAAAGTGCAAATCAATCCCAGAACAACAGCAAAGGACCTTGTGAAGATGCAGGTACAAAAGTATCTATATCCACAGTAAAACGAGTCCTATATCGACATAACCTGAAAGGCCGCTCAGAATGGAAGAACCCTCTGCTCCAAAACCGCCATTAAAAATGCAAGACTACGGTTTGCAACTGCACATGGGGACCAAGATCGTACTTTTTGGAGAAAAGTCCTTTGGTCTGAACTGTTTGGCCATAATGACCATCGTTATGTTTTGAGGAAAAAGGGGGAAGCTTGCAAGCCGAAGAACACCATCCCAACCGTGAAGCACAGGGGTGGCAGCATCATGTTGTGGGGGTGCTTTGCTGCAGGAGGGACTGGTGCACTTCACAAAATAGATGGCATCATGAGGAAGAAAAATTATGTGGATATATTGAAGCAACATCTCAAGACATCAGTCAGGAAGTTGGTCGCTTGGTTGCAAATGGACAATGACCCCAAGCATACTTCCAAAGTTGTGGCAAAATGGCTTAAGGACAACAAAGTCAAGGTATTTGAGAGGCCATCACAAAGCCCTGACCTCAATCCTATAGAACATTTGTGGGCAGAACGAAAAAAGCGTGTGAGAGCAAGGAGGCCTATAAACCTGACTTAATTACACCAGTTCTGTCAGGAGGAATTGGCCAAAATTCACCCAACTTATTGTGGGAAGCTTGTGGAAGGCTACCTGAAACGTTTGACCCAAGTTAAACAATTTAAAGGCAATACTACCAAATACTAATTGAGTGTATGTAAACTTCTGACCCACTGGGAATTTAATGAAAGAAATAAAAGCTGAAATAAATCATTCTCTCTACTATTATTCTGATATTTCACATTCTTAAAATAAAGTGGTGATCTTAACTGGCAGGGAATTTTTACTAGGATTAAATGTCAGGAATTGTGAAACTGAGTTTAAATGTATTTGGCTAAGGTGTATGTAAACCTTCGACTTCAGCTGTACGTTTGAAAAAAGAAGTTGTTCTCTCTTATTTAAGCCTACATTTTATCCAATAATATGTTCATGCTTATAAATTCTTAATTCATCATTCTTAAACATAGCCTGCAAGTCAGTAAGTATCCATCTAGACGTTTGACCTACCTTATAACCCTGACTAGTCCATGGAACGCCTTGTCAACATTCATAGGAGGATCTTTGGCACTTGTCTCAATGTATGTAATCTATAAAGAAAAAACACATTGATCAAACATTGCCAGGAAAGACGACATAGTACACAAGCAAACATCAAGTAGTCTCTGATTTAAAAAGTTCTACATCTGCACCATCGAGTGCATCTTGACTGGTAGCATCACTGCCTGGTATTGCAGCTGCTCGGCCTCCGATCGGCCCTGTATATCCCTAGGGCCAAGCTTCCTGCCATCCAGGACCTCTATAACAGGCGGTGTCAGAGGAAGGCCCTAAAAATGGCCAAAGACTCCAGACACCCTAGTTATAGACTGTTCTCTCTGATACCGCATGGCAAGCAGTACCGGAGCGCCAAGTCTAGGTCCAAAAGGCTTTTTAACAGCTTCTACCCCGAAGCCAAACGACTGCTGACCTGGACTATTTACATTAACCCTCTCCCCCTTTCTTACGCTGCTGCTACTCGCTGTTTATTATCTATGCATAGTCACTTTACCCCTATCTACATGTACATATTACCTCAAATACCTCGACTAACCTGTACCCCCACACATTGACTTGGTACCGGTACCCCTCGTTATGGTTTATTGTTACTTTTTTACTTGAGTTTATTTAGTCAATATTTCTTTAACTCTTATTTGTCTTAAAAATGCATTGTAGGTTAAGGGCTTGTAACTAAGCCTTTCACGGTAAGGTCTATACCTGTTGTATTCGGCGCAGGTGACAAATAAAATGTGATTTGTCTTGAGTTAGCTAGTGCCACAAGGTAAAGGTATTTTTCTAACCATTTGACCTGACCACGAAAGATTCTTGGCCATAACTAGGTTATACAGTAACTAGGGTTCTGAGTTTATTTCCTGGTCAGAAAAAACTATCCATGAGTCCCTATCAAAAGTACATTAATCAATTTGGACATTGAACTACATCAAACAAGACATTAAAAACAAAGGATTTAGACATCAAGCGGTCCCATAATGCTGCCCCACTCCTTGTCGGAAGTAACACTGCACTCACGCTGTGTTTGGCAGCCATTTCCTGCCCCTGGTCGCTGGCGATTTTGCGGAGGTGCACCAAGTCCACCTTATTGGCCACCAGCACCATGGGGAACGCCTCCCTGAAGGAGAGAAGGAGAGAAGGAGGACTGAGGAACAGAGGCATCTTCTATCCCACCACTACACAGCTGATGATCTGACTGGAATTCCACTGGGCAAAAATTGGTTGAGTCAACGCTGTTTCCACGTCACTTGAACCCCCCCAAAAATATGTGATGACGTTGAATCAACGTGAAAAACTGATTGGATTTGCAAAAAGTCATCAACGTAAGGGCATTTTGTATTTTTTCAACCCATTTTTAAGCTAAATCCAATGACATTTTTTGTTTATTTCACATTTAATTCACGTTAGTTAACAACCAAATCTAAATCAAAACTAGATGTTGAACTGTCTGTTCCCAGAGGCATGGAAACACTGGCTG
Source organism: Thymallus thymallus (assembly GCA_023634145.1). Classification (NCBI taxonomy): domain Eukaryota; kingdom Metazoa; phylum Chordata; class Actinopteri; order Salmoniformes; family Salmonidae; genus Thymallus; species Thymallus thymallus. The sequence goes on along the minus strand of CM042407.1, from coordinate 34,123,564 downwards.
AGGACGGAGTTGTTTGTTGTAATTCTTTGTGAACAAGAGATACAATAGAGAACAGAATTACTATACGCTGTATAGATGAACCCTTTACCAGTGAGTGTTAAAGGGAAGACAAAACATTGAGGCAGACAACTCAGCGCAGTAGCAGCAGTCCAATGTATGAGTCTGGCCCATGAGGCACGCATCATACCAAGAGCTGGGCCTCACCTGTCCTTCACCCTGAGGATGAGCTGGTGGAAGCGGTCCACGTGTTCAAAGCTGGCCTTGTCTGTCACAGAGAACACGATGAGGAAGCCGTCCCCCGTCCTCATGTACTGCTCCCTCATAGCACTGAACTCCTCCTGGCCTGCCGTGTCCAGCACTGCAATTACACACAGAGGTACCAATGTTACAGCACTGTGCAACTACACACATACAGGTACCAACGTTACAGCACTGTGCAATGACACACATAGAGCTACCAATGTTACAGCACTGTGCAATGACACACATAGAGCTACCAATGTTACAGCAAGGGGTGAAAGTAAGACGGTGTGGTCCGGTGGCCCGGCAAAATAAATAGTGGGGTACGCCTATCACAATAGGCGTACCCCCTCTGAAAAAAAACAGCAGGAACCAAATAGAGTTGTTGCGAAATTGTACACACGACATTAAGTCATGGTTATCTTTACATTTTTTAAAACTAAATGAAGAGAAAACTGAAGTTGTGTGGTTTGGAGCTCCAAATAATCTTGATGATCTGGGCGATTTGGCCCCCTTTTGTAAGCCATTAGTCCGAAATCTAGGTGTCCTTTTCGACAGTGATCTTAAGTTTGAGAGACAGATTTATTCTGTTGTTAAGTCTTGTTTCTATTATCTGAAATTAATAGCGAAAGTGAAACCATTTCTGCCTACTAGTGATCTCGAAAAGCTCATTCATGCATTTATATTTACAAGACTAGATTATTGCAATGCGTTATATGTCGGCATAAATAAAACACTGATAAATCGCTTACAATTAGTTCAAAATGCCGCTGCAAGACTTTTGACGGGTACTCGTAAGCGAGACCACATTACCCCAGTATTGAGCTCTTTAAATTGGCTACCAATTGACTACAGAATAAATCTCAAAATTTAAATTTTTGTTCACAAATCACTGCATGGTATGGCTCCATTGTACCTTGTAAATCTTATTAAGAAATACGAACCAAAACGGTCCTTGAGGTCAGCTGACCAGCTGGTTTTAACGACTCCAAGAACAAAGCGGAGAAGTGGAGATCGAGCATTTGTAGCGATAGCTCCTAAACTCTGGAATGATCTACCACCTTTTATCAGATTGGAACGTACATTTACTGTTTTTAAACATAAGCTTACAGAATACCTCCTAGCTCTAGCATTTGATGGGGTTTAGTAGTTGCATTTGTAGGTTTATCAAACTGAGGGGTTTATTTTATTTTATTTCATTGATATTTTATGTGGTGTTAATGATGTATGTTGTCATGATTGTTTATGTGTTTGTACAGCACTTTGTTCAATGACAAGTTGTGTAAAAGTGCTTAATAAATAAAATAAACAAACAAACAAACAATAATTAAAACAAAATATCAAGAAAACTGTAGGCTATTACACCATTATTTATCATTACCCCATGTCAGAGGCGTGTACACATAGGTCTACTTTCACACCTGGTTACAGCACTGTTCAATAATATACATACAGGTCTGGTACCAGTGTTACAGCACTGTTCAATAATACATATACAGGACATGTACCAGTGTTACAGCACTGTTCAATAATATACATACAGGTCTGGTACCAGTGTTACAGCACTGGTCAATAATATACATACAGGTCTGGTACCAGTGTTACAGCACTGTTCAATAATATACATACAGGTCTGGTACCAGTGTTACAGCACTGTTCAATAATACACATACAGGACAGGTACTAGTGTTACAGCACTGTTCAATAATATACATACAGGTCTGGTACCAGTGTTACAGCACTGTTCAATAATACATATACAGGACAGGTACTAGTGTTACAGCACTGTTCAATAACATACATAGACACTGTGTAATAACACACACAGGCAGTGTGTAATAACACATAGGCACTGTGTAATAACACACATAGGCACTGCGTAATAACACACATACACTGTAATAACACACATAGGCCCTGTGTAATAACACACATAGGCACTGTGTAATAACACAGAGAGACTATGTAATAACACACATAGGCACTGCGTAATAACACACACACTGTGTAATAACACACAGACACTGTGTAATAACACACAGGCACTGTGTAATAATACACATTGGCACTGTGTAATAACACACATAGGCACTGTGTAATAACACAGACACTGTGTAATAACACACATAGGCACTGTGAAATAACACACATAGGCACTGTGTAATAACACACATAGGCACTGTGAAATAACACACATAAACACTGTGAAATAACACACATAAACACTGTGTAATAACACACAGGCACTGTGTAATAACACACATAGGCACTGTGTAATAACACACATAGGCACTGTGTAATAACACAGACACTGTGTAATAACACAAATAGGCACTGTGTAATAACACACATAGGCACTGTGTAATAACACACATAGACATTGTGTAATAACACACATAGGCACTGTGTAATAACACATATAGGCACTGTGAAATAGCACACATAGGCACTGTGTAATAACACAGACACTGTGAAATAACACACAGACACTGTGTAATAACACACAGGCACTGTGTAATAACACATAGGCACTGTGTAATAACACACATAAGCACTGTGTAATAACACAGACACTGTGTAATAACACACATAGGCACTGTGTAATAACACACATAGGCACTGTGTAATAACACACATAGGCACTGTGTAATAACACACATAGGCACTGTGTAATAACACACATAGGCACTGTGTAATAACACAGACACTGTAATAACACACATAGGCACTGTGTAATAACACACATATATCAAGAAAACTGTAGGCTATTACACCATTATTTATCATTACCCCATGTCAGAGGCGTGTACACATAGGTCTACTTTCACACCTGGTTACAGCACTGTTCAATAATATACATACAGGTCTGGTACCAGTGTTACAGCACTGTTCAATGATACATATACAGGACATGTACCAGTGTTACAGCACTGTTCAATAATATACATACAGGTCTGGTACCAGTGTTACAGCACTGGTCAATAATATACATACAGGTCTGGTACCAGTGTTACAGCACTGTTCAATAATACATATACAGGACATGTACCAGTGTTACAGCACTGTTCAATAATATACATACAGGTCTGGTACCAGTGTTACAGCACTGGTCAATAATATACATACAGGTCTGGTACCAGTGTTACAGCACTGTTCAATAATACACATACAGGACAGGTACTAGTGTTACAGCACTGTTCAATAATATACATACAGGTCTGGTACCAGTGTTACAGCACTGTTCAATAATACATATACAGGACAGGTACTAGTGTTACAGCACTGTTCAATAACATACATAGACACTGTGTAATAACACACACAGGCAGTGTGTAATAACACATAGGCACTGTGTAATAACACACATAGGCACTGCGTAATAACACACATACACTGTAATAACACACATAGGCCCTGTGTAATAACACACATAGGCACTGTGTAATAACACACATAGGCACTGCGTAATAACACACATAGGCACTGTGTAATAACACAGACACTGTGTAAAAACACACATAGGCACTGTGTAATAACACACATAGACACTGTGTAATAACACACATAGGCACTGTGTAATAACACACATAGGCACTGTGAAATAACACACATAGGCACTGTGTAATAACACAGACACTGTGAAATAACACACATAGACACTGTGTAATAACACACAGGCACTGTGTAATAACACACATAGGCACTGTGTAATAACACACATAGGCACTGTGTAATAACACAGACACTGTGTAATTACACACATAGGCACTGTGTAATAACACACATAGGCACTGTGAAATAACACACATAGGCACTGTGTAATAACACACATAGGCACTGTGTAATAACACAGACACTGTGAAATAACACACATAAACACTGTGTAATAACACACATAGGCACTGTGTAATAACACACATAGGCACTGTGTAATAACACACATAGGCACTGTGTAATAACACAGACACTGTGTAATAACACACATAGGCACTGTGTAATAACACACATAGGCACTGTGTAATAACACACATAGACACTGTGTAATAACACACATAGGCACTGTGTAATAACACACATAGGCACTGTGTAATAACACACATAGGCACTGTGTAATAACACAGACACTGTGTAATAACACACATAGGCACTGTGTAATAACACACATAGGCACTGTGTAATAACACACATAGACACTGTGTAATAACACACATAGGCACTGTGTAATAACACACATAGGCACTGTGAAATAACACACATAGGCACTGTGTAATAACACAGACACTGTGAAATAACACACAGACACTGTGTAATAACACACAGGCACTGTGTAATAACACACATAGGCACTGTGTAATAACACACATAAGCACTGTGTAATAACACAGACACTGTGTAATAACACACATAGGCACTGTGTAATAACACACATAGGCACTGTGTAATAACACACATAGGCACTGTGTAATAACACACATAGGCACTGTGTAATAACACACAGGCACTGTGTAATAACACACATAGGCACTGTGTAATAACACAGATACTGTAATAACACACATAGGCACTGTGTAATAACACACATATATCAAGAAAACTGTAGGCTATTACACCATTATTTATCATTACCCCATGTCAGAGGCGTGTACACATAGGTCTACTTTCACACCTGGTTACAGCACTGTTCAATAATATACATACAGGTCTGGTACCAGTGTTACAGCACTGTTCAATAATACATATACAGGACATGTACCAGTGTTACAGCACTGTTCAATAATATACATACAGGTCTGGTACCAGTGTTACAGCACTGGTCAATAATATACATACAGGTCTGGTACCAGTGTTACAGCACTGTTCAATAATACACATACAGGACAGGTACTAGTGTTACAGCACTGTTCAATAATATACATACAGGTCTGGTACCAGTGTTACAGCACTGTTCAATAATACATATACAGGACAGGTACTAGTGTTACAGCACTGTTCAATAACATACATAGACACTGTGTAATAACACACACAGGCAGTGTGTAATAACACATAGGCACTGTGTAATAACACACATAGGCACTGCGTAATAACACACATACACTGTAATAACACACATAGGCCCTGTGTAATAACACACATAGGCACTGTGTAATAACACACATAGGCACTGCGTAATAACACACATAGGCACTGTGTAATAACACAGACACTGTGTAAAAACACACATAGGCACTGTGTAATAACACACATAGACACTGTGTAATAACATACATAGGCACTGTGTAATAACACACATAGGCACTGTGAAATAACACACATAGGCACTGTGTAATAACACAGACACTGTGAAATAACACACATAGACACTGTGTAATAACACACAGGCACTGTGTAATAACACACATAGGCACTGTGTAATAACACACATACACACTGTGTAATCAATTGCAAAATATCTAGCTAAAAAACAAATGCACATTATGGGTGTAATTCACAAGGTCTAAATCTGTTAAACTATATGGGAATACTGTGCTACAATATGTTTAATTAACATTTTAAACAGAATTAATAAAGGACACGACCAGCACCCCCAACCCTGAGAATAGAGGAGAAAATGTATCCCTACCGTCCAGGATGGCCCACTGTCCGTCTATCTCTGTGTGTTTCAGGTAGGAGTCCTCGATGGTGGGGTCGTAGTCAGACACAAAGATCTTCTGAAAGAACTGGATGGTGAGAGCGCTCTTCCCCACCCCTCCGTCCCCCACCACCACCAGCTTGTACGTGGGGAGGTTGTCGCTAGGGACCGCGCTGCTGGTTGCCATGGTGACAGGCAGCTGGCTACACCTGGAACACGGCAGGAGGGGAGGGAGGAAGGGAGGGAGGGAGGGATGCAGGGAGCAAGGCAGGGAGGGAGGGAGGGAGGGAGGGAAAGGAGCGCAAGATAGAGTTAGACTGCCACTGGTGCTAATTCATTGCCAGGGAGACCAGACTACACAGAGAACCATGCATCAAACACTAGCCCCCTCAGAGAGAAAGAACATCAGCTAGCTTTCGACACCTCCGTCAATCTCAGCTAGAGGGGCTTCCAGAAAATGCTGTAGTAAAGGACATGGAATCGATGTGTGTAATGTGTCTTAATACTGTACTAAACCAAAGAACTGGAGCAGATAGAGGCTACTGACCGAGCTGGAGAAAAAACACCCTGGTCACTGATTGGCTGTCTGTTTGAGGAAGTGCCTTGCACAGCACAGCCATCCAATCAGTGGTGTAATGGAGAGGCTCTCCTTCCCACTTCTGTTTTCTCCTTCTTCTGAGACTGCCAGAATAGCATGCATTACCAACCACTCTCCCAGCACCATTAGGCGCAAGGGAAATACGGTCTAGACATATGGATTACTGTGCTTTGTAATTATGGCTTTCAGAAAAAAAATTCACCGCCTGTTACTTTTCTCTAAAAGAATAGACTATATAGCAGCTGTCGTGGTGCATTTTCACCAGCTTCCCACCAAAAAAAACAGATTCAGATTCACTGACCATTTCTGTTTATTCTTCTGTCACTTGAAAACATTTTCCCTCCCTCACTTTCTTTAAATGGTTGTTTTTCTACTGTGACTTGGTCGTTGAGAAATATGGACATTACAGCACATAAGTGCTCTGTTGTCTTGTGTGTGGGCATTCTTTCATTAAGATTATGCTGTAATGGCAAAAGGCAACAGCTTTCACAAGACATGGCAAGCAACTAAGATAGTGGGTAGAAAACAGGATGTGGGTAGAGGCTATTGGTAGAGGGCAGGCTGTGGATAGAGGCTGTGAGTAGAGGACAAGCTGTGGGTAGAGGACAGGCTGTGGGTAGAAAACAGGATGTGGGTAGAGGACAGGCTGTGGGTAGAAAACAGGATGTGGATAGAGGACAGGCTGTGGGTACAAAACAGGATGTGGATAGAGGCTGTGGGTAGAGGCCAAGCTGTGGGTAGAGGACAGGCTGTGGGTAGAAAACAGGATGTGGGTAGAGGCTATTGGTAGAGGGCAGGCTGTGGATAGAGGCTGTGGGTAGAGGACAAGCTGTGGGTAGAGGACAGGCTGTGGGTAGAGGACAGGCTGTGGGTAGAGGACAAGCTGTGGGTAGAGGACAAGCTGTGGGTAGAGGACAGGCTGTGGGTAGAAAACAGGATGTGGGTAGAGGACAGGCTGTGGGTAGAAAACAGGATGTGGATAGAGGACAGGCTGTGGGTAGAAAACAGGATGTGGATAGAGGCTGTGGGTAGAGGCCAAGCTGTGGGTAGAGGACAGGCTGTGGGTAGAAAACAGGATGTGGGTAGAAAACAGGCTGTGGGTAGAGGCTGTGGGTAGAGACTGTGGGTAGAAGCTGTGGGTAGATGCTGTGGGTAGATGCTGTGGGTAGAGGACAGGCTGTGGGTAAAGGCTATGGGTAGAGGCCAGACTGTGGGTAGAAGCCAGACTGTGGGTAGAGGCTATGGGTAGAGGACATGGATAGAGGACAGGCTTTTGGTAGAGGCTGTGGATAGAGGCCAGGCTGTGGGTGGAGGACAGGCTGTGGATAGAGGACGTGGGTAGAGGACAGGCTGTGGCTTAGAGGCTGTGGGTAAAGGACAGGCTGTGGATAGAGGCTGTGGGTAGACGACAGGCTGTGGGTTAAAGGCTGTGATCTCCCCCCTCTTCAAAAGGGGGAGACACTCTAGACCCAAACTGTTATAGACCTATATCCATCCTGCCCTGCCTTTCTAAAGTCTCCAAAAGCCAAGTTAACGAACAGATAACTGACCACTTCGAATCCCACCGTACCTTCTCTGCTATGCAATCTGGTTTCCGAGCTGGTCATGGGTGCACCTCAGCTACGCTCAAGGTACTAAACGATATCATAACCGCCATCGATAGAAGACAGTACTGTGCAGCCGTCTTCATCGACCTGGCCAAGGCTTTCGACTCTGTCAATCACCGCATTCTTATTGGCAGACTCAACAGCCTTGGTTTCTCAAGTGACTGCCTTGCCTGGTTCTCCAACTACTTCTCAGACAGAGTTCAGTTTGTCAAATCGGAGGGCCTATTGTCCGATCCTCTGGCAGTCTCTATGCGGGTGCCACAGGGTTCAATACTTGGGCCAACCCTTTTCTCTATATACATCAACGATGTCGCTCTCGCTGCTGGTGACTCTCTGATCTGTACGCAGACGACACCATTCTGTATACATCTGGCCCCTCTTTGGATACTGTGTTAATTAACCTTCAAACAAGCTTCAATGCCATACAACACTCCTTCCGTGGCCTCCAACTGCTCTTAAATGCTAGTAAAACTAAATGCATGCTTTTCTATCGAACGATGCCCGCACCCGCCCACCGGACTATCATCACTACTCTCGACGGGTCTGACTTAGAATACGTGGACACCTACAAATACCTAGGTGTCTGGTTAGACTGTAAACTCAATTTCCAGTCTCACATTAACCATCTCCAATCCAAAATTACAGTCGTATGAAAAAGTTTGGGCACCCCTCTGAGGCTGCATAATAATTCATTTTCGTCACAGAAAATGATCACAGTGGCATGCCATTCATTTTCTAATAAAAGCTGAGTACTGGGGTATTGTCCAGACAAAGATTTTTAGTGTAGCAATATTAAGTTGTATGAAATTAAATCAGATGTGAAAAATAGGCTATGCTAAAATTTGGGCACCCTTGTCATTCTGTTGATTTGAATACCTGTAACTACTTAGCACTGATTAATTGGAACACACAATTGGTTTGGTGAGCTCATTAAGCCTTGAACTTCATAGACAAGTGCATCCAATCATGAGAAAAGGTATTTAAGGTTGCCAATTGCAAGTTGTTGTTCTCTTTGACTCTCCTCTGAAGAGTGGCAACATGGGGGCCTCTCAAATGACTCTCAAATGACCTGAAAACAAAGATTGTTCAACATTATGGTTTAGGGGAAGGCTACAAAAAGCTATCGCAGAGATGTAAGCTGTCAGTGTCCACTGTGAGGAACATAGTGAGGAAATGGAAGACCACAGGCACAGCTCTTGTTAAGGCCAGAAGTGGCAGGCCAAGTAAAATATCGTAGAGGCAAAGGCGAAGGATGGTGAGAACGGTCAAAAACAGCCCACAGACCACCTCCAAAGACCAACAACATCATCTTGCTGCAGATGGTGTCACTGTGCATTGTTCAACAATTCAGCGCACTTGGCACAAGGAGAAGCTGTACGGGAGAGTGATGCGGAAGAAGCCTTTTCTGCACACACGCCACAAACAGAGTCGCTTGAGGTATGCAAACGCAAATTTGGACAAGCCAGCTTCATTTTGGAATATGGTGCTGTGGACTGATGAAACAAAGATTGAGTTATTTGGTCATAACAAGGGGCGTTATGCATGGCGGCAAAAGAACACAGCGTTCCAAGAAAAACACTTGCTACCCACAGTAATATTTGGTGGGGGTTCCATCATGCTGTGGGGCTGTGTGGCCAGTGCCGGTACTGGGAATCTTGTTAAAGTTTAGGGTCGCATGGATTCCACTCAATATCAGCAGATTCTTGGGAATAATGTTGAAGAATCAGTCACAAAGTTGAAGTTACGCCGGGGCTGGATATTTCAACAAGACAACGACCGAAAACACTGCTCAAAATCTACCCGGGCATTTATGCAGAGGAACAAGTACAATGTTCTGGAATGGCCATCCCAGTCCCCAGACCTGAATATCATTGAGAATCTGTGGGATGATTTGAAGCGGGCTGTCCATGCTCGGCAACCATCAAACCTAACTGAACTGGAGATGTTTTGTAAGGAGGAATGGTCCAAAATACCTTCATCCAGAATCCAGACACTCATTAGAGGCTATAGGAAGCATCTAGAGGCTGTTATTTTAGCAAAAGGAGGCTCTACTAAATATTGATGTGATTTTTCTGTTGGGGTGCCCAAATTTATGCACCTGTCTAATTTCGTTTTGATGCATATTGCACATTTTCTGTTAATCCAATAAACCTCATTTCACTACTGAAATATTAAGTGTCCATCAGTTATTTGATAGATCAAAATGAAATCGCTTCCTATTTAGCAACAAAGCCTCCTTCAAATGAAAAAAATATATATAAAAAAAAAGAGGAAAGGCTGTGGGTGGAGGACAGGCTGTGGTTAGAGGCTGTGGGTTGAGGACAGGCTGTGGGTTAGAGGCTGTGGTTAGAGGCTGTGGGTTGAGGACAGGCTGTGGGTTAGAGGCTGTGGTTAGAGGCTGTGGGTTGAGGACAGGCTGTGGGTTAGAGGCTGTGGTTAGAGGACAGGCTGTGGGTGGAAGACAGGCTGTGGTTAGAGGACAGGCTGTGGGTAAAGGACAGGCTGTGGGTAGAGGACAGGCTGTGGGTAGAGGACAGGCTGTGGTTAGAGGCCAGGCTGATGGCAGAGGACAGGCTGTGGGCGGAGGACAGGATGTGGGCGGAGGACAGGCTGTGGGCAGAGGACAGGCTGTGGGTAGAGGACAGGCTGTGGGTAGAGGACAGGCTGTGGGTAGAGGACAGGCTGTGGGTGGAGGACAGGCTGTGGATAGAGGACAGGCTGTGGTTAGAGGAGAGGCTGTGGGTAGAGGACAGGCTGTGGGTGGAGGACAGGCTGTGGTTAGAGGAGAGGCTGTGGTTAGAGGAGAGGCTGTGGGTAGAGCCTGTGGGTAGAGGACAGGCTGTGGGTAGATGCTGTAGGTAGAAGCTGTGGGTTGAAGACAGAATGTGTGTAAAGGACATGGCTTAGATACAGCGGGTGAATAAGTATTGAACACGTCACCATTTTTCTCAGTAAATATATTTCCAAAGGTGCTATTGGCATGAAATTTTCACCAGATGTTGGTAACAACCCAAGTAATCCATACATACAAAGAAACCAAAACAAATAAGTTCAGAAATTAAGTTATGTGTAATAATGTGAAATGACACAGGGAAAAAGTATTGAACACATGAAGAAAGGGAGGTGCAAAAAGGCATGGAAAGCCAAGACAACAGCTGAAAACTATCAGTAATTAAAAAGCAATCCAGCCCCCTGTCAGTGCAAATTAATATCAGCTGGTTCAGTCCCAACTGATGGCCTACAAAAAGGTCTCATTGCCAAGGTGTCACACAAGACACATCTCATGATGGCTAAAAGCAAAGAGCTGTCTCAAGACCTTCGCAACCTAATTGTTGCAAAACATAATGATGGTATTGGTTATAGGCGCATGTCTAAGCTTCTGAATGTTCCAGTGAGCACTGTTGGGGCCATAATACGGAAGTGGAAAGACAATCATTTCACCATAAATTTGCCTCGACCAGGTGCTCCTCGCAAGATTTCTGACAGAGGAGTGAAAAGAATAATCAGAAGAGTTGTCCAAGAGCCAAGGACCACTTGTGGAGAGCTTCAAAAAGACCTGCAATTAGCAGGTACTGTTGTCTCAAAGAAAACAGTAAGTAATGCACTCCACCGCCATGGCCTGTATGCACGCTCACCACGCAAGACTCCATTGCTGAAACAAAAGCATGTTGAAGCTCGTTTAAAGTTTGCTGCACAACATTTGGGAAAGCCAGTGAAATACTGGGAGAATATAGTGTGGTCAGATGAGAGCAAAATGGAACTGTTTGGATGTCATAATACACACCATGTTTGGAGGAGAAATGGCACTGCACATCACCCTAAAAACACCATACCAACAGTGAAGTTTGGAGGTGGGAACATCATGGTGTGGGGCTGCTTTTCAGCAAATGGTACTGGCAAACTTCACATAATTGAAGGAAGGATGAATGGGCAAATTTACCGAGACATTCTTGACAAAAATCTGCTGCCATTTACCAGGATGATGAAGATGAAACGAGGGTGGACATTTCAGCAAGACAATGATCCCAAACACACAGCCAAGGAAACTCTCAATTGGTTTCAAAGAAAGAAAATAAAGCTGCTAGAATGGCCCAGCCAATCACCTGACTTAAATCCCATTGAAAATCTAAGGAAAGAACTGAAGATCAAGATTCATAGAAGAGGCCCACGGAACCTTCAAGATTTGAAGACTGTTTGTGTGGAAGAATGGGCCAAAATCACACCAGAGCAATGCATGCGACTAGTTTCTCCATACAGGAGGTGTCTTGAAGCTGTCATTACCAACAAAGGCTTTTGTACAAAGTGTTAAATAAATATCAGTAAATGTGTTCAATACTTTTTCCCTGTGTCCCTGTGAAAATGTCATGTCAATAGCACCTTTGGAAATATATTTACTGAGAAAAATGGTGACGTGTTCAATACTTATTTCACCCGCTGTAGGTCACAGCCCAGGTTACATGGCAAGGACACAGCCCAAGATGTGTGATACAGATAGGACCCGTTAAAATCAGTTGTATTTTTTGCCTGATTCCATTTTTTTTCAGGGTTTTGCTCTCAAAATCACACTTTTTTTTGTTGAAAAAAAACATAATTGGATGTTCCAAGTACACAACTATGTTTAAACCACATTAGGTGACCATTTTTTAGGTCTAGAATTTCTGGGGGAAATTAATCAAATGGCCACAGGAACTATTTACATTGACACACATTGACTTGGTACAGGTACCGCCTGTATATAGCCTCTGTATTGTTATTTTATTGTGTTAATATTTACTAATATAAAAATAAAAAGTGTCTTATCTCTATTTCTTGAACTGCATTGTTGGTTAAGGGCTTGTAAGTAAGCATTTCACTGTAAGGTCTACACCTGTTGTGTTCGGCACATGTGACAAATATAATTTTATTTTGATTTGAAGTTCAATACTTACATTTTTTGTTTTATTTAACCTTTATTTAACTAGGCAAGTCAGTTAAGAACAAATTCTTATTTACAATGACGGCCTACCCCAGCCTCCCCTAACCCGGACGACACTATGCCAATTGTGCGCCGCCCTATGGGACTCCCGATCAAGGCCAGTTGTGATACAGCCTGGGATCGAACCAGGGTCTGCAGTGACCCCTCTAGCACTAAGTTGCAGTGCCTTAGACCGCTGCGCCACTCTGGAGCCAATACAATTTTGAATATTGTTGAATTCCGTTTTAATGTCTGGATTCCGTGATTCTGTCCTAGTTCTCCACACCGTGCATACAGCGAGTGAGTAGAGGACAGCCCGGACTCAGCCCGGGCTGTGGGCAGAGAACAGCCCAGGCTCAGCCCAGGCAGCGGGTAGAAAACAGCCCAGGCTCAGCCCAGGCAGTGGGTAGAGGACAGTCCAGGCTCAGCCCAGGCAGTGGGTAGAGGACAGTCCAGGCTCAGCCCAGGCTCAGCCCAGGCAGTGTGTAGAGGACAGTCCAGGCTCAGCCCAGGCAGTGGGTAGAGGACAGTCCAGGCTCAGCCCAGGCTCAGCCCAGGCAGTGGGTAGAGAACAGTCCAGGCTCAGCCCAAGCAGTGGGTAGAGACCATGCCACTGGGTCGCAGGAAACAGCAGTCAGCTGGTGAAGGAAGCCTGCCCCTTCCTGTCCACACAATAAAGGGAAGGAAAGAGGCTTCCTTCCACAAGCGGCCCAGAAAGACCTTCCTTCCTCAAACGACCCAGACAGACCTTCCTTCCTCAAGTGGCCTAGAGAGACCTTCCTTCCTTTAGTGACACAGTCAGACCTTCCTTCCTCAAGCAACCCAGACAGACCTTCCTTCCTCAATCAACCCAGACAGACCTACCTTCATCATGCGGCCCAGACAGACCTTCCTTCCTCAAGCGGCCCAGACAGACCCCTGGAGAAGGATGTACTGGAAGATCTCCCTCCCTCACAAGGGAACAGCTAGCTAGAGGAACAACCTGCACACCCAAAACATACTGTACCACTTCATCAATCATTAATCAATCAATTCAAGTACAGCTGACCGCCCAATACATACCAATTTTATACCACTCAGGTCCAGCTCAGATCTGTCTCACTCATCTAGGATCCTCACCTGAGCACTGACTGCTGACTGCTCTGAACTGGACAGCCGTGTGCTCTGAACTGGACAGCTGTGTGCTCAATGTGCTCGGAACTCTAAACCACATCTGTCTCATTCTTTGAACCTGAACAGTACTTGTGCATTTCATATTTTGCCACTAAAAGACTGACTGACTAACTGTTGAGATGCCTCTTCATTGAATCAACGTAGGCCTACCTCACCTGGCTGCTGTCAGTGGACTTTATAGGTACATATAATGTACTTCAGAGCATAGATCCATGTCACATATCATAGAGTAACGCCTTATTAGAGTAATTTGGTTGACCCTGCCCAATTTACATGCCTAACATGCTTCTCTAAAACAAAACAAGAGTTCATGCTGCTTTGATCAAGTTAAAATTAAACATGCAGTACCTTCAGTGGCATTTCAACTTATCTGATCGACTGACAAGTGAAAAGCCTCCACCACCATGCTAATCTTGTTGCTGAATTATCTGGTGATTTCACTGGGCTATTAATAGTCAGATGAATATGTGTAGTCATATTGAATGCTGCTCAATGGTGGGTGACCTCATCCTATGATGTTGTGCCTGAAGAAATTCTGCAATGGTTATAATGCATCTATTCATAACATTCCTGGTTGAAATACAGTATGAGGTATAAACATTGTAACAAAGTAGATACATGTATCAGTCAAGATTGGTCTTGTGATGTTTTATCAAGTTATTATAGTTTTAATGAAAAGTAGATTCTACTACTGTTCACTTCCCCCCGGACATAACACGTCACAATACTATTTATGTTGTTTTGAAGTCGGGTGCTGTGTAAGAACCGAGTTGAAGCGCCTGGAAAATGTATTTTGTTGCTTCTTGAATGTCCAAATATTTTAGAGAAGTTTGCTACATCAAGCAATTTCCGCAAATGGAATATTGGCGTCCATTTCTCCAATCCAACAGAGGCCCCACAATGTTACCAAATGTACTACAGTTTACGTTGCAGAATCCAACTCAACAATTTTAATATTTACCAAAGCAGAGTAAAAACTTTACATGAAAAATATTTTCTAGGAATGTTTAAACAGCCTATAGTATATATGTGTAGCTGCCTACCCAACGGCGACAATTTCAGCAAATAACTTACCAATATGAGATCCGTTGACGTGAAAATAGATTACAGCACTTCACGTAGAAATATTTCTCATCCCTCTTTCTGTCCGTTACCTCAAAACATTGCCATCACATTGTGATGAGAATGCGCCTGTCATATTCTCGATTCGATGCAATCCGCTATGTAGCAAATCTTTATATCGCAACAGCTGATACTAAAAATAGAATGGTCTCCTAGGGGTGGATCCTTAAATTGGTTACAAATAAGGATCATCAGATTTTACTCTCTGCATTACATAATGACTGCTATTCAAATTTGTTCTAAATTAAAATAAAGAAATATGTTTCACAGAAACGTATTCTTTCTCCAAAATGTAGAAATCCAATTATTATTTTTAGGAATACACCTTTTTTGAAAAAGTGGACTGTTCCGTTATGTCTCGGCTCCCCCAGACTGGTTTGAATCAATGGTTTGAAGGGGTACTTCTGTCTAAAATCTAAAGTGGCGTCTCTGAGTAGCACATTTCGAATTAACATCAAAATATTTTGTAATTATTTTATTGACCATGAAACTTGATTAGTGGCAATTACAGTCTCTAGCCTAAGTCATTGTATTTCTATGGGTTTCTGATCAGTACATTTATGAATTCTAGGCAATTACAGTCACGTTTACAAAATGAAATTGAGAAAGGTAATCAGATGTGAGACTCAGATTACATTGATCGTGGAACAAATAATAGAGGTATACAAACTAGGGCAAACAATCAGGTAATCACAGCATCACTGATGTAATCACAGCATCACTGAGTGTGGAGAAGTTATGGTGTAGTGTAGTGATGCACTGATGTAACCACAGCATCACTGATGTAATCACAGCATTACTGATCTAATCACAGCATCACTTATGTAATCACAGCATTACTGATGTAATCACAGCAACACTGAGTGTGGAGAAGTTACAGTGTTGTGTAGTGATGCACTGATGTAATCACAGCATCACTGAGTGTGGAGAAGTTGCAGTGTCGTGTAGTGATGCACTGATGTAATCAAAGCATCACTGAGTGTGGAGAAGTTGCGGTGTCGTGTAGTGATGCACTGATGCAATCACAGCATCACTTAGTGGAGAAGTTGATGATGTAATCACAGCATCACTGATGTAATCACAGCATCACTGAGTGTGGAGAAGTTACAGTGTCGTGTAGTGATGCACTGATGTAATCACAGCATCACTGAGTGTGGAGAAGTTACGGTGTCGTGTAGTGCTGCACTGACGTAATCACAGCATCACTGAGTGTGGAGAAGTTGCGGTGTTGTGTAGTGATGCACTGATGTAATCACAGCATCACTGAGTGTGGAGAAGTTGCGGTGAGTGTAGTGATGCACTGATGTAATCATAGCATCACTGAGTGTGGAGAAGTTGAGGTGTGGTGTAGTGATGCACTGATGTAATCACAGCATCACTGAGTGTGGAGAAGTTGCGGTGTCGTGTAGTGATGCACTGATGTAATCACAGCATCACTGAGTGTGGAGAAGTTGTGGTGAGTGTAGTGATGCACTGATGTAATCACAGCATCACTGAGTGTGGAGAAGTTGCGGTGTCGTGTAGTGATGCACTGATGTAATCACAGCATCACTGAGTGGAGAAGTTGCGGTGTCGTGTAGTGATGCACTGATGTAATCACAGCATCACTGAATGTGGAGAAGTTGTGGTGAGTGTAGTGATGCACTGATGTAATCACAGCATCACTGAGTGTGGAGAAGTTGCGGTGTCGTGTAGTGATGCACTGATGTAATCACAGCATCACTGAGTGTGGAGAAGTTGTGGTGAGTGTAGTGATGCACTGATGTAATCACAGCTGCTTAATCAATCGGGAGGTGCCAGAAATTAAAAAAGTGGCATAAAGCAGTAGAGTAGAGGCACTTAGACAAGTTGCACACATAGCGAAATCAAATTGTATGCTAGGATCCCAGAAAAAAATATATTTTTATAAATACATTTCATGCAATTCTACATAATCCCTTTTCATCAGGAGCCATTTGCTTTCGAAACTGAGTTTTCCCTCAATTGTATTGTTTTGTCTGCATGCTGTTTTTTTCACTTACAGATTTGCCTCGCGTCCCCGACTGTAGGCTATTCGTTGTTATTGGGCTACGATCTACAGATAGGCTATTTAAAAAAATAAGCTATTGATCCTCTGTGGCTAAATTATAGGCCTTATCGTGGTGTAGTAGGGCTATTCTAAATTATTTAATTTATTTTCTAACAGACAGCAGAAATTATATAACTTCGGCAAAAGTATTTACGAAAGTATTTACATTTAGTTCCTTCTTAACCCTTCGTGCGATTCTATAAGGAAATAAATGATGAAGTGCAAAGCTGGAGAGATGAGAGTTGCAGGTTTATGTCTGTCAGAGCAGAGAGATCATATCAAGTGAATCTTATTTTAGTTATGTGAGAGATACTGGCACGCTTCTCACACAGCCACGGCCACGCGTTGGTCTCAAACATAGTTTGGAAGTTTGCGCAAAACATAAACCCTGGCCAGCCCCACTCTAATCAACTCTTAATATATTAGGACCAATATATTAGGACCGGGTGTGTATCCGGTAGAGAGAGAGAGAGAGAGAGAGAGAGAGAGAGAGAGAGAGAGAGAGAGATGGGTACAGTTGAAGTCGGAAGTTTACATACACCTTAGCCAAATACATTTAAACTCAGTTTTTCACAATTCCTGACATTTAATCCTAGTAAAAATTCCCTGTTTTAGGTAAGTTAGGATCACCACTTTATTTTAAGAATGTGAAATGTCAGAATAATAGCAGAGAGAATGATTTTTATCCCTGTGGGTCAGAAGTTTACATACACTCAATTAGTATTTGGTAGCATTGGTGAGAGAGAGAGAGAGAGAGAGAAAGAGAGAGAGAGAGAGAGAGAGAGAGAGAGAGAGAGAGAGAGAGAGAGAGAGAGAGAGAGAGAGAGAGAGAGAGAGACTAGATATATGGGTCTATCCTCCCATGAGGACAGACAACATTGTGTTCCTCTGGGAACCAGATTCAAATCAAATTGTATTTGTCACATGCACCGAAAACAGATGTCCTTTACCCACTCGCTGTATGCGCGGTGCGGAGAACCAGGACAGAATCACGTAATCCAGACATTAAAACGGAATTGTATTGGCTCCCCAGTGGCGCAGCGGTCTAAGGAACTGCACCTCAGTGCTAGAGGCGTCACTGCAGACCCTGGTTTGATCCCAGGCTGTATCACAACCGGCCGTGAATGGGAGTCCCATAGGCACACAGTGTCGTCCGGGTTAGGGGAGGCCGGGGTAGGCCGTCATTGTAAATAAGAATTTGTTCTTAACTAACTTGCCTAATTAAATAAAATTTAAATAAAACAAAAAATTCAAATCAAAATAAAATTATATTTGTCACATGCACAGAACACAACAGGTGTAGACCTTACCCGTGAAATACTTACTTACAAGCCCTTAACCAACAATGCAGAATGTTGTAAAAAGTAAGAAAATATTAGCAAAAAAAATATATAAAAAATTTAATAAACGAAAGTAACAAAAAAAAGTAACAAAACATTTTACAATAACCAGGCTATATACAGGGGTACCAGTATTGAGTCAATGTGCAGGGGTACAGGTTAGTCGAGGTAATTGAGGTAATATGTACTTACATGTAGGTAAGGGTAAAGTGACTATGCAGAGATAATAAACAGAGATTAGCAGCAGCGTAAAAAAGGGGGTCAATGCAAATAATCCAGGTAGCCATTTGATTAACTGTTTAGCAACAACTCTTAGGCTTTTACTTCCAGTTTATACATACTAAATACATTTTACGACCACAGTATAGTTTACCATAGTTATCTTTTCTTTGTTTATACACTCTTAGAAAAAAAAAGGGTTCCCATAGGAGAACCCTTTGAAGAACACTTTTTGGTTCCAGGCAGAAATATTTTGGGTTCCATGTAGAAACCTCTGTGTAAAGAGTTCTACGTGGAACTCAAAAAGGTTCTGCCTGGAACCAAAAAGGTTCTGCCTTCAACCAAAAATGGTTCTTCAAAGGGTTCTCCTTTGGGGACAGCCGAAGAACCCTTTTAGGTTATAGATAGCACCTTTACTTCTAAGAGTGTAGTCCCATCCTTCAGCTCCACTCAACCCCTCCCACCGATGAAAACATTTTTTGCTAAGAGTGATTCATTGATTGGCTATGACTTTTTAAATCACCCATTCCGGAACTTGGGACCAAAAACAAGTGGACAGTACCAAAACAAAAGCTGGGATGGTTGTATTCCCCATATACAGTGCATTCGGAAAGTATTCAGACCCCTTGACTTTTTCCACATTTTGTTACCTTATTCTAAAACTGATGGAATTGATTTTTTTCCCTCATCAATCTACACACAAATCCCCATAATGACAAAGCAAAAAAAGATTTTTAGAAAAGCAAATTTATTAAAAATAAAAACCTTAAATATCACATTTACATAAGTATTCAGACCCTTTACTCAGTACTTTGGCAGCGATTACAGCCTTGAGTTTTCTTGGGTATGATGCTACAAGCCTGTCTTTGTCTATTGTTGTGACTTCAAAATTCAAATTTATGCAGAAATCCAGGTAATTCCAAAGGGTTCACATACTTTTTCTTGCTACTGTTTGCTTAAAGCACTTTGCTTCCTCTTTCAAAATATTGTTTGGTGAATCATGGGTGACTCCGTCATTTGTAACAAGTTTCAGTAAATTCTTTTTGGTAGCATTTCTATGTTGAAGATAGAAAAGAAAGGTGAATTCCATCCAGTTTGCTTTATTTTTATAATATATTACAGTTGATCTTTCTTCAATAAGTTCATCCATTTATTTTTATTATCTATCTATGATACTGTTTCTATTGCTATCTATCTGTACTGTTAGTCTCTCTATTCCTTTCTTAATGTGGATTAGTTTGACTTAAATTGCTTTTGTTTTAAATATGAGTTTTGAATTGCATGGCCTCTAAAGGCACATTTAAAAGCGTCCCATACAACAAGGGAAAGGGAGATACCTAGTCAGTGTGGAGGCCATGCAATTCAAACAACTGAACCCAACCCTTCTGAATCAGAGTGGTGCGGGGGGCTGCCTTCTCGACATCCACGTCATCGGCGCCCGGGGAACAGTGGGTTAACTGCCTTGCTCAGGGGCAGAACGACAGATTTTTAACATGTCAGCTCGAGCATTTGATCTATCCACCTTTCGGTTACTGGCCCAACACCCCTACCCGCCCGGCTACCTGCTGCCGGCGGATCTGCTGTACCTACAGTACCAGTCAAAGGTTTAGACACACCTAATCAGTCAAGGGGTTTTCATTATTTTTACTATTTTCTACATTGTAGCATAATAGTGAAGACATCAAAACTATGAAATAACGCAACAGGACAATGAACCCTCCAGGCTTTGTAAGAGCTATTTGACCAAGAAGGAGAGTGATGGAGTGCTGCATCAGATGACCTGGCCTCCACAATCACCCGACCTCAACCCAATTGAGATGGTTTGGGATGAGTTGGACTGCAAAGTGAAGGAAAAAGCTCAGCTTTTTTTAAAAACTCAGTCAAGACTGTTTGAAAAGCATTCAAGGTTAATCTGGTTGAGAGAATGCCAAGAGTGTGCAAAGCTGTCATCAAGGCAAAGGGTGGCTATTTGAAGAATCTCAAATAAAATATATATTTTGGTAATTACATCATTCCATATGTGTTATTTCATAGTTCTGATGTCTTCACAATTATTCTACAATGTAGAAAATCGTAAAAATAAAGAAAAACCCTTGAATGAGTAGGTGTGTCCAAACTTTTGACTGGTACTGTATATATAAAAAAATATTGCATATCTTCATTTATTTCCACAATTAACGAATAGTATGCATAATTATGTTGGCAGTTCATATGAAGGATTGTTGCCTATAACCAGGATTGGCATTATAAAAATTACATTTTTGTCAAGCAGTAATTATTTTGGCAAACAATTATTGTGATTCATCCTGTATTGTCCCTAACATCATTTCCCCTTAGCAACAGATGTGGGATACACACACATACACACACACACACGCGCACACACACACGCGCACACACACACACACACACACACACACACACACACACACACACACACACACACACACACACACACACACACACACACACACTACCCTCTCTAACACCTACCCTCTGTAGTGCCTTGTGGTCGAATGCCGAGCAGTTGCCATACCAAGCGGTGATGCAACCAGTCAGGATGCTCTCGATGGTGCAGCTGTAGAACTTTTTTAGGATTTTTTTTTTAGGATCTTCCCCTTGAGGGGGAATAGGCATTAAAGTGTCTGGACAGTGTAATTACAATGTCACCCCCTGGATTGTTCTATATTGTGTCCACTTCATGAAAAACAAACACAACCCGAGGCGACCAAGACGTGAGAAACACCCTAAACTGCTGATATGAGATCAGATGATGTTCCTGACATTGTTCACACTGTTCACACTATAACACACTATATTTGACTCACAATTCTGGCAGCTTGGTATCTATCTATCTATCTATCTATCTATCTATCTATCTATCTATCTATCTATCTATCTATCTATCTATCTATCTATCTATCTATCTATCTATCAAAATGATCTTGGATTTTAGAGCTGTTAAGTTATATCTAGAACCTGAAATGGTTATTTGGCGGTCCCCATAGGAGAACCCTTTGAAAACCCTTTTTGGTTCCAGGTAGAACTCTTTTTGGATCCAACCCTTTCCACAGAGGGTTCTACATGGAACCCAAAAGGGTTCTACCTGTAACCAAAAAGGGTTGTCCTATGGGGCCAGCCGAAGAACCCTTTTGGAACCCTTTTTTCTAAGAGTGTAGTCATCAAAGAGAAATCACTGAACAGACCTGTTATTCCTAAAGGCTTTATCTTCTTAGGGCTCAACTGTTACCCTTAGGTTTATCAGACCAACTGTAAGGGGCAAAGGCAAGTTGTTTGCACACACATACAGATTTGTATAGCCATGTCTATAGGGAAGGTGGCAGGGGTAGGAGCGATGTGATTGTGAATAATATGATGGGGGATGGGTCCTGTGCTGTGCTGCTTGATATCAGGATTGCCTTTATTAATAAGTTAGATGCTGTTTCTGGCTTTTACAAGACTCTTAACAGCGGCTAATGGGTCTGATCTCTCTCTCTCCCTTCTCTCTTGCAGTGTGCAGCGATTCCTGGAACACCTCATGCTCACTCAAACCTCCCCACTAATATGCATTAGTGCATGTGAGGCTTCCCGGAACCAAATCATCTATTCCACGCATATTGTTTTCCAGTAAACTGCCATTCCCCTTGATTCCTATGTACTGTACTTAGGAGTAGATATAATAGCAGGAGACCACATCCTTCTCTATCTTCAAAAGAGATTTTGATCATAAAGACATATTGGAAAATGAATACCAAACATAAACAATGATCCCTCGAGCTGAAAAAAATAATAATCTGAAACCAGAAAACCATGTTCGGGAACAAAATAATTTCAAGACAGAAACCTAAAATAATACTTCCCCTGCTCAACGAATGCAGAAGTACACTATTGATTTAGCTTTTGTAAATTGCTTGAAGGCAATCATGTCAAAGGTCACTAGATTGATCGATTGGTCTCCACTCAAACTGATTGATTGTTCAACCGATGAAGCAGTGGTGATGGGATCTTAATTTGATTATCGATTTCAAGGTCTCTTTTACAGATGTGTGTGTGTGGTACATATTTCTGAGACTCGGTTAAAGGCCCAGTACAGTCAAAACGTGATTTTATTGTGTTTTATATATACTGAACAGAAATATAAACGCAACAATTTCAACAATTTTACTGAGTTACAGTTCATATAAGGAAATAAGTCAATTGAAATAAATGAATTAGGCCCTAATCTATGGATTTCACATGACTGGGAATACAAATATGCTTCTGTTGGAAATATGCATCACAGATACCTTAAAAAAAGGTAAGGGTATGGATCAGAAAACCAGTCACTATCTGGTGTCACCACCATTTGCTTCATGAGGCGCTGTCATGGGTGGATCTGGGAGGGCATAGGCCCACCCACTGGGGAGCAAGGCCCAGCCAATCAGGATACATCAGGATACATTTTTCACCACAAAAGGGTATTTGTACAGACAGAAATACTCCTCAGGTGAAGAAGCCGGATGTGGAGGTCCTGGGCTGGTGTGGTTACAAGTGGTCTGTAGTTGTGAGGCCGGTTGAACGTACTGCCAAATTCTCTAAAATGACATTGGAAGCGGCTTGTGGAAGAGAAATGAACATTTAAATTATCTGGCAACAGCTCTGTTGGACATCCTTGCAGTCAGCATGCCAATTGCATGCTCCCTCAACTCGAGACATCTGTGGCATTGTGTTGTGTGACAAAATTGCACATTTAAGTGTGGCCTTTTATTGTCCCCTGCACAAGGTGCACCTGTGTAATGATCATGCTGTTTAAACCAGCTTCTTGATATGCCACACATGTCAGGTGGATGGATTGTCTTGGCAAAGGAGAAATGCTCACTAACAGGGATGTAAACAAATTTGTGCACAACATTTGAGAGAAATAAGGTTTTAGTGCGTATGGAACATTTCTGGGATCTTTTATTTAAGCTCATGAAACATGGGACCAACACTTTACATGTTGCGTTTATATTTTGGTTCAGTATATATTCCCACACTTTGAGGTTGGAATAATACTGTGAAATTGTGAAAATTATGATAATGCTCTTTTAGTGTAAGAGATGTTTGAAAAATAACAGTGTCAGGCTCTGGCCATAGAGAAGCCTATTTGCTTCTCTATGTAGCCATGGTCAGAGTCTGACAGGTCTATTCTTTCTCTTTCTGGTGGTGGTTTGTGTTGGATCCCTAAATAAGGCAGCTGTAGCGCATCGTCTCTAATTAGGGATCCTACATAGGTTTGTAGATTTTCACACTGGGTTGTGGGTCGTTATCGATTATAGTTCGCAAGTCGCGGTGACAGTAAGTGTGCTCATTTGTTACGTCCGTTCATTTCGTGTTTGTTTTGTAACGTGACGTTTGTACATTGTGTGTTTGTTTTGTTTTGGTAGTTCGTCTATTGTGTTTATTATATTACATAGTATAATAAATCATGTCAAACTATAAACCCTGCGCTGCGTCTTGGTCGATGTATGCACAGTCTCGTGACAAACAGCTAGTTTTCAGTTTTCTCCCTCCGCACTCAGACCACTCCCAGACAGTCTTAGCAAATTCTTGCTTGAGAAGCTATTTATTTATTATTTGATATTGAGATAAAAAAAAAAAAAGTCTGCATTGGACCTTTAACATCATCACATCATGAACCTTACCATGAATCATGTCCTATTTCCATGATACAGCGCTTCAGAATATAGTCACATTTTCTTTGTGTTACAGCCTGAAATAAACAATTATCAATTAAGTGTTTACTCATCCATCTACACACAATACCCCATAATGAAAAAGTGAAAACATGTTTTTAGAAATTTTAGCAAATGTATTCTAAATGAAATGCAGAAATATCTAATTCACATAAGTATTCACACCCCTGAGTCAATACATGTTAGAATCACATTTGGTAGCGATTACAACTGTGAGTCTTTTTGGGTCTCTAAGAGCTTTGCACACTTGGATTGTACAATATTTGCACATTATTATTTTTACAAAATTCTTCAAGCTCTGTCAAATTGGTTGTTGATCATTGCTAGACAACCATTTTCGAGTCTTGCCATAGATTTTCAAGCAGATTTGAGTCAAAACTGTGTCAGCCACATTCACTGTGTTTTAAGGTGAATTAATCTCCCAGTGTCTGGTGGAAAGCAGACTGAACCAGGTTTTCCTCAAGGATTTTGCCTGTGCTTAGTTTCATTCTGTATATTTTTTATCCTGAAAAACTCCACAGTCCTTAACGATGACAAACATACCCATAACATGATGCAGCCACTATGCTTGAAAATATGGAGAGTGGTACTCCGTAATGTGTGGTATTGGATTTGCCCCAAACATAACACTTTGTATTCAGGACAAAAAGTTACTTTAGTGCCTTTTTGCAAACAGAATGCATGTTTTTGAATATGTTTATTCTGTACAAGCTTCCTTCTTTCCTCTCTGTAAATTGGGTTAGTATTGTGGAGTAACTACAACGTTGTTGATCCATCCTCAGTTTTCTCCTATCACAGCCATTAAACTCTGTAACTGTTTTAAAGTCACCATTGGTCTCATGGTGAAATCCCTGAGTGGTTACCTTCCTCTCCGGTAACTGAGTTAAGAACGACAACTGTATATTTGTAGTGACTGGGTGTATTGATACACCATCCAAAGTGCAATTAATAACTTCAACATGCTCAAAGGGATATTCAATGTCTGCTTTCCTTCTTTGCGAGGCATTGGAAAACCTCCCTGGTCTTTGTGGTTGAATTTGTTTGAAATTCACTGCTCGACTGAGGGACCTTACAGATAATGTGTGGGGTACAGAGATGAGGTAGTCAGTCCAAAATAATGTTAAACACTATTATTGCACACAGAGTGAGTCCATGCAACTTATTATGTAACATGTTAAGCACATTTTTTACTCCTGAAAGTATTTAAGCTTTCCATAACAAAGGGGTTGATTACTAATTTGTATTTGTATTTACTTATGGATCCCCATTAGCTGTTGTCAAGTCAGCAGCTACTCTTCTTGGGGTCCAACACATTAAAGCACTTACATTACATATAAAACTAAAGATAAAACAGTACATCATATAACATTATTACACCACTACATATCTACAATACAACATGTATAACACCACCATTACATTACATATAAAACAGTACATCATATAACATTATTACACCACTACATATCTACAATACAACATGTATAATACCACCATTACATTACATATAAAACAGTACACCATATAACATTATTACACCTCTACAATACAACAATATTACAATGTACATGTGTGTACTGTATATAATTTAAAAAAACGGATTTCCCCCCAGCTGATCGTTGTCTGCAACCGGCTCTGATCCTGAAGTAATGAAACAGGCAGGGTGTGAGCTTGTCTGTGGTGGTCGGCAAACCCTCAACCTTCTGACCTATAGCCCTGCATGGCATCAACTGTGCCACAAAAGCATGCTGAAGTGACAAAGTTGATATCCACGTTTATAAACACAGGTTCGCTACAGTTATTGTTATTTGTGGTCTTACATTATTTTGAGTAAATTCTATGACGGAGGAGGGTGTTAAATTTATTTTACAGTACAAGGGGAGCGTCATGTGTAAAATTGGGGAACCTTGAGTTGGACCAGCCCCCCCAGTACATTTCGATCTGTCACTAATGTCATTTAATTTTGAGATAGACCACTCATTGTAACTGTGCATACATTTCACATTGATGCTGTGAGGTTCATCAAACCTCAGTAGGGCATGTTCAGTAGAATTACGTTGTCTACACAAAATGAGCAAGAGGCTATGACCAACTCCAAGAGAGAAAGCTCTGTGCTTTGCCCTACACAAGTCTCCATAGCAACTGGCACTGGCAGAAATGTGGGAATCTCCTGGCCCTTAAAAAGGGAACAGTCAAAAGAAGCAGGTTACCCATTCCCTGGAAGCATGCTGGTATTAGAATGGATTTTGTGTTCCTCACATAAAGGATCAGGGCTTGCCCCAGCAGTCTTTAGACCAGAGCACTACTACACCACAGCCTCCCTCTACTCTACCAGCATGAATATGGACACCAGTTCACCTTAAAACCGCATCCCTTTCATAATCCCTTTTTAATTCCACTGAGCGAGGTCACTAGGCAACAGGGAACACATGCTAGCAGGGCAGAGGGAGTAAGATGTATTTTAATGATGGGAGAAAGGAGCTCTGGCTGCAATGGTGACAAATGTAAAGCCTGGCTGGGGGTCAGTGGCGGCAACGTCATTGCTGTTTTTTCAGACGTCACTGACCAAGCAATCCAGGGTGTCGAATGGAAATTAGTATTATCAAAGGGAGCCTGGTGGTAACCTTTGGAGCTCTCCCTAATTTGACTATGGATTTTCAGTATTTATTAAGCCTGGGTGTTTGTAGTTTACACAAAGGTTAAAACAGCAGTGGATGGAAAGCTTTTGACTAATCTGAATACTGCTGCTAATGATCTGTATAATTATTCCATGCAGTAGAGAGAGATTATGCACACCAATGTAGAAAGCGTACAGGTAGCCTTTTGGGCGCCCTAAGTGGGCCCCTTTTAGTGGGCCCCTTCTTGACTAAGGAGAGACAAATGTAAGTTTTAATGTTAATTTCCTGCAATTCTACACATTTTGCCATGTGGCTTAGAGAAAATGTTTCCGTTTTAAAGCAAGTTTTCTGCAGTTCTACATTTTGCCATGTGGCAGAGAGAGATTTTTGCAGTTTTAAAGCAAATTTCCTGCAAGTCTACACATTTTGCCATGATTTATGTCATGTTACTGATACAGTGCCTTCACAAAGTATTCACACCCCTTGACTTTTTCCCACATTTTGTTGTGTTACAGCCTGAATTTAAAATGGATTACATTTTTATTTTGTGTCACTGGCCTACACACAATACCCCATAATGTCAAAGTGGAATTGTGTTTTTAGAAATGTTTACAAATTAATAAAAAATGTAAAGCTGAAATGTCTTGAGTCTCTTCATAATCCCCAAGTCCAGAACAGACTATGGGAGGAGCACAGAACTACATAGAACCATGGAACTCTATTCCACATCAGGTAACTGATGCAAGCAATAGAATCAGATTGAAAAAAATGATAAAACATATGCCTTATGGAGGGGACTGTGAAGAGACACACACTTAGGTACAGACACATGCATACACACAGCTAGCACATGCATTCTACTGTAGAATATATGCAACACATTTTACACCAACAGATGTCTTTGCCAATGCACCACACAACCAATAAAAAAATTATAATACCAACTTCGGGCACTTGGTATCATGGTTTGAGTTTTCAACACTAAAATAAAAATACTATTTAAATCTTGACAAACAGAAAACACATCCCTCCCTACTTTAGGCTCACCCAGTATTCAAGGCTTGGCTTGACAATCTCATTTTATTTGTCAGTAGAAAAAAATACATACAGTATATACACAAATAATGTTTAAAGTGACCGTGATTGCACAATAAAGTCGGGGACTTATTTCCATTGTGGTACCTACTTTTTCTGCAGCATATGCTACAATAATATAAGGACTAAATACCAGTCTAATTTACGCATCTCTATCTGGCTTTCGGGGGCCACGTTATTATTATTTTTTTTCAACTGTAGAGTTTTAAAACAGCATATCACTTGAATATTGTTGCTTTTAATCAGTGCGCACTCGAGCACTCTGCCAGTCTTTCATTCTCTCTGTCAGTTCCATTCAAAATGCACCCAAAATAGATAATTAATGGGACTTTCAAAGCAAACATCCAATTATAAATATTCGACATACTTCTCCTTCTTCTTCTTCTTATTCTTCTTCTTCTTCTTCTTCTTCTTCTTCTTCTTCTTCTTCTTCTTCTTCTTCTTCTTCTTCTTCTTCTTCTTCTTCTTCTTCTTCTTATTATTATTATTATTATTAGTAGTAGTAGTAGTATTATTATTGTGGGGCTTGCCAGCAGCTTCATCTTCAACATACTTATTATTATTATTAGTCTTTAGCATGCTACTCCTCTTACACTGTTTAAGCAAGAAACGGCGTTCAAACTTTAAAACGTGCAGAATGGTAACGATTGAGTTGCTTGTATACAACTTTTTGATATTTTTTATACTTTTAAAATATAAAAATGTTGTCCTCCGTCCCCAAGATGTCCGTCTACTTCTCTGTTACTCAAATCTGACATTTGAAAAAAATATATATGTTCTGATCAAAAGGTACAACTATTTTTGTAAACACATCAACAACATTTTCTGTAACTTTTTTGCTAACAACTGCCATTTTGACCACTTCCCCAACAAGTTAGACAAAAAGTCAGAGGGTATGAAATCTTCCACTACTTCTCTGCTATTCAAATCTGTTTACATAACCAAAATATTTTATACGGATCTAACAACACAGCAACACGACATGTTTGCCCAACTTTTATAAACAACTGAAGTTTTGACCACTCCCCCAACAAGTCAGACAAAAACACATTGGGTATAAAAATGTCCTCTACTTTTCTACTTTTCAAAACTGAATACATTTTAGGAATAGCTTGTATCAGTCAGTAGATATATATGTTCTAGTTACCTATCAACTGCTCTCTTTTTAGATGCAGCAAGTCATGCCAGAAGCTAACAGATTCATTAACAGTTGCAAAGTCCAATAAAACTACATCACGTTTTGAAGGTCACTTTCCTTGCTTTGTCTAACAACAGCATTATGAATCTAGCAAATACGTTTTGTGGGTCAGAGTGCAGTATTTATTTGGTATTAAAGCACTGTATGTTAGAATGTTTTTCACACTTACTTTAGCCATAAGGGAGCAGTGTTGCCAATGATACTGTTCCCTAGCAACGCTTTGCTTGTAGCTCGGCAAATCCCCATGATTTGTGAACTACTGACCACTCAACTTGCCTAGCAACGCTTGACTCACAGGAATGAATGTCTTCATAGTTTTTCAAATTCCCATGATTTGTCAATCTGTTTCAGACCGAACAGCTAGCGTTAAGGTCTGGATGACCTAGAATGATAATGGATAAAGAGAATATTTCTAATGCTTACTAGCGTTGTACTCCTTTTCCAGGATCATGCTCTGTGCTCTAAATAACTTAACTGGCTAGTTTGCCTGTCTTTAAAGAGGAGGGCGGGCTGTAACCCTCTGATTAGATAGAGTGGATTACAAATTCTACCAATGACCACAACCACACAAATTTTGATCACAACCACAAAACTACTGACCAAAACCAAAAAACTTTTGACCCCATAACTACTGACCAAAAAAGTACTGACCACAACCACAGAACATCTGACCACAACCATACAACTGCTGACCACATTTGGGGACCACAACCACACAACTACTGACCACAACCACACAACTTTTGACCACACAACTACTGACCACTCAACTACTGACCACAACCACAAACTGCTGACCACAACCACAAACTTCTGACCACTACCACATAACTGCTGACCACATCTACTGACCACAACCACACAACTTCTGACTTCACAACTACTTACCACTCATCTAAATCACCATAACTACTGATCACCACAATTACTGACCACAACCACCTGGCCACAACTACTGACCACAATTACTGACCACAACCACACAACTACTGACCACAACCACATAACTACTGACCACAACCAAACAACTTCTGAACACACAACTACTGACCACTACTACTGACCATAAACACGCAACTTCTGACCACAATCACACAACTGCTGACCACATCTTGTAACCACAACCACAAAACTACTGACCACAACCACACAACTTCTGACCACAACCACACAAATACTGACCACAACCACACAACTTTTGACCTGTCTACTGATCACAAAACAACTACTAACCACGAACACACAACTACTGACCCCAACTACTGAACACAACCACACAACGTCTGACCACAACCACAAAACTACTGACCACACAACATCTGACCACGACCACACAACTGCTGACCACATTTGGGGACCACAAACAAACAACTACTGACCACAACCACACTACATCTGACCACAACCACACAACTACTGACCACACAACTGCTGAATACAGTTGGGGACCACAAACCACACTACTGACGACAACCACACTACTTCTGACCACAACCACACAACTACTGACCACAACTACAGAACTTTTGACCACAACTACTGACCACAACCACACAACTTCTGACTACAACCACACAACTGCTGACCACATCTACTGACCACAACCACACAACTTCTGATTGTAACTCTTGAACTGTTCAAACTTTGATCAACTATAACTATATACATTCGTGTAAAATAACTCATCAACATTAATTGTTGAACCTTTCAAGCTATAGACACCAAACCAACTTTCACATGTTCACGCTATCCTAACTTCAAATTCATATATTTTTTTCATCGACTATCACTATATACATTTGCATAAAATAACACACCAAAAGTAACTCTTAAACCGTTCAAGCTAGATACAACATAACAACTTCCATATGTTCAGGCTTTTCATCTACCTACTTTTTCAACTATAAGCATTACTACTGTAGACGTTATAACTACTATGATGTTTTTCTAAACCATACATACTTTAAAACTGCTTCGCTTTAAATAGTAAAGTACAACTTTTTAAACATCTACCACTACCACAAAAATACTTGGAAAGTGTAAGCAAGCAAGTCCCATCAATTGTACTTCATGTACAATTATCATCTATACTGAACAAAAATATAAAGGCAACAATTTCAACGGTTTTACTGAGATACAATTCATATAAGGAAATCAGTCAATTTAAATAAATGCATTGGGTCCTAATCTATGGATTTCACATAAATGATGAATGGGCAGGGGCACAGCCATGGATGGGCCTGGGAGGGCATAGGCCCATCCATTTGGGGGCCAGACCCAGCCAGTCAGAATGAGTTTTCCCCACAAAAGGGCTTTATTACAGAAATAATTCCTCCTCAGTTTCATCTAATGTCTGGGTGGCTGGTCTCAGACGATCCCGCAGGTGAAGAAGCCAGATGTGGAGGTCCTGGGCTGGCGTGGTTACACGTGATCTGCGGTTGTGAGGCCAGTTGGACGTACTGCTAAAAAAATTATGTTAGAGACAGCTTATGGTAAAGAAATGAACATTCAATTCTCTGGTAATAGCTCTGGTGGACATTCCTGCAGTCAGCATGCCAATTGCACGCTCCCTCAAAACTTGAGACGTCTATGGCATTGTGTTGTGTGCCAAAACTGCACATTTTAGAGTGGCCTGTTATTGCCACACCTGTCAGGTAGATGGATTATCTTGGCAAAGGAGATGCCAGGGATGCTCACTAACAGGGATGTAAATACATTTGTGCACAAAAGTTGAGAGGTATAAGCTTTTTGTGTGTATGGAAAATGTCTTAAATCTTTTATTTCAGCTCATGAAAGAAGATTTGTTTGTTAAATATCATAGGCTTGCAGAAGCTAAAGCTTAACAATAGCCACACCACACCAAATCTTCACAAACGTTTTTCAACTTTATTAGGGTAATATCAAAAGTAAGGGTATTTATGAGCAGGCTATTATATTGCGTAAAACAGCATTATAGTTAGAACTTAAATTGGCCAAAGAAAATGACTCAACAGAATGAGATATGGTTTAAACCTTCACAAAAGTTCTGAACAAGTTATATTGCAGTAATTACTGTCAAAGGCAAGTGCCTACCCTACCCAACAAATGACAGAAATAGGCTAATGTTATTTATTTTACAACAGACCTACTTATAACCCATCTTAAACCAAATATGGAGCACACAATTAAAAAGACAGATCTAATTTAATTTAGCCAATGAAAATTACTCAACAGAATTAAAGAAAACAGGTTTTGCATATTTAAAAATCTGGGTTTGATTAATAAATAGGCTTAACAACTAATTATTATAAATAAATGTAAGTTCCAAAATTGCATCCTACCTGAATAGGGAATTGCACAGTAGCCTGCATTTTGGGATTTACGTAGTGCACATAACAGTACATTTTGAGGTTAAATTGCCATGTACCAAATAAAAAATACAAGTTAAATGGGTTTCCATGGCATTTTCAACTCTAGGCAAAAGAAATGTGTGTAGGTATAGAGAATGTGCCCACTCAGGTATTGGCACGTGCGCCTTTGCCAACAGCTGGCGGATACAGTCTAGGTATACCCTACTACATGTTGAGATTATTATGGACAAAAGATTTTATTTGCCAAATGGCAATCAAGCATTGATCATCATGTCAAAAGAATAAGACCCTCCATATTTATTGAAAAGAGCATCAACCATATCACTGTGCACTTTCACCACTCTGTGAAGTTCATTATCATTTATTGAATCTGTAGCCTAATAAACTGCATGCTTTCTAATGACGTCTTGACATTTGTTATCTGACATGTAGGCTACTTTACTTGCCTAGTTAAATAAAGGTTAAAAAAACGAACAAACAAAAAACAAGGTTGGATGGAAACCTCGTTAATGTTGCTGATGCTGGAATTATATTTTGGATGAATGTGCTCATGCCTACAGGAGACTTTTGAAGTAGCCTAATCAGATTAACACGTTTGATCATGTCAACATCATACTTTCAAAATTTTAGTTAGCAAGCTAGCAGTCATCATCATAAATCAAGTCAACAATATACTGGAAAATCTTTTTCAATCCTTGTCATATGAAGAGAAATTATGTATCAGTGTTCATTGGCCGTTGGACACAAACATTACACAAAAAGTTGGACATCGCAAATTCAACAATGAGTGGTTTGGAAGGAATCAGTGGCTAACTGCAAGCGTTGCAAAGCAATCACTAGCTTGCATCTCCTGCATGCTCCAACAACATAATAAACATCTCATAACAGCTCGCAGACATTTTTACATTTATTGAGCCCTTCCAAGGATCACATCGTTACAGCTCAGGAACTGAACACCCGTTCCCACACTGATTAATGTGTGTCTGGCAGTAATCATGCATAAGAAGTGTGATATCCACACAGTAATTACCCAGATGCATTATGTTGGTAAATCCCCAGAAAAAAGAGAGAAAATAGCAGGTTGGTAATCAAGTATTCTCTACCCATCACGCCCCCACAGCCACAGGCAGCTCCAGCAACAGTCCGGGGGAGAACAGGGAACAGTGATGGAACATTGATATTGTGACAGGGTTTTTTGCATTTTCTCTGTGACACACACACACACAGACTAAATATAGTAATATGTTTTATTTATAACAGGCCCTATTAGAATACTTTACAAATGCCCATCTCTTTCCTTTAGAGTAGTCTAACATACTGTGCCTTTGCTTTGCACTTATTTGATGCAGCAGTTAAGATAGAGTATGCCCCCTCGCGGTGAAGTGAATAGCTCGACTCGTATATTAAACTATTCCAGCAGACTACGATAGCAAAACGTGAATGCATTAAAAACACACTATTTTAAACCACTATGCAGTGTTTGATATTCTTACACCGTAAACATACTGCTGCACTTGTCACTGCTTAACGTAGTGACTGTGCATGAACGTAAATATGTCGTAAAAAACAATTGCTTTACGGCGTTAATGCTTTCGTAATAACAGCTTTAACTAGATAGCACAGCAACAAAGTCAGAATGGCTATAACGTAAAAATGTATTAAAACAAAAATGAGCTTTTTAGTATTAATTTAAGGTTATGAGTGTAGTTAAGTTTAGGGTTAAGGTTAGGTTTAAAATCTAATTTTGAGAAGATAAATTTAAGAAATAGGCGGGGTTTATGACTTTGTGGCTGTGGTAACTAGTGACGACCGTTTTAGTCCAGCTGCCCTTGCATAGATGTCCATGGCATGTGAGTTATCCAAAAGCTTTATGAAATGCAACATTGTCTATTTGTTTAGTGTTTTCAAGCTGTTAGTGTTGCTTCACTTGCTTGGTAGTCACGCACAGCACTATCGTTATTTTATTGCAATGGCAATGCTAACCAACTAGCTAGCCAGCTAACATAATAATCCGGTTTCTAGTACACGTCTGCGTTACATTTTGGATAACATAATTGCCAATTGCAACCTTAGTGTGAGACTTTCTTGTTACATACTATTATTGCATTTTCAGCATTTAGCAGACGCGTTTATCCAGAGCGATTAGGGTTAGCTAAGTGCCTTGTTCAAGGGCACAGATTTTTCACCTAGTCTGCTCTAGGATTCGAACTAGCGACGTTTAAATTACTGGCCCAACGCTCTTAACCGCTAGGCTAACTACCGCCCTTATCACACCATGCACTGTTGTCACCAAGTTCAGGTGGTATGAATGAATACTAGGACCCCATACATTCTCAACATATCCCTATGCCATCACAGTAGAATAAAAAGTTCAGTTCTCCAGCTTATGCAGTATATATTTATTATTCCTAAAAAAAGAGTAGGCCTATTCACCGACAGTATTTTGTCACAACTCATTCAGCCAGGCCAAACCTATTTTGTCAGATATAAAACCATTAACGTTCTGATTCTGTTTCTCTGCAGATCCATCCCTCTGAAGTCTGTGTCTAACAGATTACGACCAAACCGATCAACGACATGGCGTCTCCATTTCTGAAGTATGCCGTGATGGTACAGAAATATCGGACGCCACTGCTCATCGTCGGGTGCAGTGGGGTGTTTGCGGCCCAAATGTTCTACCACTTGTTCCCAGAGAACACTTACAGGAAGCTGTACCAGGCCTGGAACAAAGGAGAACCAGCCAGCCTCACTGAGAAGCTGGAGAGCGTCTTTAAACAGGTGTTGAAGGATTCTGACGTGGGCGCCCCTGATGGTTATAGTGCCTTCGCGTCGTTTGGCTTCCACCCTGTCGGGGCTGGCGTACCCTGGCTGCCCTCCGGTGCCCAGATTGGCATCCCTGCCAACTTCAACAGCACGTTGGACGACCCTGCTGGCATCACCAACCGCACCATACTCATCAATGGTGAGAAGGTGGAGTGGGACAGTGTCAAGGGCACGGCCCTGAAGGATGCTCTGGTGTTCTCCCCAGAGGCTCAGAAGTTTGCTGTGGCGAGGGAGGTAGCTCGTCTTGAGGTGGGCGGGCCTGTGATGAATGCAGCTGTAGCTCCATTCTGCTTGGCCGGAGTGATGGTCTACGCGGTGACCCTGAAGCAGATCTTCGGGCTCCACACTGGGCCTGTGATCTTCAGGGGCGTAGTGAATGTTGTGGCACTAGGCATGGGCGCTGTGTCTTACTTCCTGACCTCCGACGCTATCAGCCAATGGCTGGACTACAAATCAGACCGCCGTGCTGCAGGCCTGTCCAAGGACTATGCCAAGGGAGGAGTGGAGTTCTACAACAAGATCCTCTCCCGGAACAAAACGCTACGTTCGCTGATGGGCCAGAAGGGGGAGGAGATGTACGCGCCCAGCGGAAACCTGTTCCCTGCTCACCTGCTAAGACTGAAGCACACTCCCTACACCTCCAGGAGGGATGGCATTGTGGGCCTACTCAAGGAAGAGAAGGCCTAAAAAGGACATTGGAAGCCCACTAATCTCTGCACCAAGAACCAAATATCACGTGAGCGTTGGCCTCTGGCCAGCTACTTGTAAAGTCTGACACGAGACTAGAAGCCTGCTGTTTGTTTGTATTAGTTTTCCAGCAGGTATTATTTATAAAATCACAATTACTGTGAGAAACAAATCTGTAACAAAATGTAACATTGCCTGAATAATGACAGTTATACTTGACATTGATAATATTGTTTCTCTTATCAGTGACCTCAATTTGACCAGAAATGTGCCTACAATTGGTCTACATGGTGAACCTGCCTTCCTCTTAATACATCAGAGGAAGGCACAATAAAAAGTTTTCATAAATAGCCCAATTTGACAAAAGGTATGTTATAATGTTTAAACATATACAGCTGACTTGTGTAAGATGAAAATGTTGTGAATGTTTAACCACAACAAATACAGTGTATTCGGAAAGTATTCAGACCCCTTGACCTTTTCCACATTTTGTTGTTATAGCCGTATTCAAAAATGTATTAAATCATTTTTTCCACTCACCAATCTACACACAATACCCCATAATGACAAAGCAAAAACTGTTTTTTAGAAATGTTTTTGCTTCGTTATCATGGGGTATTGTGTGTAGATTGATTAAAAAAGTCTACACTACCGTTCAAAAGTTTGTGGTCACTTAGAAATGTCCTTGTTTTCCATGAAAACATACATGGAATGAGTTGCAAAATGAATAGGAAATATAGTCAAGATGTTCACAAGGTTATAAATAATGATTTTTAATTGAAATAATAATTGTGTCCTTCAAATGTTGCATTCATCAAAAAGAATCATCCATTTGCAGCAATTACAGCCTTGTAGACCTTTGGCATTCTAGTTGTCATTTTGTTGAGGTAATCTGAAGAAATTTCACCCCATGCTTCCTGAAGCACCTCCCAAAAGTTAGATTGGCTTGATGGGCACGTTTTACGTACCATACGGTCAAGCTGCTCCCACAACAGCTCAATAGGGTTGAGATCCGGTGACTGTGCTGGCCACTCAATTATAGACAGAATACCAGCTGACTGCTTCTTCCCTAAATAGGTCTTGCATAGTTTGGAGCTGTGCCTTGGGTCATTGTCCTGTTGTAGGAGGAAATTGGCTCCAGTTAAGCGCAGTCCACAGGGTATGGCTTGGCGTTGCAAAATGGAGTGATAGCCTTCCTCTTTCAAGATCCCCTTTACCCTGTACAAATCTCCCACTTTACCACCGCCAGACCATCACATCCACCATGCTTGACAAATGGCGTCAAGAACTACTCCAGCATCTTTTCATTTGGTCTGCATCTCACGAATGTTCTTCTTTGTGATCCGAACACCTCAAACTTAGATTAGTCTGTCCATAACACTTTTTTCCAATCTTACTCTGTCCAGTGTCTTGTGTTCTTTTGCCCATCTTAATCTTTTCTTTTTATTGGCCAGTCTGAGATATCTTTTTCTTTGCAACTCTGCCTAGAAGGCCATCATCCCGGAGTCGCCTCTTCACTGTTGACGTTGAGACTGGTGTTTTGCGGGTACTATTTCATGAAGCTGCCAGTTGAGGACTTGTGAGGTGTCTGTTTCTCAAACTAGACACTCTAATGTACTTGTCCTCTTGCTCAGTTGTGCACCGGGGCTTCCCACTCCTCTTTCTATTCTGGTTAGAGACAGTTTGCGCTGTTCTGTGAAGGGAGAAGTACACAGCGTTCTTCAGTTTCTTGGCAATTTCTCGCATGGAATAGCCTTCATTTCTCAGAACAAGAATAGACTGACGAGTTTCAGAAGAAAGTTCTTTGTTTCTGGCCATTTTGAGCCTGTAATCGAACCCACAAATGCTGATACTCAACTAGTCTAAAGAAGGTCAGTTGTATTGCTTCTTTAATCAGCACAACAGTTTTCAGCTGTGCCAACATAATTGCAAAAGGGTTTTCTAATTACCCTTTAAAAATGATAAACCTGGATTAGCTAACACAACGTGCCATTGAAACACAGGAGTGAAGGTTGCTGATAATGATCCTCTGTACGCCTATGTAGATATTCCATAAAAAATCTGCAGTTTCCTGCTGCAAAAGTCATTTACAGCATTAACAATGTCTACACTGTATTTCTGATCAATTTGCTGTTATTTTAATTGACAAAAAATGTGCTTTTCTTTCAAAAACAAGGACATTTCTAAGTGACCCCAAACTTTTGAACGGTAGTGTATATATTTTAGAAAAAGTTAACGTAACAAAATGTGGATAAAGGGGTCTGAATACTTTCTGATAGCACTGTAAATAGCCTTTGGCTATTGTGTGATTGAGACAGAGACATGTTTGTTTTAATGACGCCATCTTTTTAAAGCAGTTTGCTTGGTGATACAGATCCTAATATCCAGCTCATTGAATATCCACATTTAGCAGTTGTCTGCATATTAAATTGGAAACTTAATCCATTTTTTTAATTACATCTCACACGTCTGTGGCCCTGTGGCGTTCTACAAAAATAACCAAGTAATTAACGTTGTGACAGAGCTACTACTGCGGAGCAAAACTGAACCTTGAGACTAATGGCATTGTCAAATAAAGGTGCATCTCAATGGCACTTTATCTCGGTCTAAATCAGTGCTAGAACAAATCTACACTAGTCACAGCATTGACAGCTTGTTTTTAGCTTTGATAGTGAGGCTATCCTGGGCTATAGAATGCCTGTGTGTATGTGATTACAAAAAACTCCACAGATTTTTTTTATGCAATGGAAAATTTGTTTAGGAAAATTACAAAATTCACCCCACAACTTCCATGGAAATGTGATTGGGCCAGACGACATGGGATACTACTAATTTGTGACAATAGATACTCTACAATTCACAGTGAAATGCTATTTGCATGTGATTTTTTTATCTTTTAAAATGTATTGTCAGTCTCTAACATACCACTTCACCAGTATCAGAGAAAGTATTTTTCATCACATCAGTCATTGGAAACTGCATAAATGGAGTGTCAACAGAAGTGGGAGGATCAACAATAGTACACTATACTGTATATACAAAGGTATGTAGACATATAGCATATTTGGCTATTTAAGCCACACCCATTGCTGACATTGGCAGTAGAATGGCCTTACTGCAGAGCTCAGTGACATTCAACGTGGCGCTGTCATAGTATGCCACCATTTCCATCAAGTCAGTTTGTCAAATTTCTGCCCTGCTAGAGCTGCCCCAGTAACCTGTAAGTGCTGTTATTGTGACGTGGAAACATCTAGGAGCAACAACGGCTCATCTGTGAAGTGGTAGGCCACAAAGCTAACAGAAGTAGGCGACTGAGTGCTGAAGGGCGTAGCGCTTAAAAATAGTCTTTCCTTGGTTGCAACACTCACTACCGACTTCCAAACTGCTTCTGGAAGCAATGTCAGCACAATAACTGTTCTTCAGAACGTCATTAAATGGGTTTCCATGGCTGAGCAGCCGCACACAAGCCTAAGATCACCATACGCAATGCCAAGCGTCGGCTGGAGTTGTGTAAAGCTTGCGTCCATTGGACTCTGGAGCAGTGGAAACGTGTTCTCTGGGTTTGGCAGATGCCCGGGGAACACTACCTGCCCCAATGCATAGTACCAACTGGAAAGTTTGGTGGAGGAATACTGATCTGGGGCTGCTTTTGTTGGTTCAGGCTAGGCACCTTAGTTCCAGTGAAGGTTCATCTCAACGCTACAGCATACAATGACATTCTAGACGATTCTGTGCTTCCAACTTTGTGGAAACAGTTTGGGGAAGTGCCTTTCCTGTTTCAGCATGAAAATGCCCCCATGCACAAAGCGAGGTCCATACAGAAATGGTTTGTCAAGATCAGTGTGGAAGAACTTGACTGGCCTGCACAGAACTCTGACCTCAACCCCATCAAACACATTTGGGGTGAATTGGAACGCTGACTGTGAGCCAGGCCTAATCGCCCAATATCAGTGCCGACCTTACCCCGCAGCAATGTTCCAACATCTAGTGGAAAGCCTTCCCGGATGAGTGGAGGCTGTTATAGAAGCAAAGGGGGGACCAACGCTATATTCACGCCCATGATTTTGGAATGAGTTTGGAATGAGATGTTCGACGAGCAGGTGTCTGCATACTTTTGGTAATGTAGTGTAGGTGTATGGAAAGGAAGTCAGCTAATTGGGTGGATTTGTCAAGACCATTTTGGTGGCTGATTGGGCTGTACGACAAGTTGACTATAGCATTTCAGTCTAACCCTTTTCCGAACCTTAGCCTGATTCTCCTTACCTGCCAAGTTAATTATCCTAACCTGCCACGATAAGTATCCTAATTTGCTACGCATTTTAGCCAAACCTAACCCTTTTCCTAACCTTAACCTCATTCTCCTAACCGGACAC
Organism: Thymallus thymallus; assembly: GCA_023634145.1. Taxonomy (NCBI): domain Eukaryota; kingdom Metazoa; phylum Chordata; class Actinopteri; order Salmoniformes; family Salmonidae; genus Thymallus; species Thymallus thymallus. Next base: position 34,082,753 of record CM042407.1, on the reverse strand, counting down.
GTTAATTATTCTATCCTGCTATGTTAGTTCTCTTAACCCAACCCTTAACCTGCTATATTAACATTAAGCTGACCTGCGATGCTCCTGGCTATGGCCAGTGTAACCAATAATGTAACCCCATTGCTGTTGAGCCAACCAGTTATTTTGCAACGCCCACTTTTAGACACTCCCAAGTATGTAGTTACCCATGCTTGCCCCATCATTGGACGCAGTGATATGGAATTAAGGGAGTAAGACTGTTCTTGTTTGGACCACATGATGTCGCCACAGACAATATTTACTTTTTACTCTACAGCCGCATTGTCTGGCCTAATCCACAGTGGTGTATTGTTAATTCAGTTACATTGACAGTCACAGACCTAGATATTTCATGAATTTAGGGCAATGATAAACTAGTTCAGGCTAATTCTGAACAACAACGGAAATGCAATATCCTCTGGCTAAAATTAACTGAGGCAATTGTGTCGTTTCGTCGCCTATGACTACCGGTATTCTACTCCACACTGGAGCGTTTAGATTTCAGTGACCTTGGCATCACAATGTTCAAAGGTGATACCACAGTTCCCACACTACATTCAGTAAATCTATAAAAACCGGCAAAATACCAATACCGTGGCATGAAAAGTAGTGAGAAGATTATAGGGCCGCTCACTCGTGATTTAGCAAATTAAAACCACGCCTCCCTGTCCTGCGACTCCACCCCTTTGCACTGGTGGCGCTACGGAGATTGCGCCATTACGTTGCTATGCTGTTGCCTCTGCTGCAGTGAGCGTGCATTGACAACGGACTCCTCTGAGAAAGTCAGAGACATTATTCGGAATACACTTTTTTTTTTTTTTCTCCCCACAACATTTATGTCGCTCGTACCCTCTCATTTACAAATCAAAGGAATTGTAAATATAATTCACTCGGTCTGAGATGCCTGCTGGTTCGCTGTAGCCAATGGTTGCTGTGTCTTGCATGTGGATTATTCGTCGCCGAGCTAGTGGAAGATTCGAACCAGAGGGCCAGCAGACAGTTGAATGTATGAAGCTGAATGCTCGGAGTGATAAAAATGAGGTTTTGTCGGAGTTCCCAGCGGGTGAACTGAACTTGAATTTTCAGTCCCTCACCCTAAACTCATTTCCCGCTGTAAGAAGAACCATATTCCTTAAAAACTGGACGCCTCTGGAACTGTTTATGACGGTAAGATATTTGACTAACTAGTTAGCCACAGTACCTAACGCTAGCCAAACTAGAACGTTACTCGTTAGAACCATTTTACTGAAAGTAATGCAGCTTGTTAGTTAACAGTACTAAGTAGTAGATGGGTATGAACTGGCTAACTATAGTTAACTCAATAAATTGGTAGGTAACTTTTGCTGTCCATAAACTCAACCAACACAAAGCTAAATGTTTTGCTAATTTGTTTAGTTGCACTTTTGAACTGTCCAATACTCACGTCCAATGTAGGCTATGCCTTTTAGTTATTATTGGAAATTACTATTTCAATAACTTTAATGGTATTCACAAGACTTCAACTAACGTAATGTTACACTTAGCCAACTCAAATTTGACAGATTATGGAAGGAGAATAGCTAGTTAACCGTATCTAGCAAATCCAATTGTGGCTCATGTTGGAACTTGCTACTGAAGCTAACGTTAGCTTCAGATAAATAGTTATATTTGAATTACGCAGCTAGCTAAATTAGTTACAAAGTCACCAAAGACTGCACAGTATGTGATCTCTCACAACTGTTCAACCAGGTTGCAGTTGCGTTGTACTGACAGCTGCATCAGTCCTGTCACTTTCTTGCTGGTAATTTTGAATCAAGAATAGGGATAACTAACGTTACTAACATTCGTCAAAGGCTTTGCTTTCTCTAACATTACGGAGGGCTGTTTCAAATGAGTAAATCGATGGTTAATCTGTATTTTCTGAATTTGGACATAATGAAATGATGTAGCTAGCTAATGTGGTCAGCTTTGAAAATGCCGTGTTCGTAGAAGCCCATCGAGAGCGTACCTGGACTGATTTCAGCCTGCTAGATCAAACATGTCACTACGTAAAATCAAATTGAATTCCACATTAGCTCAATTATTTATTCATTTTTTATTGGCTAAACTCAGCCTGAATGAATGAGAGCCTACATCACAAGACCGAACCGCTCTCTTGTCGCCAATGTGTACTGGTTGGATTTCTCAGGTCCCCAAATCTCATTCAATCGAACCTATTCTTCCCTTACAAGCTGAATGACGGGCTGCTGGTTAGACCTAAGAGGACCTCTTCACATTTTCACCTGTCCTCATTTCATTAATCTAATATGGCCACCATAGATGGGTGCTTTGCTTCACAAAATCTTAACGAGATAATGGCCATGTCCTGGAAATCAAAATAAGGATAGCAATTCAAACTATACAGGAGCTTCTCAACTAATGGCTCATGTTGGAACTAGCTACTGAAGCTAACGTTAGCTTCATATACATAGTTATATTTGAATTACGCAGCTAGCTAAATTAGTTACAAAGTCAGGTAATTCTTCCATGGACATGTGGTGTGAGAGAGTTGTTGTTGTTAAACTGTGCCACTCAGAGGGAACACTAGTCACTTTAATAATGTTTACATATCTTGCATTACTCATCTCATATGTTTATACTGTATTCTATACTATTCTACTGTATCTTAGTCCATGCTGCTCGTCAATATATGTGTATATAGTCTTAACTCATTCCTTACTTATATTTGTTTCTATTGGCTATATGTTGTGTAATTGTTAGATATTACTAGAAGCACAAGCATTTCGCTACACCCGCAATAACATCTGCTAAACACGTGTATGTGACCAATAACATTTGATTTGTTTTACGGGGACCCAGCTGGTAATGGAAAAAAACATCCAGTGGCGAGAGCCATGGCTTAGTAGGTTGTGTACCTGAACTGGGCATCCCTGGTTTTGAAGTTGAGTGTGGGTGGGGTATTGGGACTGGGGGTAGAGGGGGAGAGAAGGTCTCAGGTGCAGGGATAATTGGGATAGACTGCACCTGCTAACATGAGCGTTGGCAAATCCACAGGGAGATTGATGGGACACAGCTAGCTAATCTGCAATGGGATAGGCTAGCTTTACTGCTGGGATGACAGTAACAAGCTAAAGAGGCAGAATCTGTAGCCATATTATGTTCACACAATGATTTTTGTGTTTATTTGGCGACTGCAATGGGAACGCCATGCTCTTAGTGCATGTGCATCCCATTCTTGTTTTAGTTTATCATTAGCGAAAATACAGCTATAGGTTGGGGATGAGATAAACCTGTGATCGTAAGCCATGTCCTCTTAGCCAATCTCTAGTCTAGTGGATGATCTAACTACAACCAATCAGCCAATACATTTCAACCCAGGTAAGTTACTCTGAGAAGGCAGCAGTTCCAAGATTGACAGCTGTGTTGACTTGGCTCAGGAGCACCTCTGCTTGAGACAAGAGGAGGCATGCTAACAGGAGACAGCTCTTAGCTTTGACACTTTTTCTCTGGTTAGTTAGCCCCTGCACTGAAAGCCACACGCATGCACTGGGTGTTACAGCAGTGTTGTCATGTGTGCAGCGCACCCTGTCAGCACCCCTTGCAGAGACAGCCTGTGTGGCAATCCATAACGGAGTGCCCGTCGGTCGGCCGGGCGGATATCACACCCGTTTCAGTAAATCTCCGAAAGGCAAAACACAGCTGTGTTTACACTCCCATCTCTCACAGCCTCACAACTGAGAATAAAATGTGTTTAGGCTAATCTGTTCATTTCCTATCTCTGTGATTATCGCTGGATTGTCAGCTAAATTAAGGGTATTCATCAGCTAAGGCGACATAGTCCACAGAGGGATGAGTGACAGCTGGTTGTACACTCCTGTTTGTACTGGACTACACTGTGCCTTGAAATGAAACATTTCTTACTGATATTACAAGTTAAATCTCCTTACCATTTCCCCAAATCAACTAGGGACCAGAATAGAAAGCCCCTTTTACCAACAAAAAAAACGGCTACGCTCAGTCATATACAATTCACAGAACCCCATTCCCAGGGCAGACGATGGTAGGCTTCACATTAATCAAAGGTCCTAATTGGAGCATAGAGCATAAAGCTGTTACACTAAAACACAGGCGTGTTGTGTGGAAATGTTCAACCAGCCCTTTCATTCAGAACCTATTGTTAGCTCACATGCCCGTTGTCTCTTTACGCTGTGCGGATGCATAACAAATCAGATGAAATTGCATTTTTGCTGCATGGTAATGATGTTATTGGTTACTCACCTGTTGTATGGATTTAATTTGTTGAATAGTGTGGTAGAGAGAGGTAGAGACAAACTGTAGCAGCTTCTAACCTGCTGTCAAGGGAATTAACCTGCTCAGTGCACCTACTTCCAGGTTGAAAAATTGTGATTGAACTGTTGGAGATGCAGCATTTATTTCTGTGCAATTCCTCGGTTAAGGAATTACCACAGAACATGGTTAAGCTTAGACTTGTTTTACAGAGGGGTAATTCCACACTAATGGAATTACTGAGCTTCCTTTTTTTCACTATAAAATGTATGCCAAACAAAATAACATTTGATTTAAAAGTTTAACCAACCATACAACACAATGATGACTTTGAATAATTTACACATTACATCGTATTTGGTAACAGAATTATGATAACATCCATAGAATTAGGAATTTAATAGGATCTCTATGGTTAAATCTCTGTTTTAATCTTACCAAACTTTATCTTCAACGTTCTTCCTATAAATGTGTTTTTGTAAAATTAGCTGTGGAAATGTTAAAAGTAGTCCTTGTGCATATAGTTCTATGTGTTGTTAATCTTTGAAATACATGTTTTTGGTTTGGTAGCTATACATTTTAAAGTGAAAAATCGTGAGTCTCAGTGTAATTCTGTTACCAGGGATTTGCACTTCTATTTCCAACCAATGATTATTTAGGGGGCACCACTGGGACGAGATGATTGCCTCATGACTGGCACAACACCAGTAGGGAAACGAGAGAATGAGATGAAATTGATGATGCAATGAATCACGTATAAAATCCATGTGTGTGTGATTGCCATTGCCAGCTGTGGGAAGTCCCTATTTGGCACACCCTTTGTGTTAAAGTCCAGCCCTGAAAGACTGTTCTGTTTGCCTAGATTGGGATACAGTGAGTTACAATTTGTTTGTGTGCTTGTTGGAGACAGGATTGCACCATTTCATAGTGAATAGACAATTTTAGTCAACCCCCATCCAGTGGTTCTACTGAGCATGTTGGGGATGCCTGTTGCCCAGCTACGCCCAGTACACTGCTCACTATGCTAGGCCATAGGAAGGGGATCTGCCTGCCGTAGCATAGCGATGATCTGGGTCATGGCTGAGTTTGCTGTGGCTTAGAAAAGAACAGGTAAGAACATTTTAAAGGATTACCATGATCTGTGGTGATTACTGTATAGGGATGATTAGGGCCTAATACTAGACTAACAACTGGGGGAAGAAGAGTGCATGTCACCATCCATGTGTATGAAAACAAAATAGAGTGAGGAGGAGCTTTCTTCCATTCCTGTTACTGTGCATGCAGGCTGTGGTTGCATCCCAAATGACACCCTATGAGCCCTAGTCAAAAGTAGTGCACTACATAGGGAATAGGGTGCCATTTGAGATGCAGCCTACAGTGCATTTGGAAAGTATTCAGACCCCTTCACCTTTTCCACATTTTGATACGTTACAGCCTTATTTTAAAATGGATTGAATAAACAGATGTTCTCATCAATCTACTCACAATACCCCATAATGGCAAAGCAAAAACTGGTTTTTAGACATTTTCGCTCATGTTTAAAAAATAATATTCAGAAATACCTTGTTTACATAAGTATTCAGACCCTTTCCTATGAGACTGGAAATTGAGTTAAGGTGCATCCTGTTTTTATTGATCATCATTGAGAACTTGATTGGAGTTCAATTCAATTGATGGGACATGATTTGGAAAAGCACACACCTGTCTATTAAAGGTCCCACAGTTGACAGTGCATGTCAGAGCAAAAACCAAGCCATGAGGTCGAAGGAATTGTCCGCAGAGCTCAGAGACAGGATCGTGTCAAGGCACAGGTCTGGGGAAGGGTACCAAAAAATGTCTGCAGCGTTGAAGGTCCCCAAAAATACAGTGTCCTCCATCATTCTTAAATGGAAGAAGTTTGGAACCACCAATACTCTTCCTTAGAGCTGGCCACCCGGCCAAACTGAGCAATTGGGGAGAACCCGCTGGTCACTCTGACAGAGCTCCAGAGTTCCTCTGTGGAGATGGGAGAACCTTCCAGAAGGACAACCATCTTTGCAGCACTCCACCAATCCGGCCTTTATGGTACAGTAGTCAGACGGAACCACAGACTGGGGCGAAGGTGTGGACAGTAAGCCACAGGGCCTATACTCTATCCAATGAGCTTGATTTGATTTGGCTTTGATGTACTAGCGCTGTAAAGCACTCTCTGTCCTGTTAAGCGAGGCGTACATGTTTGTGATGGCTACCGTTTTTTTTAGAAAGTATTCACACTTCTTTACTTTTTCAATTTTTTTGTTTTGTTACAGCCTGAATTTAAAATTGATTAAATATAGTTTTATTTTGTTACTGGCCTACACACAATACCCCATAATGTTAAAGTGGAATTATGTTTATCTTTTTTTTTTTTTTTAATAATTAATACAAATTTAAATCTGAAATGTCTTAAGTCAATACGTATTCAACCTTTGTTATGGCAAGCCTGCTAAATAATTTCAGGAGTAAATATGTACACAAGTTGCATGGATTCAATCTGTGTGCAATAATAGTCTTTAACATGATTTTTAATGTCTACCTAATCTCTGTACCCCACACATACAATTACCTGGTCCCTCAGTTGAGCAGTGAACTTCAAAAACCGATCCAACCACAAAGACCTAGGAGGTTTTATAATGCATCGCAAAGAAGGGAACCCATTGGTAGATGGGTAAAAATAAAAAAGCAGACATTTAATATCACTTTGAGCATGGTGAAGTTATTAATTACACTTTGGATGGTGTATCAATACACCCTGTCACTGCAAAGATACAGGCGTCCTTCCTAAGTCTGTTGCCGGAGAGGAAGGGAACCGCTCCTTGAGACTAGGGCTGGGCGATATGACCAAAATCTCATATCCCGATATAGGTCATTTCATATAACGATACATATCATAATATAGCGCATTTTCTGTAAATTCAATGAATAAATAGTTGATATAAAATGACCACATATAAAGGTCTATTTCTTATTACATTTTGAATTATACTCAACAAATAAAAGGTACTTACTAATATTTGATTATTTCTCCTTCTCCTTAATTTTCAATTAAGCATGTAACACAATTTAAAATATATGTATGTATAAAATCTGAAAAGGTAAATAGAAAACACTTAATCTATAGTTGCAAACAAAATAAATATACGTCTAAAATGTGAATATGGTAAAAAATATCAAAACCAAACATATAATACTCTAACAGTAGAACTGTTTGAATTGTAGCAGCAAACAAATGAATACAGGCCTGACAAATATTGGTATATAAAATACAAAATGTAAACATGGAAACTTTCATGTTTAAACTATAAGCAGCAAAATAAGGCTCACAAATAAATATATAAAATATAACAAGTAAACAAAACTCTCAAGTTTGAATTATAACATTATATTACAACAACCGAAGTGCAGCAAACAAAATGCAGATATTTGGCAACAATGTTATATAAAAAGGTAAATAAACACTTTTCAACTATAGTTGCAAACAAAATAAATAGGCCTAAAATGTGATTATGGTCTAAAATATCCAAACCAAACATATAATACTCTTTAATAGGAGTCGGGGGTTTGTTTTGAGAACTCTACTGTACTTTTTTGGTTCTCATCCGTAGACTCTCTCCGTACTGTTTCACATGATTGTTGTGTAGGTGGTAAAAGGGGTTAGTGGTGTTTTGAGCCTGTGGTCAGGACCTGCCTGCATTTTGCAGAGGACGGTTTTATGGTCCGTGTCAGACTTTTCATACCCAAACCATGTCCATGATGACCGAAGTAGCCCCTCTTTTAGGTACGAGTTCTGTGTCTCCGTGCTCTGTGTCACGTTCACTCTCCTCCATGTTTGTTTGTGTTGCAAATTTCCGTGTAGAAGAACGCAAAACGTCGTCCAATTGATGAAAAATATTGCCATAAAGAGTGTGATTTGCGACACAACGAAATAAACGATAATATGAAACGATAGACATTGCTCTATCGTCACGCGATATATATCATCATATCGCCTAGCCCTACTTGAGACACTGTGGGATAAATTCACCTTTCAGCAGGACAATAACCTAAAATACAAGGCCAGATCTACACTGGAGTTGCTTACCAAGAAGGCAGTGAATGCTCTCAAGTGGCTGAGTTAGTTTTGAATGAAATCTACTTAAATCTATGGCAAGACCTGAAAATGGTGTGGAAAGCTCTGTGAGACTTACCAGGAAAGACTGCCAAAGGTGCTTCTACATAGTATTGACTCAAGGGTGTGAATACTTATCTAATCAACGTATATGTGTTATATTTTTCATAAATACTTTACACTTTGACATTAGTGTGTTGTGTAGCTCGTTGACAAAACATTACAATTAAATCAATTTTGATCCCACTTTGTAACATGCTGACCACACCTCCCGCCTTGTTTGCACGAGCATTGCAAAATAAATGTACACATACATGTTATTCAATAATTTAATCCAAACTGCTTGCGCGCGTCAACAAGCATCTGCTTGTCCCGCGTCTTCCATCTCATTATTGGTTTTTAAGAGCATATACCCATGTGGGTGATTTGAAAGATGAAATAGGTCCATACACTAGTCTAGTTGTTGGCGGTAATGCATCTTAAAGTTGGTTGCCAACCTCCATAGAAGAAGACTGAATGAGGAGAGATTACTAGAACCTAACTAGGTTTCCCCTTTTATCTGTGGATGAATTGTCGAAGTAGAGAACACACGATTTTGTCTGACTCAATGTGTCAAAATTCTACAAATATCCAGAAAAAAAAATAGGTCCTTGTGAATTTCAGGAAAAATAACAAACAATCCATTAATGTTTCATATGTGTTTCGACATGTCCCCAGATTAATATAGATGGTTCAGAGTTCGTTTTGATATTTCAACCTGCGTGTCCTGGTTGCGTCAGGTGGAGATAGACAGGCAAACTCAACATATGCATGCGTGGAGCCGGTTTGGTCATCATGTAACACAACAAAATGTGGAAAAAGTCAAGGGGATGTGAGTACTTTGATGTTTTGATATCCTGAAAACAGCAGGACTTTGTCAAAATAAAGGACCGAACACACCCAGGGAACTGTCCAGGGAAAAGGTGAAGTTTTGTCCAGCAACAGCAATGGTTCGAAATCCATTAGGAAGAGGAAACTTTACATTTGCAAACCTTGTTAGACTTTAAAAGGGTCAGATTGGATTTGGCTGATTCTAAAGGTTGTGGTGAAAGAGCCTGTCATGCCAAATAGTGTCCCCCTCTACATCAAAATGGGATTCCATAAACTATTAGCGTCTGTTCCTATATCAACGGTGTGATGACCTAATGATTAGATTTTTACAGCCTAAATTATGTTTTTTTCACCATCACGATGCAAACAAGGTTGATTTCCATGACAATTTCGCTGTTTAAACAAGTTTTGTTTAGCTAATAACATGAAAACATTAGTTCAAGCTACTTTTACATTACAACATGACATCCATGTTAAACGTTGCTACGTTTCGGAAAACGCGTAATCTGCTTGACATATTAACGTTACTTACAGTTGTCATTAAAACTAATTTTTCAACCACTCCACAGATTTCATGTTAACAAACTATAGTTTTGGCAAGTCGGTTAGGACATCTACTTTGTGCATGACACAAGTAATTCTTCCAATAATTGTTTACAGACAGATTATTTCACTTAAAATTCACTATATCACAATTCCAGTGTGTCAGAAGTTTACATACACTAAGTTGACTGTCTTTTAAACAGCTTGGAAAATTCCAGAAAATGGAGGTGTACCTGTGGATGTATTTCAAGGCCTAACTTCAAACTCAGTGCCTCTTTGCTCGACATCATGGGAAAATCAAAAGAAATCAGCCAAGACCTCAGGGGAAAAAAATTGTAGTCCTCCACAAGTCTGGGAGCAATTTCCAAATGTACCACCTTCATCTGTACAAACAATAGTACGCAAGTATAAACACCATGGGACCACGCAGCCGTCATACCGCTCAGGAAGGAGATGCGTTCTTTCTCCTAGAGATGAACATACTTTGGTGCGAAAAGTACAAATCAATCCCAGAAAACAGCAAAGGACCTTGTGAAGATGCAGGAGGAAACAGGCACAAAAGTATCTATAGCCACAGTAAAGTGAGTCCTATATCAACATAACCTGAAAGGCCGCTCAGCAAGGAAGAAGCCACTGCTCCAAAGCCGTCATTAAAAAGCCAGACTACGGATTGCAACTGCACATGGAGACAAAGATCGTACTTTTTGGAGAAATGTCCTCTGGTCTGACGAAACAAAAATAGAACTGTTTGTCCATATCACTTCCTGTGACATCGGGTGCTGTAGGTGCCCTGGCAGGCAGGTAGTGTGCCCTCTGTGATGCGTTGGGCAGACCGTGCTCTGGAAAGCCCTGTGATTGCGGGCGGTGCAGTTGCTATACCAGGCGGTGATACAGCCTGACCGGATGCTCTCAATGGTGCATCTGTAAACGTTTTTAAGGGACTTACGGTCCAAGCCACATTTCTTCTGCCTCCTGAGGTTGAAGAGACGTTGTTGCACCTTCTTCACCACACTGTCTGCATAGGTTGACCATTATAGATTGTCAGTGATATGTACTCTGAGGAACTTAACTTTTTGGCTTCTCCACTGCGGCCCTGACGATGTGGATGGGGGCATGCTCCCTCTGCTGCCTCCGGAAGTCCACAATCAGCTCCTTTGTTTTGAGGGAGAGGTTATTTTCCTGACACCACTCTGCCAGGGCCCTCACCTCCTCCCTTTTAGGCTGTCTCGTTGTTGTTGGCAATCAGGCCAACCACTGTTGTTGTCTGCAAACTTGATTGAGTTGGAGGTGTGCATGGCCACTCAGTCATGGGTGAACAGGGAGTATAGGAGGGGGCTGAGCACGCACCCTTGTTGCCTAACTTCACCACCTGGGGAGGCCCGTAAGGAGGTCCAGGACCCAGTTGCACAGGGTGGGGTTCAGATACAGGGACCCAAGCTTAATAAACACCATGGTATTGAAGGCTGAGCTGTAGTCCATGAACAGCATTCTGACATAGGTATTCCTCTTGTCCAGATGGGACGGGGCAGTGTGTAGTGCGATGGCAATATCATCCTCTGTGGATCTATTGGGGCAGTATGCAAATTGCAGTGGGTCTAGGGTGCTGGGTAAGGTGGAGGTGATTAACTAGCCTCTCAAAGCACTTCATAATGACAACTGAGTGCTACAGGCGATAGTCATTTAGTTCATTTACCTTCTCTTTTATTGGGTAAGGTGTTATGGAGAGACTTCAGAACAGAGTATCTCCTGTTGCTCAATCAGTGCTGCTTGTGTAACCTAAGCCACTAAAGACAAGCTCTTAACCAAGAGTTCCAGTCCTCAGGCTGCTGCCGCTCTCTAGACAGCCACTGTTGAGAGTAGACTGGAATACCGAACATGCTGTGTGACAGTTGACAAAGAGTCATTTTAGAATGTAAGCAATTTAGGAACTGTTTTTAGTCTTTGTCCGCTGTGTAGTTGAATTGGACGTGCATAGAGGAAACAAAAATCTATGTCCAAATTTAAATAAGGATACGCTGCAATCCAAAAATAAAGCTTTAGTGCGTTGTGCTTTCCCCCTTCCATTGGAACCCTGAATTCATGTCTATGTTCAACCTGTTCTACAGGCAGAGTTGTTTGAAAAGTATTTATCTTCTCTCCATAACTTCCCTGTCTACATATTTATGGTGATGGTGCCAAATGTAGCCAGGGGCTGTGAAAATGTCAGGCCTTGTCAGGTTAGTGTGTTTGTGTGTCAGGTTTTCCAGTGGATGTGTTTACATGAGAAAGCTTGAGAAACGCCCTCTGCACCACAGTCATGTCTATATGGGATACAGCTTTTGTCCATTTTTTTTGCATTTTAGCTAACTCTTTTCCTGACCTGCTGTGTGAGTTCTCCAAAACCTGTAACGAAAAGTATTTTTAGACAAAAGATGCATCCCTTCTAGACAAAACCCTGCACCACCTCCTATACCGACAACAGACATTCTTTCTGCACTCTGCTCTGTTAATATGCATGCTTGGCTTGCCTTTGCTTTGGCTAATCCGCCCTTAGCTCACAGCCAAACGAGAGGAAGGAGAGCAAGCATTTATGGTCCATGGTCTTTCTTTACAGAAAGTGTGAAGGGTATTTGTGCTTGGTAGCTGCCCCACTTCACAGAATAGTACACTCATGCTGTAATGGTTCCTTTTATTCTTTGAGTTCATAAGGCTGTTCAAATATAAAAAAAAACTGCTAGGTTTGTAGATGCAAATGTATCTGTACTAGTGAGGGAGTGGGAAGGGTATGTTATTTTCTCCTCCAGGGATAATAACAGAAGCTGTTACATTCTCTGTGATTTCAGCACTGGGCCAAGTCGACTCGTTCCCACAGCAGTTCAGTTGAGCAGTCCCCAGCATGTAGGGACACAGCTAGCCTTGACTTCTGGACCTTGGCAGATCTAGCTAAATGTTTTTTTACAAAAATCCCCAGTCATACTTTTAGTTAGGATATAGCCTACTACACGAGTGAAGAGTAAAATAATCCACATGGGCCTGGTTTCCCAAAAGCATCTTAAGGCAACGTTTTTATTGGGTAAGCATTAGAATAAGACCCTCAATATTTGCATTTGAATGGAGAAATCTGATCCGAGAGAAGCGCTCCCTTTTGATCCCATCAGCATTCAATGACACACTTAGCGAACGTTCTCTCTGCATGGTATTACATCTTCGGCCTTTGTAGGAAAGATGCATCATTAAAACACTCGTAAGTCTTAAGTTCCATAGCTATTAGGAAACCGGGCCCTGTTATACTAGGCTAGTGTAGGCTACATAACATGCTAGCAACATTTTCTGATAACTGTTAGACAAGCAACTAGACTAAAGATTATCATCATGAACACTCACCTCAATTTGGCTAGCATTTTTCCAGCCTATTTGTAACCAAATATCCAAACAAATATTCTGTGAAGAAAATAAATACAAATGTAGCTTTCTTTGCAAAGACAATGCATGGCCATCAGATTTCTCATGTTTATCATAGAGCGTAGCCAGCTACATTTCCTACTGTTTTGCGTGAAGTCAATCTTGCATTTTAATTGACTATCGGAGAAAAGTAAAGTATCGCAGTCAGAGCACTGTCTGCTGATCGAATGCCCGTTCGCAAATGTGGAAATTAGATTGGTCATGACAAGCGCAAACATATTTTTCTTTAACCTTTATTTAACTAGGCAAGTCAGTTAAGAACAAATTCTTATTTACAATGATGGCCTACCTACAGGGTCAGCCCCTGGAGCAAATTGAAAAAAAAAAAAAAAATGTGTGCCTTGCCCAAGGACACAGACAGGCTTTTCACCTTGTCTGCTCGGGTATTCGAACCAGCGACTGTTACGTTCTCCCCTCGGGTGTAGCTCATCTGAGGAGGAGACGTAAATGGTAAACTAGATAGACGGAGAAGAAATGTGGGGTGTAGCTAACTAGAATAACCGCACACGACAACCAGAACTCAATGTTAGCTCTCTGGGGACGTTAATACACAACACCCATATACAAACACATAAACAAACATATAATCTAAAAGTAATTAAACAAAGACCAATCAAACACAAACCAGGGAAGGTAAGAGAATGGAATTGTGGGAACAGGGTCCAAGTAATGAAAATAAACAAAAGGTACCTCTTCTACACACCTAAACCTTCCTAACACACTCTAATCCCTAACCAGCTTTCCTACCTGTTACCAAAACTACCTTTCCCTTCTCCAGGACCCAGGTAGGGTGGAATAAAGCAGGAGGACAGGCTGGAACGCAAGCAAAGGTAAATCAAACAAAAAGTGCCCTCCCTGAGCTCACTAGGCAAGCAGTTTATATACTTTGGTCAATCAGTCACTCAATAAACCACAGCTGCCAGGATTCTGGACCGAATCCAAGCTCACCCTCGTCAGCCGCAACTCAGCGCACCTGTGATAACCAGGCAACACACACACACAAACAGAGAATAACCATGTGTAAAGGTGAAGATCTGACTTGTCGCAGACTAGACGTAGTGAATACTGCATTAGACCTGAGCCTGGTGGGAAAAGTGTCAAGACGATATCCTGTTTACTGCTGGTCAATTGCACTTTAACAGAATGTCGCTACTTTAAAAGTATGTCAAACAAAGACCATTGATTTTAGTTAAACAAACCATACAACTCTATGCATAATGACTTTTTTAAACAATTTCCACAATCTTTTACAAATACACATTAAAGAACAGTGTAGATGTAATGACTTTAAAAAAATCTCCCTCAGCTTTTTATGTGACCAAATTTTCCAATTACTCAGTTAAATATCTACTCTGAATTAAGATTCAAAGATGTCTGCGGAAAGAATATGGTGTAAGCTATGATATGACACCTTGATTTTTATCTTAGGTGGCATGTTTCAGAGTTATATCTGAAGTCTGAGGTGTAGAGGGTGAACAGGAAGGGGGACAGGACCGTGCCCTGGGGTGCCCCTGTGTTGCTCACTGCCCGTTCTGACACACAGCTCTGTAGCCGCACAAATTGTGGCCTACCAGTCAGGTAGTCCTTAACCCAGTAGACTAAGGGTGCTTCCACTTTCATCCTCATCCTCATCTCACCCAGTAGCAGGGGCTGAATGGTGTTGAAGGCACTGGAGAACTCAAAAAACATAAACCCTCACAGTGCAACCTGCGTTGTCCAGGTGAGAGTAGGCCCTCTGCAGAAGGTAGATGATTGCATCATCCACCCCGATGTTGCGCTGGTAAGCGAACTGCAGGGGGTCCAGTTATGTACACACCAGGGGTCTGAGGTGAGCGAGGACTAACCTTTACAGGGTCTTCATGATGCATTCATTCTCTTTCAGATTTTTGGGGTAATTCTGTTACTGATTTGGAAATCACACATTTTAATCACTTAAATCATAAACCAAATTGTTATCAGTGAAAACACTAACTAAATGGTAGTTCTACACTTGTTACATCTGTGAACTTTCATTATACTCTGTTATGAGGGAGAGAAATGTGAAAATATCTTAAAGGTATGTGGGTTCGTGGTAACAGAATGCCAATATTTCTTAAGCTTACAGAAGGCAAATAATTTCTCAAAACTAAATATGAATGTTGATATTAGTTGGCAGTACAGTGCCTTCAGATGGTATTCACACCCCTTGACTTTTTCCACATTGTGTTGGGTTAAATATTAAAATTGATTTATATTTCATTTTTTTTATACATATAACAATCTTGATTAGAGAATTATTCAACCCACTGAGTCAGTACTTGTTAGAATCACCTTTGGCAGCGATTACAGCAATCAAGTTGGTTGTTGATCATTGCTAGACAGCCATTCTCCACTCTTGCCATTGATTTTTGAGCCGATTTATGTCAACTGTAACTAGGCCACTCAGGAATATTCAGTTTAGTTTTGGTAAGCAACTCCAGTGTATATTTGGCCTTGTGTTTTAGATTATTTTCCTGCTGAAAGGTGAATTCATCTCCCAGTATCTGTTTGGAAAGCAGATTGAATCAGGTTTTCCTCTAGGATTTTTGCTGTGCTTAGCTCTATTCCGTTTATTTTTATCATAACCCTAGTCCTTGCCGATGACAAGCATACCCATAACATTATGCTAAATTTGGCAAAAACATAACCCTTTGTATTCAGGACAAAGTTAATTTCTTTGCCACATTTTTTTCAGTTTTACTTTAGTGCCTTGTTGCAAAAATGTATGTTTTGGAATATTTGTATTCTGTAAATGCTTCCTTCTTTTAACTCTGTCAATTAGGTTAGTATTGTGGAGTAACCTCAATGTTGTTGATCCAGCCTCAGTTTTCTCCTATCACAGCCATTAAACTCTTAACTGTTTTAAAGTCATCATTGGCCTCATGGTGAAATCACTGAATGGATCTACCAATAGGTGCCCTTTGTGAGGCATTGGAAAACCTCCCTGGTCTTTGTGGTTGAATCTGTGTTTGAAAATCTAAGGGACCTTACAGATAATTGTATGTGTGGGGTACAGAGATGAGGTAGTCATTCAAAAATCATGTTAAAGACTATTATTGCACACAGTGAGTCCATGATACTTATGTGAATTGTTAAGCACATTGTTACTCATGAACGTATTTAGGCTTGTCATAACAAAGGGGTTGAATACTTATTGACTCAAGACATTTCAGCTTTTCATTTGAAAAACATTATTATACTTTGGCATTATGAGGTATTGTGTGTGTAGGCCAGTGCCAACAAAAATCTCAATTTAATCTATTTTAAATTCGGGCTGTAACACAACAAATTGTGGAAAAAGTCAAAGGGTGTGAATACTTTCTGAAGGCACTGTATTTATAAGACTTTTGGTAGATGTTTTCTAAGACCAATTTTCCATCTGTTTGACCAGAAACCAAAGTCTTTGCTAATTCAACATTTTTAGGATGGAAAATGGTTGAAACATTTATTTATTTTTTTAAAAAAATAGACTTTTAGCTTTCATTTTACAAAAGTGCTGCTACGAACTTCACAGGTTTGTGCTTATGGAGATTTTTACATGGAAATGCCTTACTGCTTTACCCGCAGCCACGGCTGTACCTCCACCACTGGTTTCTTATGGCTCAAATTGAGGACACAACACGTTTTTTCCCTCTCTGCCTCTGCATTTCGTATGAGATGAATGTGGCAGACTGATTTCTGAGAAGTGTTATAAGAAGTGGTAGCTTCCTTCCTGAGAATTGCAGTTCTACAATTGCATGAATTAGTATCCCCTCAAAATAACCAATCTGTCACAGTTTGTGTTTGAGGAGGAAGTGGATAGCTAGGCCCGTTTTTTAGAGTGGTTGGTTTGAGAAACATTTCTGATGAATCTGTAATCTCGTACATCATTCAGAGGGGAAATGTTAGAGTAACTCAACGGCAGGGCAACCTAGCAGGAGCTACATTATGCATCAGTAGTAACAATCATCAGCTAAATGTGCTGCTGGCCCTATTAGGTCACATTCTCAGACCAAACACGAGCAGACACACACACACACACACACACACACACTTTTGTATTGCTGTCCTTGTGTGAGGACCAAATAATTAATTCCCATTTTTATTTTTTTTATAAATTTTCCCTAACCCTAAATCTAACCCCCCCAACCTCTAACCCTAACCTTAATTCTAACCCTAACCTTAATTCTAACCCTTAACCTTAATTCTAACCCTTAACCTAATTGTAACCCAAACCCCTAAGCCTAAAATATAAATTTTCCTTGTCAAAATGTCCCCACTTAGGGTTGCACATTTTGGGGAATATTCAGAGGTTGAAACTTTCCGTGGGAATTAACGGGAATATATGGGAATTAACAGAAATATATGCAAATTAATATTAATACCATTTAAAAGTAGATGTTTTTTTGCATTGGATATATTTACCATATCATATGGAGACAGAAACATACACCTTTTACCTTAACATAAGTAGATATAATTGCAAATGATTAAATCCTTCCAATAGAAATAAAAACAACGATTTAGTTACGATTTGAACTTTAATTAAATGAGTTGACTCTTCACATGGGATGATTTCACTGAACAACAAAAGAAAGGGAATAATGAATGATCCCCAATGATCCATCGCATCTCCCAAAATGTTTTCAACATACATCCGTATAATGATAGTCTAGAAACTAAAGCTTTGGTTGTCTTTCTCTCAGGCTTCCATGTCTACTCCCTGGACCTCCTCAATGTCCACCTCTTGAACATCAGACTCTGAGGCCTCATCTTCACTGTCACTTTCCAACCTTGTTAAGGATGGCTCATTGTCAGGCTCAAAAAGCCTCAAATTTGCCTAGACGGCCACCAATTTCTCAACCCTTGTATTGGTCTGCCTGTTGCGTGCTTTGGTGTGTGTGTTCCCAAACAAGTACCAGTTGCGCTCTGAGGTGGCTGATGTTGGTGGGATTTGGAGGATGATGGAGGCAACAGGGGAAAGAGCCTCAGATCCACAAAGTCCCTTCCACCAGGTGGCTGATGAGATATGTTCGCACAACTGCCATATTGCATCTCCATCCCAAAGCCCTTGCTTATCCAGGCCAAGGTGGCGAGACACGGTAGTGATGACACCATAGGCCTTGTTGATCTTTGCACCAGACAGGATGCTCTTGCCAGCATTCTTGGGGTCCAACATGTACACTGCGGCGTGTATGGGCTTCAGGCAGAAGTCTTCATGCTTTGTGATGTATTTCAGAACTGCAGTTTCCTCTGCTTGGAGCAACAGTGAAGTGGGCAGGGCAGTACGGATTTCTTCTCTTACATCAGACAGGATGGTATTGTCTCCCTCAATCCGTGCAATGGCTACTGCTATAGGTTTCAGGCTGCTTACCACTCTCTCCCAAAATACATCATCCAGGAGGATCCCCTTGATGGGGCTGTCCATATAGGCAGACTGTGATATGGCCATTTCTTGGAAAGACTTCTTCCTCTCCAGGAGATTGTCAAACATCACAACACCACCCCAACAGGTGTTGCTGGGCAGCTTCAATGCGGTGCTCTTATTCTTCTCACTTTGCTTGGTGAGGTAGATTGCTGCTTTAACTTGATGACCCTTCACATACCTAACCATTTTCTTCTCTCTCTTGTAGAGTGTTCACAGCATTGTCTGTCACCAGTGCAAATACCTTCTGTGGTCCAAGGTCATTGATGACTGCCTTCAGCTCATCTGCAATGTAGAGACCGGTGTGTCTGTTGCCCCTTGTGTCTCTGCTCTTTTAGAATACTGGTTGAGGGGTGGAGATGATGTAGTTAACTATTCCTTGCCCAAGAACATTCGACCCCCATCAGAGATGATTGCAATACAGTCTGCTTTCTCTATGATTTGCTTGACCTTCACTTGAACTGTTTAACTCTGCATCCAGCAAATTAGTAGATAAAGCATGTCTGATTGGAGGTGTATGCTGGACAAAGAACAATCAGAAATCTCTTCCAATACACATTGCCTGTGAGCATCAGAGGTGAACCAGTTGCATACACAGCTCGAGCAAGACATTCATCAGAATTTCTCTGACTACTTTCCTCCATTGAGTCAAAAAAACCATCTGATTCCAGGAGGACCATGGGCTGTTGCTATTGATAAGGTGTCTGATTCATCATTTTCACCTCGAATAGAAGTAGAGGGACTTTTGTCAGAGGTTGTGAGCGTTGAGGGAACTTTATGCACTTAGCCAGATGATTCTGCATCTTTGTTGCATTCTTCACATATGATTTGGCACAGTATTTGCAAATGTACACAGCTTTTCCTTCTACATTAGCTGTAGTGAAATGTCTCCACACATCAGATAGTGCCCGTGGCATTTTCCTGTAAAGATTAGACATTTTTTTACAAATACAATTCATGTACAGATAAATAGTTAAGCAGTTAGATTAAACAACTCCTTTTTTGAGATACATTTATTTAAATTAAACATATGGAAACAGGTAAATTAACAGTTAGCAGGCTCAAGCAAGCTAAAACCCACATGGGTACAAAAACTTAACTAGCAGAAATGTATTTAAACACACTTTGCTAGGCTTCCATTTACTAGTTAACAAAAAGAATGTATGTCATATAAAATATATTCAGCCCACCCAGTATTATAATCAAAACTTACCAGAAAGCATGTAGTCCTTGGCTCAGACAGTGTAGTAGTGTGGGCTCAATAGCATCTCATTCATGTACAAGATCTCGAGAATCAGCTGTACATTTGATGGAATAGTACACTGCACATGTGATGGAAGAATGCACTGTGCATGCAGAGGGTTGCAATTCCATTGAATTGGGGATAGTTTAACCCAAATATGCCACGAGACTTAGAATTGCCTTATGTGTTTCCCACAAAAAAAGGTTCACTGTTATAAGCTAACTTTTTAAAAATGAATTCTCACAAATTTCCCAAATTCCAGGGCTTAACTTCCCATGGAAAACTTCTGAAAATTTATGAAAATGTACCTGAAAGTTTCCAACCCTTTGCAACCCTCTCCCCACTTGTCCGAATTTACCTTGTTTTACTATCCTTGTGAGGACTTCTGATACCCACAAAGATAGTTAAACAAAAGCACACACACACATACAGTGTTTTCAGTGTGACTCCCTATCAAAGTCACTAAACCTCTCTAAGGTGATCTGACAATTCATTGTTTTGCCTTTTTATAACCAGCTGTTTTGTGTGTGTGTGTGTGTGTGTGAACTCAGTTGAAGATTCTAAATGTTGCGAGGCAGAATAAGGCTCAGAGCATGATTAGCAAGAAGACTGAGCAGAGCATTGTTCATCTGGAATTAAAAACACATCTGAATGTGATACTAAAGACCTTGTCTGAAGAGGATTAGGCAGAATTCGAATGGCAGTTTTCTTATATAATTGGAGTTTCCCTCCTCCAGAATCTCCACCACGTCTGATCACTCCAGTGCGATTCTAGGAAATGGGCACATGTCACAACTGACCGATTTGTACCAAACTTACTGACAGCCGTTGCTGGTCAGTTCATGTCCAAATGCCAATAGCCTTTTCCAAACTTTTCTATCTGACCAGTCCTATTAACAAGACAAGTCAATGTCTGGTTGTGAGTTAGGACTTACTGACACATGCCTTGACAGACGGCCTGACACATGCCTTGGCAGTGTTCTTAGCAACACAGCCTGAAGAACAGAGGGTCACTTGTGTGTGTCAGTAATTCACTCTACCCACACTCCACCAGAATCCTCTCTGTTTTAACATTTGGAAGTCACACAGAGCCCACAGAGGAAGTTTTTGTGTCCAAGTCTGAGATTAATCGGAATTCACAAGGGCTAACTTCCTCCCAGACTATTAGCTACAGTTGAAGTCGGACGTTTACATACACTTAGGTTGAAGTCATTATAACTCATTTTTCAATCACTCCACAGATTTCATGTTAACAAAACGTTTTGGCAAGTCGGTTAGGACATCTACTTTGTGCAAGACACAAGTAATTCTTCCAACAATTGTTTACAGAAAGATTATTTCACTTATAATTCACTATATCACAATTCCAGTGGGTCAGAATACACTAAATTGACAGTGCCTTTTTAAAAAGCTTGGAAAATTCCAGAAAGTGATGTCATGGCTTTAGAAACTTCTGATAAGTTAATTGACATCATTTGAGTCAATTGGAGGTGTACCTGTGGATGTATTTCAAGGCCTACCTTCAAACTCAGTGCCTCTTTGCTCAACATCATGGGAAAATCAAAAGAAATCAGCCAAGACCTCCGATAATTGTAGTCCTCCACAAGTCTGATTCATCCTTGGGAGCAATTTCCAAACGCCTGAAGGTACCGCGTTCATCTGTACAAACAATAGTAGGCAAGTATAAACACCATGGGTTAGGGTTAGAGCCATAATGACCATCGTTATGTTTGGAGGAAAAAGGGGGAGGCTTGCAAGCTGAAGAACACCATCCCAACCGTGAAGCATGGGGGTGGCAGCATCATGTTGTTGGGTGTGCTTTGCTGCAGGAGGGACTGGTGCGCTTAACAAAATAGATTGCATCATGAGGAAGGAAAATTATGTGGATTTATTGAAGCAACATCTCAAGACGTCAGGAAGTTGAAGTTGAAGCTTGGTCGCAAATGGGTCTTCCAAATGGACAATGACCCAAAGCATACTTCCAAAGTTGTGGCAAAATGGCTTAAGGACAACAAAGTCAAGGTATTGGAGTGGCCATCACAAAGCCCTGACCTCAATCCTATAGAACATTTGTGGGCAGAACTGAAAAAGCTTGTGCGAGCAATAAGGCCTACAAACATGACTCAATTACACCAGTTCTGTCAGGAGGAATTATTGTTGTTGGAAGCTTGTGGAAGGCTACCTGAAACGTTTGACCCAAGTTAAACATTTTAAAGGCAATGCTACCAAATACTAATTGAGTGTATGTAAACTTCTGACCCACTGGGTATGTGATGAAAGAAATGAAAGCTGAAATAAATCATTCTCTCTACTATTATTCTAACATTTCACATTCTTAAAATTAAGTGGTGATCCTAACTGACCTAAAACAGGGAATTTTTACTAGGATTAAATGTCAGGAATTGTTAAACTGAGTTTAAATGTATTTGGCTAAGGTGTATGTAAACCTCAGACTTCAACTGTATCTCCAGCAGCCTGAGCTTGGGCAGCACTGGGGCCTTTTACAGCTCCTCTAATGAACAGAGGCTGATTCACTTAAAGCCTATCAATCTCCCTGGAACTCCCTAGCTGGTTCCCCCTGCCTCATCCTGCATGTTGCCATACCTCCCCTCCCCTCCGGAGCTAGCCGACTGTAAGCTGCCTGGCAGCTCCATCGTTCTCCATAAACGGGTTGCAGGAGCAGCAGGGGGTCCACTCCATGGCGCACCTGGCTTCCCCACCGCGACAGCTGGCGGGCAGAAAGGTGCAAGGTCGTGGTGGATGCGGTTGGAAATTTGCTTCGTGATCAGAACACGACCCCCTAACATTTAAACCTGCTAACGTAAGCAGAATAAATCTGGGGAATGTGCTGCTTTAATCAAATGTATGTTTCTGTTTCTCTATCTGGAAGTCTTGAGTCTAGTGCAATGGGAAAGAGAGGGTCTCTTGTTTTGAACTAAGCCTCCTGAATGATGTTGTGAATCCAGTTTCCGCTCTCACAGCACTGTACTGGATGACTGATCAAATGTTATACATGCCTCGCTTTAGGAAGTTATTTTGTTTTAATGAGTGAATCTTAATGTATTTTGAATTGACCAATAAGCTGTATTATTAGACTAGCCTATGGCTATATCTGTGCCAGTTTGTGTGACAGAGCCGAGAGTCTGTCATGTCATGAGACATCATGAGGACACAGGCGTTCTGGGTGCACAGATGTCATAATGTTTAAAGTTGAGGAAATAAGTCTGCTGTCTCTCGGCAGAGATATTCAAAGGCTTCCTAAGGTTAACATCATTTCAACACCTTTGTAAGATCAGGGGATATTGATGCTCCAACTGTAATTGGGCAAAGGCTTCACATCTACATCCTCAACCTTATTTAATCAAGTTACAAGATAATGTAGGTCTTTGACATGCCCAGCGTGCTCAGGCTTTGACATCCGCACAGTTCATACAGTAGCTTTACAGAAGCACGGTTGGAGGGGCCGAGGGGTTGGAGGGGCCGGAGGGGCCGAGGGGCCGAGGGGTTGGAGGAACCGAGGGTGGCCGGATGGGCCGGGGGTGGCCGAAGGGTTGTGGGGGGCCGGGCAGTGCGACACAAGGCCAGCCCAACCCCATAGATGTGGTAAAGAGGTCAATCGAACTCAACCAAAACAATGGAATTGCCATGGAAACGCGTCGTGAAAAGGCCATGAGGATAAGAAACAGTCTCCTCATTGCCCCCAAGCTAAATTAGGCTACCTTTAGCCTATTGTTTAGGTGTATTTAACACTATGTTGAGGTAAAAGTCGGAATGTAATGTATGTCAACCCCAATACATGTTAATGTCATCGTTACCAATAAACTGCATTACAGTTAAAAACGACTTTTACTACCACCACCAATTTCAGTATTCTAGCTATGCTAACCATCGTATACGAACGCGAGTTAGCATTTAGTAGTCACTTCTTCTAAACCTGAATAGGACCAACTGTTATGCAGCTAAAACACCCACATTTATCCAAATTGGACTTAAGTAACCACATTGTGGACCATTTATAATACATAAATCAGGACGGATTTGACAAATATCCCCTTTGTAGATCAGATTTGTTGAACTAGCTAGCTGACCTTTGAGCACTGTTTGTGTGCTCAGAATACATTAAAGCTGATGTTCTTGGAAAGGACTGAAACTCTCGCTTGTGTGAAACCCTTGGTTGGTAACTAAAATCCCCCCTCCCCCGCCCCCCTACACTATCCCCGTACTCCACCCCCTGTGGGCCACTGGCCACTCAGCTATGAATGGCCTTGAGAGAATGAATGGTTTCTCCGAGGAGTTGATTATTGTAATTTGCATAATGGCCTTGCTCTGGAGTGACAGGCAGAGTTGAGGCTGAAAGAGAAACGAGCACAGTGGGAGAAGAGGAGGGGGAAGGGAGGGGATGGAAGAGAGATGGGAGAGCACAACACTACTCCAAAAGTTCTATTTATGGGATTGTATAAAATGTATATTTTTTGGAGGGTCTGAGATGATAGCTTTCCGGGACAAATAGTACTCGCTCACTGGAATGAGAGAGAGAAGGGTTTTTTTCCACTATCTCAAAGCCATCAGACTGTTAAATAGACTGTTATAAAGCCACTACTAGCCAGCCTCTGCACAGTAACCTGACCTGAACAAAGATTTTACTGAGTTACAGTTCATATAAGGAAATCGTTTAATTAAAATAAGTTCATTAGGCCCTAATCTATGGATTTTACATGACTGGGAATACAGATATGCATGTGTTGGTCACAGATACCATAAAAAAAGGGAGGGGCGTGGATCAGAAAACCAGTCAGTATCCGGTGTGTCCACCATTTGCCTTATGCAGCGCGACACGTCTCCTTCACATAGAGTTGATCAGGGTGTTGATTGTGGCCTGTAGAATGGTGTCCCACTCCTCTGCAATAGCTGTGCGAAGTTGCTGGATATTGGCGGGAACTGGAACACGCTGTCGTACACGTCGATCCAGAGCATCCCAAATATGTAGTGTTGCCTTTTCTTCTACTGATCAAGCTAGGAACGGTAGTCTCCCCTTTTTTGTTTCCTTAAACATGCCCCTCTATTCTTAATTGTATTGTTGTGCCTGAGTTGTCACATACGCTAGCTGTCGACCTTGGTGGATCTTAGCAGGGATTCCCCATAGTGACTCCTCCTTTTCTACTGTAGCTGCTGTCTGATGAATGACTCACTGCTTCTGATCCCTGTGCTTTGCCAATTAGGTGCCTCATGAAAGCTAGCTACTACCCTTCAAAAACAATATCTAGGACTCTGTTGGTGGCGCTCACCAGCCGTCTTTCCCTATCAGCCCAATTTGAAGAAGATAAAGACGCTCTAGTCTCTACCTCTGTATTTGATCAGCTGTTTCTCTCAGTTGCCAGTGTAAATAAACTACAGCACCTTACTGAAGCAGGAAAGAGAGATCTCATGAGAATCTTCTGTGCTTTTCTAATATCCTCTAATCTGCACTGTGACTTTCCTCCTAAGCCTGAGGCTGCGTCCCAAAAAGGCCTCTGGCCAAAACTAGTGCACTATAAAGGGAAAAGGGTGTAATTTGGGACACGCCTTGAGTATTTGTTGTAGGGACACATACAGTCATGTGAAAAAGTATGTACACCCCCTGGAAAGTTGTCTTTTATTTTACATATTTGGACATATGGATATGTAATCTTCACTTCAACACTATTGACAGATGAAAGTCAGCCAAAGCTGACCGAAAGATGCTCATAGAAGTCTCTAAGAACCCCAGGGTAACATCAAGGGATCTACAGGCCTCTCTTGCCACAATCAATGTCGAAGTGCATGGGTACACTGTCAGAAAGAGACTGCACAAACTTGGCCTACATGGGAGGTCAGGAAGGAAGTAGCCTCTGCTCTCAGAAAATTATATCAAGACACAACTGACTTTACCCAGGTGTTGTCTGGCAAAAGTCAGTTGTCTTGATATTCTTTTTTGAGAGCAGAGGCTTCTTCCTTCCTGACCTCCTATGTAGGCCAAGTTTGTGCAGTCTCTTTCTGATGGTGTACCCATGCAATTTGACATTGATTGTGGCAAGAGAGGCCTGTAGATCCCTTGATGTTACCCTTGGGTTCTTAGAGACTTCTATGAGTGTCTTTCGGTCAGCTCCTGGGCTGACTTTGGTGGGACGACCTGTCCTAGGTAGTTTGCCAGTGGTCTAGAATTTTCGTCGGAGAGTGGAATGATGTACTTCGAATTGCTTTTTGTAACCCCTCCCAGACTTATGGGCATCAATAATCTTTCTTGTGAGGGCCTCGGTAGGTCTTTAGATCTTTGAATGATGTGTTACCACACACCCATATGGTTAAGACCAAACCAGACCAATTTTCTTATCGTTATGGAAGGCTGTACCCTCCTAAGTTTCTCTTCTAATGTTTTCTAATCATTTGCACTTGTTTTGGTACCTAATTCTAATTTTAGCCAATTCATGTGATGGTAAAGGTAGGGGTGTACTAACTTTTTCCCCATAAGGAAAATGCATTTTTGTTTATTTTAATTGCATAACAAGTTTTTTTCTTTTGTGTGTGATTTGTTAAATTGGGTAACCTTTATCTGTCA
The DNA here is from genome assembly GCA_023634145.1 of Thymallus thymallus. Lineage (NCBI taxonomy): Eukaryota > Metazoa > Chordata > Actinopteri > Salmoniformes > Salmonidae > Thymallus > Thymallus thymallus. Next base: position 34,056,250 of record CM042407.1, on the reverse strand, counting down.
ATAGTGTTGAAGTGAAGATTACATATCCATTTATCCAAATATGTAAAAAAAGAGAACTTTCCAGGGGGTGTACTTACTTTTTCACATGACTGTACCTTTCCTGTGGCTCTAGCTGTGATAGGGCTGTTGATAGTAGAGGCGGGGACTGGGATGGAGGTGGGAGGATGGGAGACAGAAAGGCTGCCGGGCTGTCTGTGTTTGTAATAAGCCAAGAGCACCGGAGGATCCCACCGGTGAGGGAAGCACTGGGGTCAAGAGGCCTGCCACACACACACAGACACACACGGCAGCACAGGCCCAGTGTTTGGAAGCTCTGCTTACTGGAGTAAGCAATAATGGAAACATGCTTCCGGAGGGCTGAGTGGCTGGCCGTCCTGATGCCTGACGGAGCGCTAAGTTACTGGACTTTGCTTTGTCCTCCTTTCATTGGGACAGGATGTGGAGAAGACAAGCCTCAGCTGTGGCACCTCACATGTTGAGCATCAGTGAACAGCATCATAGTACACACACACACACACACACACACACACAGATTTAGAAATGAAACCATTTGGGCCTCCGTAGTAAGTACTGCATTGCAATGCTAGAGGCGTCCCTACAGACCCGGGTTCGATCCCGGGCTGTATCACAACCGGCCGTGACCGGGAGTCCCAAAGGGCGGCGCACAACTGGCCCAGCGTTGTCAGGGGAGGGTTTGGCTGGGGGGGCTTTACTTGGCTCATTGGGCTCTAGCGACTACTTGTGGCGGGTGTTTCCTCCGACACATTGTTGCGGCTGGCTTCCGGGTTAAGCGGGCGGGTGTTAAGAAGCCAGGTTTGGCAGGTCATGTTTCGGAGGATGCATGACTCGACCTTCGCCTCCCGAGCCCGTTGGGGAGTTGCAGGGATGAGACAAGATTTTTGAAGAAAGTGTGTGATTGCCGTCAGTAGTTTGCTCCATCTATTTTCAGCTCGTAACCTTTGAGAGTGCTTCAGACCCTGGGTTGCTTGGATGATTGTAAAACAGGAACAGCTCTTTGGCTCGTGGTCCAACTTGGCTCCACGGCCCAGCTGAAAGGAACAGCTCGTAGCGGTGTGTCACCGAGCCGCAGCAAGGGTGCTTCCACATGGCTTGACTTCACCTCATCATCTCCACTTGCTGCTCGGCATACATGCTCCATCCACCTGATTTTGAGCCTAACATGTCAGAAAGTATGACACCACTGTTGTGAGGGCAGTCATGAACATGCAGCAGCTGTATTTTTCATTCTCTCTGCCAGTCAAACAGAGATGTTTCACTTTGCTGTGACCACTTGTTAGACATCAGCTACAGTGAACATGATTCAACCTGACTCTGGGAGATATTCAAGATGTGATGTTTAAAAATGATTATTTTTTATATTGTTACATACATGTGTATAATATCTAGGGTTGCACATTTTGGGGAATATTCAGAGGTGGAATAACGGGAATATATGGGAATTAACAGGAATGTATGGGAATTAACAGAAATATATGCAAATTAATATGAATACCATTTAAATGTAAGAACCAAGAACCTTGCCCCCAGGCCAAGGTGGCGAGACGTGGTAGTGATGACACCATAGGCCTTGTTGATCTTTGCACCAGACAGGATGCTCTTGCCAGCATTCTTGGGGTTCAACATGTACACTGCGGCGTGTATGGGCTTCAGGCAGAAGTCTTCACGCTTTTTTATGTATTTCAGAACTGCAGTTTCCTCTGCTTGGAGCAACAGTGAAGTGGGCAGGGCAGTACGGATTTCTTCTCTTACATCTGCAAGCTGAGTCTGAACATCAGACAGGATGGCATTGTCTCCCTCAATCCGTGCAATGGCTACTGCTATAGGTTTCAGGAGTTTCAGGGTGGTTAACACTCTCCCAAAATACATCGTCCAGGAGGATCCTCTTGATGGGGCTGTCCATATCGGTTGGAGGGGCTTATGCTTGGCGAAGAACATTCAGAAATCTCTTCCAATATACATTGCCTGTGCATCAGAGGTGAACCAGTTGCATACACAGCTTGAGCAAGACATTCATCAGCATTTCTCTGACTACGTTCCTCCATTGAGTCAAAAAAACTTCTGATTCCAGGAGGACCATGAGCTGTTGCTATCGATAAGGTGTCTGATTCATCATTTTCACCTCGAATAGAAGTAGAGGGACTTTTGTCAGAGGTTGCTTGTTGTGAGCGTTGAGGGAACTTTATGCACTTGGCCAGATGATTCTGCATCTTTGTTGCATTCTTCACATATGATTTGGCACAGTATTTGCAAATGTACACAGCTTTTCCTTCTACATTCGCCTCAGTGAAATGTCTCTACACATCAGATAGTGCCCGTGGCATTTTCCTGTAAAGATTAGAAAAAAATTACAAAAAAAACCCAATTACAATTCCATGTACAGCTAGTTAAGCAGTTAGATTAAACAACTCCTTTGTAAGATACATGTTTTAAAATGAAACATATGAAAACAGGTGAATTAACCTCAGTTAGCAGGCTCCAGCAAGCTAAAACCCACATGGTAGCAAAAACTAATTTGCAGAAATTGTTAACAAGTTAGAAATGATTTAAACATTTTAAACTATTTAATAGTTAACAAAAAATAATGTATGTCATATAAAATATATTCACCCCACTAGAAAGCATGTAGTCCTTGGCTCAGACAGTGTAGTAGTGTGGGCTCAATAGCATCTCATTAGTGTGCAAGATCTTGAGAATCAGCTGTACATGTGATGGAAGAATGCACTGTGCATGCAGAGGGTTGCAATTCCATTGAATTGGGGATAGTTTAATCAAAATATGCCACAAGACCTAGAATTGCCTTATGTGTATCCCGCAAAAAAGGTTCACTGTTATAAGCTAACTTTTTTGATGAATTTAAGCAATATTCCCGGACTTAACTTCCCATGGATTTATTTTATTTTTTATTTAAATGTAACCTTTATTTAACTAGGCAAGTCAGTTAAGAACAAATTCTTATTTACAATGACGGCCTACCTACAGGGACAGCCATAGTAGTACGACACCCCTGGAACAAATTAGGGTTAAGTGCCTTGCTCAAGGACACATCGACAGGTTTTCACCTTGTCGTCTCGGGGATTCGATCCAGCAACCTTTCGGTTACTGGCCCAACGATCTGACCACTAGGCTACCTGCCACCCTAAATTCCGGAAATTTACAGGAAAGTTTCCGACCCTTTTTAACCCTAATCATATCACATATTGCTCTTTCCATACAATATGCGTGACTCGTGAGCCTTAATAAGTCGTCCCCAGGGCCTTTCTTAAGACACTAATCTTTTTCCAAGTACTATAGCCTGTCACGTGTGCTAAGAGCATTTCAAACACAGCCCTGAAGATTTATTAATCATCTGTCCATCAGACAATTCTCAGAACCTCCATATGACAGGCTAAAGTTATCTAAGAGTAGTAGGACTAAAGGACAATGTGGTATTTAATATGGGTGAGCTGGCTTACTGTACCCCTTCGTGTGAGAGTTTACATTACCAGAATTACTAAGTACAGCAGGGCAGAAGGCTGCGTGTGTTCATGGAATAAGTACTGCTGTGACTCTCTACAGCATGCTGGAATTGGTCCCTGGGGTCGCCTGATATGTCTGTGTTCAACAGCACTTCTGCACACACAGGCCATTTGTTGCCTTTCCTTATTGGAGATGCCTGTGATAATCGCTCAGAAAGGCACAGGAAGCCTTTGATCCATCAGGTTTAAACTGAGGGGGCATGACCTCCGTAGCTTAGGTTATGTAGCCGATCCATAGAGGGGTGATGCTGTGAAGACAGGGCTTTACCAACTAATGCAGTATTGTGTGTGTGTGTGTGTGTGAGGATTCAATAAAGGAGTTCACATGGAATTATATTCGCCCCATTCAGCATGTAGGCTTGTCTGTACTCCCTATTAATTTTCATTCTTGTCAGATGGAGCTCTTGTTGCCCCTTCTGCATGTTCAAGTTTGTTAGCTGAGTACTGTATAGTAGGGTTCGGCGGTATCCAGATTTACATACCGTTCCTGTACCGTACCGGGGTATACATATTACCGGCAGTGCACACAAAGGATGGAATTTCTTTCCAAACGTAAAAATAAATACAAATAATGTTAACAAATGCTAACAAATTACTACCGGATGCTAGCTAAACACTAACAAGTGCAGGTGAACATAAACTAATTGCAATGACAGCCAACCTAGCTCATAAAGTTATTCAACTATCTCTAAAGGCTAGTTTGCACAGTTTGCACAAAACACATATTAGACAGCAGGGTTGTTGATCCAGTAGTGGATTGATTTTCTCCGCTGTAACCAAGAAGCTTGATCTTGCCACTTAGCTAGCAAGTTAGCAAACCAAATGCATAGCTGGAGCCCTGAGCTGGAGATAATTTATTTGGCACTTAGTTACATTTTAGTTATAAGCAGTGGCATGGCACACAGCCCCCCGTGAGGCGGGGAGCCCAGAGTTCTTTGTTGTTGTTGATAGTATTGAAAACCATACCGTGGTTATTTCAGAATTACCCCTGCATACGGTATACTGCCCAAGCCTGCTTTATAGTGAGAGTCCGACTGCTGAGGCTCCATCTGATTCTGACCTACAGCTTTTCTGCCCTTTAAAGGTCCAATGATTCCGTTTTTAACTCAATATCAAATTTAAGTACCTTACTGTGATTTGTTTTCAATTAAAACAGTCAAAAATAAAAACTGCTTCTTACAAAGAGAGAGAGTTTTGAATTTTCTTTCTTATTGGTCTATTAACTAATTTACAACCTGGTGTTATTCCAACCTCATAGTGTGGAAATATATATATATATATATATAACACAAACACAGAAAATCTAGTTTTGGACTGCAATGGGCTTTTAACTCTAAACATTGTCCTGTAAAGTTTTTATTCCCAGAAAAATACATTTTAGAACCGTTATTCTGTACAAGCGTTGACTGTTTCCAGACTGACTTGACTTGAAAATATTTTAAATGTAAACTCTACAGCGATCTGTTCATTCGGCCAGGTTGTCACGGTCAGTTTCCTTTCTGTCTCTGTGTTGCAGACCCTGGTTGGACCGTAATGACCGCACGCTTCCGGTTGCCTGCTGGCAGATCTTACAATGTCCGGGCGTCGGAGCTGGCACGCGACAGGCAGCACACTGAGGTGGGCTGCAACATACTTCTCTTGGACAACACTGTCCAAGCCTTCAAAGTTAACGTAAGTATCACAACAAACTCTATGTTTATGTACAGTGGCTTCAGAAAGTACTCACACCCCTTTACTTTTTCCACATCTTGTTGTCTTACCGCCTGAATTTAGTGTCCTTATGTTTTTTCAAATGTTTACAAATTAATAAATAATGTAAAGCTGAAATGTCTAGAGTCCTTAAGTATTCAACCCCTTTGTTATGGCAAGCCTAAAGAGTCCAAATTTGCTTAACAAGTCACATAATAAGTTGCATGCACTCACTCTGTGTGCAATAATAGTGTTTAACATGTTTTTTTAATGACTACCTCATCTCTGTACTCCATACATACAATTATCTGTAAGGTTCCTCAGTTGAGCAGTGAATTTCAAACACAGATTCAACCACAAAGACCAGGGAGGTTTTCCAATGCCTCGCTAAGTAGGGCACCTATTGGTAGATGGGTAAAAAAATAAAATAAGAGGCAGACATTGAATATCCATTTTAGCATGGTGAAATTATTCATTACAATTTGGATGGTGTATCAATACAAGCAGTCTCTACAAAGATACAGGCGTTCTTCCTAACTCAGTTGCCGGAGAGGAAGGAAGCCTCAGTGATTTCACCATGATGCCAATGGTGACTTTAAAACAGAGTTTAATGGCTGTGATAGGACAATTGAGAATGGATCAACAAAATTGTAGTTACTCCACAATACTAACCTAATTGATTTAGAGTGAAACGAAGTAAGCCTTTGCAGAATAAAACATATTCCAAAACATGCATCCTGTTTGCAATAAGGAACTAAAGAAAAACTGCTAAAAATTTGTCAAATGAACACAACACGCATCACTGAGTACCACTTTTCATATTATAAAAAGACAGATACAGCTAGAGGAAAACCTGGTTCAGTCTGCTTTCCAGCAGACACTGGGAGACAATAACCTAAAACACAAGGACAAATATACAGTGCCTTCGGAAAGTATTCAGACTTTTTACACATTTTGTTACGTTACAGCCTTATTCTAAATAAAACAAATTCCTCATCAATCTATACACAATGCCCCATAATGACAAAGCGAAAACAGGTTTTTTGAAATGTTTACAAATGTATTCAAAATAAAAAACTGATACCTTATTTACATAAGTGTTCAGACTCTTTGCTATGAGACTCAATTTTGCTCAGGTGCATCCTGTTTCATTTGATCATCCATGAGATGTTTCTACAACTTGATTGGAGTCCACCTGTGGTAAATTCAATTGATTGGACATGATTTCGAAAGGCTCACACTGGTCTATATCAGGTCCCACAGTTGACAGTGCATGTCAGAGCAAAAACCAAGCCATGAGGTCGAAGGAATTGTCCGTAGAGCTCCGAGACAAGATTGTGTTGAGGCACAGATCTGGGGAAGGGTACCAAAAAATGTCTGCAGCATTGAAGGCCCCCAAGATCACAGTGGCATTCATCATTCTTAAATGGAAGAAGTTTGGAACCACCAAGAGCTGGCTGCTCGGCCAAACTGAGCAATCGGGGAGAAGAGCCTTGGTCGGGGGAGGTGACCAAGAACATGATGGTCATTCTGACAGAGCTCTAGAGTTCCTCTGTGGAGATGGGAGAACCTGCCAGAAGGACAACCATCTCTGCAGCACTCCACCAATCAGGCCTTTATGGTAGAGGGGATGGACGGAAGCCACTCCTCAGTAAAAGGCACATGACAGCCTGGAGTTGACCAAAAGTCACCTAAAGACTCTCAGACCATGAGAAACAAGATTATCTGGTCTGATGAAACCAAGATTGAACTCTTTGGCTTGAATGCCAAGCGTCACATCTAGAGGAAACCTGGCACCATCCCTACGGTGAACCATGGTGGTGGCAGCATCATGCTGTGGAGATGTCTTTCAGCGGCAGGGACTGGGAGACTAGTCAGGATCAAGGGAAAGATGAACGGCACAAAGTACAGAGAGATCCTTGATGAAAACCTGCTCCAGAACACTCAGGATCTCAGACTGGTGCGAAGGTTCACCTTCCAACAGGACAACGACCCTAAACACACAGCCAAGACAACGCAGGAGTGGCTTCGGGACAAGTCTCTGAATGTCCTTGAGTTGCCCAGCCAGAGCCCGGACTTGAACCCGATTCGAATATCTCTGGAAGACCTGAAATTAGCTGTGCAGCCACGCTCCCCATCCAACCTGACAGAGCTTGAGAGGATCTTCAGAAAATAATGGGAGAAACTCCCCAAATAGAGGTTGCCAAACTTGTGGTGGCATTCCCAAGAAGACTCTTAAGCTGTAATCGCTGCCAAAGGTGCTTCAACGAGTAAAGGGTCTGAATACTTATGTAAATGTGATATTTCTGTTTTATTTTGAATAAATATGCAAACATTTCTAAAAACCTGTTTTTGCTTTGTCATTATGGGGTATTTGTTTAGATTGGTGAGGGGGGGAAAAAACTATGTAATATTTTTTTTTGTATCCTACCATAACAAAATGTGGAAAAAGTCAAGGGGTTGGAATAGTTTCCTAATGCACTGTACACTGGAGTTGTTTATCAAGATGACATTGAATGTTCCTGAGTGGCCTTGTTACAGTTTTGATTAAAATCGGCTTAAATCTATGTCAAGACTTGAAAATGGCTGTCTAGCAATGATCAACAACCAACTTGGCAGAATTTAAATAATTTTTCCAAAAATAATCTGCAAGTATTGTACAATCCAGGTGTGCAAAACTCTTAGAGATTTAACAAGAAAGACTCACAGCTGTAATCGCTGTCAAAGTTGATTTAACATGTATTGACTGAAGGGGTTTGAATACTTATCTAATCAAGATATATTTGTGTTTTATTTTTTATACATTTTTGACAAATGTTAGAATTTTTCTTCCACTTTGACATTAAGAGTATTCATTTGTGTAGATTATTGACAAAATATGACATCTATTTTAATCCCACTTTGTAACACAACAAAATGTGAATACTTTCTGAAGGCACTGTACTGTATGTTCCTCCTGATCCATTGTAATGTGCTGTAACTCTTAACCATGTCGAAAGCACTACATGGCCATGTCCCAGAGTAGCTGTTGGAATCGGTTGGATTTACTGCAGCCCCTCCTCTACACACCAACTCTGGCACACCAACTGTTTAACACGGTCCTCTTTCGGTGGTAGATCTTTCAGGGCTATCTCTCTCCTATAAGATACCCAGGACTGTAAGACCACAACATGTTGTAAATCTAAGATGGAAATGTCCCACATCCGTTCCTTCCATCCTCTGCAGGGTGGTGGGGGTTGGGGTTGATTCCTAGCTCACCGTGAAATGCCTGACATTCTTGCTCACATAGGAGCCTCCCTAAGGGCTGCCCATTCAAGTACATACTCGCTCATAGGCAGCGTATTTCTAGCTAAACACACACACACACACACACACACACACACACACACACACACACACACACACACACACACTGGGTGCCAATTATGTGTGAAAAAAATCTGTGTTCAGTGTCTATTGCAACACCAGTGTTTTCCCTCCTGATAGGGAGCATTCACTGCTAGGTCTGTAGCGGTCACAACATTTTGTCAGCCTGTGATTGTCAAGCAAATAAATGTTGGTCTCGCGGTAACTGACCGTTAATTAACATAAAGACATTTACCATCTCCTGGCTTCTGCACATAGCCTACAAGCCAATGATGCAGACCTTTTGGAAAATCTATATTTAAAAAAAGTATAATACATCCATGTAATATATCCTATACCCTCACAATAAATCCATTATTTATTTTAGACTGGTCTAAAGAAGCATGATATAAAGAAAATGGGAGTCTATTTCAGAATGGATTAGCATACTCTGAGTTGTTATGTCCTGATCTGGCTATGCCAAATGGCTGTGGGCTACACTAGTTAAGATTTGTTTAGAATTCCATACAATTTTATAGTATGAAGAATACAATTCAACAAAGCTGAATAAAATAGAAAGTATATTTTCTCCAAAAGATTTGAGTGAGTGCTCTCATGCGGCTGTTCTGTGTTGAGCGGTTAACAAAGAAACAGGTCCTCCTATAGGCTTAGTTTAGAGTTCTACAAACGTTAGGCTCTATGTTTTGATTTTTAATACGTTGTAAGGCTGCATGATGTAACTCTAATGATGATTTTTTTGTGCAGGCTGTACACACCTCGTCAGTCTCTCATTCACAATTTGAGAAGAACAAAATAATTCCATGCCTTTTGCTGCCCTTCTCCCTAAATGCTGCCCGCTCCAAAGCATCTCTCATCTCACTCACACGGCTCTCCATCACGTGATCGGGTCTTTATCATAGGCTAAAAGTGAAGACAGGCACATCGAATTCCAATTCCGAGGTGCGTATTGAAGATATTGGAAAAACTGTCCACATTTACTTTTCGTCAGCCAACAAGCACTAGCCTATGTCAATCTACTATCCCCCATAGTACAAAGGTTGACCTATTCTGTGCGACAAGTAAATATTCCAAATATAGTCTGGGACAGTTGTGGGATGCAATAGATCCCAAATAATACAACTAGCATCCAATGTTTTTTTTAAAGTAATGAGGCTGACGCAACAGATCAGAATTTTGATTAAACTATTAGGCTATTTCTTCACATTAAAAGCGCAGTAATGCGCACACGGCAGTAGGCTTTAAGCGGGAAAACACCATTATCAAAGGTGACTACATGTGAATATGCATGTAATGCTTTTATTATAAAGGTGCATTTTTATGGTGAAAATGATCTTCCCCAAACTTGATGCCAGTTACACTGTACACCCCTTGTTAAGCGGATTAATGTGCTTAATTTTAAGAAGTTATTTGTCCACTTTAGTTGTGATACAAACCTTATTAAAACATATAGGCCTATGGGCTAGGCTACATGATGTGTGCGACCTATGATTTAAAAAACAAAAAGGCACTGTTTCTTACGCTGGGCATCATTCACAAGTGATAATATATAATTCACAAGTGATAATATATAATTCACCAGTGATAGGCTAATATTGTCACCCATCAGACTATTCTTGATTTGGTCTTGTCTTTACATATAATAAATAATATATGTGTGAAATTAGTTTTGATTTAGAATGGACCATTATCATGCACCTGTATCGAAACTACGTAATCTATGCACTTAAATAGTAAATGGAGGACGGTTTTCCCCGTGGTTTATTTTCATGCCAGCTAGGTAGGTTATACTCCTGTTGTAAAGAGAAGCAATGTGCTTAATATTAGGAAAGTTGAGAAATAAATATAGTAGGCCTAGCCTATAGAAAGCTGATCCTCCTCTTTTTAATAGAGGCCATCACTGTTTTTGCATAGCCTATTACAATGTTGCGCAACAAGAGCTCATGATGTTTGATTAGATTTTCGAATACATTTGCATTGATGCCAGAGTGATTAGAGGGACAATAGTGCTGAGTATCAGGCAGTTAGCAAGTTTGGTAGGCTACTAATGACCCTCAGCAGCGTCAGAGCTTGGAGAAGTCTAATTACCGTGACTAAACGGTCATGTGGAATTTGGCTGCCTTCATGACTAGTGACTGCCGTTGTGGCAGTAATACGGTCACCGCAACAGCCCTAGTCAGGTTATTTGATCATGAGGCAGCCAACCAGTCACAGAATGTTCGCCACAGGACATACATTGTTCAGAAAGACGAAAAGCCTTCCTCCAAGAAGCATAGCATGGTTAATTGAGCATGTACCATCATGTCAGGAAGACTATAAAAGTGATTGCACAAACCCCCCCTCCCCACATTATTTGTATTATATAATATGGGAATATGTGAATTATGTTATTATGCAACTGCTCTATGAGTTGTAATGTTTTTCTTGTTGATACTGTATATATATACTCCATCTGTTGCCTTGGTAGTCCAGCTATAAAAGGAGCTTGTGAAACTGATCTTGGCTCAGCAGCTAAATTAATAAAGCTCAACTTTGCTTCGATTTCCTTCCTCAGTTCCTCATCGATTTGTACTCTGCAGTTCCTGGATAGCCAGACGTCCCTGGCATAACAAGTTGGATTGATCAGATTTGGCCAAGCCTTGTCGCGACCCACATACCCTGACTGAACAGTTCCTCTGAATGTGAGCGGAAACTGAGAAGACAAGATGAGTGTTGAGAAAGTAGGAAGGGTTGAGTGAGGAGGAGGAACGGGATACTAAGAGAACCTGAGTGGTTGTTGCTGTCAAAGACGGGTCACTAAATATTGTCATTCCTAGTTGTATTTTTTGTATGAACTTGGGTGGGGAGTGATAGTTGGTTTATGCATGACTGAGCACAAATAGTGAGATATAGTTATCAGCGTTAACCAACATAAAAAAAAAAATGTGGTTACTAAACAACTAACTTCGGTTCAATTACTGGTGCGGGGTGAGTGAGCCCAGCAAGCCATTTCTCTAGAGAGAAATCAAATCATTCACTAGAGAAATCAACTCAAGAACTATGTGGGATGCTGGGCTGAAGGACTATTAAGCAACTATTAAACCTAGCTCAATTCAGAAATGTGGTAATTGAACATAATCTATTGCACTTGTTTTTTCCAGCTCAGGCAGAGATGGATACACTTTTACGCCTGCTACGTTAGGTTAGATACACACAGACCACATAGACCGCATGAGAGAGGAATGTACACAGCTATGGAACGCTGTTTGGGTCTTTGTGTGTCAAAAAAGATACACATCAAATAACACTATTTGACGCATCAAATAACACTATTTGACGCATCAAATAAGCATTTTGACCAATCAGGACCTGAATATGACTGCACGTCACATAATTGAACACGTTCATACATTTTTTACATAGTTATTAGACATTGATTACACTATGACTCTTATTGTATATGTCACAACGATTCTCCGATACGTATGCTATGATGCAGGTAAAGTTTTATCTTGCGCACCTGCCGCTGCCGCACGAGCGCAGACACACTTCCCCAAGCTCTGGACAGTGCTGGTCATAAAAAAGCTAGCTAGCTGATAGACACAAACAATATTCTTTCCCAAAAACATAGCAAAACCAACAATCTGTTTCAGTATCTATAGTTAGTTAACTATCTAGCTAGGTGTCATCATCTAAAATACCCCTAATTTATAACGGTTGTCGGACCCACCTATGTTAAGCTAGCCATAATAAGGATTAGCCACAATAGCAGAATTTGCAGTTCACCTTAATAAGTCTGTAATTGACAGCGATGCAAATGAATACAAATAGTGGAATCATGCCATAATGGAATAGATGGATCATGATAAACGAGGTTGGACGTTTTATATAAATTCAACAAAAGACAATTTGTTAATTTGACAAAAATCTGTTAAAATCATGCTGGATGTATTAGACTTTAGAATTGCATTGGGGGCATACTTATTTAACTTTACAGTCTTACCTATGGATTGTGGATCAATGACATGGGGTATCAGTCTCCTCAGTGACACCCAGAGAACATAAGTGTCGTAGCTCTTATTGCGGGAATCTGAAACCACTGAATTGAGCCACATTAATTGTACCAGTCAACCTACTATGTGTATTGAACACTATTCCAGATGAAAAACAATACAATGTGGATGTTCTGGAGTCTGATAACTCTGAGGAGGACTTTGGGGGGGAAAAAGTACTGAGTAGACTGATATTTCATTGATCCTAAATCCTCCTTAGGTAAGGCTCTACAGTGCAATATGATTGTCAGTACGCACAATAGGTTGACTGGGCAGGTGATTTCCCTCAGTCAATGTCCCTGATAAGAGCTACGACGCTAATATTTGCATAAACTCTTCACAGTTTTGTTCAGTGGGTATCATAGAGTAGACCAGGCCTGGACAATTATTTTCCATGGAGGGCCACATTAGAATATATTTTTGCCATTGCGGGCCAGAATCATATTACAGGATTATACATCATGTGTATAACTGTGTTGACAGATATTTACTATAAATCACGTCCAGATATGGTACTTTATTTTACTTTTTTAACATGCACAGTAATAAACCACATCCATGTTCTCCTTTTGGTAGGTACAGTTGAAGTCTGAGGTTTTCATACACCTTAGCCAAATACATTTAAACTCAGTTTTTCACAATTCCTGACATTTTAAGAATGTGAAATGTCAGAATAATAGTAGAGAGAATTATTTATTTAAGCTTTTATTTCTTTCATCACATCCCCAGTGGGTCAGAAGTTTACATACACTCAATTAGTATTTGGGAGCATTGCCTTTAAATTGTTTAACTTGGGTCAAACCTTTCAGGTAGCCTTCCACAAGCTTCCCACAATAAGTTGGGTGAATTTTGGCCCATTCCTCCTGACAGAACTGGTGTAACTGAGTCAGGTTTGTAGGCCTCCTTGCTCTTATTGAGGTCAGGGCTTTGTGATGGCTACTCCAATACCTTGACTTTGTTGTCCTTAAGCCATTTTGTCACAACTTTGGAAGTAGGCTTGGGGTCATTGTCCATTTGGAAGACTCATTTGTGACCAAGCTTGAGCGTGCGGAGGGAAAAGTACTCTGTGCATTCAGCACCACAGACAGAACTGTTGTTAACGGGTATGCACAAAAACACAAAGAGAGAGAGAGCTCAACATTTAAACTACTCAATCATTGTGAGGATTGAAGTCTCTGATGGGTATTGACTAGAGCAGTGAAGTCAGGTATAGTTTCTGACGTCGCTATGCACAGGATTGCTGAGAGGTGATAGTCAGTAAGAGATGATCTGTGCCTTGACTTGTTATATTTCATCACTGAAAATGTCTGTTCACATACATAGGTTGACCCAAACAGTACAAACATCTTCTGAGCATGACTCTTAATCTTTGGAAAGTTTTGTTCATCGAGAGATGCATAGAACCTTGTCAGTCACATTGTTTTGAGTAGTTCTCCAATCACTGCATCAGACTGAAGATCGATAAGCTCAAGTTGCTGGTCATTGGGAGCGTTATCCACATTGAAGGTGAAAGGAGAGGAAACCAACAGCATGTATTTTTCCAACACTTTGAAATCCTCAAAACGACGAGAAAACTCAAAGTTCAAAGCACGCAGCAGCGATGTATTCTTCTCCCGCTGGTCATCTGATAGGGAACAGACTGGTAGTGTCGGAAGGTGGGTGAAATTGTTGACTTCTACTTGGCGGGTCAGGCGGAGTAATTTTCCCTTGAAGGCTTTGACAAGGCTGTACAAGGCAAAAAGGCCCTTCACCTTGTATTTTTGAATTTAGTTCATTCATGAGGGCCACGATGTCCACGGTCAAGGTAAAATCAGCAAACAATTCTTTATCTTGCAGTTTAGGGAAATCCTCATTTTCCTTTCATTTGCAAAAACTCAGCATCTCCAACTTCAGGTCCCACACCTTTTTTAAGCACCTTTCCCAAACTCAGCCATCTCACGTTTGTGTGGTAGGGGAGATCTGCATGACCCGACTCAGTCTCTTCCAACAGTGAGACAAACTGCCTGTGGTTTAAAGATTTTGCTCTTATGAAGTTTACCACTTTAGTTACTGTATCCACAACATGGCTCATTTTCAGAACACATTTGCAGAGCACCTTCTGATGAATTATGCAATGCAGGAAAATAATTTTCTGATCTGGGTTCAGCTCAGCTACTTAATCTTGTATCCTTTTCAAAAGGCCAATGTTTTTTCATGTCAAGTTTTGAGCACCAATCAGTGGTCACACTGGATAACTTTTCAAAACTCAGTCCCAGCTTTGCCAAACACTTAACCTCCTCCAATAAATATTTGCCTGTGGTTGTGCCCTTTATTGACTGCACTGAAGCAAGCTCCTCTGTAATTTCAAATTCTGGGGTTATGCCTCGTAAGAATATAAAAAACTGTGCCGTGTCACATGCATCACTGCTCTCATCTAGAGCCAAGGAGAAATAGTTGAAATCCTTTACCTTGTCTTTCAACTGTTGTTCCATATTCTCTGCGATGTCCTCAACACGCTGTGTCACTGTTCGTCTTGACAGGGAAACATTTTCAAACAGCTCTTTCTTGTCGAGGCAAAGTATTGCTGCAGAGTCAATTAAACATTATTTAATGAATATGTCCTCAGCGAATGGCTTGCTATGTTTAGCAATTTTATGGGACAGTACATAGCTAGCTCTCGCAATTCCGTCATTTGCTGAATGCAGTTTTGTGAAAAGTCCTTGCTGCTTTTGCAACTGAGAAATCAACTCTTTTGATCCACTTGCCCTCTGCTCAAAAGACATTCCTATATTTCTCTGCATGCTTCGTCTGGAAGTGTCGGGACAAGTTGTAGTCTTTCAAGACAGAGATGCTCTCTGCACATTATGCACACAACTTTCCCTGATACCTCAATAAAGAAATATTTAGATGTCCATTCTTGCTGGAACACCCTACATTCATTGTCTATTTTCTTTTTCTTTGAAATCTTTGATAAACACATTTTTGCGCAATTTCTAGCTAGATACTATTTGTAACTGTGACGTGTGTGTCAGCCTGTCAGTCACTGTCTGTCCTTGTGCAGTTGATATTTATACGTGCTTTAAAATAAATGTCCCACAAGCGGTGGGAGTTAAATTGTTACACAAAGGCGACTATTCTTTGGGCTTTTATTTTGAATAACAAATACGTTTTTCAAAACTTTACTATCGCAAATTCTTTGATCTGAGCATGATTCCGCGGGCCATATTGAATCAGGTTGCGTGCCGCATGGCCGGCCTTTGCCCAGACCAAACTGTTATAGACCAATATCCATCCTGCCCTGCCTTTCTAAAGTTTTTCGAAAGCCAAGTTAACAAACAGATAACTGACCACTTCGAATCCCACCGTACCTTCTCTGCTATGCAATCTGGTTTCCGAGCTGGTCATGGGTGCACCTCAGCTACGCTCAAGGTACTGAACGATATCATAACCGCCATCGATAAAAGACAGTACTGTGCAGCCGTTTTCATCGACCTGGCCAAGGCTTTCGACTCTGTCAATCACCGCATTCTTATTGGCAGACTCAACAGCCTTGGTTTCTCAAGTGACTGCCTTGCTTGGTTCTCTAACTACTTTGCAGACAGAGTTCAGTGTGTCAAATCGGAGGGCCTATTGTCCGATCCTCTGGCAGTCTCTATGGGGGTGCCACAGGGTTCAATTCTTGGGCCAACCCTTTTCTCTATATACATCAACGATGTCGCTCTCGCTGCTGGTGACTCTCTGATCCATCTCTACGCAGATGACACCATTCTGTATACATCTGGCCCCTCTTTGGATACTGTGTTTACTAACCTTCAATCAAGCTTCAATGCCATACAACACTCCTTCCGTGGCCTCCAACTGCTCTTAAACGCTAGTAAAACTAAGTGCATGCTTTTCTATCGAACGATGCCAGCACCCGCCCACCGGACTATCATCATTACTCTCGACGGATCCAAATTAGAATACGTGGACACCTACAAATACCTAGGCATCTGGTTAGACTATAAACTCAACTTCCAGACTCACATCAACCATCTCCAATCCAAAATTAAATCCAGAATTGGCTTCCTATTTCGCAACAGAGCCTCCTTCACTCATGCTGCCAAACATGCCCTTGTAAAACTGACTATCCTACCGATCCTTGATTTCGGCGATGTCATTTACAAACTAGCCTCCAACACTCTACTTAGCAAATTGGATGTAGTCTATCATAGTGCCATCCGTTTTGTCACCAAAGCCCCTTACACTACCCACCACTGCGACCTGTATGCTCTCGTTGGCTGGCCTTCACTATATATTCGTCGCCAAACCCACTGGCTCCAGGTCATCTATAAGTCTTTATTAGGTAAATCCCCGCCCTATCTCAGCTCACTGGTCACTATAGCAACACCCACCCGTAGCATGCGCTCCAGCAGGTATATCTCACTGGTCACCCCCAAAGCCAACACCTCCTTTGGTCGCCATTCCTTCCAGTTTGCTGCTGCCAATGACTGGAACGAATTGCAAAAATCATTGAAGCTAGAGGTTCCTATCTCCCTCAATAACTTTAAGCATCAGCTGTCAAAGCTGCTTATCGATCACTGCACCTGTATATAGCCCTTCTGTAAATAGCCCACACTACTACCTCATCCCCATATTTATTTTTGTTTATTTTCACTAATCTTGCACTCCAGTATCTCTATTTGCACATCATAATTTGCACATCCTTCATTCCTGTGTTAATGATGATAATTCTGTAATTTATTTCTACTCTATAGTCTATTTATTGTCCTACCTCCCAACCTTACTGCATTTTTGCACTACATTTTGCACTCTATTTATAGATTTTCTATTGTGTTTTTGACTGTTTGTTTAATGTGTAACTCTGTGTTGTTTTTTTTTTTGTCGCACTGCTTTGCTTTGTCTTGGCCAGGTCGCAGTTGCAAATGAGAACTTGTTCTCAACTGACCTACCTGGTTAAATAAAGGTGAAAAAAAAAAAAAAAAAAAAAAACCTGGAGTAGACTGATACCCCATTTCATTGCTCCACATTACAACACTCCAACCTTGTTTAACATTATCTATTCTAAATATGGCATGATTCCACCAATTGTAATCTTCTGCGTCACTTTCAAAGAGGGACTTTTATTTTGATGGCCAACCACAAATTCCACTATTGTGGCTAATCCTTATTGTGGCTAGCTTCACAGCACATAACCCGGTCCGGTCAAGCCTCACTAGCCAGAGGAAGCTTGCTGGCTGCTTATAACGTTAGCTTTGGGCAACAGGGTTAAGTAGCTATCGAGTTAGCTAGTTATTTTCATGATCTGAAGTTTAACAACAAGTGGCTACCTAGCTAATACTTACTAACATGGATTGCTAAATGATTGCTAAGAATGTTGCAAATGACTGCAGTTTCTACTGTTTATTGTTTTCAGGCTGGTTGCATTGGTGTTAGCTAGGTACCAAGCTGAAGGTAGCTAGCTACCGCAGAAGTTGCTAATTACATCTGTATCAAAGCCATTTGCAAAATGTTTTGACCCTGCCCGTTTGATCCTGATCTTTGATCCGGATCCCATTCGGCCGAACAAATAATGCCTTAATACCAACGCGGTATTGCAAACACATCGTTTGTGACTTATTTTTTTGTACAGCTTTGACAGTGCTACTGTTCGTAGTGGTGGAGCTTGGCTTTCACTTGTAAGTTCAGCACACACAACATTCTATAATAGAATTGTGTTATTTGACTTGTATCGTTTTTGACAGGCAAAGACCCAAATGGCGTTCCATACACAGCACAGCAACAAGAGGGAGGGATAGCGAACATTTGTGAAAGTATGCCTTATCTTTGAAGAACTAGTAAAATGATTTATTCAGACAGCTCTGCAGCTAGCCTAGCTAACTAAATAGGATGAATAACGACAGTACAGTATGGGGAGTACAGAGATAATGTTTTCTGGCAGTTTGGCTGCTACTGCCTGAGCAGAGATGAGATGACTTTAAAGAATGAAAAATATTAAAGTAATCAAATAAAAACTAAGTAAAATACACAACTGAAATGTTTTATTATTTCATAGTAATTTCCATTTGTTCTATTGATTTACCCAATGTGGACCCAACAGAGACAATGGACTATTTGTTAAAAAGCTCCCTCTCTCTCTCTCTCTCTCTCTCTATGCCTGCCTCATCCTCTCTCTCCATGCTTGCTTCAACCTCTCTCTCCCTGCCTGCCTCAACCTCTCTCTCTCTGCCTGCCTCATCCTCTCTCCCCCTGCCTGCCTCATCCTCTCTCCCCCTGCCTGCCTCATCCTCTCTCTCCCTGCTTGCTTCAACCTCTCTCTCCCTGCCTGCCTCAACCTCTCTCTCCCTGCCTGCCTCAACCTCTCTCTCCCTGCCTGCCTCAACCTCTCTCTCCCTGCCTGCCTCAACCTCTCTCTCCCTGCCTGCCTCAACCTCTCTCTCCCTGCCTGCCTCCTTCTCCTTTCCCTGCCACTCTCCCTCCCTGCCTCCTCGTCTCCCTCCCTGCCTGCCTGCTTCCTTCTCTCCCTCCTTGCCTGCCTGTCTATCTGTCTTCTACTGCTCCTGAACAAGCTGCCTCATGCCTCTCCACATTTCCCTCATTCCTCCAAGCTAGCAGTGCCCCAAGCCTCCTTTTCAGAGACTTTACCAGAGATCCATCTAGCGCTCCCTTTCTAATGATTACAACCATGTTCAGTATGTTTACATTTAAATACTATATTTCTCATACACATAGACTTTAGTGCCACATCTACTTTAGAGATATTTTCCCTTCAGACCCCCGGCTTGTATTCACCCCCCCCCCCTCCCTCGTTAGTCTAGTCCTCATAATTTTTAAATGTATTTAAAATTGTAAATCTCAAATGTAACCTTTTATTTAACTAGGCAAGCCAGTTAAGAACAAATTCTTATTTACAATGACGGCCTACCCCGGCCAAACCTGGACGACACTGTGCGCCGCCCTATGGGACTCCCAATCACTGCCTTGATTCGAACCAGGGACTGTAGTGACGCCTCTTGCGCTGAGATGCGGTGCCTTAGACCGCTGCGCCACTCGGGAGCCCATCTCAGGCACTGGCTCACAGATAGTGGTGGGGGTATCGATGAAGATCAGCACAAAGACTGTTTGTATGGCCCTGTCTGCTGAGTCCTGTCTCTCTGTCTCTGTCCCAGCTCAGGCTTCATTGGGGATCTCAGAATGGGCGCATTGCCATTCTACTCCACAGATAGCCCTTTTAGTTTAGTTCTCTCTCCAGTTGCCTTGCCTTCCAGTGCTGCTCAGATAACATAAGTATCTTTCAAGGCCTGTCTAACATTCCCATTTATTCTCCTATCCTCAGAGAAAGTGTCAGCCCAGTCTTAAATAACTACTGCCTTTAAAAAGCAACGATGTCAAATCAGATTAAGCAGATGTTATTGCGGGTGTAGTGAAATGCTTGTATGTGGCATCGATATGAGTCAAACATTTATTCTAGTGTCACAATTGACTATAAAGTGGGTAATTACAATGGGTTATTGAAGGTTGGGTTTTGATTTAATGATGTCCATTTGTCCACTGACATGGGGTGAACAGGTGCAGTGATTGCTTTCTATCCAATAGCATAGACCATGAGACAGACCGCCAAGACTGAAATCTTGTTTTTCTAATGAGCAACAGTAAACACACGTGTTCAGTGGCTCTTTTAAGACCATGTTTATAACTAGCATGCAATAAGAAGAGATGTGACAACTACATTGACACCTCTGTCCCCATGCTTCAGAGTGCTGTCCTGTCAACGTGTGTGTGTAAGAAAATATATGCACTCACCAATAAGTCACTCTGGATAAGAGCGTCCGCTAAATTACTAGAATGTACAGTGCCTTCGGAAAGTATTCCACATTTTGTTACGTTACAGCCTTACTTTAAAATGGATTAAATTAAAACATTTCCTCAGCAATCTACACACAATACCCCATAATGACAAAGTGAAAACTGTTCTTTAGATCATTTAGCAAATTTATGAAATCATCCTTAAGATGTTTCTACAACTTGATTTGAGTCCACCTGTGGTAAATCCAATTGGACATGATTTGGAAAGGCACACACCTGTCTATATCAGGTCCCACAGTTGACAGTGCATGTCAAGGCAAAAAGTATACCAAAACATGTCTGCAGCATTGAAGTTCCCCAAGAACACAGTGGCCTCCATTCTTAAATGGAAGAAGTTTGGAACCACCAAGACTCTTCCTAGAGCTGGCCACCCAGCCAAACTGAGCAATCAGGGGAGAAGGGCCTTGATCAGGGAGGTGACCAAGAACCCGGTGGTCACTCTGACAGAGATCTAGTTCCTCTGTGGAGATGGGATAACCTTCCAGAAGGACAACCATCTCTGCAGCTCTCCACCAATCAGGCCTTTATGGTAGAGTGGCCAGACTGAACCCTCTCCTCAGTAAAAAGCACATGACAGCCCGCTTGGAGTTTGCCAAAAGGCACCTAAAGACTCTCTGGTCTGATGAAACCAAGATTGAACTCTTTGGCATGAATGCCAAGCATCACGTCTGGAGGAAACCTGGCACCGTCCCTACGGTGAAGCACGGTGGTGACAGCATCATGCTGTGTGCCAGAGCACTCAGGACTTCAGACTGGGGTGAAGGTTCACCTTCCAACAGGACAACAACCCTAAGCACACAGCCAAGACAACGCAGGAGTGGCTTCAGGACAAGTCTCTGAATGTTCTTGAGTGGCCCAGCCAGAGCCCGGACTTGACCCCGATCTAACATCTCTCGAGAGGATCTACAGAGAAGAATGGTAGAAATTCCCCAAATAAAGGTGTGCCAAACTTGGAGCGTCATACCCACGAAGACTTAAGGCTGTAATCGCTGCCAAAAGTGCTTCAACAAAGTATGTAGGTTGATGAGGGGGGAAAAAAACAATGTAATCAACTTTAGAATAAGGCTGTAACGTAACAAAATGTGGAAAAAGTAAAGCGGTCTGAATTCTTTCCGAATGCACTGTATCTCTGTGGAGCTTTGTGTCAACACCATTACCACCCCCTCAATGGTACATCAATGCTGTGTGTCACGGGGGGGGGGGGGGGCAGAAGGGAGACAAGTGGTTGTCACTTTGTCCCTGGTGTGACTGGGCTATGGGAGACGGCCAGTGATAGGTAGCAGCTACTTAGACCTGGCTGCCATGGAGTTTTGAGGAACTGGGAGTTCGGAGCCGCACACAAATAATTTGTTTTCTCGCTCCCCCTTTCCCCCTCTCTACCCCACTCTCTCTCCTCCTCTACAGAAGCACAACCAGGGTCAGGTCTTACTGGAGGAAGTGTTTAAACACCTGGAGCTGACAGAAAGGGATTACTTCGGCCTGCATCTGTCCGATTACTCCTCCGACAGCCCGGTAGGTCCCAAGGTCAGACTCTTTATGACAAAACACCTTTTTACACTTCTTCAGTCAACACTGTCTCGTTCACTACTGTCCGTCTCCATCAAGTCTTTCACTTGAGGATAGCCTTTCTCTGCTCTCACCCAAATGTAATGATCTTTGTCTGTGGTGAATTTAGTCTCTATACTATTGTGTTGCTGTGAGAAATGGAGGTAATGGCGGTGAGTTATTTTTCTACATAACCCATCTGTTAGCTTAAGTCATGTTGTTAATGAGACACATTGCCTGCCATTACACACTATACTACACCACAGCTTGCTGCTCAGTGACCCCCACTGATGCTGTGTTAATATGAACAGTAGTTCACCGTCCTCCTCATCATCTCCCCTCCATAAGTGTTGTGTACTGTCACTACTGTGTGGTCAATTTGTACTTAGTGCCACTCCTGCGTTGTCTTGGCTGTGTGCTTAGGGTCATCCTGTTGGAAGGTGAACCTTTTCCCCAGTCTGGGGTTCTGAGCGTTCTAGAGATGGTTTTCATCAATGATCTCTCTGTACTTTGCTCTGTTCATCTTTCTCTCGATCCTGACTAGTCTCTCAGTCCCTGCCACTGAAAAACGTCCCCACAGCGTAATTTGGCCAAGACTAGGGCTGGGCGATATGACGATATATATCATGTGACGATAGAAAAATGTTTATCGTTTCATATTATGCTCTATTGTTTATTTAGTTGTGTAGCAAATCACACTCTTTACGGCAATATTTTTAGTCAATTGGACGACACTTTGCGTTCTTCCACACGTGTCGTGTGGATGGAAATTTGCAACACAAACAAACATGGAGGAGAGTGAACTCGACACGGAGACCGTACCTAAAAGAGGGGCTACTTCGGTCGCATGGACGTGGTTTGGGTATGAAAAGTCTGAAACCGTCCTCTGCTAAATATGCTGCAGGCCGGTCCCAACAACAGGCTCAAACACCACTAACCTCTTTTACCACCTATGCAAGAATAATGTGAAACAGTACGGAGAGAGTCTAGCTGAGACCCAAAAAAGTACAGCCGAGTGCTCAAAACAAACCCCCGACTCGGCACAACATATGGCAAAGAACTCTAGTTGAAGTGTTTTCTATTTACCTTGTGTAGATTTTATACATTAATATTTTATATTTTGTTA
Organism: Thymallus thymallus; assembly: GCA_023634145.1. Lineage (NCBI taxonomy): Eukaryota > Metazoa > Chordata > Actinopteri > Salmoniformes > Salmonidae > Thymallus > Thymallus thymallus. The sequence continues at coordinate 34,033,115 of CM042407.1, read as the reverse complement.
CATGCTTAATTGAACATTTGCACAAATGAAATAATCAAATATTAGTAAGTACCTTTTTATTTGTTGAGTATAATTCAAAATGTAATAAGAAATAGGCATTTATGTGGTCATTTTATAGAAACTATGTGTTATATTGTGATCGGGATATGAGATTACGATTTTGGTCATATCACCCAGTCCTAGAAGACAATGCTTCACTGTAGGGATGGTATTGGCCAGGTGATAAGCAGTGCCTGGTTTCCTCCATACTTGATTCTTGGCATTCAGGCCTTGTTTCTCATGGTCTGATAGTCCTTTAGGTGCCTCCAAGTGGGCTGTCATGTGCCTTTTACTGAGGAGTGGATTCTGTCTGGTCACTCTAACATAAAGGCCTGATTGGTGGAGTGCTGCAGAGATGGTTGTCCTTTGGACGGTTCTCCCATCTCCACAGGAACTCTGGAGCTCTGTCAGTGACCATCGGGTTCTTGGTCACCTCCATGACCAATGCCCTTCTCCCCCTGATTGCTCAGTTTAGCCGGGCGGATAGCTCTAGGAAGAATATTGGTAGTTCCAAACTTCTTCCATTTAAGAATGATGGCGTCCACTCTGTTGTTGGGGACCTTCAATGCTGCAGAAATGTTTTTGTACCCTTCCCCAGATCTGTGCCTCGACACAATCCTGTCTCGGAGCTCTACGTACAATTCATTCGACCTTTATGGCTTGGTTTTTGCTCTGACATGCACTGTCAACTGTGGGACCTGATATAGACCGGTGTGTGCCTTTCCAAATCATGTCCAATCAGTTGAATTGACCACAGGTGGACTCCAATCAAGTTGTCGAAACATCTCAAGGATGATCAAATGAAACAGGATGCACCTGAGCAAAATTGAGTCTCATAGCAAAGAGTCTGAACACTTACGTAAATAAGCTATTTTTTTCCAGTATTTATTTTTAATACATTTGCAAAAATGTCTAAACCTGTTTTCGCTTCGTCATTATGGGGTATTGTGTGTAGATTGATGAGGGGAAAAAATATATTGAATGAATTTTAGCATAAGACCGTAATGTGGAAAAGGTTAAGGGGTCAGAGTACTTTCCGAATGCACTGTAACTAGCTACATATGATGAGCTACAGATGCATTTCCCATCTGGAAAACAGAGAGGGAGAGTGAGAGGTGGATGGGGCTGACTGGTGAATAATTGAGAGTGAACACGGCTGCTGAGGAAATGCTATTGTGTCATTGAGTTTCTCCTCATTTATATTTTACAGAGGTGGCTGGATCCAAACAAACCCATCAGGAAGCAACTAAAAAGTAGGTGAACATTCAATCTACCACTCAGCAGTGGATGGATTAACACGGAAGTGGTTGTTAAAGTGCAAATACAATAATCTCTCTCGTTGTGCATTTACAGGGGGATCGCCTCATAATCTGAGCTTCAGAGTGAAGTTCTTTGTGACAGACCCTAATAAACTTCAGGAAGAGTACACTAGGTAAGGATACTAATTAGGGATGTGAGTAATTGAAAATTTTGTTTAACGTTTAAACTACTAACATTTCTACACGTCAATTCACAATGTATAATAATAGTCCTATTACGTATGTATGACCGGGCAATTAAGTTATATCTACCTCGACCCTTTATAGACATAGAATGCAGCTACAGTAACATGTAAATAGCGACCATTGATAACGATTTTAAAAAGTGCCGCATCAGAAGAGTCTGTACCTTTTCAGACAGTAGAATTCTGCTCCGCCCTATATAATGTTCTATTGTTTCCCTGACAACAAGAAACGTTGCTGATTGATGTGCTACTGTGTTGTTTTTATGTGTTTTTTGATGGAGAGTAGCTAGATGTACTTTCTACTAAATGTCTTGGAAGTAACGGTATTTTAAAAAAAAACTTTAAAGTACCTTTTTAGGAGAAAGTAGTCTGTGCGCAGGCAGTTAGGCTGCGTGACGCAGTTTGAGATTACTTGATTGAGAGTTCTGGTTGCCTAGTGATGGAAGTTAGTCCCTCTTCAGAATCAGCATTACTTTACAGACAAGTAAAATGCCATTCATATCTCCAAAGAAGGTTTTGTGTCTGCATTTAAAGCCTGGAACACACCAAGCCGACGCCGACGAACTAGTGGCAACGAAAGCAGACTGCAGGGTCGGCTCACGTCGGCAGCGTCTGGGTCCAAAGTTGCCCTCACGTCGGCAGCGTCTGACACACCAAGCCGATTCTCAACACCCGACGGCCAAGTAGCACGTCCATTCTGCGCCTGCGCAAGAGGAAATACCTTCGTCATTTTTTTTACTATGGACTTGAAAAATAATAAACAAGTTTTCTAAAGACCTTGATTGCCAAAAAGTAAATCTTACCTGATATGACAAGTTTATTTTCGATATCACGCCACTTTTCAGCTTTCGCCACACGGTTGGCATAAGATTTTTCCGTAATGTCATACAAGGCCGGCCTTTCCTGGATCATGCTGATCAATGCGTCTTCACTTGCCTCGTTCCAGACAGCCATATATTTTTAAAATAATCACAAATAATAATCACGTGAAATGCAAACAAATGAGAAAAGCAAGTATGTTCCCTCTTGACTTTGTTGTTTACTTGCTTCGTCACCTCCGTTTTTTTTCTTCTCGTGCACTGGTTCGCTGGCTGAAAAGCCAATCAGAATGATCAGATGGCCCGACTGACTGACAAGCCCCGACGCCGATTCAACATGTCGAATCGGCTGTTACACAAAGCCGACGAGGACCAATTTCAGCCGACGGTGCAGAACGCTGAGAAAACTTAGTCGGCCGACGCACAAAAACTGCCCGACGGCCGACCGTCGGCTTGGTGTGTTCCAGGCTTAAGAAGCTGTAGTGTAGCCTACCCTAACAGACAAACAAACATGCTGTCGCCGAGGCGCTTTCCATTCCATTATCTCTGAAAAGGGTAGTCGACATAGGCTACCGGTAACCTACTGTAATATCATATTATGAGACAAAAACACCCCCACCCACTCAGCAACGAAGAGTACCCCATGCACGCAAGACTGACCAGAAGATACCTCTGTATCCCGGCGACATCAGTCCCATGATTAAAATAGGATATTCTACAGGCAACAGACTGAACACACACACGCATCTTTACCAAAGAGAAAGAGCAGGCAGGCTAGTGCGAGGGAGAGAGAGGGGAGGGGCAGGTAGGCCAGCGTGAGGGAGAGCGAGGAGGGGCATGCAGGCCAGCGTGAGGGAGAGTGAGGAGGGGTAGGCAGGCCAGTGCTTCTCCAATCTTTTTGGCCCTATAACAAAGAACAAACAGCAAAAAAATAAATACAATTGAAGTCAGAAGTTTACATACACCTTAGCCAAATACATTTAAACTCAGTTTTTCACAATTCCTGACATTTAATCCTAGTAAAAATTCCCTGTCTTAGGTCAGTTAGGATCACCACTTTATTTTAAGAATGTGAAATGTCAGAATAATAGTAGAGGGAATTATTTATTTCAGCTTTTATTTCTTTCATCACATTCCCAGTGGGTCAGAAGTTTACATGCACACAATTCGTATTTGGTAGCTTTGCCTTCAAATTTTTTCACTTGGGTCAAACCTTTTCGGGTAGCCTTCCACAAGCTTCCCACAATAAGTTGAGAGAATTTTGGCCCGTTCCTCCTGACAGAACTGGTGTAACTGAGTTTGTAGGCCTCCTTGCTCGCACACGCTTTTTCAGTTCTGCCCTACAAATTGTCTATAGGATTGATGTCAGGGCTTTGTGATGGCCACTCCAATACCTTGACTTTGTTGTACTTAAGCCATTTTGCCACAACTTTGGAAGTATGCTTGCGGTCATTGTCCATTTGGAAGACCATTTGTGGCCAAGCTTTAACTTCCTGACTGATATCTTGAGATGTTGCTTCAATATATCCACATAAATTTCCTTCCTCATGATGCCATCTATTTTGTGAAGTGCACCAGTCCCTCCTGCAGCAAAGCAGCCCCACAACATGATGCTGCCACCCCTGTGCTTCACGGTTGGGATGGTGTTCTTCGGCTTGCAAGCCTCCCCCTTTTTCCTCCAAACATAACGATGGTCATTATGACCAAACCGTTCTATTTTTGTTTCATCAGACCAGAGGGCATTTCTTAAAAAAGTACAATCTTTGTCCCCATGTGCAGTTGCAAACCGTAGTCTGGCTTTTTTTATGGCGGTTTTGGAGCAGTGGCTTCTTTCTTGCTGATCGACATTTCAGGTTATGTCGATATAGGACTCGTTTTACTGTGGATATTGATACTTTTGTACCTGTGTCCTCCAGCATCTTCACAAGGTCCTTTGCAGTTCTGGGATTGATTTGCACTTTCCTCACCAAAGTACGTTCTCTAGGAGACAGAACGTGTCTCTTTCCTGAGCGGTATGATGGCTGCGTGGTCCCATGGTGTTTATACTTGCCTACTATTGTTTGTACAGATGAACGTGGTACCTTCAGGCGTTTGGAAATTGCTCTCAAGGATGAACCAGACTATTTCTTTAGAGTTTTCCATGATGTTGAGCAAAGAGGCACTTGAAGGTACGCCTTGGAATACATCCACAGGTGCACCTCCAATTGACTCAAATGAGTCATGCTTCTAAAGCCATGACATCATTTTCTGGAGTTTTCCCAAAATGTTTAAAGCCACAGTCAACTTAGTGCATGTAAACTTCTGACCCACTGGAATTGTGATATAGTGAATTATAAGTGAAATAATCTGTCTTTAAACAATTGTTGGAAGGGTTAGGGTTAGGGTTAGGTCATGCACAAAGTAGATGTCCTAACCAACTTGCCAAAACTATAGTTTGTTAACATGAAATCTGGGTAGTGGTTGAAAAATGAGTTTTAATGTCTTCAACCTAAGTGTATGTAAACTTCCGACTTGAACTTTACATTATCAAATGCATATCTTAGAATCAACTATTAAAGACTACCAGAACCCACTGGATTCTCCAATTACATTGAATGAACTACAGGACAAAATACAAACCCTCCAACCAAAAAAGGCCTGTGGTGTTCATAGTATCCACAATTAAATGATAAAATATACAAATTCAATTGACTACACTTAAACTCGTTATCATCCTTAGCTCTAGCATATTCACCAATATTTGGAAGCAAAGACTGATCACCCCAATCCACAAAAGTGTAGACAAATTTGACCCCAATAACTACAGTATATGCGCCAACAGTAACCTTGGGAAAATCCTCTGCATTATCATTAATGGCAGACTAGTTCATTTCCTCAGTGAGCAAATGTCAAATTGGCTTTTTTCCAAATTAACGTAAAACAGACCACGTATTCACCCTGCACGCCCTAATTGACAAACAAACAAACAAACCAAAACAAAGGCAAAGTCTTCTCATGCTTTGTTGATTTCAAAAACTTAATTTGGCATGAGGGTCTTCTATACAAATTGATGGAGGAAAAACATACGACATAAAATCCATGTACACAAACAAGTGTGCGGTTAAAATTGGCAAAAAAAACACACATTTCTATCCACAGGGCCGTGGTGTGAGACAGTGCTGCAGTTTATGCCCGGCCCTCTTCATCAAATTGGCGTGGGCACTTGAACAGTCTGCAGCACCCGGCCTCACCCTACTAGAATCTCACGTCACGTCTACTCTTTGCTGATGATCTGGTTCTTCTGTCACCAACCAAGGAGGGCCTACATCAGCACCTAGATCTTCTGCACAGATTCTGTCAAACCTGGGCCCTGACAGTAAATCTCAGTAAAAAAAGTTCCAAAAAAGGTCCAGTCTCCTGGACCACAAATTCAAATTCCATCTAGACACAGTTGCCCTAGACCACACACAAAACGATACATAACTTGGCCTAAACATCAGCTTCCACAAAGCTGTGAACGAGCTGAGAGATAAGGCAAGAAGGGGCTTCTATGCCATCAAAAGGAACCAAAAATTTGACATGAGAGAAGAGTCCCCTAAGCAAGCTGGTCCTGGGGCTTTGTTTACAAACACAAACAGAGAGAGGTGGGGCAGGTAGGCCAGCGCTACGAAGAAAGAGAGGAGTGACAGGCAGGCCAACGTGAGGGAGAGAGAGTAGGGGCAGGCAGGCCAGCGTGAGGGAGAGAGAGGAGGGGCAGGCAGGCCAGCGTGAGGGAGAGAGAGGAGGGGCAGGCCGGCCAGCGTGAGGTTATGTTTATTTATTTTCCCTTTTGTACTTTAACCATTTGCACATCGTTACAACACTGTATATACATAATGACATTTGAAATGTCTTTATTCTTTTGGAACTTCTGTGAGTGGAATGTTTACTGTTCATTTGTATTGTTTATTTCACTTTTGTTTATTATCTACTTCACTTGCTTTGGCAATGTTAACATATGTTTCCCATGCCAATAAAGCCCCTTGAATTGAATTGAATTGAATTGAATTGAATTGAATTGAATTGAGAGGGGCAAGTTGGCCTCTTCCTCTCTGGTTTTATTTGAATTACACAACTTTCCCCAGGCCTTTACAGCCATATAGTATAGTTAGGCTATACGTTTTAAAATGTACAGCCATATAGTCTAGTTCACTCCCCTAATACTAATAAAGAGCACTGGCTGAGGACCCTAATAAAGAGTACACTAGGTAAAGAGGACCCTAATAAAGAGTAGACTGGGTAAAGAGGACCCTAATAAAGAGTAGACTGGGTAAAGAGGACCCTAATAAAGAGTACACTGGGTAAGGACAACCTGCCATGCCCATATAAGGAGATTAATTACCCTGGGTAACTTAAACCAGATACCTGTATTACACTTACTAAAGCCCTAAGCTGATAATTCTACTAATGGGGATGACTAGAGTAAACTGGTTAGGAATAGGTCCTGTAGGGTTTAAGAGCTCGTTACAAGTTGGTCTAAGACTCAGATCAGTGTGGTAGGTAGATTAATCAATAATGGGCAAGTTGCACTGCTGGCAGCCTGGCACACAGCTAGGCAGAAACGTGAATAGCATGCCATGGATGCTGCCTGCCCCTATTGCAGGGGTGTCCATCCATGGTCATAAGAAACAGATTTATTCAATCCATGCACCACTCAACCAGCCTTATCAAGTGAGTAAACCACTTTGTGTATCTAAGATGCAGAGATGCATGTATCTGTTTTGGATGTGCACTATCCATTCCAGACAGCACACAACAACAGTGCTGTTGAGCTCTTACACTATGATGAGATTAATTCAGTATTAGTTACACATAAAAACAACAAAGTTAAGTCATAGAAATGTTGCCTAAGCAATGCGCATCTTGTGAGTGGGTCCGGTCCAGGTGCTTTATCTAGTGTACTGTACATTAATGTCCAAATGTTCTATTTCCCATAATCACAGGGACATCTGTATCACATTGTTGTTGGCGTAACTGCTCTCCTTATTCCCTGTAGGTACCAATATTTCCTCCAGCTCAAACAGGACATCCTGACTGGAAGGTTAGTTCAGTTGGCAGTTCTTATTTACACAGGTTCAGCAGCACTCTGACACACTGTTTTAGTGGACTTATACTGATTCTACCTGTCCAGCACTCTGACACACTGTTCTAGTGGTAGTCGCCATCGATAAAAGCTGTTGTAATGATTTTCCTATTGATCCAAATGAATCAATGCGGTGACTCGTGTGTTTGTGATTTGTGTCCCATAGACTGCCCTGCCCGCACAACACTGCCGCGCTCCTGGCATCCTATGCTGTTCAATGTAAGTACCCATTCTCCTGGCGTCTTATGGTGTTCAATGTAAATTCCATTCTCCTGGCGTGCTGCTAAAGATATGTAGCTACTGGTAGTTCATTAAACCATTCGATCTCTCTGTTGCTTCATACAAGGCTATACAGTTTCTGGCCACTCGGCAACTCAAATGCTTTTATTGTGAAATGACTAGATAGATGTGTGTTGAAAGCCTTTAGCTGAGAGTCCGTGTACTCTCCAGGACTTCCCAATAGTCACTCTTTGTGTGCCGCCTTGCGTAACGTTTTACGACGTCAAATCCAATTTAAGCAGTTTGCAGCAGAGCATGAAATCGCCCATAATCCTCTCTTTATGCCCTTGACGTTAGCAGGACATGGATAGCTGTGTATGGAACGCTATGCTAATATCATTAGGCTGTTTCTCCCCGTCTTCTGTCCCAGATTGATTTGTGTGGTATGACATTTTTGTGCTGGTAGTGTGACTGACCCTTCGCCAAGCATGCTCAGGACAGCAAAGCACAGTGTACAGTATAGTGCAGTACGTAACACTGGAGATTGGTGGCCCCTTAGTTGGGGAGAATGGGTTTGTGGTAATGGCTGACGCAAAATTGAGTGGAATGGTATCAAACACATGGTTTCCAGGTGTTTGATGCCATTCCATTTGCTCCGTTCCGGACATTATTATGAGCCATTCTACCCTCAGCAGCCTCCTGTGGTACATAACTACCAAGTGCAGATGACTTGAGCCCCCAAGTACATGGTATATAGAATACTATGCAGCAGAGTACTGCTGCTGCACAGCCTTGAAGAGGAATGTACTGAATACTCTACCACAATATAGCCTTTTCAGCTCAGCTCCACTCCTCATGGGAAGGAATAGCAGAGTGGCTCAGCAGCTCATCTCAGTACCAACATTATAACTAATTAACTAGCTTGCTGACTACTGTAACGTGTTAGCGTAGCATATACCTAGCCTAGCCTAGTAGTCCACAGCTAGCACAGAGCCACAGCCTCCCACTGTGATGGGCCCTTTAGCCTGAGGAGTGTAGTTTACCAGCCTGTGTCACCAGATTGACCTGAATAATGGCAGATTGGAGAGGGGGTTTGCCAGGGGTCTGTCCCCATCCCCACTGCAGTGGCCCGCTGAGGCTCTCCTTTCTCTCCAAACTCCCCAGGGAGTCCCATGGCTATATAGGTCACTGGAGGGATTTGAACTGCACCTCCAACATCTAACACAACCTGTGGGTGTCCATGTCCAGAATATCACTTAGCTCAATGTCCCTCGCCATGAGAAGGATTTAATTTGATTGTCGCCATGGGGATAGCGGTATGAAACATTTTAGCTTCAATTCAGTTTCTAGATGATTGAATGCTGCTGGTAAGTGCTGCTGGTAATTCGGTTAGTTTTGCTAAATCAGTGAGGCTGGTCAAATTCGATCAAGAAATGCACTCTGCTGAAAGCTTTGGCATTAGTGCTGTATAGATATTTATTTGCATACTGCATGATCACTGTGGATCTTTTTTTATTTTTGTGTGGTGATTATATCAATAACTGTTTTGAATTGATCTGTTTGTTATGAGCCCAAGGTTAAAGGGATAGTTTATGATTTTGGCAATTATCTACTTCTCTAAGTCAGATGAACTTGTGGATATCATATTTATGTCTCTGCATCCAGTATGAAGGAAGTTAGATGTAGTTTTGCGATCCAATATTAACTAGCATTAGCGCAATGACAGGAAGTCCAACTATACCCATTGATTCTTGAAGAATATAACTCTTGTTTACGCTTGTTTTACTACAATGTTTGTAAACACTGTATAGTTTTAAAACATGCTTAAAACTATATATCTTGGATGGTCAGTCCTTGCATCCATAGATCTGTTTATGAATTTGAGAGCAGTTACATTTCTCCAGCCCCATCCTTCAGCTTTTTACCAAAACAGAGGCAAGGAGAATGCTTTGTTATTGTTCCAATGAAGGATTGGCCCTTTTAAGAGGTCCACTCGTATGAGTTGGGGTCTGTTTCCCGTACGACCACAAGCTAATTGATCTGGGGTACTGAGCCACTGTAGTGGTGGTTGGAGCGCCAAGGCTTCTCAACCACTAGTCTCTTTCAGTAATATACCTCATAACCAGGCTTTTGATTAAGGTTATTGTATTCATTACTACAATGATTGGCAATGGTTTGTAGGGTTGCAAAGTGTCGGAAACTTTCCGGTAAATTTCTGAAATTTTCCATGGGAAGTTAAGCCCTGGAATTTTGTGAATTTTGCTTAAATTAATCAAAAACGTTAGCTTATAACAGTGGACATTTTTTGTGGGATACACATAAGGCAATTCTTATAGGTCTTGTGGCATATTTTGGTTAAACTATCCCCAATTCAATGGAATTGCAAGCCTCTGCATGCACAGTGCATTCTTCCATCACATGTGCAGTGCACTCTTCCATCACATGTACAGCTGATTCTCAAGATCTTGCACACTAATGAGATGCTATTGAGCCCACTCTACTACACTGTCTGAGCCAAGGACTACATGCTTTCTGGTAAGTTTTGATTACAATACTGTGTGTCATATTTTATATGACACATGATTTTTTGTTAACTTGTAAATAGTAGCTTACGGCAAAGTGTGTTTAAATCATTTCTAACTTGTTAACAAATTTTGCTATTTCGTTTTTGCTACCATGTGGGTTTTAGCTTGCTTGAGCCTTCTGAGGAGTGTTAATTCACCTGTTTCCATACATGTTTTAAAACATTTATCGTACAAAGGAGTTGTTTAATCTAACTGCTTAGCTATTTATCTGTACAGTTATTTTTTGACTAATTTCTTTCTAATCTTTACAGGAAAATGCCCTATCTCACTGCAGCTAATGTAGAAGGAAAATCTGTGTACATTTGCAAATACTGTGCCAAATCATATGTGAAGAATGCAACAAAGATGCAGAATCATCTGGCCAAGTGCATAAAGTTCCCTCAGCGCTCACAACAAGCAACCTCTGACAAAAGTCCCTCTACTTCTATTTGAGGTGAAAATTATGAATCAGGCACCTTATCGATAGCAACAGCTCATGGTCCTCCTGGAATGAGAAGGTTTTTTTGACTCAACGTAGTCAGAGAAATGCTGTTGAATGTCTTGCTCGAGCTGTGTATGCAACTGGTTCATCTCTGATGCTCACAGGCAATGTGTATTGGAAGAGATTTCTCAATGTTCTTCACCCAGCATACACCCCTCCAACCAGACATGCTTTATCTACTAATTTGCTGGATGCAGAGTTCAACAGAGTTCAAGTGAAGGTCAAGCAAATCATAGAGAAAGCAGACTGTATTGCAATCATCTCTGATGGGTGGTCGAATGTTCGTGAGCAAGGAATAATTAACTACATCATCTCCACCCCTCAACCAGTATTCTACAAGAACACAGACACAAGGGACAACAGACACACCGGTCTCTACATTGCAGATTAAGGCAGTCGTCAATGATCTTGGACCACAGAAGGTATTTGCACTGGTGACAGACAATGCTGCGAGCATGAAGGCTGCTTGGTCTAAAGTGGAGGAGTCCTGCCCTCACATCACATGCCCCTGGATGTGGGCAAGGTTCTTGGCAGTCTGGCGAAGTACACTTCCAAGCAAGGGCTTTGGGATGGAGATGCAATATAGCAGTCGTGCCAACATATCTCATCAGCCACCTGGTGGAAGGGACTTTGTGGATCTGAGGCTCTTTCCCCTGTTGCCTCCGTCATCCTCCAAATCCCACCATCATCAGCTGCCTCAGAGCGCAACTGGTCCTTGTTTGGGAACACACACACACCATAGCACGCAACAGGCTGATTATTAAAAGGGTTGAAAAATTTGTGGCCATCCGTGCAAATTTTTGGATTTTTTTAACCTGACAACGAGCCATCCTCAACAAGGTTGGAAAATGACAGTGAAGATGAGGCCTCAGTCTGATGTTCAAGAGGTGGACATTGAGGAGGTCCAGGGAGAAGACATGGAAGCATGAGAGGAAGACAACCAAAGCTTTAGTATCTAGACTCATTTTACTGATATATGTTGAAAACGTTTTTGGGAGATGTGATGGATCATTAGGGATCATTCAATATTCCCTTTCTTTTGTTCTTCAGTGAAATCATCCCATGTGAAGAGTCAACTCATTTAATTAAAGTTCAAATCGTAACTCAATTGTTTTTTAAATTTCTATTGGAAGGATTTAATTTGCAATTATGTCTACTTATAAGGTAAAAGGTTTCTGTTTCCATATGATATGGTAAATATATCCAATGGAAAAAAACATCTACATTTTAAATGGTATTAATATTAATTTGCATTTCCGTTAATTCACATATATTCCTGTTATTTCCAATATATTCCTGTTAATTCCCACGGAAAGTATCCACCTCTGAATATTCCCCAAAATATGCAACCCTAATGGTTTGTCTGTCCTCTACAATATAGGCCTACTGTTTTCTGTGTATGATATAGGCTATGTGTGTCGACTTAACTGTCTGTGTACTATTGAATAGATTTTATCTGTGTCTCTGTGTGTTCTGTAGCTGAGTTGGGAGACTACAGTGACTCGGAGCATGCTCCTGGCTACCTCTCAGAATTCTCCTTCATCCCCAACCCGCCACAAGGGTTCGACAAGGAGGTCACCAAACACCACCAACAGCACAGGTAGACAGGCCCATCTTCAAAACACATACACACTCTCTTTAGTGTCCCAGGCACACATATTCATACTCCGCTGTATACTCGTCACTTGTCTGCACCAGCTCTCATAGAAGAGTAGGTTTTATTGAGGGCATTTCCAAGGATAAGTACTCTCACTGTACTGCTCTATGTTCTGTGAATGGGTCACGTGCAGTTGAATTTGAGGAACCTTCTCCCTCTCGTTTATCGCTCTCTCTCACTCTCCTCCTCCCCTCCTCAGCGGTCTGTCTTCTGCCCAGTCAGAGTTTAATTACCTGAACACAGCACGGACGCTGGAGCTGTACGGAGTGGAATTGCACTATGCAAGGGTAAGGCTGCTCCCCTGCCTGTGTGTTTGTCGCTGCTACAGTAGAAAGGGCACTTGTCATAGCAGCACTCATACCAATGTTCCATACAACTGTGGCCTAGCTCTAGAAAAGCCAGTGCTTTCTAATCCAGCAGGTAGAAGTGGGTTGAGGCAGAGTGAAGGTTGAAACATGCACTTACAATAGTATGTCATTCTAATGTACAGTCTACGTGTTCCTCTGGCCCCAGCCGCCAAGGCCTCATTAAGCTTTTAAAGGGATACTTTAGGCGATGAGGCCCTTTCTTTACCTCCCCAGAGTCAGATGTACTCCTGGATAAAAAAATGTCCAGTATGAAGGAAGTTAGAGAACTAGCGTTAGCACAATGAATGGAAGTCTATGGGTATCTGCTAGCATGCTAGTAGCGAAACTACCTCAAACTTCCTTCATACTGGACACAGAGACATAAAAATGCTATCCACCAGTTCATCTGACTCTGGGTAAGTAGATAAAAGGCCTCATTGCCAAAATCCCGAAGTATCCCTTTTAAGGCTGTGGATTCCTTTACAGCTGAGGAACAGCAGAGCCATTGAGCCTTGGCAAGCTATGTCTGTGGATTGGGGAGTCCACTAATCCAGCCATTGTCTGGAGTACAGAGATTTCCTTCATTGTCCGATCAGACAGACTTCTCTTTTTGCCCCACATAATGTCTGTCTGTGTCCGTCCGCCCTAGAATGATCACCACACTTTGACTATTACAGTGAAAAGGTGGAGTAAATGTGCCCCATTTTAAACTGGGGACTATTGCCCCCCCTTCTTACTGTTGTTATACCCTTACCCCTACCCTGCCATAGAGAGATAGGAGGAGAGGGTCTGTGTCTGTACCCCCTCCAAAGCTTCCACCAGGCTTGCCCATTGTCAGGGTGCTTACACTCTTAATCTACCGTTCCTCATTGATTTCCTTCCTCCCTCTGTCTCTTCATCCCTTTCTCCCTCTTTCTCTCTCTCTTTCTCTCTCTCTCTCTGTTCCAGGATCAACGTAACACTGAGATTTTAATTGGGGTGATGTCGGCAGGGATCGTGGTTTACAAGAACAGGGTTCGAATCAACTGCTTTCCCTGGTGAGTGACAAACTGGAGACTTTGATTCTGATACAAGATGAGGCGATGAGTAAATCACATAATTAATTTGATTGATGCTACAAATGGATAATTTGTGATCACATAGAGCGTCCACTTCGGTAGATTGTGTTAGAAATTCAAATGCTTACTGTGTGTGTGAGTAGGAAGAAGAAAGATGAGGATATGTATTTTTTGTATATATTTTTTATTTATTTATTTCACCTTTATTTAACCAGGTAGGTCAGTTGAGAACAAATTCTCATTTGCAACTGCGACCTGGCCAAGACAAAGCAAGGCAGTGCGACAAAAAACAACACAGAGTTACACATGGGAAATAAACAAACTTACAGTCAATAACACAATAGAAAATCTATATACAGAGTGCAAATGTAGTGCAAAATGCAATAAGGTTAGGAAGACAATAAATAGGCCATAGTGGCGAAATAAATTACAGATTAGCATTATCACTGGAATGATGGAATGTGCAAATGATGATGTGCAAATAGAGATACTGGAGTGCAAAATGAGCAGAAGTAAAAAAAAAAAAATATATATATATATATGGGATGAGGTAGTAGGATGGGCTATTTACAGAAGGGCTATATACAGGTGCAGTGATCGATAAGCAGCTTTGACAGCTGATGCTTAAAGTTAGTGAGGGAGATAGGAGCCTCTAGCTTCAAGGATTTTTGCAATTCGTTCCAGTCATTGGCAGCAGAGAACTGGAAGGAATGGCGGCCAAAGGAGGTGTTGGCTTTGGGGGTGGCCAGTAAGATATACCTGCTGGAGCACATGCTACGGGTAGGTGTTGCTATGGTGACCAGCGAGCTGAGATAAGGCAGGGATTTACCTAATAAAGACTTATAGATGACCTGGAGCCAGTGGGTTTGGCGACGAATATGTAGTGAGGGCCAGCCAACGAGAGAATACAGGTCGCAGTGGTGGGTAGTATATGGGGCTTTGGTAACAAAACGGATGGAACTGTGATAAACTACATCCAATTTGCTGAGTAGAGTGTTGGAGGCTATTTTGTAAATGACATTGCCGAAGTCAAGGATCGGTAGGATGGTAAGTTTTACAAGGGCATGTTTGGCAGCATGAGTGAAGGAGGCTTTGTTGCGAAATAGGAAGCCGATTCTAGATTTAATTTTGGATTGGAGATGGTTAATGTGAGTCTGGAAATTGAGTTTACAGTCTTACCAGACGCCTAGGTATTTGCAGTTGTCCACATATTCTAAGTCAGACCCGTCGAGAGTAGTGATGATAGTCCGGTGGGCGGGTGCGGGCAACGTTCTATTGAAGAGCATGCATTTAGTCTTACTAGAATTTAAGAGCAGTTGGAGGCCACGGAAGGAGTGTTGTATGGCATTGAAGCTTGTTTGAAGGTTAGTTAACACAGTGTCCAAAGAGGGGCCAGATGTATACAGAATGGTGTCGTCTGCGTAGAGATGGATCAGAGAGTCACCAGCAGCGAGAGCGACATCATTGATGTATATAGAGAATAGGGTTGGCCCAAGAATTTAATATTGTGGCACCCCCATAGAGACTGCCAGGGGACTGGACAGCAGGCCCTCCGATTTTACACACTGAACTCTGTCTGAGAAGTAGTTGGAGAACCAGGCGAGGCAGTCACTTGAGAAACCAAGGCTGTTGAGTCTGCCAATAAGAATGCGGTGATTGACAGAGTCGAAAGCCTTGGCCAGGTCGATGAAGACGGCTGCACAGTACTGTCTTCTGTCGATGGCGGTTATGATATCGTTAAGTACCTTGAGCGTAGCTGAGGTATAGCAGAGAAGGTACGGTGGGATTCGAAGAAGTCAGTGATCTGTTTATTAACTTGGCTTTCGAAGACTTTAGCTATATATCATTGACATACACTACCGTTCAAAATTTTGGGGTCTCTTAGAAATGTCCTTGTTTTTGAAAGAAAAGCAAATTTTTTTGTCCATTAAAATAACATCAAAATGATCAGAAATACATTGTAGACATTGCTCATGTTGTAAATTACTATTGTAGCTGGAAATGGCAGATTTTTTATGGAATATCTACATAGGCGTACAGAGGCCCATTATCAGCAACCATCACTCCTGTGTTCCAATGGCACGTTGTTAGCTAATCCAAGTTTATCATTTCAAAAGGCTAATTGATCATAAGAGAACCCTTTTGCAATTATGTTAGCACAGCTGAAAACTGTTGTGCTGATTAAAGAAGCAATAAAACTGGCCTTCTTTAGACTAGTTGAGTATCTGGAGCATCAGCATTTGTGGGTTCGATGATAGGCTCAGAATGGCCAGAAACGAAGAACTTTCTTCTGAAACTGTCCTGTCTCCGTCACTGTGTGTAGATTGTGTTAGCTCATCCTACATTCCTGTGAAGACTTTTGATATCAGTGAGAAGACGAACATCGTCTTTGAAGTTGTACTATGCTTGTTCTGAGAAATGAAGGGTTTTCCATGCAAGAAATTGCCAAGAAACTGAAGATCTCGTACAACGCTGTGTACTACTCCCTTCACAGAACATGCCAAAGAAACTGGCCTTCTTTAGACTAGTTGAGTATATGGAGCATCAGCATTTGTGGGTTCAATTACAGGCTCAAAATGGCCAGAAACAAAGAACTTACATTAGTACATTAGTGTGTAGTTTGAGAAACACATTGCCTCAACTGGCTTTTTCTTTGCAACTCTGCCTAGAAGGCCAGCATCCCAGAGTCGCCTCTTCACTGTTGACATTGAGACTGGTGTTTTGCGGGTACTATTTAACAAAGCTGCCAGTTGAGGACTTGTGCGAGACGTCTGTTTCTCAAACTAGACACTAATGTACTTGTCCTCTTGCTCAGTTGTGCACCAGGGCCTCCCACTCCTCTTTCTATTCTGGTTAGAGCCAGTTTGCGCTGTTCTGTGAAGGGAGTAGTTCACAGCATTGTACAAGATCTTCAGTTTCTTGGCAATTTCTCGCATGGAATTGCCTTCATTTCTCAGAACAAGAATAGACTGACGAGTTTCAGAAGAAAGTTCTTTGTTTCTGGCCATTTTGAGCCTGTAATCGAACCCACAAATGCTGATGCTCCATATACTCAACTAGTCTAAAGAAGGCCAGTTTTATTGCTTCTTTAATCAGCACAACAGTTTTCAGCTGTGCTAACATAATTGCAAAATGTTTTTCTAATGATCAATTAACCTTTTAAAATGATAATGGGCCTCTGTACACCTAATGTAGATATTCCATAAACAAATCTGCTGTTTCCAGCTACAATAGTCCTTTACAACATTAACAATGCCTACACTGTATTTCTGATCAATTTGATGTTATTTTAATGGACAAAAAATTCACTTTTCTTTCATAAACAAGTAAATGTCTAATTGAGCCCAAACTTTTGAATGGTAGTGTATCTTAAGTCTTCCAGGTTACAGAAGCATTCCGAGATGTGTTAAATATGACAAAGCTGTTTTACATATTCATTTGTAAACTGCAGATGATCAATCCTAGAATCTCCTCTCAGAGCAGTTTAGGCTTTCATGTGGATTGTCTTTGAGGCACAAAGCTTAGAAATCTCTGATATTCAGCCGAGTTGGTGGGGCTACTGGAAGTGTGTTCCACGGGTGGGATGGGATAGCACAGCCCAAATCCCCAACAGATGAGTAATAATCCGACACACACACACACACTTCCCCACCCCCCACTTGCTCCTCAGAGCACACACCCCCGTTCTTAAAAGCCAGCTGCTTTTTGTAGCAGAGGCAGTTCATTTGAAAATATATGAGCTCCGATGCTTTCCAGTCGGGCTAAATTTAGGGCTGCTAACAGTGGCGCGTTTCACAACAGCTGTCCTCCACTGTCACACGAGAAGACTCGCTCCTATCAACCACTCTCTCTGTTTGGCTCCTATTAAAAGGCGAGACACAACCTTACTCCTCTCAGAGAGCAGAAAGCAGAGCCGTCCGGTATCTGAGAAAGATGTGTGAATTCTAGCCTCACTCATATTTATTTAACAAAGGAGCTATCTTAGATGACGCTGTCTTAGAGAGAGAGTGTGTGTGAATGTAAAATATATTTTCCTGAGCTGTGAATCATGTAGAAGGGCTGAAGGGGGAAGGGAGGAGGAGGGGGGAGAGGGGGATTAGTCTTGATGGGGAGACAGCTGCTCTCTGCAGAGGAGGCTCTGATTTGAGCCGTGAGGGAAGGAGACCTTCTGCAGTGACACGCATTGTAACGCAATGTTTCTTGCTCACCCGTTTCAGGTTGAAGATTGTGAAAATATCGTTCAAGTGCAAACAGTTCTTCGTTCAGCTCAGGAGAGAAGTGGTAGGTATTCAAGTCGTTGTTTTCAGTGTCCTTATTTTGATTATAAAATGTGAGGTGGGATCTACTAATCTAGCAGCAATGTGTTTTATACAGTAGGAATGAAGTCTTACCCAGCAGTGAACACAGCCACAGGTTCTGCCTCAGCTTGTGTAACTGTGCTTCCCTGTCATAAGTATCCCAAAAACAGACCCAATTCTCTGGCTCTTCCTCAGGGAGGAAACTAGCTATTACTGCTAATGGACTAACTGAACACCTACCACTGGTCCAGTCCCTCATCACACCACAGGCACCATATCAATCTGAAACAATCTAGCTTAGACATTAACTGCCCCCTCACCCAGACCCAGCGTCCATATATGTTTATTTGATTAACTGGTTTGCTGGCATAATCACCGGCCTGCTCCGTCGCTGACTGTCATTGAAATCTGGAAGAGCGACAAAGGGAGAGCCTCTTAAATGCTTATTAATTATGAAGAATAGATCATGCATTTTGGCTGTTAAGGTGGGAAGCGTGATCTGAAACAGAATCAAAGTGCTGCAGGCTCCCTCTCCTACTTGCTCCTATCCTCTGTTCCATTCAACCCCACAATAGAACCAAAACACCCCATTTCCATCCCCCTCCCCCTTTCCTGGTTTCATAATGGAGGAGGTGTTTTTCCAGAGCAGTTGTACAAAAAGGGCGGGAGGCAGCCTAGCAGGTATACTGGAGCCGACAAGGTGAAAAACCTGTCGATGTGTCCTTGAGCAAGACACTTAACCCTAATTTGCACCAGGGGCGCCGAACTACTATCACTGACCCTGTAGATAGGCCGTCATTGTAAATAAGAATTTGTTCTTAACTGACTTGCCTAGTTAAATAATGTTTTTAAAAAAAGAAGAAAAAAGCACTGCGGCCGTTGGCCAGCCTCCATGGTGTCACTCAGACTGAATTATTCATGGGGTTTGGTACTAAATGGAACCCTATTCCCTATTTAGTGCACTACTTTTGACCAGGGCTCTGATCAGAACTAGTGCCGTATATAGGGAATAGGGTTCCATTTGGGATGCACACATGGATATATATGGGTCATGTGGGTGCGCGTCACTGCACGCTTTAAAAAGCAACAACAAACCAGGAAATTGCAGCACTCCACCAATCAGGCTTTTATGGTAGAGTGGCCAGACGGAAGCCACTCCTCAGTAAAACGCACATGACAGCCCGCTTAGAGTTTTCCAAAAAACAAGATTCTCTGGTCTGGTGAAGCCAAGATTGAATGCTGGATGAAACCTTGCTCCATCCTTATGCTGAAGAGTGGTGGCAGCATCATGTTTTGGGGAGAGAGAGATCCTTGATGAAAACCTGCTCCAGAGCACTCAGGACCTCAGACAGGGGTGAAGGTTCACCTTCCAACAGGACAATGACCCTAAGCACACAGCCAAGACAACACTGGAGTGGTTTCGGGACAAGTCTCAATGTCCTTGAGTGGCCCAGCCAGAGCCCGGACACTCCACATCCAATCTGACAGAGCTTGAGAGGATCTGCAGAGAAGAATGTGAAAAACTCCCCAAATACAGGTGTGCCAAGATTGTAGCGCCATACCCAAGAAGACTCGGCTGTAATTGCTGTCAAAGGTTCTTCAACAAAGTACTGAGTAAAGGGTCTGAATACTTATGTAAATGTGATATTTCAGGGTTTTTATTATATAGGTGTGCAAAAATGTATAGAAACCTGTTTTTGCGTTGTCATTATGGGGTATTGTGTGTAGATTGATGAGGGAAAAACAGCAATTTTATCAATTTTAGAATAAGGCTGTAACGTAACAAAATGTGGAAAAAGTCAAGGGGTCTGAATACTTTCTGAATGCACTGTATATACACTATATATACAAAAGTATGTGGACACCCCTTCAAATGAGTGGATTTGGCTATTTCATCCACATCCGTTGCAGACAGGTGTATAAAATCGAGCACACCGCCATGCAATCACCAATGACAAACATTGGCCGTAGAATGGCCTTATTAAAGCGCTCAGTGACTTTCAATGTGGCATCGTCATGGGATGCCACCTTTCCAACAAGTCAGTTCGTCATGTTTGGAAATATCTAGGAACAACAACGGCTCAGCCGCGAAGTGGTAGGCCACTCAAGCTCACAGAACGGAACCTCTGAAGCGCGTAGTGTGTAAAAATGGTCTGTCCTCGGTTGCAACACTCACTACCGAGTTCCAAACTGCCTCTGGAAGCAGTGCCAGCACAAGATGTGTTCGTTGGGAGCTTCATGAAATGGGTTTCCATGGCTCAGCAGCCGCACGGAGTGATGAATTACGCTTCATCATCTGGCTGTCTGATGGAAGAATCTTGGTTTGGTGGATGCCAGGAGAACGCTACCTGCCCCAAAGCAGTGACAAAAGTGGCTTAGTACAGCATACAATGACATTCTAGACGACTCTGTGCTTCCAACTTTGTGGCAACAGTTTGGGAAATGGTCCATACATAACGATGGCACAGAGCCAACATTATCTGACCTAATGGTGAGGCGAGGGGAGCTCTACTCTACTGTACATGATGATGGAGTTGTTCAGAGAACCTGCTCTTCCTAGATGTTGTTTCAAGATGCTGGTGTGGACTGTCACAGCAAAGTCACAATGTAAAAAGACACTGAACCTAAACTTCTAGGTAGTGGTCTCTCTCTGTTTCTGTACTGTAGGCTCACAGGCTATATGAGCAGACCGCTCACTAGAACATTATGCTATGGCTGTCTCTGTGAACATTATGCTATGGCTGTCTCTGTGGGGACCACCATGTCTTCATAACTAGTGGCATGTGCCCTCAGGAGACATCTTGGAGGCTGAGGGAGAGGTATGGGGATGTTGGGGCTGCAGATAGGGATTAACTGTCTTCTCGCCTTGTGCGACAAACCTACCGGATCATGGTGGCTAATCCAACACATTCTATTTCCCCATCTTAACACCCACCCCCCCCCCCCCCCCCCGTCTATGACCGTAGGACCAAGATTTTAACTCAACAACCACCCCCCCCCCCCACCACCACCACCACAGAATCATAGTACACACTAAAACCTATGGACTAAAGGAATTTAATGATGTGTGGGAGGGCAGTCACATACCAGCAGCTCAGAATGTATTGCTCTCAGTATAGAAACATGTCCTTTCTCATTATTGTTGTCACTCACTCTCATTCTCTCTCCCTCCCTCCCTCCTTCACACTTTCTCTCCCTCTCTCTTTCCCTCCACACTTTCTCTCTCTCTCTCCCTCCTTCACGCTTTATTTCTCTCTCTCCCTCTCCCTCTACAGAATGAGACAAGGGAGACCTTGCTGGGTTTTAACATGGTGAACTACAGAGCCTGTAAGAACCTATGGAAGACCTGTGTAGAACACCACACCTTCTTCCGTCTGGACCGGCCCGTTCCCCCTCAGAAGAACTTCTTTGCCCACTATTTTAGCCTGGGCTCGAAGTTCCGTTACTGGTAAGAGAAAATCCCCATTGCCACACATGCATGTGCACCAATGCATGAACACTATAACGGCAAGGCACAAAGCACTGCCACTGAAATGTCAACACAGGTCAAATTTTTGCTAGGTCACGATGAGTGGCATCTGTAGTCTGTGTTTGGGGAGTTCTGTTAGCGATTGTCTATCGTGCTCTCATCTTTGGGAAAAGTAGATGAATTATTAAGGATGCCCCAGAACTGAGCTTGTTTTTCTTCAGTCCTTTCGAAACGCTTTTGGGGGAAAAGGAGTTAATCTATTATTCATATGGATTCACTTCTCAGATGTAGATTAGAAATAGTACAAACAAACACAAACTGTGCATTGTTGAAGTACTTGAGCATTTGCTTTGAGCTGTGCAGGGGATGGGGCTGGTAAGGGGGCCAATAGTTTCGTCCATCTAGATTGTGCTGTGAGAAACAGAGTTGGGAGGTTTTTTGATGCATTTTTTAAAGCTCCAGTTGGGATGTGAGGTGCAGCACAGCACAGCAGTTTGTAAGATGTTTTTGAATGTTACTAAAAGGATGGTTGGATGTTGTTTGAACGTGTTCTCTGCAGCGGGAGGACAGAGGTGCAGTCGGTGCAGTACGGTAAAGAGAAGGGGATCAAGAACAGGGTGTTTGCCAGGTAATGCAAACAACACAACATTCTACTGTATATGTACAGTGCCTGTAGAAAGTCTACACCTCCCTTGGATTTCTATACATTTAATTGTGTTACAAAGTGAGATTAAAATGTATTAATTGTAATTTTTTTAAACGATCTACACAAAATACTTTTAAACACAAAAATGTTTAAAAAGATTAATGAAAAGTAAAACACTAATCTACAGTTTAAGTCAGAAGTTTACATACACCTTAGCCAAATATATTTAAACTCAGTTTTGCACAATTCCTGACATTTAATCCTAGTAAAAATTCCCTGTTTTAGGTCAGTTAGGATCACCACTTTATTTTAAGAATGTGAAATGTCAGAATAATAGTAGCGAGAATTATTTATTTCAGCTTTTATTTCTTTCATCACATTCCCAGTGGGTCAGAAGTTTACATGCACACAATTAGTATTTGGTAGCATTGCCTTTAAATTGTTTAACTTTGGTCAAATGTTTCGGGTAGCCTTCCACAAGCTTCCCACAATAAGTTGGGTGAATTTTGAACTGGTGTAACTGAGTCAGGTTTGTAGGCCTCCTTGCTCGCACACGCTTTTTCAGTTTTGCCCACAAATTTTCTATAGGATTGATGTCAGGGCTTTGTGATGGCCACTCCAATACCTTGACTTTGTTGTCCTTAAGCCATTTTGCCACAACTTTGGAAGTATGCTTGGGGTCATTGTCCATTTGGAAGACAATTTGCGACCAAGCTTTAACTTCCTGACTCTATTTTGTTAAGTGCACCAGTACCTCCTGCAGCAAAGCACCCCCAGAACATGATGCTGCCACCCCCGTGCTTCACGGTTGGGATGGTGTTCTTCGGCTGGCAAGCCTCCCCCATTTTCCTCCAAACATAACGATGGTCATTATGGCCAAACAGTTCTATTTTTGTTTCATCAGACCAGAGGACATTTCTCCAAAAAGTGCGATCTTTGTCCCCATGTGCAGTTGCAAACTGTAGTCAGGCTTTTTTATGGCGGTTTTGGAGCAGTGGCTTCTTCCTTGCTGAGCATCCTTGCAGGTTATGTGGATATAGATACTTTTGTACCTGTTTCCTCCAGCATCTTCACAAGGTCCTTTGCTGTTGTTCTGGGATTGATTTGTCACTTTTCGCACCAAAGTACGTTCATCTCTAGGAGACAGAACGCGATCCCACTTTGGGATCCAACTAAATGTGAAAAATGTTGAAGGGGATGTAGACTTTAGATAGGCACTGTATTTATGGTTTATGTAGACTTTAGATAGGCACTGTATTTATGGTTTATGTAGACTTTAGATAGGCACTGTATTTATGGTTTATGTAGACTTTGGATAGGCACTGTATTTATGGTTTATGTAGACTTTAGATAGGCACTGTATTTATGGTTTATGTAGACTTTGGATAGGCACTGTATTTATGGTTTATGTAGACTTTGGATAGGCACTGTATTTATGGTTTATGTAGACTTTGGATAGGCACTGTATTTATGGTTTATGTAGACTTTGGATAGGCACTGTATTTATGGTTTATGTAGACTTTGGATAGGCACTGTATTTATGGTTTATGTAGACTTTGGATAGGCACTGTATTTATGGTTTATGTAGACTTTGGATAGGCACTGTATTTATGGTTTATGCATGTATCTCTGCTATTAGGTCCTCTATCAAAAGAAGTATGACCACTCTAAATATCTGTTAATTCCCAGAGTAGGCCAAATAGAACCATGTAGAAGAAAGTGATGGTGAACAAGCACCAGTTCATTAGCTGTCATTTGGTGCCTCATAATTGCCCTTTACCTGGAGGTGCTGTAGGATGAATTAGTGGTGTTGATTGGCCAACCATTACATCCTAGAGGTGCTGTAGGATGAATTAGTGGTGTTGATTGGCCAACCATTACATCCTAGAGGTGCTGTAGGATGAATTAGTGGTGTTGATGGGCCAACCATTACATCCTAGAGGTGCTGTAGGATGAATTAGTGGTGTTGATGGGCCAACCATTACATCCTGGAGGTGCTGTAGGATGAATTAGTGGTGTTGATTGGCCAACCATTACATCCTAGAGGTGCTGTAAGATGAATTAGTGGTGTTGATTGGCCAACCATTACATCCTAGAGGTGCTGTAGGATGAATTAGTGGTGTTGATGGGCCAACCATTACATCCTGGAGGTGCTGTAGGATGAATTAGTGGTGTTGATTGGCCAACCATTACATCCTGGAGGTGCTGTAGGATGAATTAGTGGTGTTGATTGGCCAACCATTACATCCTGGAGGTGCTGTAGGATGAATTAGTGGTGTTGATTGGCCAACCATTACATCCTAGAGGTGCTGTAAGATGAATTAGTGGTGTTGATTGGCCAACCATTACATCCTGGAGGTGCTGTAAGATGAATTAGTGGTGTTGATTGGCCAACCATTACATCCTAGAGGTGCTGTAGGATGAATTAGTGGTGTTGATGGGCCAACCATTACATCCTGGAGGTGCTGTAGGATGAATTAGTGGTGTTGATTGGCCAACCATTACATCCTAGTCTTTATCTCTGAGCTGTGTTTCAGTCGTCTACATCTGGGCTTTAGACTTGAGTGTTTCACCACTCTGGCTGGGTCTGGCATGGCACCCTATTCCCTATATAGTGCACTACTTTCGACCTGAGCCCAATGTAGACCCTGGTCAAAGGTAGTGCACTATATAGGGTGCCATTTCAGACACTGTCTTTTTCCATCTCCCTTATCACACAGGCAGCAGTATTCCATCCTCATTGGCATTGTCATGTGACTGATTATGTTACCTGTCTGAGTAGGTCTCCCAGTAAGCCCATGGCCAGGAGGTTGATGTGCGGGACAGACTGGGAGGCAGTGAGCAGGAACAGCCTATCAGATGAGAGGCTGGAGACCCAGAGCCTGCCCACACGCTCCCCACCCGGTACCCCTAACCAGTGAGTACCTGGCTGTCACTTTTCCTTATATACCCTGTCTTAATATAATGTCCACACCTCCGAGAAGGAGAGACACACTGTGAGGGAGTCCCACTTCCAATACCGTCAGTAATGGAAGTCACACTTTTCATAGCATGGGCAAAACAAAAGTAATTGTACACATTCAAATGTGTCACAGAAGCTGGACAAAACATAATTTTCAAAAGAAAATTGAATTTTTCAAACAGTGTTGATACCGTACATTCATTTGCTTTGATTCCACACACAATCCTCCTAACCACCATTTTGTGTGTGTGCGTGCAGCCGGAACACGTTCTTTGTACAGGAAGGGACGCGGATGCGGCCGTTGTCAGTGGGGCACCTGGTTGACCACGTGATCCACGCCTCGCCCAGTCTCCCCGTCTTTTCCAATCATAAATCAGCATCCTCCACCCAGGCCAACTCAATCAGCCTCGACTCCAGCCCGTAAGTCTGCTATTGTGCACACACACACACACACACACACACACACACACATCAATCACAAGTCAGCCTCGTCCACTCACGCCAACTCCATCAGTCTGGACTCCACTTGTAATTCTGACCTCTAGTGGACACTGGACACACTGCAGTAGTCAGGAAGATGAGAGCGGTGATGGTTATCAGTGGCCCTGTTGACATGACTGTATGATCTGACCAGGAACAACTCGGGGCCCCTAGTTCTAACCCAGCACAAGAGACTAGGCCTACATTAACACAATATACAGCAAGTGAGGTCTCTAAGCAAGACAGACAAACAATCTAATGGACGTTGTCTCTGACCAGCTCTTCCTGCCCTACAAAACACCACCATAGCTGTTAATGAGGGTGAATGTTGGTGACTGTGCCTATATTCCACTGTTAAAGTCCCCACTAAAGCCACTGTCTAAAAATCAATGGAAGCCACATTTAATTGGACTTGACAGTACCAGTGCCATGGTGTCTGCTCCGACTTCTGAAACGGCTGCTTTTTAACAGTTATCCTTTTTAACAGTTGGCTTGTGTGTCTGTGGCTTGCAATTACAGTTCACACCCTTTCCCAAATGTAATTTAAAGGGCTTAAATGGAAACAGAGCCTTTGAACACGGACTATAAAAAGTGTTTACTGCTCTGGGGGCATGGGGGGGTTTGGCTGGGATGGAGCAGGGTTTGGGGGGGGTGGTAGACACATAAAATAAGGCCTTAGGCCTGTCTCTGACTGGGAGCTGTATACCCCTCTTAGGTTAAAATGCCCCCGGCCCGTGGCTGTAGTTTACTACTCTGATATCTGAGAGTAGCCTAACCCCTAGTGTCTCTTAGGTCAGAATCCCCTGGTGGCTCTACTGTAGCAGAGTGGCCTAACCCCTGGGCTACTAGTTGCCCTGCTGAGTGAGGCTATGTTCAGCTTGTTAACCCAGGCCTGGCCTCACCCTGTCCTTGTCCCACCCCTCTGTCCTCCCTCTAATCTGCGCCCTAACCTCAACCTCCAGACAACCCTGTACTCCAGGTCTTTTGGCTGATATGTTCTTTGAGATGCCTTTCTGTTCCGGTAGCTGTTTATTATTAGGCTAGATTGGGTAAGAGCCACTACAACAACTGGCTTGTTATGTTAAAGCAGGAAGGGTATTTATATGTTCTGCAGAAGTGTGTCGCAAGCACTAGTACAGATACCCCACCTCTGATGGGAAACGAGGAAGTAGTTCAGAGTTCCCTCCCAGTTTAACATTTTAGTCATTTTATCCAATCTTATCCAGAGCAACTTACAGTAGTGAGTTCCTTCATTTTCATACTTAACCTATGCATATACACAGAGACACACCCACACTCGGCCTATATACTTTCCCTCCCTTTTTCGCTCTCATTTCACTCCTGCATGCACAAACACACACACACACACACACACGGACAAACGCGTACACACGCGCTTGCACGCACCCACATTCTGTGCTGAGCCATTTGCTGGTCTCGTCACTGATCCAGAAGATGACATAACCACCTGCTCACTCATCCTGAGAGCTCAAGCATCGCTCTCTCTCTCTCTCTCTCCCCCAATCTCTCTCTCTCTCTCAAATAAACATCAAAACAACCATATTCCCTGTCACAGCATTAACTCAGTAAAAGGTTTCACGCAGTGGAAACCAAGGCAACCAGGTCATGTGATACCTGCCTTCTACAACCTGATCTGTGAACCAGGAAAACATCCTACATGTGACAGGCTGCTGACCCCAACCTTTAAAGAACTAAGAGAAGGTTGACCGTTCCCTGACTTCAGTCATTTCGGGGGGGGGCCTTTATATCTTACTGTCTTGATGTAATGAGCTAAATACAGCCCTGTCTGTTGTACAGCTAATTAGTTCCGCTGATTGTGCAGCATTTCAGACAAATACTCAAGCTAGTATTTGAAGAGGTTGGTTACAGTGTATGTCTCTCCCTCTCCCCCTTCGCTTTCCTCTCCCCCTTCGCTTTCCTCTCCCCCTTCGCTTTCCTCTCCCCCTTCGCTTTCCTCTCCCCCTTCGCTTTCCTCTCCCCCTTCCCTTCCCTTCCCTTCCCTTCCCTTCCCTTCCCTTCCCTTCCCTTCCCTTCCCTTCCCTTCCCTTCCCTTCCCTTCCCTTCCCTTCCCTTCCCTTCCCTTCCCTTCCCTTCCCTTCCCTTCCCTTCCCTTCCCTTCCCTTCCCTTCCCTTCCCTTCCCTTCCCTCTCCTTCCCTCTCCCCTCTCCCCTCTCCCCCTTCCCCTTCCCCTTCCCTCTCCCCTTTCCCCCTTCCCTTTCCCTTTCCCTTTCCCTTTCCCTTTCCCTTTCCCTTCCCTCTTTCCTCTCCCTCTCCCACCTTCCATCTCCCAGCCATATGGCTGAAGTCCGTGTAGTGTCTGTTTATTTTGAGAGAGAGGCCTGTCTGTCTCTCCTGCAGGGTCACCCCTCCCTCCCCACCAGTGTCCCCTGCGTTGTGACTCCAGCCTGGCATACAGGATGCCAAACAAAGACAATGTACTGTGACTGTTCCTGACTGGCCTCTAGTCCCCCTGTGCCTCCTGGGATTTATGTGGTTGAGTGACTGGGATGGTTAGGTAGTTACACAGTACAACACACACCCACTGTGACTGGGATGTTTAGGTAGTTACACAGTACAACACACACCCACTGTGACTGGGATGTTTAGGTAGTTACACAGTACAACACACACCCACTGTGACTGGGATGTTTAGGTAGTTACACAGTACAACACACACCCACTGTGACTGGGATGTTTAGGTAGTTACACAGTACAACACACACCCACTGTGACTGGGATGTTTAGGTAGTTACACAGTACAACACACACCCACTGTCTCTCTCTGTTGGAGGATGTGCTGTAGCTCTGCTCTGCTATTGGCCAATGGTCACGGGCAACTGGAGTTTCTGCTTATCCAAAAGCTCTGATTGGCTGAATGGCTAACTGAGCTCTGTTGGATTTTAGGAAATGGAACGTGCCTTATCTTGAAAAAAGCTCAAGGACGGAAAAGGGACTGGCTGACAGACAGACTGAAGGTACTGTACCGTTAGCTAACACTGTCGTCGTGTCTCTCTCCAGCTCCCCAGAGACAGTAGATGGTCGGCCCCCGGCCCTGCCTCCCAAACAGTCCAGGAAGAACCTGAGCCAGATCATCCAGGCCCACTCCCAGCAGAGTCTCCTAGACAACCACATCAACGAGATGTACGACATCCCCATGGCAACCGACAAGACAATGGTAAGTCCACCCTGACTCAATCCAACACTGTTTTCATTTTGTAGACATTAATTAACACATCCCTATGTCTTTCTCTACAGTTGAACGGTGTTGTCCCTCACGACAATCTGGTCCTAGTCAAGATGAAGCCAGATGACAACAGACGATTTGGCTTCAACGTCAAGGTGAGACCTCTACCTAGTGCCTACAGTAGTTCCTTGTAGGGCGGCAGGTAGCCTAGCGATTAGAGCGTTGGGCCAGTAACCAAAAGGTTGCTGGTTCAAATATCCGAGCCGACAACGTGAAAAATCAATCTATGTGCCCTTGAGCAAGGCACTTAACCCTAATTTTCTCCAGGAGCGCTGTACTACACATTTCACTGCACCTCTCCGGTGTATATATAATGCTATGACATAAGAGGGTAATCGCCCTACTGCTCCAAATCCTGACCATTTGAGTTGACCATGAAAAGCTGGTGATATGGTCCGATTGTTTAGCTCTCTCCATTACCTTGGTTTTAGGGTGGAGCAGATCAGAAGGTGCCTGTCATCGTGTCTCGTGTGGCCCCTGGGACATCGGTATGTTAGAACACTATCACCAAAACCCCATACATTTACAGTACACATACTCATGTTCTTCCTCTCTAAGATACTCTCTCTCGCTATTTCTCTCTCCATCTCTCCTTCTATCTGTCTCTCTTCCACTCTTTCTTGTTCCCTCTCACGCTCCTTCATTTGAACACACATACTCTCACACTGAATGAAACGTTCATATATATATAGAGAGAGGGAGAGGGAGACTCTCTTAAGGTGCAGAGTTGAGTAACCGGGTGACAGTGACTAAAGTTCAGGGCTGGGTACTGGGCGGGGCCAGATAGAGGTGATTATTCAACATTCTAATGGCCTTGAGATAGAAGCTGTTTATCAGTCTCTCGTCCCAACACACATTTTAACACAGGCCCGTGTTGAGGATCAGCGTAGTGGAGGTGTTGATGCCTACCCGGCCCGTCAGGAAGTCCAGGGCCTCAAGCTTAATGATGAGCTTGGAGGGTAGTATAGTGTTAAAGACTGAGCTGTAGTCTATAAACAGCATTCTTGCGATGGGGATTGCATTATCAGTGGATCTATTTGGGCGGTATGCAAATTGCAGTGGGTCTAGGGTGTTGGCGTAAGGTGGATACAGGACATCTTGAAGCAAGTGGGGACAGCAGACTGGGATAGGGAGAAATATAATGTCTGTAAACACTCCAGCCAGCTCTGAGGACGCGGCTAGGGATGCCGTCTGGGCCGGTAGCCAGTGTGTTTTCCTAGATACGGGCGACGGTGTTTAGCTTGTCCGGTAGCAAGGCGTCGTTGTCTGCAACATGGCTGGTTTTCCCTTTATAATCTCTGATTGTCTGGAGTCCCTGACACATACGTCTTGTGTCTCAGCCATTGTATTTGCTGAAGGGAGGGCAGGGGAGGGCCTTGTAGCTGTCCCAGAAAGGAGAGTAGCAATGGTTGAGAGTTTCTCATGTGCGAGTAGCGCAGGCAATGTGTTGGTAAAACTTTGGTAACATATTCCTCAGATTTAAAGTCCCCAGTTACAATAAATGTGTTTGCACAAAGTCCAGTGTACTTCCTTGAGAGCCGTAGTGGTATCGGCTTGAGGGGGAATATACATGGCTGTGACAATGACCAAAGGAAATCTCTCGGGAGGTAATGCGGTCGGTATTTGATTGTGAGGTATTCTAGGAAGCAGTCGGTTCACGGCTCAACTAAAAAGGCTTCAGGATGTTACTCTGATGTTGATGAAGTCAAAGAGAATAAACAGCACAGTTCTCTTTGTTGTCATTTACCACAAGCTATCGCTACAGGGCCCATATTCACAAAGTGTCACAGAGTTGGGAGTGCTGATATAGGAACAGTTTTGCCTTTTGGATCATAATAAATAAGATTATATGGACATGGCAAACCTGATCCTTGATCAGTACTCCTACTCTGAGATGCTTTATGAATTACAGGCCCAGTGTTTTAGTCTGTTCTTCCCAGTGCCACTCTAAACACTTGAACCATCCGTGTTCTGAACGTGTTCTCCTCCAACCCTCTACAGGCTGACTTGTGTGTCCCTCGTCTGAACGAAGGTGACCAGGTGGTTCTGATCAACGGTCGAGACATCTCGGAGCACACTCACGACCAGGTGGTCATGTTCATCAAGGCCAGCTGTGAGAGCCACTCAGGAGAGCTCATCCTATTGGTCAGGCCCAATGGTGAGGAGTGTTCTGATTGGTGACTAAGTAATCTCCTTGGGTATACTACATTTTACATTGAAGTAATTTAGCAGACGCTCTGATCCAGAGAGACTTACAGTTAGTGAGTCATTTAGCAGGCGCTCTGATCCAGAGAGACTTACAGTTAGTGAGTCATTTAGCAGGCACTCTGATCCAGAGAGACTTACAATTGGTGAGTCATTTAGCAGGCGCTCTGATCCAGAGAGACTTACAGTTAGTGAGTCATTTAGCAGGCGCTCTGATCCAGAGAGACTTACAGTTAGTGAGTCATTTAGCAGGCGCTCTGATCCAGAGAGACTTACAGTTGGGCTCCAGAGTGGCGCAGTGGTCTGAGGCACTGCATCTCAGTGCTAGAGGCGTCACTATTTATTTTGCTATTTAACCTTTATTTAACTAGGCAAGTCAGTTACCTACAGGGTCAGCCCCTGGAGAAATTAGGGTTAAGTGCCTTGCTCAAGGACACATCGACAGGTTTTCACCTTGTCGGCTCGGGTTCTCGAACCAGCGACCTTCCGGTTACTGGTCCAACGCTCTAACCGATAGGCTACCTGTCTGCCCCCACTACAGACACCCTGATTCGATTCCAGGCTGTATCACAACCGGATGTGAGTGGGAGTCCCATAGGGCAGCGCACAATTGACCGAGCGTCATCCGGGTTTGGCCGGTGTAGGCCGTCTTTGTAAATAAGAATTTGTTCTTAACTGACTTGCCTAGTTAAATAAAGGTTAAATAAAAATAAATAAACAGGCCAAATCAATACAATACTGGTAGAATTTGTTCTACCTTCCAATATCCACACTAGCGTATAGCATTCCTGTTAGAATGCTAACCTAATACATTGCTTCTTTTTAAGTGGTATGCTGGTGTGAGTATTGAAACGGAGCAGAGCCTAAGACTTATTACAGTAATACTAAGAAATGCAATTCTTCAAATGAAATTGTTCTAACTAACCGTGTTACTTCCTTCACTGTTCCTCCAGCAATCTATGACATGGAGGAGGAGAAGCAAGAGACTGAGCCAGACTTCCAGTACATACCAGAGAAGTGTCCCCAGGACCCCAGTCAGCTGGACCAGGATGCCTGGAGGGACTCCATGAACACCCTGAAGGAGGGTCTCGTCAGCGGGGAAGTACTAGCCCAGTTTGATGTGAGTCAGTCCTCCCCTCCCCTCCACTCATCTACAAATTAAAAGCTTTTGTGAGAAAGACTCATGTCTATTCTTCCCAATGTTCTGGTGATTTTTAGTTGTACCTCGAGTCATGTTGGTCTTGTGCACAGTTTTTTTTGGAGGTCTTTTCTGAGGTAACTGGAAGTATGGTGAGAGCAATAGCTCCCCCTAGTTTCTGCAATATTGTTTTCACCTCATTGAGGGCACCACTTTCTGGAGGGAAATTTTGCTTAGGACTGGTATTACACAGTATCAGCTTTATTGCTGTTATTTACTGTGCCCTCCAAGTGCAGGGTGATGCCCCTCACAACTTCTAGGTTATGGCACATGAGACAACTACTATAATATCTGTTACTGTGTGAGGAATAATCGGCAAGTAGTTAACTTTTTTTTTTTTTTGCCCCTTTTTTCTAACCAATTTCGATCTTGTGACACAGCCTCGGATCATACCCGGGTCTGTAGTGACGCATTAGACCGCTGCGCCACTCGGAAGGCCGCAAGTAGTTAACTTTAAAACAAAAGGCTAATTCTTTGATGCGTCGGCCGCTCGTCCTTTCTTCCTCCGCATTCCGATAACTTCCTGTCTTTCATCAGGCACACTTAACAGTTTACTGTTTCTCTGCCTTGTTGTGTTATTAGACTAGAAGAATGTGCTAAAGTGTGAGGGCACACATACAGAACGAACATACCGGTATGCACTGAGAAAATGTTTTCCGTTCATGTGTGGGTTTATACAAATATTTGTGTTTTGGTCTTAATCCGCTACTGCACTTCACATACAATGTATGTATGCCCATTTTAAAGATTAGTAGCATCTTTTGAAATCCACACACAGCAGGTGGAAGCAGCTTAAGGAAAGACGTGGGCCTTTCAGACATAGCAGGCATTCTGATTCTGAACATTCAGACATAGCAGCCATTACCAGTTAAGGTTTTTTTTCTTTGATTATTTTCCTCACAGCAACTTTACCGGAAAAGTCCTGGAATGACAATGTTGTGTGCCAAATTACCTCAAAACGTTTCTAAAAACCGCTACAGAGACATCTCACCCTGTGAGTATCACATCATCCTACAGTTTCCAACACACAATCCACTCTTTACGTTTCATAGTCTGTGTTATCAGACTGTGTAAACCCATCATTTCACACTCTTCTCCTTCTCTTGTTTTTAGATGACGCCACACGGGTCATTCTGAAAAGCACAGATGACTACA
The DNA here is from genome assembly GCA_023634145.1 of Thymallus thymallus. Lineage (NCBI taxonomy): Eukaryota > Metazoa > Chordata > Actinopteri > Salmoniformes > Salmonidae > Thymallus > Thymallus thymallus. The sequence continues at coordinate 33,999,628 of CM042407.1, read as the reverse complement.
TCAATGCAAATTACATCAACGTGAGTGGCTCTAACCTCCTCCCTCATCACATATGCTGTTCGCCTCAGTCCACCCACACTGCCATGACTCTTTGTTCAGCAGGCCTCTGTCGGGCAAGATAGAGGTTTTGTCTCCTCCCAAGGACTGGAAAATGGAGCCATGCTCACATGCTCACACACAGGTCTTATTCTCATCCATGTACTGTAGATGGAGATACCGGCGTCCAGCCTGATCAACCGGTACATTGCGTGCCAGGGCCCGCTGCCCAACACGTGCCCAGACTTCTGGCAGATGACCTGGGAGCAGGGCTCTTCCATGGTGGTCATGCTCACCACCCAGGTGGAGAGGGGACGGGTAAGTACAGTAGGGTTAGACATGTACTGTATCCTCTCTGGGCCTTCAGGGAAAGGGTGCTGGGTGTCATATTTAGAGACAGGAGTTTTTCCTGAACAATGAGAAGGAAAAACTCTAGGCCCTAGTCATACACATGGGTTTTTCTGGAGTAAAGAAACATACAAAAAAAAAAAGAAATTCCATCATTGATGCCATTCTAATCGCTGTCTGAGGCCTGATGTTGTTGCTCTGTGCCAACAGGTAAAGTGTCATCAGTACTGGCCCAACCCTGACAGCACTGCCACGTACGGCCGCTTCCAGCTGGCCTGTCTCACTGAGGAGGGCAACTGCGCCTTCCTGGTCCGAGACATGACCCTCACACACCTCGAGGTACATGACTCTCACCAGTCACTGTTGTTTTTTCCCATGGCCAGTGCTAAAGTAATGTCAGCTATTTGGAAGTCAAAGTAAACTTAGCGAAATGGTGGATCACAGCTAAAAATTATTCAAAGTGTTGCAAACACAGCATTGGAACTATCCTCTAAGCGTGTAAAAGAGTTGCCATGGTTACTTGTGTGGGCTGTTCTTTTTCGGCTTCATGCGGTGCACGTACGGTGGATCATCATGTTGCCATGGGGACCGACATCTGCAGCCATGAGGCTTCCAGTATTTACATGCAGCCTGTGTGTGTTACCATAGCGACACTGATAGACAATGTTGAAAGGGAAAACACTCATCCCATAATAGTGTTGATTAACCGTGCTGGTCTGGCTGTGCTCCACCATTGTCAGTGATGTGTCTCTGTGTGTCGTAGTGGGGAATGTTAATAAAGGGAGGTTGTCATGGCGACATTGCACTGACTGTACTGTTGTGGTGACAGAGTGAGGAGGTCCGGGAGTTGACCCAGATTCAATACGTGGGCTGGCCGGACCACGGCGTCCCGGATGACTCCACGGACTTCCTGGACTTTGTCAGCCTGGTGCGGAGCAAACGAGCCGGCAAGGATGAGCCCATGGTGGTCCACTGCAGGTAGGGAGCATAATTCATGACACACATCCTTAGATGTACAGCAGGGAACACTCAAGGAAATCTCGAGTGAAAATGGTTGATGTTTTCACCAAACAACCCTGTGCACAACCCTGTGCATTCATCGCAGGTTTCCTCAATCTGACCTCAGCCCTAGTGTCTCGACTACAGAGGCTACTTCTCTCCCTGTTTGTGGAACTGTCTGAATGTTCTACTAGACTCCTACACACTGCTGTAGTACGTAGCCCAGAACACTCCAGATAGAACACCTACACACCTTTAGAAATCCACGTCTCAGGCTGATAACTTGGCTAAAGACGTCTCAACAGCACACTGGAATGTATTTTAATGTAAAGCGCCCAGGGATTGGGAGATTTCTGGATTAGAATCTAGACTTAATTCCATAAACCGTTCTTTATGCGTGTTGCTATATGCCAGAAAAATAATTCTCCACTGTTTTAACGTTCTGGAGTCTAAGCCTAGGGGGGTTCTACTAAGCTAACATATGGAATTGTTTTAGGATGGTCATACCATGGATCATTTTAGATATTTGATTTAGAATTTTAGGACCCCTTTAGATATAAAATATTTTTTGGGGGATAAAACATTGAATTTGGCCTTACTGCTATTAGCCCATATAAAAGCATTGAATAACAGATTCATACATGGAAAAACAGATAGTCCCACAAAAAATCTAAAGGAAGTTTGTTTTGAAGTGTCTGTCCTATGTCTGAGAAATATAAGAAAGATCATTAAACTATTGTATTTATTTTGACACATTTTTTTAGGCACTAAACTACTTCCATATATACTTCCATAAATGTTTTTTAACTGGTACCCGGCTACCTTCAGGCGAGGCTTGTGGGCGGTGTAGAGCAAAACAATCGCGAGACCCACCTTTTCATAGAGGGGTCATAATAGTTTGTAGGGCAAACCGTTGCTACAGACGCTTTCTTGAGAAGACCGATTTTAGGGATGTCTCATGGTCTGACAAACAGCACTGTAGCTCTGCCTCCTTTCACCACAGATGTGGAAGGATGATACGGTGGATTGAGACGCTGCCCATGAAGATATCTCTAGTTTATTATGCTAATTCGATTTCAAACTCAAGGGTTTTAAAAGGTAGAAATTATGTCATGAGTTTATAGTGAAACTTCTTCCTCCACCCCCCTTCCCTCCTCCTCCTCCTCCTCCTCATCTCCCCTTCTCTCTCGCTCATGTCATCACTCACAGCGCGGGGATTGGCCGAACGGGAGTTCTCATCACCATGGAGACAGCGTTGTGCCTGATGGAGTGCAGTCAGCCCATCTATCCATTAGACATAGTCAGAACCATGAGGAACCAGAGAGCCATGATGATTCAGACCCCCGTAAGTCTTCCTTTCTTTCCTAACCTTCTATTTATCCTCCTCCGCTCTCTCTTCCTCTCTCGTTCTCTCCTCCTCTCCCCTCTTTTGCTGTATCTCTCTAATTCTCCATCTTCCTTTCTTGATTCTCTTTACCTCTTCTCTCTTCCTCCTCACAATCTCCTCTTCCTCCCCCTCGTCTCATCCAAGATGGCTCCTGCTAGCCTCTGAAGACGACTGAAATAATCTGTGTTTGTGTGCTAAGTAATAACAGCTGGAGCACAGTGTAGAATAGTATAGTTTTACTAACTGAAAGGAGAGGATCATCCTACTATATAGTGCACTCCTTTTGACCAGAGCTCTATTGGCCCTGGTCAAAAGTAAGGCACTATATAGGGAATAGGGTGCCATTTGGGAATGCACACTCTCTTCTCAGTCTCTGGAGAACTTCACATGAGTACCATTTGGCCCTGTGCTCAGACCCAGGGTAGCAGGGGTAAAGATGATGATGCTGCAGCGGTAATTTCATTAGAATATGCTGAGCTCTAATGAGGCTAGCACATCCTCAGGGTCCGGGGGAAATAGGTGGAAGATGGCACTGGGGGAAAAGAGGGGACTACCATGAATTTCCTTCCTCTAGTCATACACACTGAACTAAGTATGCACGCACACACACACACACACACACACACACACACACACACACACACACACACACACACACACTCTTTCCCTAGTACACATACACAGACACACTCTTTCCCTAGTACACATACACAGACACACTCTTTCCCTAGTACACAGACACACTCTGACATAAACATACACACATACAGTTGAAGTCGGAAGTTTACATACACTTAGGTTGAAGTCATTAACTCATTTTTCAACCACTCCACAGATTTCATGTTAACAAACTATAGTTTTGGCAAGTCGGTTAGGACATCTACTTTGTGCATGACACAAGTCATTCTTCCAACAATTGTTTACAGACAGATTATTTCACTTATAATTCACTATATCACAATTCCAGTGGGTCAGATGTTTACATACACTAAGTTGACTGTGCCTTTAAACAGCTTGGAAAATTCCAGAAAATTATGTAATGGCTTTAGAAGCTTCTGATAGGCTAATTGACATAATTTGAGTCAATTGGAGGTGTACCTGTGGATGTATTTCAAGGCCTACCTTCAAACTCAGTGCCTCTTTACTCGACATCATGGCAAAATCAAAAGAAATCAGCCAAGACCTCAGATAAATTGTAGACCTCCACAAGTCTGGTTCATCCTTCGGAGCGATTTCCAAACGCCTGAAGGTGCCACGTTCATCTGTACAAACAATAGTACGCAAGTATAAACACAATGGGACCACGCAGCCGTCATACCGCTCAGGAACGCGTTCTGTCTCCTAGAGATGAAGGTACTTTGGTGCGAAAAGTGCAAATCAATCCCAGAACAACAGCAAAGGACCTTGTGAAGATGCTGGAAGGAAACAGGTACAAAAGTATCTATATCCACAGTAAAACGAGTGCTATATCGACATAACCTGAAAGGCCGCTCAGCAAGGAAGAAGCCACTGCTCTAAAACCGCCATAAAAAAGCCAGACTACCATTTGGAACTGCACATGGGGACAAAGGTTGTACATTTTGGAGAAATGTCTTCTGGTCTGATGAAACAAAAATAGAACTGTTTGGCCATAATCAGTCAGGATTATGGCCGCAAATGGGTCTTGGTCGCAAATGGGTCTTCCAAATAGACATTGACCCCAAGCATACTTCCAAAGTTGTGGCAAAATGGCTTAAGGACAATAAAGTCAAGGTATTGGAGTGGCCATCACAAAGCCCTGACCTCAATCCTATAGAAAATGTGTGGGCAGAACTGAAAAAGCTTGTGCGAGCAAGGAGGCCTACAAACCTGACTCAGTTACACCAGTTCTGTCAGGAGGAATGGGCCAAAATTCTCCCAACTTATTGTGGAAAGCTTGTGGAAGGCTACCCCTAAACGTTTGACCCAAGTTAAACAATTTAAAGGCAATGCTACCAAATACTAATTGAGTGTATGTAAACTTCTGACCCACTGGGAATGTGATGAAAGAATAAAAGCTGAAATAAATCATTTTCTCTACTATTATTCTGTCAATTCACATTCTTAAAATAAAGTGGTGATCCTAACTGACCTAAAACAGGGAATTTTTACTAGGATTATATGTCAGGAATTGTGAATAACTGAGTTTAAATGGCACAGTTTAATTTGGCTAAGGTGTATGTAAACTTCCGACTTCAACTGCATGTACACATGTGCAAACACAGGGAAGTTGGCTGTTCAGATGGTTTATTCACACCTGGCTGCCTCTGTATCCCAATCACTGGCTGTCTTGGCTCGTTTGCTCATGCCTTGCCATTGGCTCCTAATGTTGTTGACGTTCTCTTCCTTCTCTCTTTCTCTTCTGTGTCCTCAGAATCAGTACAAGTTTGTCTGTGAAGCCATCTTGAGGGTCTACGAGGAAGGCCTGGTCAAACCCCTGAAGTCCACCTTTTACCAGAGAGAAGAAGAACGAGAAGAAGTAGAAAATGGGGTAGTAGAAGGAGACGAGGAAGAAGAGGAGGATGTTAGTGTTAGCATTAGCGCTAGTGTGACCAGTGTGACGAGTGAGACTAGCGAGACCAGTGATTGCCCTGAACCCTGACCCCTTGGACCTGACCTGACCTGGGTCAGCCCAGTGCCAGGGAGGAGGAGACCTGGTTACCATGCTTACCGAGGACAGAACAAAGCACTGTTGCACTTTACGCCGTCAAAAAAACTGAAAATCATGGACAAATGAATCCAGTTATGTTGAATAGGTACCATTAGGGACATTGTGTTTTCAGGGTTAATAAAAAAAGACATTTAAAACATGGTGAAATTGCTGTAGTAGTGCCATAAGTAGAATGAATGGGCAGGGCTGCGAGAGAGGTAGTTTTTTTAAGAGTGATCGATCAGCCCCTCCAAATGAATCTGCAAGACGGACATGCCTTTTCTTCCATATCCCTCCGGCTGAACGAGAGACACCGTATCTTTTTCAAATAATATTTATTGTGTTTTAGTTTGTCAAATCCTGTCCGCTGAACAAAGTGTATGTTAGAATGAGTCTTCGCTTCAGGCATCAAAATGGAAATCATAGGTAGTAAAAAGTAGTGTGATTCTTTACTTTTTAATTAAAAATGTGGTTTAATTTATTATATATTTTTGCTTTTGTCAAATTCAGACACCAGACACACATCAGAGCACTTTGTGTCTAACCCTAGCTAACCGTGTGGCTTATGTGTCGCTATGCCTTGGTGCTTGCATAGAACAAACAAGGAGCCATTGATTGCCATGTTAAACTGTCCAATTTGTCAACTTTTTGAGTTTTTTACTGTGTCAAGACACGGGGAGGATCTACTCTTAGGTTATTTGACAAAGTCCAACAGCCACTAAGGCAAATAAAGCTAAGAAATGTGAGACACAACCTTTAAGTTACCTTCCTCGCTGTCTTTGTTTGTGTGTCTGTTTCTCAAGAATGTAGAGAACACAAAGCATTCAATTAATAATAATTAGAAACCCCCCACCTCCACCCTTTTTTACAATAAAATGGTACTTAGAGGTTTTAACAGATAATAATAGCTTAGAATGTTTAGGTACAGATTACTGGGCATTTGTTGTACTTGTACCCAACAAAATTCTGACATGTTTCACTTCAAACATCTGACAACACGAGGTGTCCTTGTTTTCACACTGGTTCAACTGTATTGACATTTTCATCAGGTCTTGTATTGGGAGTTATCAGCTTGTTTATAGTTTTAGCTACTCTTCTCATGAAATAAGCTGTTTCATGCTTTGTTTGGTTACCTGGCTGCTGGCATCTTGGCATTGCAGGTAGTGCCACCCTCTGATGCACTCTTCCTCACAACCAAACTGCTGTATGCCTGTGTATGTGTGTGGGGATGTGTATGAGTGTGAGAGAGTGCAGCACGCATGTGTATTTTTAGCGTGTGTGTGTGTGTGAGACAGCAGTTTCTGTTGTGTGTATGTATTATGCCCTGCCTCTGGTGATGCTGTGTCTGTTTAGCCATTAGCGAACCCTCTACCGTTTCACCCTAACCTGGTCGTCATTTCTAGCTCAATATTGGATACCAGGATTGAAGCCTGCTTTCTTTTAAACTAATTTTCCATAGTTCCATGTTCTTGACCTGAGGAGACTGTGTGATGCAGGTATATTGGACACCTATGTGTCCATGCTGTAAGCAGCATGTACAGTAAATTGCTCCCTTTCAACTTGGCTCACACAGTCCGCTATAGTGGGCCATCAACCCACTGTGGAATCCACTAAACCCTAATTTGATTATTATTTTTTTTGTTTTACCCTCTCTTGATCATACATGGATCCCACTCGCTCTGTTATGCCTAAAAGGATTATGGTGACGCATCATAAAGACAAGACTATAGAATGTCACATACAAGACATGGGTTCCCAGAATCATCAAATGTTCATTATCACAAATGTCCAGCATTGAGATTTGTTCAAAGAGTAGTGATAGTGTATTGGGGTACTGTGGGGTTCTGTTTGGAAGCAGGAGGGGAGGGAAGTGGGCTAGGTATGGGAGGGTGGACGAGTTGTATTTTTGTAAAACCAAAACCACAGTTATTGCTTATTAAGAATGGACAGTACTTTGCAGATGACTGGGTAGCCATGTTTGCTACTGAATATGTCAGAAACATAGAGTGGTGTTGATTTTTTATTTATCGTTTCTTTTGTTTTTTAAGACACCTGTAGGGAACAAAAACTCAAAACTACGCAATGCCACTTGTTAATGTTGTGTAAATATACTAGACTATGTAAATACAATGTTGTGTATATGAAAAACATCTTTAAAATAAAAGGGAAAATGATTTGTGAGTTAAAATGTTGTTTTTATATAGAGAATGACTAACTTGTGTTAAAAACCGCAGAGAAATTGAAAGCTTCTATTTCATCTGTATAACTACATTATGTTCTTTTGACTTCTGTTTCAAACACTAATTGTTATCAGTTGCTCTGTTTATTGTGCCTTAGCTTGTTGTTGTTTATTTGTTGTTTTACAGTGCTTTGAATGTTTAAGCTTTCTTATTAACTATTAAAAGCTTGTCTGTGAAAGCATTAAACAGTGGCTCCATCTGACATTGCTTTTCCACACTGCAAAAGTGAGGTCAATGCAATGTTTTGATAGTAGACTCATGTTACATTTACTTAACTCACACATACCTGTATTACAATTTCTACATTTCAGATGTGTGGCTGATGCATCAATTATTTAAAAAGTAGCATAAATGTAAGAAGCCTAAAATAATAGCATTTCTGCTTGTAGGTGATCAACCTCCCAAGTTCCAACAGCCTGAATTAGACAAATTTCACTGTTTGCATTGAGTCAGCTTTTTAGTTAAGCATCAAGCATGTTGTAATGAAATGCACAGGTACAGTCTGGATATCCATGGCAGGGCATATGATGACATAATCATGAAGATCACACTGAAGCGATCAACATGGCCAGTAAGTGGCACTGTTGCTAAATAGAGAGGAATCATAGATATGTGGTCTTACTGGAGAGAGAAATGTTTTACACCGAGTACACTGACATGATGCAGTTTAAAACTTGAGGAATAATCTGTGATTGAGGAATACTATGTTACTTGCATATAGGAAGTCCGTGCATTCAGTATCTACCTGTATGTCCAGTACTCGACGGGGCCGCATTGGAGAAGGTGAAAAGCTTCAAGTTCCTCGACGTACACATCACTTACAATCTGAAATGGTCCACCCACACAAACAGTGTGGTGAAGAAGGCGCATATAATAATGATAATGTGAAGTTCGGAGGATGTATCAAGTTATGCTTTTCATGATTAGCTACTAAATGATTTTATGATTTATAGATTATGATTAAAGTGTCCTTTTACATTCAAATCGCAGTTTTGTTAGGGATTTATTTCGACGTCATTTCCTGAGTGGAATAATGCCTCCCACTTTTCTTGGGAATTGTGTCTTTGAAGTATCGAGTAGGACATTTAATAACGTAAGAAGACTAGCTGGCAACCATGGAAACGTATTAGTTTTATTTTGTGAAGGTGCAACAGGCAAGTGGATTGGTTCTTATTTTTAGATATCGACAAGTATTTTGTGAGTATTGCTTTAGGACTTTCGGATCTACAAGTGGCCATCGCCGACCGCAGCAAGTGTGCGTCGGACCTCTTTCATCTGTTGCTTCAGCATCATCACAATGAATAGGTAACGGGTAGCCTGCTAGACGGACAGCTTGCTAAACCTGTTTCTCTCGTTCATCACGGGGCTAGTCAAAGCCCATTTGGTCGAGTTAATCTTCAATAGTTAATGCTGAAATGAAACTTGTAAAAATGCAACTAAGCTAGTAACGTTACTGTATACGGTGACTTATTTATTCGGGCAAAGCTTCTAACGTTAGCTGGCTAAATAACTAACGTTACAGTAGCTAACTAAATAATTATAGGTAACGTTAGCAGTTCTAATGGTAAGTCAACTTTTCAGCACTAATTGATGTAGTTATTTAACGTTAATTGCTAATAACACTAATTTAGCAAACTAACGTAATATGCCCCTTAATACTGCAAGTTTTCCTTCACAACTTCATTTGGAGCAAAAAAATACTATTTATTTTTGGGGAGTATTGTACAATATCACACATTTAATATCTAACGTTAGGCCGATAAGATAACTTAGTTCCTGTGAAATAAGTCACACATTGCTGAATTGCATACTATATTTGATGTGTTCGGAAAGTATTGACTTTTTCCACATTTTGTTACGTTACAGCCTTATTCTAAAATTGACAAAATTATTGTTTTTCCTCATCAGTCTACACACAATACCCCATATTGTGTGTAGACCAGAGGTCCTTCCTGCCGGCGGCTATTAGACTATTTAATGCCTCACCGGGGTGTCGTGCCGTCGGCAACATAGACCTGGAACTGTTGGGGTGTTAGGACATAGTTTAACAATTATGCATCCATCCGTGAGTAACTCTGGTCTGTAATCACTCATTCACTCAGGACTTATTTATTCATTCAGGTCTGTATATACATATTAATGTACAGTTGTTATATCATATCACGTGCAATATTGTAAGTAATTCTTGGATTGAACTACATTGTCATTCACTCAGGAATGCATATTAGTATCCTGTCAGTTGTATCTTTTTTCCATTGCATTTAGTATATTGAATGTGCAATATGTGCATTTATCTGTAATTAAACCCTGTACTAAGGACTGTATTTTAAGGGAATTATTATAATTATTATTACCCTAAATTATATCATACGCACAATTAGCTATTTAAGTATCTCTTCCTGTCATTTACCTGTACAGTTAATTTAACCATGCAAATATTCATTTACCTGTACATTTAACCAGACTGTATATTAAGTAAACTATTATTACCCTCACTATTATCATACGCACATTTAGCTATCTCTGCCATCGACCTGTATAGTTAATCATGCAATTTATTTATATCAACTTGCAATAATTGTATAATTTTTTCACCTAACACTATAACAATGTATGGTGTACATATTCAGTCATTCACTCATACTATGCAATGCCTTTTTATAGCTTTTTGCACTCCAGACTTCTTGTATTTTTATATTTATGTATCTTGTATCTGTCTTTTGTGTATTTTCGTTCTGGCTTTTTGCACATGCCCTCTGTTTTTTTGTAGCTGCTTGACAGATAAATACCCCCTCTGGGGATCAATGAAGTGTCCTGTCCCGTCCGTCCGTCTGTCCGTCTGTCGACAGTGAAAACAGATTTTTTGGAAAGTTTGCAAATCTGTTAAAATAAAAATAAACTTATTTACATAAGTATTCAGACCCTTTGCTATGAGACTCGAAATTGAGCTCAGGCGCATACTGTTTCCATTTATCATCCTTGAGATGTTTCTACAACTTGACTGGAGTCCACCTGTGATCAATTCAATTGACTGGACATGATTTGGAGAGGCACACACCTGTCTATATAAGGTCCCACGGTTGAAAGTGCATGTCAGAGCCAAAACCAAGCCATAAGGTCGAAGGAATTGTCCGTAGGGTTGTGTCAAGGCACAGATCTGGGGAAGGGTACCAAAAACTTTCTGCAGCATTGAAGGTCCCCAAGAACACAGTGGCCTCCATCATTCTTAAATGGAAGCAGTTTGGACCACCAAGACTCTTCCTAGAGATGGCCGCCCCTACAAGCTGAGTAATTGGAGAAGGGCCTTGTTCAGGGAGGTAACCAAGAACCCAATGGTCACTCTGACAGAGCTCTACAATTCCTATGTGGAGATGGGAGAACCTTCCAGAAGGACAGCTATCTCTGCAGCACTCCACCAATCTGGCCTTTATGGTAGAGTGGCCAGATAGAAGCCACTCTTCAGTAATGTGCACGACAGCCTGCTTGGAGTTTGCCAAAAGGCACCTGAAGGACTCAGACAACAAGAAACAAGATGATCCGGTCTTGTCTCCGGGACAAGTCTCTGAATGTCCTTGAGTGGCCAAGCCAGAGCCCGGACTTGAAACCGATCGAACATCTCGGGAGAGACTTAAAAATAGCTGTGCAGCGACGCTCCCCATCAAACCTGACAGGTGTACCAAGCTTGTAGCGTCATACCCAAGAAGACTCGAGGCTGTAATCGCTGCCAAAGGGGCTTCAACAAAGGACTGAGTAAAGGGTCTGAATACTTATGGGAAAGTAATATTTCAGTTTTAAATTTGTAATACATTTGCAAAAATGTCAACTTGTTTTTGCTTAATCATTATGGGGTATTGTGTGGATTGAGACCATCTTTAACATATCTATCTGATTTGAGGAGCTCAACAGATTGTATCATTAATCCTTCCTCTTGCATGTGCAGGTAGTGTTCACCAGTCCCCACCATGCTGAGTTTCCTCCGGCGGACACTGGGCCGGCGGTCCATCCGGAAGCATGCTGACAAGGCCCGGTTGAGAGAGGCCCAGCGGACCACAACCCACATCCCTGCTGCCGGGGACTCTAAGTCTGTCATCACCTGTCGTGTGTCACTACTGGACGGCACAGATGTCAGTGTGGACCTACCGGTGAGACTTTAAACTGCAAACCTGACACAACACAGTGGGAAATATTCTCAATCTAACCTGTGTTTCAACTGATGTCAAAGCACCCTCGTGAGAAAGTAACAGCTGGAGATTTGGTACACGGCTTTCAGAAGGAAGGAGGACAGAGCAGCAGAGTAGGAACATGTTTTTTGTTATGGCAGGTGCCCTGAGGCTGATGCTCTCTTTGTGTCATTGGTGGTGTATTTGGTCAATTTCCACGTATAAGGCTCTGCTGTATAGTACTTGGTGACCAGCTCCTTCCATTGCTCTGAGATCATGTTGTGGGCCTGTTCTCAGGTGGAGGTGTAGGAGATGGTAGCTACTGGTTTGTTGCCCTCGTCTACGTGTTAATGAGTTACTGAAAGAGTCCCACTCCGGTCTTGGCTCACTAAGGCCACATGAGAGCTGCATGCCAGTGTGTACAGTTGAAGTCGGAAGTTTACATACACCTGACATTTAATCCTAGTAAAAATTCCCTGTCTTAGGTAAGTTAGGATCACCACTTCATTGTAAGAATGTGAAATGTCAGAATAATAGTAGAGAGTGATTTATATCTTTCATCACATTCCCAGTGGGTCAGAAGTTTACACACACTCAATTAGTATTTGGTAGCATTGCCTTTAAATTGTTTAACTTGGGTCAAACGTTTTGGGTAGCCTTCCACAAGCTTCCCACATTAAGTTGGGTGAATTTTGGCCCATTCCTCCTGACAGAACTGGTGTAACTGAGTCAGGTTTGTAGGCCTCCTTGCTCGCACTCGCTTTTTCAGTTCTAACCACACATTTTCTATAGGACTGAGGTCAGGGCTTTGTGATGGCCACTCCAATACCTTGACTTTGTTGTCCTTAAGCCATTGTCCATTTGGAAGACCCATTTGCGACCAAGCTTTAACTTCCTGACTGATGTCTTGAGATGTTGCTTCAATATATCCACATATTTTTCCTTCCTCATGATGCCATCTATTTTGTGAAATGCACCATTCCCTCCTGCAGCAAAGCACCCCCACAACATGATGCTGCCACCCCCGTGCTTCACGGTTGGGATGGTGTTCTTCGGCTTGCAAGCCTCCCCCTTTTTCCTCCAAACATAACGATGGTTATTATGGCCAAACAGTTCTATTTTTGTTTCATCAGACCAGAAGACATTTCTCCAAAAAGTACAATCTTTGTCCCCATGTGCAGTTGCAAACTGTAGTCTGGCTTTTTTTATGGCGGTTTTGGAGCAGTGGCTTCTTCTTTGCTGATGTCGATATAGCATTTGTTTTACTGTGGATATAGATACTTTTGTACCGGTTTCCTCCAGCATCTTCACAAGGTCCTTTGCTTTTGTTCTGAGATTGATTTGCACTTTTTGCACCAACGTACGTTCATCTATAGGAGACAGAACACGTCTCCTTCCTGAGTGGTATGACGGCTGCGTGGTCCCATGGTGTTTATACTTGCATACTATTGTTTGTACAGATGAACGTGGTACCTTCAGGCGTTTGGAAATTGTTCCCAAGGATGAAGCAGACTTGTGGAGGTCTACAATTTATCTGAGGTCTTGGCTGATTTCTTTTGATTTTCCCATGATGTCGAGCAAAGAGGCACTGAGTTTGAAGGTAGGCCTTGAAATATATCCACAGGTACACCTCCAATTGACTCAAATTATGTCAATTAACCTATCAGAAGCTTCTAAAGCCATGACATCACTTTCTGGAATTTTCCAAGCTGTTTAAAGGCACAGTCAACTTAGTGTATGTAAACTTCTGAACCACTAGAATTGTGATATAGTGAGTTATAAGTGAAATAATCTGTCTGTAAACTTGCCAAAACTATAGTTTGTTAACATGAAAAATGAGTTTTAATGACTTCAACTTAAGTCTATATAAACTTCCGACTTCAAGTGTATATGTATAGGACTGTGTGTTGTTGTGGTGAGTGTTGCTGATAACCGGTAATTCCATGATCCCTCTATAGCACACCTGGTCACATGACCCACTAGTGCTGGGTGATATATCAAATTCATTTGATTAATTCAAATGTATGTTTTTGAGTGATTTTCCATATGCCTGTATTGCAAGAATCAATGTTATTTGTATTTTTTGTTTTTATGAGTGTTTTTGTCCGCTTGTTCTCATTTAGTCTTTTTGGTCTCATTTCCTTGGCTCCTTCTCTTTTGTACTCCTTCCCATTTACACCAGAGATATGTATATAATGACAAGATGCTCATGTCTCCCTCCTAACAATGGGAGTCGTTGTCCCAAAGTCGGGAAGGCAGGCGACAAACTTACGTCAAAAATAAGCCAAACACGCATTGTGCTTATTTTGGACAGATTTTACAGAGCGTGAAACCTCTCGCTTCACCCAAATCCAATTTTATTGGTCACATACACGTGGTTTGCAGATGTTATTGCGGGTGTAGCGAAATGCTTGTACTGCTAGCAGCATTTTAGCCAAAGACCGTTATACTAGTTGTCTAGTCTGTGTTTTATAAATTTACAATAAGCATAAAACATACTCATATAAGGAAATTGGCAACTCGTTCTCATTCTGAGAAATAAGGTGGGCCACTTGATTTCAACATCTGAACAAAGTGGACAGGCTAGCATGCTGTTCAAACAGTTGGAGACGGACAGATGGGTGTGTTCATAACAAATAAAACTGTTCACCCTTGTTAGCTAGCGAATAGATCCAAGTTGTCTGAACTTGAAATATAGCTGTCTGCTCACTAGAACGTGGGCTTGGGCTTGAGAGATTGAGACCCGTGTTCATTTTCTATAGTGCCTGCTAGAAGAAGTTAGTAATTTTTGTATTATTAATATTATTGAATATTTAAAACATACAATATACTTGCAGTGAAGCCGCTCAACAACTACATCACATTAGTCAACTAACAGACTCCCATCCAGAGCGGCACACAGAAGAAACCAGGGTCAACGCCCTGCTCAAGAGCACGTCGACAGATCTCCCACAAGGTCAATAACGTGGACCCGAAACCATGCACGACGCAAGACTGAGTGCCTGAATACAGCCCTTAGCTGTGGTACAGTATATTGACCATATACCACAAACCCTGAGGTGCCTTACTACTATTATAAACTGGTTACCAACATAATTAAATAATTGTATTTTGTCAGACCCGTGGTATATGGTCTGATATACCATGACTTTCAGCATTCAGGGCTCAAATCACCCGGTTTATAACAGACTGTAAACCACGGGTATGACCAAAAAAATATTATGTTATGTTGGCAACCAGTTTATAATAGCAATAAGGCATCTCTGGGGTTTGTGGTGTATGGCCAATATACCACAACTAACGGCTATATCCAGGCACTGCGCGTTGCGTCATGCATAAGAACAGCCCTTAGCCGTGGTATACAGCCCTTAGCCATGGTGTACAGCCCTTAGTTGTGGTATACAGCCCTTAGCCGTGGTGTACAGCCCTTAGCCGTGATATACAGCTCTTAGCTGTGGTATACAGCCCTTAGTTGTGGTATACAGCCCTTAGCCGTGGTATACAGCCCTTAGCCGTGGTATACAGCCCTTAGTTGTGGTATACAGCCCTTAGCTGTGGTATACAGCCCTTAGCCGTGGTATACAGCCCTTAGCCGTGGTATACAGCCCTTAGCCGTGATATACAGCCCTTAGCCGTGATATACAGCCCTTAGCCGTGATATACAGCCCTTAGCCATGTGAAGTTACCTTTTGGTACCATTTAGATACATTGAGAGGTGTTTGCTGGAACTGTTGTTCTGTATCTCTGCCATGTAAGAGTCCTAATTGATGTCGCCTGATGACATCCGTCTGATTATTACAACAGCAAACAAGTTACTGCAAACAACGGAACACAGTTTTTCCCCTCCTCGGACATCATTGCACACTCCTCAGCTCGCCAATAAAAACAATAACAACGGTGGTGGGGTGGTCGTAGCACTGTTTCCGCCTACAGCAGATTCCATCTTTAAATGTTACACAGCAAAGCAGAACTGCTCTGTTTTTTTTAGTTGTGTGTTCTGCTCTTTGGGGAGCGTAATGTTGCTGTTTAGGCTGCCAATGGGCTCCCCAGGCAAGAACTCAATGACTGGTCCTAATCATCAAGGCCATATGTTTGGTTAGTGTTCTTCTGAGGCTGCTTTGGACCTAATGGTCTGTCCCTTTTGTTTAGATATTCTGTGTGATGTCTGACTAGCATGCTGCTAAAGCAGGCACACTGGGGACTAGCTGATGAAACATGTTGACAAATAGGGCTGCTAACTACATGATGGGTTGGTATTTGTAAAACATGAATTATTTAACTTTTATTTTAGAAAAACCTTTGCAAGTTCACTGTCCAGTCCTTTTCACTGCAAGGATACCATGCGGGACTTGAGCTGACTTGGTAGAAACTGAAGTTGTTACCTAACTAGGCCTTTGGATAGGCCTGTGCATTCTGATGGACAATGTGTCAGGGTTTAGTGCTAGTCAGTCAACAGTCCAGAATGTCTCCTAAAGAAAGAGCGTGGCGTAGCATGTTTATTGCCCTTACCAAGATGGTTGAATGCTTGGGTATGCCCACCCAAAAGGTTTCCTAGGGTTACTCTTCTACAGCAGCAGCCATCCCTCTTGAGGCAGGCAGCACAGTAGATAACCTAATGATTCACCTCTCCTCTTACACCTCCAGCTACTGGACTCGGTCCGGTCTGAATGAGGGAGCGTCAAGCTTCCAGACTATGGGAGGAGGACGGCTACCATATTTAATGCCCCCCTCCCTCAGTCCTACCCCAGTGGCTCTCTGACTTGCATGCAGGGAGCAGCCTTAGAAATGTAACTGTCTCCAAAGGCAGATAGTTGGCCGGGCAGGCTGGAAACCTTAGGTGAACAATGCGGCAGCGAGGCCTGGGGTTCACTAGAGAGCACAATGGCTCCTTTGTGTCCATTCTCCCTGGCCGCGGGGCTGCTTTGTGAACTATGCCAACTCCATGAAGCCTGCGTGAGCATCCGGTAGGCTGGGGCTAACACTGTGGACTGTGCAATGGCAGCATCCACCCCTCTCCTCCCATCACGACCACACCCCCTGTACCGAATGCATAACCAGAGATGGGCAGTGCAGGCCTGTGTCTTCACTAGGGTTGCAAAGGGTCAGAAACTTTCCGGGAAATTTTCCATGGGGGGTTAAGTCCTGGAATTTTGGGGATTTTGCTTAAATTCATTCAAAAAAGTTAGCTTATAACTGTGAACCTTTTTTTGTGGGATACACATAAGGCAATTCTAGGTCTTGTGGCATATTTTGATTAAACTATCCCCAATTCAATGGAATTGCAACCCTCTGCATGCACAGTGCATTCTTCCATCACATGTGCAGCTGATTCTCAAGATCTTGCACACTAATGAGATGCTATTGAGCCCACGCTACTACACTGTCTGAGCCAAGGACTACATGATTTCTGGTAAGTTTTGATTAAAATACTGGGTGGGGTGAATATATTTTATGACATACATTATTTTTTTGTTAACTATTAAATAGTAGCCTACATTTCTAACTTGTTAACAATTTCTGCTAGTTAGTTTTTGCTACCATGTGGGTTTTAGCTTGCTTGAGCCTGCTAACTGAGGAGTGTTAATTCACCTGTTTCCATATGTTTAATTTTAAAACATTTAGATTAAACAACTCCTTTGTAAGATAACTGCTTAACTATTTATCTGTACATGGAATTGTATGTATGTATAAATGCAACAAAGTTGCAGAATCAAGTTAATAAAGTTCCCTCAGCGCTCACAACAAGCAACCTCTGACAAAAGTCCCTCTACTTCTATTCGAGGTGAAAATGTTGAATCAGACACCTTATCGATAGCAACAGCTCATGGTCCTCCTGGAATCAGAAGTTTTTTTGACTCAATGGAGGAACGTAGTCAGAGAAATGCTGATGAATGTCTTGCTCAAGCTGTGTATGCAACTGGTTCACATCTGATGCTCACAGGCATATTGGAAGAGATTTCTGAATGTTCTTCACCCAGCATACACCCCTCCAACCAGACATGCTTTATCTACTCATTTGCTGGATGCAGAGTTCAAGTGAAGGTCAAGCAAATCATAGAGAAAGTAGACTGTATTGCAATCATCTCTGATGGGTGGTCGAATGTTCATGGGCAAGGAATAATTAACAACATAATCTCCACCCCTCAACCAGTATTCTACAAGAACACAGACACAAGGGACAACAGACACACCGGTCTTTACAATGCAGATGAGCTGAAGGCCGTCATCAATGACTTTGGACCACAGAAGGTATTTGCACTGGTGACAGACAATGCTGCGAACATGAAGGCTGCTTGGTCTAAAGTGGAGGAGTCCTACCTTAACATAACACACTTGGGTGTGCTGCTCATGCATTGAATCTGTCCCTCAAGACATCATGGCACTGAAAACAATGGATACACTCTACAAGAGAGCCAAGGAAATGGTTAGGTATGTGAAGGGTCATCAAGTTATAGCAGCAATCTACCTTACAAATCAAAATGAGAAGAATAAGAGCCTTGCGTTGAAGTTGCCCATCATGTTTGACAGTCTACTGGACGGGAAGGAGTCTGATGTTCAGACTCAGCTTGCAGATGTAAGAGAAGAAATCCGTACTGCCCTGCCCACTTCACTGTTGCTCCATGCAGAGGAAACTGCAGTTCTGAAATACATCAAAAAGCGTGAAGACTTCTGACTGAAGCCCATACACGCCGCAGCGTACATGTTAGACCCCAAATATGCTGGCAAGAGCATCCTGTCTGGTGCAGAGATCAACAAGGCCTATGGTGTCATCACTACCGTGTCTCGCCACCTTGGCCTGGATGAGGGCAAGGTTCTTGGCAGTCTTTTTATTTTATTTTTTTATTTCACCTTTATTTAACCAGGTAGGTCAGTTGAGAACAAGTTCTCATTTGCAACTGCGACCTGGCCAAGACAAAGCAAAGCAGTGTGACAAATAACAACACAGAGTTACACATTAAACAAACAGTCAAAAACACAATAGAAAATCTATATACAGAGTGCAAAATGTAGTGCAAACATGCAGTAAGGTTAAGAGGTAGAACAATAAATAGACTATAGTGGTGACATAAATTACAGAATTATCATTATTAACACAGGAATGAAAAGTGTGCAAATTATGATGTGCAAATAGAGATACTGGAGTGCAAGATTAGTGAAAATAAACAAAAAAATAAATATGGGGATGAGGTAGTAGTGTGGGCTATTTACAGAAGGGCTATATACAGGTGCAGTGATCGATAAGCAGCTTTGACAGCTGATGCTTAAAGTTATTGAGGGAGATAGGAACCTCTAGCTTCAATGATTTTTGCAATTCGTTCCAGTCATTGGCAGCAGCAAACTGGAAGGAATGGCGACCAAAGGAGGTGTTGGCTTTGGGGGTGACCAGTGAGATATACCTGCTGGAGCGCATGCTACGGGTGGGTGTTGCTATAGTGACCAGTGAGCTGAGATAGGGCGGGGATTTACCTAATAAAGACTTATAGATGACCTGGAGCCAGTGGGTTTGGCGGCGAATATATAATGAAGGCCAGCCAACGAGAGCATACAGGTCGCAGTGGTGGGTAGTGTATGGGGCTTTGGTGACAAAACGGATGGCGCTGTGATAGACTACATCCAATTTGCTAAGTAGAGTATTGGAGGCTAGTTTGTAAATGAC
The DNA here is from genome assembly GCA_023634145.1 of Thymallus thymallus. NCBI lineage: Eukaryota > Metazoa > Chordata > Actinopteri > Salmoniformes > Salmonidae > Thymallus > Thymallus thymallus. The sequence continues at coordinate 33,980,133 of CM042407.1, read as the reverse complement.
ATCGCCGAAATCAAGGATCGGTAGGATAGTCAGTTTTACAAGGGCATGTTTGGCAGCATGAGTGAAGGAGGCTTTGTTGCGAAATAGGAAGCCAATTCTGGATTTAATTTTGGATTGGAGATGGTTGATGTGAGTCTGGAAGTTGAGTTTATAGTCTAACCAGATGCCTAGGTATTTGTAGGTGTCCACGTATTCTAATTCGGATCCGTCGAGAGTAGTGATGATAGTCCGGTGGGCGGGTGCTGGCAGCGTTCGATAGAAAAGCATGCACTTAGTTTTACTAGCGTTTAAGAGCAGTGTTGTATGGCATTGAAGCTTGATTGAAGGTTAGTAAACACAGTGTCCAAAGAGGGGCCAGATGTATACAGAATGGTGTCATCTGCGTAGAGATGGATCAGAGAGTCACCAGCAGCGAGAGCGACATCGTTGATGTATATAGAGAAAAGGGTTGGCCCAAGAATTGAACCCTGTGGCACCCCCATAGAGACTGCCAGAGGATCGGACAATAGGCCCTCCGATTTGACACACTGAACTCTGTCTGCAAAGTAGTTAGCGAACCAGGCAAGGCAGTCACTTGAGAAACCAAGGCTGTTGAGAATGCGGTGATTGACAGAGTCGAAAGCCTTGGCCAGGTCGATGAAAACGGCTGCACAGTACTGTCTTTTATCGATAAAAGTCTGGCGAAGTACACTTCCAAGCAAGGGCTTTGGGATGGAGATGCAATATGGCAGTTGTGTGAACATATCTCATCAGCCACCTGGTGGAAGGGACTTTGTGGATCTGAGGCTCTTTCCCCTGTTGCCTCCATCATCCTCCAAATTCCACCAACATCTGCCGCCTCAGAGCGCAACTGGTCCTTGTTTGGGAACACACACACAAAAGCATGCAACATGCTGACCAATACGAAGGTACAAGTCTGATGTTCAAGAGGTGGACATTTTGAGGAGGTCCAGGAAGAAGACATGGAAGCCTGAGAGGATGACAACCAAATCTTTAGTTTCTAGACTATAATTTTACAGATGTTTTTTTTGGGGAGATGCAATGGATCATTGGGGATCATTCAATATTCCCTTTCTTTTGTTGTTCAGTGAAATCATCCCATGTGAAGAGTCAACTCATTTAATTAAAGTCCAATTCGTAACTAAATTGTTTTTTTTATTTCTATTGGAAGAATTTAATAATTTGCAATTATGTAAAAGGTTTATGTTTCTGTTTCCATATTATATGGTAAATTTATATCCAATGCAAAAAACATCTAAATTTAAATGTTATGAATATTAATTTGTATATGTTTCCGTTAATTCCCATATATTCCCGTTAATTCCACCTCTAAATATTCCCCAAAATGTGCAACCCTAGTCCTAACTGCTAATGTCAGTGTTTGTTCCCCTGAAGGATGTTGTGTGTGTGTGTGTGTGTGTGTGGCTGTGTGCTTTATCTATGTGTACAGCAGGTTTTATCAATGCTGTTGCAGGCTTTGCTGCATGTGGTAACTTGTTATGATTAACCTACATCTTTAGTGTTGTGAGTTGCACTCTGAGTAATACGTTGGTTGTGTTCACGAAATAAACCTAAACAATGCTCCCCATTGAGCAGAATAGCAGTGAACAATCCCAGCCACTACAAGGGGTGTTTTCTCCCTTCTCTAAGCTTTGATCATATTCAGTCACCTTGAACACAGATTAACTCAGTCACACAGCCCAGTGAAGTGACCGACCAACCGTGGCCCAGGCTGTGTACTGTGTAGACCTCTACAGGACAGGGCTCCAGGCTGTGTACTGTGTAGGCCTCTACTGAACAGGGCTCCAGGCTGTGTACTGTGTAGACCTCTACAGGACAGGACAGGGCTCCAGGCTGTGTACTGTGTAGACCTCTACAGGACAGGACAGGGCTCTAGGCTGTGTACTGTGTAGGCCTCTACTGGACAGGGCTCCAGGCTGTGTACTGTGTAGACCTCTACTGGACAGGGCTCTAGGCTGTGTACTGTGTAGGCCTCTACTGGACAGGGCTCCAGGCTGTGTACTGTGTAGGCCTCTACTGGACAGGGCTCCAGACTGTGTAGGCCTCTACTGGACAGGGCTCCAGGCTGTGTACTGTGTAGGCCTCTACTGGACAGGGCTCCAGACTGTGTAGGCCTCTACTGGACAGGGCTCCAGACTGTGTAGGCCTCTACTGGACAGGGCTCCAGGCTGTGTACTGTGTAGGCCTCTACTGGACAGGGCTCCAGGCTGTGTACTGTGTAGACCTCTACTGGACAGGGCTCCAGGCTGTGTACTGTGTAGGCCTCTACAGGACAGGGCTCCAGGCTGTGTACTGTGTAGACCTCTACAGGACAGGGCTCCAGGCTGTGTACTGTGTAGACCTCTACAGGACAGGGCTCCAGGCTGTGTACTGTGTAGTCAGGCTGCTGGGGTCACGTGAGCCAGTCGCTGACTTGCTGTGCTGGGGCCTTCTACCAGGTTGCCATGGCGACCCCCGTGCGGTTGTCCTTCCTTCCCTCTTTTTAAAGTTGGCCGGCCGTGTAGTGAACTAACTAGTACCGCAGCAGGCTACAGAACAGGAGTAGAGCTGGCGAGCTCCCTGTCTGACTTTGATAATGGCAAAATGTGCCTGATTTTTAAAGTGGATGAAGCCAGCTGTGGTGTTCTACTAAGCTCTAGTCTCATTTTCTAGTGTTTTCTAGTTTTCAGTTAGAGGCAATGAAATCAACACCACGTCTGGGAAATGGAATATCAGGGAAGAATACCCAACACCTAAAACACATCCACCAGTGGTGACTCAGTGTAACTTCACTACAATAGCTCAGTGTATTTGTATTGTTGACCATAAGGAATAACATTGAGCAACAGTCATTGAAAAGTCTAGACCTAGTCTGTTGAATGATTGATGAGGTTGATAATATTGCTTCCAGACTAATGACTGTGTGATGTGACCTCTGACCTCTCTCTGTCATTTCAGAAAAAAGCCAAAGGTGAGGAGCTGTTTGATCAGATCATGTACTATCTGGACATCGTAGAGAAGGACTACTTCGGACTACGCTTCATGGACTCTGCACAAGTACCGGTAAGAACAGACAGACAGTTCTAATGAAAGACTGACTGACTTCTATTACCACCCACCCACCCACCCTTATTCTGACTAGAAATTAGGGAGGGGTTTGTTATGGTTGGATGTTTTCACTTTCAACTGGATTTGCTCTTCTCTGGTGTAGTGATTTGAATAACGTACAGTTTACATACTTGGTTTTCTCAAACGTAGGGTTTTTCTTATGGGAAGTTCAAGTCTAGTTCTTTCCAGAAAGTTATTTTGAAGTGCCACAGTATCTGTCAAAGATCCAGCAGCTAGGGCAGGCTGATATGGTGTGAAGGGCATGGAAGGAGGGAAGGAGGGAGAGAGAGGAATGTGAGGGAGAGGAGCATGAAAGAAGGCTGTGGCAGAGACCTTCCGTTCCCAGCGTGAGTAGCAACCCCCCCCCCCCCCCCCTCTCTCTCGCACACATTCACACTCACTCTCCTAAACCCCGCCCCTACCTATTACATTGTTAATTCCTCACAGACGTCTTTTTTCATCTTTCGCAGCATTGGCTTGACGTTACAAAAAGCATAAAAAAACAAGTCAAAAGTAAGTATCTCTTCTTTACCTCTCAGTTTTTCATGTACCAGTCAGAAACTGATTGATTTAATTACTGCCATTTCCATTTCACACCAAGTTATTTCCCTTCATCTCTTTCTTTCCTCCCCTGTCTCTCTGTGCAGTCGGACCCCCATACTGCCTTCACATGAGGGTTAAGTTCTACTCCTCAGAACCCAACAACCTGCATGAGGAGTTGACGAGGTCAGCTTGTCGTCGTGTTCTTATTATTATTCAATAAACCAATTGTTTTTCTACCATTTTATGTTGATGAACATTGGATTGATTGTGGACAGTTATCTGGACTTTAGACCCTTTTTGTTCCTGCAGATATCTATTTGTGTTACAACTAAAACAAGACCTCCTCAGTGGCAAGTAAGTTAAACCTCCTCACTCAAACTGAAATAGTTTTCCTCTTTCTGTAGTAGATTAGATGCACAGTAAATTAGATTATTGTATAGTTCATGTCGTTGTGTCCTTCATTATATTTAACATGTTTGATGTCTGTGGGTCAATCATTACATGTTGGCTACATCTGTTCTGTTGCATCATGGTACATCTGTTGCATCATGAGGTTTAGCTACAGTAATGGGTGCACATGTTGTTGAATGGAATTATTTACATCCATAAGTAGTGTGAATATTAGTATCTGTTTTCGGTACAGGGGGGGTTAGTATTCATGTTATGTCTGTCTGGCACATAACACAGGGTTGTGTGTGTGTGTTTAGCTCTGGAGAGAGAAACAGGCTGTTAGATCCAGTGTACTGTATTACCTCAGTAGTTCCCTGGTCTAACAGCTGTGACTGATCTCTTCAGTCTCCTTGCCAAGAGCGTACTGTACCTCCATGTTGAAAGCAACAGCATCCAGACAGCTGCATTGTAATCTATTGTCCACTCTCTTCCTTGTATCACAGGTTAGAATGTCCTTTGGACACAGCAGTGGAACTGGCGGCCTTCTCATTACAAGGTAAGAGCTAGGATGGCCTAATGTCTTGCTGTGGTTGTCATAACTCTTCTTGAATGAGAACCACTGAGTTGCAGTTTTCTGAGGGGGTAGAATCTAATCTGTCAGAAGGAAGAGCCCATAGCACCCCAGTAGGATTCAGAGCCTGTTAACGTGGTGGAGTATTTTAAGATAATTTGCGAATGTAGGTAAAGGGGTTGGAGAAATGTTGAGGCTGCAGTCCTTGCTGAGTGTTTTAACTGTAAATGAGCATTCCAGGGTTGTTCCGAAAGAAAGCGAGCCCCCCCTCGCTCTTCCAGCTCCTCTGTTGGGTAAATGCCAGCTCATTAGTGGCTGTTTTGCGTGATGTATTGTCATCTCTACCTTCTTGCCCTTTGTGCTGTTGTCTGTGCCTACCATGCTGTGTTGTCATGTGTTGCTCCCCTTCTATGTTGTTGTCTTAGGTCTCTCTTTTGGTAGTGTTGTGTTGTCTCTCTTGTTGTGATATGTGTTTGGTCCTATATTTTTATTTAATTTTTTTTTAATCCCAGCCCCCGTCCCTGCAGGAGGTATTTTGCCTTTTGGTAGGCCGTCATTGTAAATAAGAATTTGTTCTTAACTGACTTGTCTAGTTAAATAAAATAAATGAGTGCCCAGCTCTCTACAAAGGCCTCCTAATCCAGCCCTCTCCCTCGTTCCGTTGTACTCTCTCCTCTCGCTCTCTCTCTCATTGTTTTTAATTTAACCCTTATTTTACCAGGTAAGTTAACTGAGAACACATTCTCATTTACAGCAACGACCTAGGGAATGGTTACAAGGGAGAGGGGGGATGAATGAGCCAATTGGAAGCTGGGAATGATTAGGTGGCCATGATGGTATGAGGGCCAGATTGGGAATTTATTCTGGACACCAGGGTTAACACTCCTACTCTTACAATAAGTTCCATGGGACCTTTAGTGTCCACAGAGAGTCAGGACACCCGTTTTAAAGTCCCATTTCCAGTTCTACCCGATGGCATCATCAAAAGTTAGAACATTTTAAAAACAGTGATTTTCAAACTGAGATTTGCGGTGACGTGAAAATACCCTCCTTGGGCTAGAAACTGGTTGCAGGTTTTTTCCTTTAAGCCTGCACTGTGATTTCACAGAGAAATCTTTTTTTTTTTAGGACTTTCTTATCTGTTTAACCACAGATCATAGAAACACGCTTATTTCACAGGACACTGGTTTGGTGCTGAAGATGATGAACATGAGGTGGAAAATGTCCCTTTAAATTAAAATAACCATGCACAATATCTTATTTTATATAAACACAACATGAAAGTGTTTGTCCCATGAGCTGAAATACAAAATCCCAGAAATGTTCCATACACACACAGCTTATTTCTCACAGCTCAACACAGCCCCTTTCACATACAAAACCACTCTTTTTCTCAACTCTTTTTAGCCAAAACTCAGAATAGCCCTTCCTGAACAAAACGGTCACTTTGTTGTATACACTTTTAGGTGTATTTTTTTAAAATTTTATTCTCCAGACTGTATTCTGTTCTGCTAAATGTCTGCTAGCCAAATGGCCAGTGAGTCAAACAATAAACACTCAAGCACTTAGTCAAAGTCTCAGGTTGGAATGTAACACCAACTGAACGTCCGGTCCGTAGCTAGACTCCACTCTGTTTGGCAGCTAGGCCGGGTGTCTGTCCATAATCCTGGAGCACATCACTGATAAGTCTCTCCTCACATCCACCACCCAGATAACATACTGCCGCCCTGTTTACCCCCCTAGCCTGCAGAGTCATACTGCCGCCCTGTTTACCCCCCTAGCCTGCAGAGTCATACTGCCGCCCTGTTTACCCCCCTAGCCTGCAGAGTCATACTGCCGCCCTGTTTACCCCCCTAGCCTGCAGAGTCATACTGCCGCCCTGTTTACCCCCCTAGCCTGCAGAGTCATACTGCCGCCCTGTTTACCCCCCTAGCCTGCAGAGTCATACTGCCGCCCTGTTTACCCCCCTAGCCTGCAGAGTCATACTGCCGCCCTGTTTACCCCCCTAGCCTGCAGAGTCATACTGCCGCCCTGTTTACCCCCCCTAGCCTGCAGAGTCATACTGCTGCCCTGTTTACCCCCCCTAGCCTGCAGAGTCATACTGCCGCCCTGTTAATCCACCAGCCAGCCTGCAGAGTCAGACATCTGCATGCTGTTATTTAGGGAAGGAGGGGAGTGAGGCGTTATTGGAGGTCTGTTGCTCGGCTTGAATATTATTGGATGTATTTGAATGTTAGTGTTCTAGTGGGGTGAGGAATTTAAGGAGGGAAGGTTGGGCCAACTTTTTAAAGGGATTATTCAAAATTACTAATTTAAGGAATAGCTAGCAGGTAATCTATAGATCCTTAGTCAGTGACCAACATTATGGGGATAGAATAATACATGCCCAAAGGTTTTCATTAGCTTTTATTGCAAAACAAACCCAGACCCCAGATAGCTAATTGCCTTAATCAACCTTCTAGAGTGATTCAGAGAAGCTGGGAGACTGACCCTGCGGAGCATGCTCTGGACAGGGTGTCCGAGTTGGGTTTAAGGGTTAGGTTTAAAGTACTCAGTATGTAACCTGTTGTGTTTCAGCTGAGCTGGGAGACTGTGACCCAGCGGAGCATGCTCTCGATCTGGTCTCTGAGTTCCGCTTCATGCCAGAGCAGACTGAGGCCATGGAGCTGGCCATCTTCAATACCTGGAAGGAATGCAGGTAAAACAATGTTATCACAGCAAATGTCTGAGTAACACTTTATGATATCACCATTGATAGATAATTTACAAGGTAATGTTTTAATGAAAGCTATTGAAGTGTTACCAATGTCTAGAGGTTGTATACAGCCTTTATGTTACACAGGTTACGGCCAGGCGTTGCGGCCAGGCGCTGCGGGCCGGGCGTTGCGGCCAGGTGTTTGGGTGCCAATAGAGTTGGTTCCTCAGCTACCTACTTAAACCCTCCTTGGGGAGAATACAGCACGTTATCCATGGGATAGGTCACCTGTATTGTTTGATCACCCTTGATGTACTCTAGCTGGGGGTATTTCCAGGCCTTTAGAACTTGAAGCATGTGTCTGTGTGGACCGTGGTTGACCAAGGTGTCTGTTTTTTAACCCTGGAACACATGCATGGGCTGGCTGTGTGGTATGACTTCATCATGGGTAAGATTTTAATGTCACCTTTAGCATTTAGAATCATCAGACGGGGTTCATCTCTAGTCAGTATTCTTTGTATGTGACATTGTCTCTCTCCTTCTCACACACACCACATATACATACACACACCACACAACCCACACAACCCACCTGGTAAATCCAGTATTCTGTCTTCTCTCCCTCCGCTCTGTCCCAGGGGCCAGATGCCGTTGCAGGCAGAGATTAACTACCTGAACAAGGCCAAGTGGCTGGAGATGTATGGGGTGGACATGCACATGGTCAAGGTGAGGACAACAGAACAGGTTCTCTCTCTCACGTGCTGTACTGGTCCTGTGTGTCTCACTTGGTAGTGCATGGCACTTGCAACGCCATGGTTGTGGGTTTGATTCCCACGGGGGACCAGTTTGAAAATGTACGCACTGTAGGAGGCTCTGGATAACAGCGTCTGCTAAATGACGTAAAAGGGAAACACAGAGCGCTAGTGACGATTTAAGGACGGTGAGAAACATGAACAGTAACACTGCGCTGAATGGGTGTGTCCTCGTTTCCCTCCAGGCTCGAGATGGTAATGAATACCAGCTAGGACTGACTCCCACTGGAGTGCTGGTGTTTGAGGGAGAGACCAAGATAGGCCTGTTCTTCTGGTAAAACCACATTTAAGCTCCTAACTCTGCTAGTGATACTCACTTTCCAATGGACTGTGCTTTCTAATGCAAAGCCCTGTGTCAATAGCTGGTAAGGGAAAACATCTTAATGTAGTTTCAGATGCAATAGAAGTGTGTGTGTGTGTCCCCAGGCCCAAGATCACCCGTCTAGACTTTAAGAAGAGCAAGCTGACCCTGGTGGTTGTGGAGGAGGATGGAGAAGAGACCCAGGAGACAGAAGAGGTAATGAACCAACCCTACTCTGAGACACACACACACACTGGGGTAGCCATGGTCCCTACCCTGACACACACACATACACACACACACACACACACACACACACACACTGGGGTAGCCATGGTCCCTACCCTGACACACACACACACACACACACACACTGGGGTAGCCATGGTCCCTACCCTGACACACACACATACACACACACACACACACACACACACACACACACACACACACTGGGGTAGCCATGGTCCCTACCCTGACACACACACACACACACACACACTGGGGTAGCCATGGTCCCTACCCTGACACACACACACACACATACACACACACACTGGGGTAGTCATGGTCCCTACCCTGACATACATACATACACACACACTGGGGTAGTCATGGTCCCTACCCTGACATACATACATACACACACACTGGGGTAGTCATGGTCCCTACCCTGACATACATACATACACACACACTGGGGTAGCCATGGTCCCTACTCTGACATACATACATACACACACACTGGGGTAGTCATGGTCCCTACCCTGACATACATACATACACACACACTGGGGTAGTCATGGTCCCTACCCTGACATACATACATACACACACACTGGGGTAGTCATGGTCCCTACCCTGACATACATACATACACACACACTGGGGTAGCCATGGTCCCTACCCTGACATACATACATACACACACACTGGGGTAGTCATGGTCCCTACCCTGACATACATACATACACACACACTGGGGTAGCCATGGTCCCTACCCTGACATACACACACACACACACACTGGGGTAGTCATGGTCCCTACCCTGACATACATACATACACACACACTGGGGTAGCCATGGTCCCTACCCTGACATACATACATACACACACACTGGGGTAGCCATGGTCCCTACCCTGACATACATACATACACACACACTGGGGTAGCCATGGTCCCTACCCTGACATACATACATACACACACACTGGGGTAGTCATGGTCCCTACCCTGACATACATACATACACACACACTGGGGTAGCCATGGTCCCTACCCTGACATACATACATACACACACACTGGGGTAGCCATGGTCCCTACCCTGACATACATACATACACACACACTGGGGTAGTCATGGTCCCTACTCTGACATACATACATACACACACACTGGGGTAGTCATGGTCCCTACCCTGACATACATACATACACACACACTGGGGTAGTCATGGTCCCTACCCTGACATACATACATACACACACACTGGGGTAGCCATGGTCCCTACCCTGACATACATACATACACACACACTGGGGTAGCCATGGTCCCTACCCTGACATACATACATACACACACACTGGGGTAGCCATGGTCCCTACCCTGACATACATACATACACACACACTGGGGTAGCCATGGTCCCTACCCTGACATACATACATACACACACACTGGGGTAGCCATGGTCCCTACCCTGACATACATACATACACACACACTGGGGTAGTCATGGTCCCTACCCTGACATACATACATACACACACTGGGGTAGCCATGGTCCCTACCCTGACATACATACATACACACACACTGGGGTAGCCATGGTCCCTACCCTGACCTCCGCTTAACCACCCGCTCAGGCTCAGTCTCTCTGCTCTGAAGGGCCTGGTGAAGATGGGGATTGAATCTGACCTGTCCATGCTCACATCCTGTTCTGTTGATCACCTACATTACTCAGTCGTTGTCTTCCATCATGCTGTTCTGTTGTGCTACCTTAGTGAATTATAGTGGCTGCTGTTGAAATGGGGTCCATGTTCTACCACTGTACTCTTCCAATGCAAGTCGAAGCTCCTGTACTTTTCTGTATAAGTTCCTGTCATTACTGAGAGAGCCCTGCAGTTTACCAGTCTCATCATGAATGGTTCTAATGTCAATTGTTCCTTAGTCATGGGCATCATTGTCCGTCAAAGGAGAGTTGATTGCTCGTGCTGTCTTTATTGTTCTAGCACCATTTGAAATGTGTAGCCTGTGTTTCTGTTCTGACAAGATAATGTCAGTAAAGGCTACTTTGTTCCAGTCCAATAAGACGGTTTGTATTGAAATGAAAATGAAAACGACCTTATTACAGTACTTCACCGGAGGCTAGAGCAGAGCTGTACAAAGAATAGGAGGAGAGGCCAGACACAGTTGTGTAATGAGACAGAGTAGACCAGGGATTGGCAACAAGCGACCCGTGGGAAAAAACTGGCCCGCATGTCATTTTGTAAAAAATGAATAAAAACATTTTAGGATTTTTTTTTGATAAAATCACCAGGAATTATGCTACAATTCTATTCCCACAAAATAAAACAATAGACGTGATTGTGTCTCAATGTAATCAAGCTATAAAATGATTGTATTTGAAAATAATACTCTCTTTTCAGGCTTAGTTGTGGTCAATTTGCAGTGTACAAATTATTATAATTATTTTCCGGTACCCCGACCATCCGCTCGGACTAGAATTGGGCCACAGCTGAACCTAGTTGCCTACCCCTGGAGTAGGCTGTTTAAAAATCATGATTTATGAAGCTGCTGGGGACTGTTGCTCAGCCAATCTGACATGTGACCACTTGGAATGTGGAGTATGTTGCAACATCGGAATGTGACCAGGGTCTTGACTTTGACTTTTTACTACTCTCGTCTGTGTGTTGGGGTGGTCTGTGTAGATATGGGGGGTCTGTGTGTTTTTACTAATCTTGTGTGTGTGTGTTGGGGGGGTCTGTGTAGATATGGGGGGTCTGTGTGTGTCCGACACTGGACTGCACACTCTCTCTCAAATGTATTCTGGTTGTCATCTCCTGATGTCTTTGTTTTGAAGTCCTAATCATGCCTAGGATTGTACAATTCCTGGTACTTTCAATAAATTCCCTGGTTTTTCCGAAATCCAAGTTGGACTTTACCAGAATAGGAGGAAATAAGCAGGAAATCCGGGATATTCCAACTAGGTTTTCTGAAAAAAAAAACAGGGAATTTATTGATAGTTCCCAGAATGTTGCTATCCTAATCCAGCCTGTGAATGTGTGGTATTCTCTTTGTATCCCAGTAATCTGTTCCCATATTCAAACTAATGAAGCACTGTTAGCTGAGCACTGGACAGACAGATTGTAGTGTACTGAACAGGCAGGCTAGCAGCAGGACAGAGCACTGCTGAGAAAGTCGTTACGCTGGCATAACTGATTAGGACACGAGAAGGGATTTAATTTGCCTCATCAAGGTCTGATGGAAAATTGCAATAATGAGCAAGTTAATGAAAAGAAGCAGCCTCTTGTCTGTCTGTCTGTCTGTGCTTGGCTCAAATTAGAGCTACGAAACGGTGGAATATGATTGTGTATTGTCATCCGAATCGTAAGGGAAATATACACGGAACACCTTCCTAATATTGAGTTGCACCCCCCCTTTTGCCCTCAGAACAATTCTTTGGGACATGGACTCTACAAGGTGTCGAAAGCGTTCCACAGGGATGCTGGCCCATGTTGACTCCAATGCTTCCCACAGTTGTGTCAAGTTGGCTGGATGTCCTTTGGGTGGTGGACAAGTCTTGATACACACAGGAAACTGTTGAAAACCCAGCTTTGTTGCAGTTCTTGACACAAATCGGTGCACCTGGCACCTACTACCATACCCCATTCAAAGGCACTTAAATATTTTGTTTTGCCCATTCACCCTCTGAATGTCACACACACAATCCATGTCTCAAGGCTTGAATACCCTTCTTTAACCTGTCTCCTCTTCTTCATCTACACTGATTTTAAGTGAATTTAATAAGAATCATACTGCCCTACCAAGCAAAAAGGCAGGAACTGCTCATAGCGTGGAACTGAGAAAAATTGCTTTTATTTACCTTGTTTTCACAGTAACGTTATGCAGTTACTGCTAACATGAACCCCATTTTCTCCAAAACACAATACAATAGAGGCAGGAAACTTGTCCAAATGATTAAGCACATTAAGTCATTTTTTACCAAATTAGCAGTTACTGCCTTTTTGCTTGGTAGGACAGCATAGCTTTCACCTGGACTCACCTGGTCAGTCAGTGTCATGGAAAGAGCAGCTGTGGTCATGAAATTTCATCAGCTGGTGATTTGTTAAGCAAAGAACAGTCGGTCTCACGTTAATTAACATAAACGCATTCCACACATATCATACAAGTCATGTAAAAATAGCTTACACCTTCACAATAAATACATTATTTAATTTAGACTGGTTTAAAGAAGCATGATATGAAGAAAATGTAGCCTATTTCAGAATAAAATAATAGCATACTCTGAGTTGTCCTGATGGCTCACTAGTTCATTTAGCAGACAAGATTTGCTTATAATTCCGTAGCATTATTTTATTTTGTAGTATGAAGACAACCATTGAACAAAGCTGAATAAAATATAAATATTTTCTACAAACGATTTGAGGGAGTTGAGTGGTTAACAAAGAAATAGGTATTCCTATATGCTTAATTTAGTTATTAATCTAATTTATATAAACGTTGGGCTATATGTTTAGATATTGTAATACATTGTAAGGTAGCTTGATGCAACTCTAATGATGATTTGAAAAAAAGTTGCTTGATAGTCTGAACACACTCCAATAGTCTCTCATTCACAATTTGACAATCACTTGATAATACCTTGAATTTCACCGCGGCATCCCCTTTGAGGCCGTAATGCACCCTAAAATAAATCTATGCCGTTTGCGGCCCGGAGTGCTGCGTTGTTCGCTTCTCCCTGAGTTTGCTGCGCAATCCGAAGCTTCTCTCACTCGCATGGCTCTACGTCACGTGATTAGGTCTTTCTCACAGGCTACAAGTCAGACACATCAGGGATGGAACTGAGCGCGTACTTATCCAATTCAGAGGTGCATATTGAAGATATTGGAAGAACTGTCCACATTTACTTTTCGTAGGCCTAACGAACAGCTAAAGCACTAGACTTTGTCAATCTACTATCCCCCATAGTACAAAAGTCTTATTCTATTATTTGCGAGAAATACATATTCCAAACAGTCTGGGACAGTTGTTGGATGCGATAGATCCCAAATTAATACGACCACTAGCATCAAAAAACCTTTTTTATGCAATGTGGCTGACGCAACAGAGCAGAACGTTAAGCTTAAAATGTTGATAGACTATTAGGCTATTTCCTCACATTATAAGCGCAGCAATGCGCACATGGTAGTAGGCTATACGCGTGAATTCAATTAGCGGAAAACACCATTATCAAAAGTGACCGCAAATGCAATTATGCATGTAATACTTTTATTATAAAGATGCATTTTTATGGTGAAAATGATCTTCCACAAACTTGAAACTCAAGCGCTGCTTATATATGCCACATAGGCTTTACACCCCTTGTAAAGCAGATTAATGTGCTTAATTTTGAGACGTTATTTGGCCACTTTAGTGATACAAACCTTATTAAAACATATAGGCCTATGGGCTAGGCTAAATGAGGTGTGAGACTATGATTTTAAAAAGTCTTAAAAAATAAAAGGGGGCATTATTTCTTGTGCTGGGCATCATTCACCTGTGATAATATATAATTCACAAGAGATAATATATAATTCACCAGTGATGGGCTAATATTGTCACCCATCAGACTATTCTTGGTTTAATCTTGTCTTTACATATACTCAATAATATATGTGTGACATTTGTTTAGAATGGGCCATTATCATGCACCTGTCATCTATGCACTTAAATAGCGAATGGAGGTTCATTTTAATACCAGCCAGATAGGTTATACTCCTGTTGTAAAGAGAAGCAATGTGCTTAATATTAGGAAGGTTGAGAAATAAATATAGTAGACCTAGCCTATAGAAAGCTGATGGGATCCTTGTCTTTTTATTAGCCGCCATCACTCTTTTCTCCCGCAATTGCATAGCCTATAGAAATGTTGTGCAACATGAGCTCATGGGCTCTCATGAAGTGTTTGATTTAGATTTTCGAACACATTTGCATTGATGCCAGAGTGATTAGAGGGACAATAGAGTGCTGAGTACCAGGCAGTTAGCAAGTTTGGTAGGCTACTAATGACCATCAGCTGCATCAGAGCTTGGAGAAGCCTAATTATGGTGACTAAACGGTCATGTGGAATTTGACTGCCTTCATGACTCGTGACCAGCGGTGGGTAATACTTCACCGCAACAGCCCTAGGTGTTCTTAATGTTTTTACATTCAGTATATTACATATTGTACTCTCTGGTTTAATTAGTATGTCTCTGGATCCATAATAACCATTTAGTTTATAATCTAGTTTCTCCTGACCAGCATAACTAGGCCCAGGACCCAAAGCCCCAAAATGTCCTAACCCACTTTAGTCATATTACTGTTTCATGTATTTGTGTTCTCCTATAATACAGATAATGACTAGAGTTGTGTTCCTGTCTGTTTCTCTCTCCGTCTCAGGGTAAAGAGCAGGAGCACACGTTTGTTTTCCGGATGGACCACCCCAAGGCCTGTAAGCACCTGTGGAAGTGTGCTGTAGAGCATCACGCCTTCTTCCGGCTCCGCGGCCCCGTCCAGAAGGGCTCAGCGCGCTCCGGGTTCATACGCATGGGATCACGCTTCCGCTACAGGTAGCTATTGAGCAGCATATGTACACTACGCTTGGCATAGCATACTACTAACTGCATATTACTCCTCACCAACCATGTCTGTCTGATATGGTTGGTGATGGTACAGCTACACTTGTACACTGCACATTATTCACTCCACTCTGACCAAAGTCTCTCTACACAAAAAAGTTAATTTTTATAATACTTTTTTCATTAGCTTTTTAAAAACTCCAAACATTTGCACATTAGACAAATCCACAGATTATAATTTTAATAGGATTTAACTCACCATGTGCTCACGTTAAGCTAACTGTGCCTAATGAAACTCGCTAGAACTCCAACGTTCAACTTGGCCTGTTGGGTAAAAATAGCTTGCCTTGCTGCAGTGTAAACTACAGCCTGCTAAAACAGCAGCAGCAGGCTCTCTGGGGCCTTGTTGTTTTAACCTGGGCTATTTCTGGTTGGATGGCCACACTTCAGCAGTGCAGTTCCGTGTCACAACACCTTGTCGAGGGGTTGAGCACTGAAGGCCACCCTGGGGGTATGAGGAGGAGCAGTGGACTGGCTGGGAGGGTATACATAACTGCACCCTCTGTGTCTCTGTGTCCTCCTGACTCTGCCTTTCCATCCTGACTATGTGGCTGACTGGTAAAACCTCAACCATTATCAGAGATGAAGGAATTTCATTGCCTTTTGTCTTTTCCTTCTGCCTCCTCCACATACTCAACTTGACTCCAACTACCCCCTCTTGTTCTCATTACAACTACCACATTTACACATTTTCCAAGGCTTGCTCTCTTTTCATCTGAACAGAAGATTCACAGGGTGTCTGTGTTTGAATACAAGCTTTCTCTTCAACTGGATCTAGCTAAGGAGTCATTTGCAAAACAATTTCCCAGTGTGGATCCTGAGCCCCAACAGCAGTACCAGTCATTATGTCAATCAGTCCTGATTGTCTAATTGCCAGGGAGGCCCTCCTCCCTCTCCCTGCCTGCCTGTGTTCAGGCTTCACTGGGCAGACTCATTGCCTGACTGTCCCCTGCCTGTGGGTTGTTTGGTTTCCCTCTCGTTCCCCCTCCTTCCTGTGTGTTGTTCTGGGTAATATTCACTAGGAACGAAACACAATCAAACAGGCAGACTTCTGCTGAACTTCCAATAGGAAATGCTTGTTTTCGTTTCATGTAAGCAAACTTTTGCCACATTGTGCACTAATCAATATCACCCTGTTGCCCTCAGTGGGAAAACTGAGTACCAGACCACCAAGGGCAACAAAGCCAGGAGGTCAGCATCGTTTGAGAGGAGGCCCAGCCGTCGTTACTCCAGGAGGACCATGATGAACCGGGGTGGGTTGGATACACACTCACTGTACACACACACATACTGTTTAATATACTGCTTAAACGTCGTGATGACTCATTTCTATGTTCTTTCTCTTATCATTTCCCAGGAGCCAACAAACTCCAGGAGTAAGTACATTTTCCCCCACCAAAGTAAAAAAAAAAAAATACACCCTCGGTCAAAAGTTTGGAATATTACTCATTCAAGGGTTTTTCTTTATTTGCACTATTTTTTACATTGTAGAATAAAAGTGAAGACATCAAAACTATGACAGAACACATATGGAATCATGTAGTAACCAAAAAAGTGTTAAACAAATCAAAATACATTTTATATTTGAAATTGTTCAAAGTAGTCACCCTTTGCCTTGATGACAGCTTTGCACACTCTTGGCATTCTCTCAACCAGCTTCACCTGGAATGCTTTTCCATCAGTCTTGAAGGAGTTCCCACATATGCTCAGCACTTGTTGGCTTCTTTTCCTTCACTGCGGTCCGACTCATCCCAAACCATCTAAATTTGGTTGAGATTGTAGCCAAAATTTGGACTCCATACCAAAGGACAACTTTCCACCGGTCTAATGTCCATTGCTCGTGATTCTTGGCCCAAGCAAGTCTCTTCTTATTATTGGTGTCCTTTAGTAGGGGTTTCTTTGCAGAAATTCGACTATGAAAGCCCGATTCACCTCTGAACAGTTGATGTTGAGATGTGTCTGTTACTTGAACTCTTTGAAGCATTTATTTGGGTTGCAATCTGAGGCTGGTAACTCTAATGAACTTATCCTCTGCAGCAGAGGTATTTCTGGGTCTTCCATTCCTATGACATAACACATATTTGAAGAATCTCAAATATAAAATATATTTTGATTTATCACTTTTTTGGTTACTACATGATTCCATATGTGTTATGTCATAGTTTTGATGTCTTCACTTTTATTCTACAATGTAAAAAATAGTGCAAATAAAGAAAAACCCTTGAATTAGAAATATTCCAATCTTTTTGCCCCCAGTGTGTGTGTGTGTGTGTGTGTGTGTGTTGTGACTAAATGTTTGGAATGGGTACTGTAATCTCTTCCTCTAGCTGTTGATTATAAATATCTGTTCCCTGTTGTTGTATGACTGGTTTGAGACTTGACTCATCTCAGTATGATAAACATAACACACACACACACACACACACTTACTATTTTAACTCTGCGTTGTTGGGAAAGGACTTGTACGTAAGCATTTCACGCTGAAGTCTACACGTGTGACAAATAAAATGTGATTTGATTTTGATTAGATGTATATCAGAGGCCGTCCCACAGTCTGTAGTACCCTTTGGTTTGTATCCTACTCCAGGCTTACCTTTATCTCTCTAGTGCTAGTTATCATCACACACAGTTCTCTCAGGCCACACTGGGCTGTCTGCTGCAATAAGTTCTAGATCTCTGTACTGTGTGTTTGTGTCATGTGATCTGTGTGCTTTTCCTTTTTTTTTTTCGGAGGATTTTGCTCTTTCAGCCAGTGACCTTTTTACATCACAACAGCAATAAAGCATTGTGAATGAGTAATGTTAAATGTCCCGGCGGGAAGGGGTAGTTCTAAAACACGATCAGCCTGACGTCCCCTTCTTACCATTCGTCATGCTCACTGAATATATACATAATGGTTAAATCATGTGTGTGGATTACATAGTAGTTAGTTAGTTAGCAGACTGAATCCAGACTGTATCACAACTGGCTGTGATTGGGAGTCCCCATAGGTCGTCGCACAATTGTCCCAGCGTCATCCGAGTTTGGCCGGTGTAGGCCGTCATTGTAAATATGAATTTGTTCTTAACTGACTTGCCTAGCTAAATAAAGGTTAAATAAAAATAAATAAAAGGAGTGATGTCATAACTGTGGGAGTGATGATGCTCACTTCATGTGCATCGCCGTAGCGACGAGTGATTAATCAAAGACATGGAGCTCTGACCAACACATGGGTCTTCCATAGCAACCCTGACATGGCAGCCTTGTCTTTAGTGAAAAAGAAGGGTGAAATGTAATTTGCTTCAGGGTTATATCAACATAAACTCTTAAGGCTGAAAGGTCAAAGGTTAAAACAAAAACAATGTTGACTGTTGAGTTCTCTCCATCTCCCACCTCTCTCCTCTCTTTACCAGTCACAACAACAGAGTGAGCCCCAACAAAGATGCTAAGGTATGTTGCTCTTCTGTCCTTGAACTGTACTAACACTAGTGACAAAGAGCCTGTTTCCCTGGCACATATTAGGCCTGGTCTTGGCCTAGGAAGCACTTTCTATGGGGAATCTCTATTCAACATGCTTTTCTATTTCAGGGCTTGGAACAATCTGAATTTTCAAATAGCCGAACAGACCTAACCCTTGTCCCTCTGTCTCTCTCCCAGCCCCTCCACATCAGACCTAACCCCTGTCTCTCTCCCAGCCCCTCCACGTCAGACCTAACCCCTGTCTCTACCGCAGCCCCTGTACATCAGACCTAACCCCTCCACATCAGCCCTAACCCCTGTCCCTCTCTGTCTCTTCCCCCAGCCCCTGCACATCAGAAGCCCCTGGTCCCTGCCCGTGGTCAGCCCTGCATCCTCAGTCTCGACCAGTGGCACTATGGAAATCAAAACCCTCCACAGGAGTCCTGGCAGTGGCCAATCAGAAAAGAGGAGGTGAGGCGCTCTCTGTTCTAATGCCATAATAGCATTAAGCTGCCTAATCTGTCCATCCTGCTGGCACTGGGTACTGGGTGGCGTACACAGAGGCTGCATCCCAAGTCACACCCTATTTCCTATGTAGTGCATTACTTTTCATCAAAGTAGTGGGCTATAGGGGTGCCATTTGGGATGCGCGTGCCTGCCTAGTGCCTGCTCTGCACTGGGACAGCTAGTGACCAGACAGATACCTGGGTCTTGTTCATTAAGCACCAACCTGAAGAAATTGGACTTAAGCAGGTGGGAGTAACTGGACCTGTTCAATAAGAAACACACATTTTTGTTTTTTCCATAACAAAATGTTTTGAAGCGTTTTCCATGGCGTGCCCTAGTGAACATGACCCTGGCTGCACTACGCACACCATGGAGCTCTCAGGAAGCAGGGTGGTGGTTTGCTGTGTGTGTTGTGTGTGTTGTGTGTGTGTGTGTGTGTGTGTGTGTGTGTGTGTGTGTGTGTTGTGTGTGTGTAGAGGTACACTGAGTGACTAGAATGTGAAGGGGATCTGGACTTTGCTTCTTCCAGGGGGGTGCATGTTTGGCAGTGTGTTATGACACTGAGCAGACTGCTGCTGCATTGGTGGTGGCTATGGCCCCCGCTGGGTTGGAAACAACAAACTCTCTTTTCAAGGAAATACCCCATTCCTTTCCTCAGCCCCCTCTCTCCTCTCCTCCAAACTTGATCCCCAGAGGATGACTCTGCAATGAAGGGGTCTGCCTTAAAATTCCTGACATATTAAAAAGAAACCGTTTCCTCTATTTGGTTGACCTTAAAGCTGTGCTATTTTAAGATACATCCCCATTTTAAAGCTCTACCTTTTTGTTCTAGTATGATGTACTGAAACCAAACAGGCCTTTTCATAAGGCAAGGTATGTACCCTCCAAGTTGTCTGTAGATCTGCTTCAACCAATCAAATTATCTGGGCCTGCTTGGTCCTGTGATTCAGGCTGGGGATTGCCTCTCCTGGGGTAAACAAATCATCGTCCATCCATGGTAATGGTTTCTCTCCTCTCCTGGGGTAAACAAATCATCTTCCATCCATGGTAATAGTTCTCCTCTCCTGGGGTAAACAAATAATCTTCCGTCCGTGGTAATGGTTGCTCTCTCTGCATTGATCCTCCTTCAATACCAACCCAATCAGTGTAGAAGGAAGTGATGTCATCACAGCTACGCAAATACTCTGGTGACCTTTTGGCCTCTGTCCCGTTTTCACGACCACCACTTGTTGTGATCTACTAATGGTACTGTATCCTCCTTCCTCTTTGTCAAACCCTTGTTCCCTTATTGGCTAAATACCTGGCTGAGATGATATCTACCATTTCAGTCCTTATTTCACTTCTCGTCTCCCTCCCTAGTCATATGATGAAGAGTAATGAAAAACAAACTTTATTACAATGATAATGCAGTACTGTAGGATAGTTGTTTGATTTGATTATAGCAGCCACTGAGGAAAGATAAAAATGTCAGCCCACAGTATAAAAGCTTAAATCACACTTGGTGCATATTTCATGGCACTGAGTGAACAAGCTTGAAGGCCTTTGTCAACTGGCGAATACGATTTAATTAAAGTTTACTTTAGGCCAGGAGATCTCTTCAGAATCACTTCACACAGGCACTGAGGCCAGGGAAGAGATTCTCACGTTGTCATGCGATCAGATCAGGCGGTGGAACTGAAGATAATGTCCCAACATCCTCCTGTGATCTAGTCCTATTGACCATCAGTGCTGTAGACCCACATACTTTTCAGTGGCCGTTGTGTATACTCCTTTATCCCCACGATGTGTAGAAGTAATGGAAGTATATGGCGTCAATAAATAAGGCTGATGCAACAGATCAGAATGTTTAGCTTAAAATGGTGATGGCTTATTTCTTCACCTTTTAGGCACAGCAAAGTGCACACGGCGGCAGGCCTATGTGAGAATGTTCCCAAATGCATTTGGTGTGAAATACTGAAAAAACGGTCCTAAAATGCGCACCGCACATGCGAGCGGTTTGATGGGCAGAGATGGAAATATCCATTGTAGAAAGGGGGAGATCTAAAGATACAACTATCATGGGTTGCTAATATGAGTAGGATAAAGCCTTTGGCTGCTAGACTATTAAAGAAA
Organism: Thymallus thymallus; assembly: GCA_023634145.1. Taxonomy (NCBI): domain Eukaryota; kingdom Metazoa; phylum Chordata; class Actinopteri; order Salmoniformes; family Salmonidae; genus Thymallus; species Thymallus thymallus. Next base: position 33,958,749 of record CM042407.1, on the reverse strand, counting down.
GTTGAAAGAACCAATAGAACACTAGAACGCATATGAATGTCAACTATCTACAAAGTAGCCTCCCACTGGGCACAGACGTCAATTCAACATCTATTCCACGTTGGTTCCAACGTAATTTCATTGAAATTACCTGTAAACAATGTTGATTCAACCAGTGTGTGCCTAGTGGGCTATGCCTACCTGGCAGAATGATATGATTATTTGCATCAATCCAGTGGCAATTTATTTTGAAAACTCCATCTCGTGCTACAGAAACACTGCTAACCAAACAGTGCTACTGTAAGTGCTGCAGACTTGAATTGAAGGAAAACTACACAAACAAATTTACATTTCTTAGATTTTTCCCAGACATCAAAAGTGGTCTCCTGGTGTGGTGTAAGCATTTTTATGGACTTAGAACATCCAATGTTGTTTTTTTTCTATGAAAAGAGTGTGGCTTGAGAGTGAAAACCTGAAGAAAATCTGAAATGGGACATTTCAATAGTAGGCCTACCTGCACAGTACAGCTTGGGTTGGCCTGACCTTTAAAGACCAATATGGGAGATATCATTTTAGGTCATTTCTCATAACATTTTTCACACTGGGCACTTTTCCTTCAGGCCGTTTGGGATTTTTTAGGCAAAATTGGAGTATACCCACTTCTCCAGGCACCACTACACCACTGTTCACCATCAGTGGTAACTATCAGGCCTAACATCAGTCTTATACATAGATGTAGCCTATACCTTAAGTGTACAAAACATTAGGAACACCTGCTCTTTCCATTACATACTGACAATGTGAAAGCTATGATCCCTTATTGATGTCACTTCTTAAATCCACTTCAATCAGTGTAGATGAAGGGGAGGAGAGCGGTTTGTTGTAACGTTGCCTACTACGTCTAATTATTGGATTAAATGAATCCTGCAATTATTAGCTCATTAGGATTCCTGTGGCACCACGGAGAGAAATTTATTCTACCGAGTTGCCACTCTCCGAGTTTAACTCAAGTGTTTTGTCCCATATTTCGATATAGCAGTCCCTTATGTCTGTTGCCTAATCAATCTCTTCTAAACATCGTAGACTTCGTAAAATCTACGCAAACCCTAGTCCAAACTAATCCTTCCGTAATACACAAATTGGTTTAATGATTTATTTACTAACGAAATGATAATACAGGATACACACAGTAATGGGTTATGAAATATGGTTCTCATACAATGAAACTTAGTATGATAACGGGTCCCTAGCGGACCAACACAATATGACACTTGTTAAACATGATAGAGAGAGATATATCTAGGAAGAGAAACACCCTTCAGTACAATTGGAGACTATACTTAGTTAGCCCTAATACCTTGCCCGCACTGCCGCTTTATGGGTTGAAATGTAAATGCACATATTTACTTTGTTGAAGTCCTCCGTTGATTATCTCTGTTGTCCACTTCAGGTGGTCTGGTCTCTGGTTCTCTGATATAAGTCTCTGATTGTCCACAAGATGTTGTCTTTGTATCGTTTCCTCAAACTTGTTACTGAAGATTGGTCTTCTGAGGGTGGCTAATCAGCCGTGGTAGATACCCCCTTTAATGGGGATGAAAGCAGTGTAGACCTTCGATGACTTAGAAGAGAGTAAAAGTGGTGATTCTGCTCGAATCCACCTACTTAGATACAGTTCTCGACCGTAGCACTAATTGTTCTAAAATATAATTTAGCTGGAACTTCGTGTTGTCATTTTGGGGTCGTGACTTATCGTAGACCTCCGCCTGCAGCGCAAATGTCCTCTAGTCAAGATAGTTAATTCGAGTCTCAAAGGTTTTATACCTTTTTGGGCAGAACAGGCGTTTCTGTTGTTTATCATAGAGGCATTATAATAAACTATGATCTTGTGTTAACAGCTAAAATCACAGTTTTATCGTCACAAAAACCTTCTCTTTAATCTGGATATTTCTTACCAAACGTAATGAATATAGATATCATTTATACAGTATTAAAACTCTTTAAAGTCACAATGTTTTCGTCATCACGACTTCATTTAACTTTTAATGGCATCAGAATCGACATTCATATTCATAAGCCAACAGTCCTCGTTCTCTACATTTTGGATAAAAGTAATCATGTTCCCAATGTCTTGTTTCATGGGCATAGTTTTTGGCTCCAAGCACATAGTCTAGGAACAAAGAGTCATAAAGCATGGGCATTTTCCCATGTTTTGTACACTCAGTGTAGCTTTTACTCACTGTGCGTTAATAGCAGCTGTGGCCATAACACAGTGGTAGGTGGGGAATTCACATTAATAAATGAGGCAAGGATTTGGCTGGAGCTCTGGAGTAACATTGCTCCTAATCCTGTGGATCTGACTGTGACACAGACCAGAGCAGAGCCTTTAAGGACTAGTATTATGACTGTTTATAATGATAGGGGCCTCAGACATCAGACTCACTGAATAGTTACTTTGTTACTGTGTGTTTCAGGTTTTTTTTTCTTCTGTAATTTGATAATCTCTTGCATTGACTCATGTTGAGATGAGATAATGTGTTTGTGCAGTTGAACTAGACCTGTTAGACACATTCCTTAGGTTCTTTGCTGACTGCTGTACCTTGGAAGATATTGAAGATAACGTCATTGGTTTCATTTGTTGAGGATTCACATAAGTGAGTAATAAGATGCAGGTACATTTAAAAAAATTTATTTAACCTTTATTTTACTAGGCAAGTCAGTTAAGAACAAATTCTTATTTACAACAGTCGGTCTAGGAACAGTGGGTTAACTGCCTTGTTCAGGGGCAGAATGACAGATTTTTTACCTTGTCAGCTCAGCAATCTTTCGGTTACGGGCCCAACGCTCTAACCACTCGGCTACCTGCCACCCAAGGCCTGTGTTCATTTTCAAGCCCTAAGAAATAGAATTTTACAGAAGCATATGAGTGGCGTTGAATTCGTCTTTAGGTTACACCCGTCTCCACGCCAACCTGTGGTTGATTCCGCATGACTCACTCCAGTTACCAATCATCTGCCTGCCTTCCCACTAACCTAACCAATGCATTACAACAGCTTTTTTTATTATTGATGTTAAACTGTCCTCCATGTCTGTCTGTTGTGTAATGTCATAATCCATCTGTTTTCCTGCTACCTCCTCTTTGACCTCCGTTTCACACTCAATTATACACCTCATCATCCCCCTTCTATAGAAGTACTGGAAACATATCAATATTAAGAATTCATACTCATATTTATGATTCGTATAGCACTAGCATGCATTAGGTTAGCCTAGTGTATGGCTATTAAGAATTTAGTATTGCCCTATTTTGAGTTGTCTGATGTGCTTCTTCAGTGTCATGTGAAGGGAAATACTGTTTATTACTGTCAACTTTCTGAGTTTACCAGTAAAATACCAGAATTTTGGTAAATTTCAAGGACAAACTCATGGACAATATAGACACAGATATAAAAAAAAAAGATATACTATATACGAATACATTTTTTAAAAGTTATTCAAGTATATATTACCAAAGATATAGTACAGGAACTTTGGTAAATAAACAGCTTTGCAACCGCTAGGCATGCATAAGTATGAGAAAGGCTCTCCAGTCAAATTGAGTTTGTGAAACTGTCAACATTGGAAGAGATGTTTCCTGTCAGCCTAATCTCGGTTAACCCAGAACTAAAGTCTCACGTAATTGGTCAGCTGCTCAATTAAGTTCTGGGACCATACATTTTAAGAGAAGAGATGAAGAAATGCTAGAATGAGAAGTGGAACTGGAACAAGGAGCTCCACCCTCACTCTTTGCAAGTTACGGGACGAATTTCCCCTTCCAAAATGCAAAACATCCTAACAATCGTGATTTGCCCAAATAACCAGGGATGGAAAACCCCAAAATACTGCTGCTCTTATCATACACATCCCATTCAGTCTCGCTTTCCATGCAGAATCTTTCCACGAGAGATTTCTCTCTGCCTATAATCTGTGATTTGAAATGTGGTACTTCAAGTTCGCTGATGTAGTTATGTAAGTCAACCACGCTCTAAAGAATGTCACGACTATTCATGTCTCTTAATTTATGTATTGAATCATATAGGGTCCTTCCATCACTCCATAGGTTATTCTCAGCCTTTTCAACAGCAATGGTGACACATAGTTAGAAGTTACCTTTCTCAATGCTGTCGTAGTACTATCATATCACCTCTGTCTTGTACTTGATAGCGATACTGACTTTAGTTTGCAGAAAGAATAGATCACCCACAGCTGATTAGTCTCTGAACACTTAATACAGGGAGGTCAAGTCCTTCTCTGTAAGTTCTGCTGTATTTCTTCTCTAGTCCTCTAACCTCATCTGCTCTGCCACTCCCTCTCTTCCACATACTCCTCTTTTTGATTCCTCTGCCCATATCCCCTGTTCTCTCCTCTCCTCCACCCTTCCTGTCCAGGCCCTTTTACCCTTTGTCAGCATTGGGTGGTGAATCTCCTTCTCTTCCTGGAAGTGGGTGGGTGGGCTGACACTCTCCATATCCTCCTGGAAGCGGGTGGGTGGGTAGACTGACACCACTGGACCTTCACAACCCTTCCCCCTGTCCCACCCATCTCTCTAGGACATTAATCCTCAACAAGAGACAGACCAGACAGAGCTCTGTGTGTCTCAGTGCTCAGGTGACACCAAATTACCTGGACTATTCACTCTCTCTACTCCTGCTTATACCTCCTCCTCACTCAAACCCCACCTCACCCCTACCCAGTGAAACTGTTCTGTGGCTGGCAAGATGGTATCGAGGGAGAGACAGAAGACCAGTAACCAGTCTGTTGACAGGAGCCAAGAAGAGAGCGAGAACATGAACCCACTGGACCACTGTTCTGTTCCATTATAGACAGACAGAAATACGTATGTCTCTCTGAAGAATGACTTTATATTATATTTCTGGGGATATTAAGTGTTCCTTTTGTCCTCACTGCCCCATTTTGTTTATCTGTTATATTTCATGTTACTGTCTGCTGTCTTTCTGTACTCTCAATCATCCAATGATTTGATTCAACCCACGTTTTTATGATTGTTGATTTGAATCTATTTTGTTACGTTTTATGGATCTGCACATTTCAATCTTAGTCAGTGTTAAGTTAATGCACAAACTATGAATACAGATAGAAGATGGATCTAAAAAACTGCTAATAGTGTAGTTGCTGTAAGTTCCTAGTTGGTTAATTTTTATGTAATCTATTATTTCTAAATGTTATCTAGTATTTACGTATATATTGACACTACTGTTACACAGCTCTACCAATTAAGATTATTTTTTATTTTAAATTAACTTCCTGTTTACATTATTAAGTCATGTGACCAAAGGTTGTCTCAGTATCGTACTTTATTGAGACCTCTGACAATGAACAGAAATAAAGAAAGCGCCCAACTCCAGTTGGTGAGTAGACGGTTGTCTATATAGTTTCAGTGTAAAGTGCACTGCACTCAGTTATTGGTATCCTTCTTTGTTAATTCTCTAGAGGCAACAAGTGCTGTTTGTGGCTGAAATATGGCCAATGCTATCACACTGGTCCCTGAAGGGTAATTGTTAGCAGCATACACCAGTTTTATCAAAGCCCAATTCTGATCTTTTGATCAATCACATCAGATCTTTTTCAGAGCTGATCTGATTTGCTAAAAAGACCAATTAGTGAAAAATATATATCTGAATTGGGCTGCCTGCGTAAACGCAGCCTCTCAGCCTGTAATCTCACTGCAGTCACGTATGGAATGTGATTTGCTAGCTAGTACACCACCCCCTCTCTCTATCCACTTCCCTCCCTCTCCAACTCCCTTCTCCCACCAGTCTCCCTTTCCCTCCCAAACTGTCTGTAAGAGAGATTGTTCTCAGACCATTGCTGTTCTCCTTACATGGAGTTTGTATGGATGATGCCAATGTCATGTGTTACGTCTACAGGACTTGTGGTAATATTGATCTCAGCTTTCACCGTGTCTTTGTCCTCAGTTTGCAGCCAAGTGGAAGCTATGCCCTGCTGGTCTCACTTCAAGGCCCTCTTTGATGTAAAGAATAAGCTAGTTCTTCATCACCATACACTTATTTGAGCTAACTCGAGGCCTGATATAGCGTCTGTTGACTTACAAGTGTAATTATGGATATGGGGCAATTGATTTCAGGATTAGTCCTGCATGGTGCTGGCTCTGAGCCTCGTGCCGTAGTTGTCACAGTGGGGCTAACTCAGCCTTTCTCATCCAGTGTTCACAGGTAAGTCATACTCATGTTGTGACCCTGTGTCTTTCCTTTGCTTAGCCTGGAGGTTTTTAATTTTGTGGTCATATCACATGCTCACGAAAAACTCTGCTCATATATCAATGTCTCCCTCCCTGCCTGCCTCTATCTATCCTCATGTCCCTCCCCCCGGCAGCATGCCCCTGCCCCCCGTAGCTGATCTGCTGGAGACAGGCATCGATGATGTCATCTGGACACCTGTTCCCATGGCGACAGCAGGCCTGTCTGAGGAGGCGGGGCCAAGCATGGCTGCCTCCGTCTCCAGCCTCACAGGGGAGGAGACAGTCTCTCTTGCCGGTGAGCTTACACACACCAGTCATGCCAATGCTGGGCATACTGTACAACACCTGTCATGATGTTGTATGTTTAGTAGATAACCTTAGTAGTAATAGCCTCATTAAAAGTCCTCCCCTTGCAGAAGAAGTTGTGTTCGGTAAGGTTGGATAATGTCAAAAAGAAGAGCACTGCCTTGCAAATATCCTGCCTACCAAACACAGGATGTTTGTAATGGGAGGCTTGGTACATCAAAGACGGTCACTTTTGTTATTGAACGTGCTGAATAGAACTATGAAATCTTCTCTGTGTGCTCCACTGGGAGTGTTATTGACAGTAAAGACATGTCCATGTTTCTTCCACAGAGGCGGCAGTGCGGCTGAAGCAGCTGGAACTAGACAGTGCCTCGCTCTCTGTCCCTTTCAACCTCAACCTCAACAACCAGGTCAGTGCACTCAGCTGGAAGAGGGAGGGAGGGGGAGACAAAATGAAAAGAGGGATAGAATCTGCATGCCCAAAACAGAGCACCACCCACTACTGGGAACAAAGCCTGGTTAGTGTCAGTCAGGGTATGGTAAGGGATGCAGAGAGCTGCATGGTCCGTCTCTGGTGGGGCAGGCTCACCATCCTACCCCTCCCCAGGATGGTGAGCCATTGTATGGCTGGGGTGTTGAACCATTGTGGGGGTGGGGTGTTGAGCCATTGTGGGGGTGGGGTGTTGAGCCATTGTATGGCTGGGGTGGGGAGCCATTGTGGGGGTGGGGTGGGGAGCCATTGTATGGCTGGGGTGTTGAGCCATTGTATGGCTGGGGTGGGGAGCCATTGTGGGGGTTGGGTGGGGAGCCATTGTATGGCTGGGGTGGGGAGCCATTGTATGGCTGGGGTGGGGAGCCATTGTGGGGGTTGGGTGGGGAGCCATTGTATGGCTGGGGTGGGGAGCCATTGTATGGCTGGGGTGGGGAGCCATTGTATGGCTGGGGTGTTGAGCCATTGTATGGCTGGGGTGTTGAGCCATTGTATGGCTGGGGTGGGGAGCCATTGTATGGCTGGGGTGGGGAGCCATTGTATGGCTGGGGGCGCACAGTGTATCAGACTGCTGACAATAACAATGTATTGGTCATATGACAGATCGTTACTAAATGGTCTCACTTCCTCATGAGTGTGTGTATATTAGGGTATAGCTAGCTTTAGTTACTAGTTTTCTACTGCATTGCAAATAAGCATTGTTGAAATAGTGAAGGTTGCTGCCCCAATGTGGGAGGTCAGATGAGAAGCTCCAACTCCCCTCCTCTCAACCTATCTGACCTCCCCTCAGTAAGGTCACTGTGTTTATTTATCTTAAAGGAAAGTGGAGGGCAGAGATATTCTTACTACAACCTTTACAGGAAGTTACTGACAGATACTATAGCCTAACTCTCCTCCCTCTGTCTTGGTGTGTGTTCGTCCCCCCCAAGGACGACGTGGTGAAGCTCACAGAGAAGCGTCTGAACAGTGCGGGTAGCAGTAGCAGCCCTGTGCTCACTCCTCTGCGCCCCCCAGAGGACATGAAGAGTAACATCCTCAAAGCCCAGGCAGAGGCTGCCCTCAAGGTACTGTACACTAGCACCACAGAGTTTCGCGATACTTCCAGGTACGCTTCGAAGCAGGTTCGACAGACCAGACAGGGGTTTGGGAAGTCAATGGGAGAAATTCTTCCTTAGTTGTTAATTTTCTCTTCAATCTAAAGGCACAACCTAGATTGGAGCCAGTGTCTTAAGGAGCTGAACATGATATTACTCTAACCTTTTTATTTTTTGTCAAAAATAACTTGCCTTTTGATTTGTTTACCTGTACATGCATAGTCCGGTGCGTGACGACCGTTAGATCCGATGACCATGAGCTTAGCTAGCCATCATCGCCTACAAGCGTGAACAGGGATTTCTATTGTCGAAGCAGTTTCTGGGGATCTTCATACTGTACAATCTGTGCTAGCACTTTGTCGATGGACACTCAGAAATCAGCTTGGTTCAACATAGAAATTACACAGGGATACTTTGGAATCTTAAATGTAGAAGAGGATGTATTGTATATGTACTGTAAACCCTTGGATAACCAGGAAGTTGGATACAGCTGCAATTTTATGTTTGAAATACACACAACCTGGTATATTGATTCTATTATACCTCCACTGATGTTGACGTTCTGTTGTGTATGTTTTAGATCTCCCTGGAGGAGCACGTTGTGATCGGGGACAAGAACACCAACCTACAGGAAGCAGCAGCCAGGTGAGCGAGGTTTTGAAACATTCCGGTTGTGTTCCTAGTCTCTTCCCTTCGTTGTGCAGCCTTTCACTTCCCATCGTGCATTCAAAGCATTGGACGACCAGGCTTTATTGTACGGTATTTAATGACAAAGGAAAACCTCCATCTTGGAATGTCCCCACGCCTCCCCTGTCTCCATCTCCTTGGAGTCACCCCAACACTCCACAGCCAGCCTAAGCCAATCACAGCCTTCATCCAAAGCTCATTAACGGCTAGAATATTTATGAGGGTTCTTGGCATAATTCTGTTATGACGTCACCCCCTGAATCCCCCTGAATCAACGGCTCATCGCCAGAGGCGGGACAGAAAGGTGTTAAGGTAACAAACCTTACACTTCTCAAGTGTCTTATGTTGAGCTTCAAAGCAAACAGTAGAATTGATGTAGTGGTGCATTAGGGCAATAAAAACTGGAGGGAAGCGAGAAGGGAGGGGGGTGTGTATGTTCTGTGTGCGTGCGTGCCAATGTTCAGGAGTAATGGTGTGTGTGTATGTATGTGTGCGCATGCTTGTGCGTGCATGTCTAAGACTGTGTGTGTGTGTGTGTGTGTGTGTGTGTGTGTAAGAGGGTGTACAGTGCCTTCAGAAAGTATTCACACCCCACTTTTTCCACATTTTGTTGATTTTGTCACTGTCCTACATACAATACCCATAATGTCAACGTGGATTTATGTTTTTAGACATTTTTACAAATTAATTACAAATGAAAAGCTGAAATGTCTTGAGTCAATAAGTGTTATGGCAAGCCTAAATAAGTTCAGGAGTAAGAAATGTCCTTAAGTCACATAATAAGTTGCATGGACTCAATAATAATAGTGTTTAACATGATTTTGTAACATGATTTTTGAATGACTTCCCCATCTCTGTACCCCACACATACAATTATATGTAAGGTCCCTCAGTCGAGCAGGGAATTTCAAACACAGATTCAACCACAAAGACCAGAGGTTTTCCAATGCCTCGCAAAGGAGGGCACCTATTGGTAGATGGTAAAAAACAAACAATTTTGCAGACATTGAATATCCTTTTGAGCACTGTAAAGTTAACTGCACTTTGGATGGTGTATCAATACACCCAGTCACTACAAAGATACAGGCGTCCTTCCTAACTCAGTTGCCAGAGAGGAAGGAAACTGATCAGGGATTTCACCATGAGGCCAATGGTGACTTTAAAACAGTTACAGAGTTTAATGGCTGTGATAGAAAACTAAGGATGGATCAACAACGTTGTAGTTACTCCACAATACTAACCTAAATGACAGAGTGGAAAGAAGGAAGCCTGTACAGAATAAAAATATTCCAAAACATGCATCCTGTTTGCAACAAGGCACTAAAGTAATACTGCTAAATATGTGGCAAAGCAATTAAAACCAATACAACACATTACTGAATACCACTCTCCATGTTTTCACCATAGTGGTCACTGCATCATGTTTTGGGTATGCTTGTAAGGACTGGAGAGTTTTTCAGGATAAAAGAGAAACGTAATGGAGCTAACCACAGGTAAAATCCTAGAGGACAATCTGGTTCAGTCCGCTTTTCACCAGACACATTTGAGTAATTTAGCAGACGCTCTCATCCAGGACAATTTACAGGAGCAATTAGTGTTAAGTACCTTGCGTAAGGGAACATTGGGAGATTTTTCACCTAGCTGGCTTTGGGATTCGATTACGGGGATTCGAACCAGCAACCTTTTGGTTACTGGCCCAATGCTCTTAACCGCTAGGCTAACTGCCGAAGATGAATTAACTTTTAAGCAGGACAACAATAACCTAAAAGGCCAAATCTACACTGGAGTTGTTTATCAAGACGGTGAATGTTCCGGAGTGGCCAAGGAACAGTTTTGACTTTAATCTACTTTAAAATCTATTGCAAAACCTGAAAATGGTTTTCTAGCAATGATTAACAACCAATTTGACAGAGCTTGAAGAATTTGGAAAAGAATAATGTGCAAATGTTGCAGAATCCAGGTGTGGAAAGCTCTTAGAGACTTACCCAAAAATACATCTGTAATTGCTGCTAAAGGTGCATCCAACATGTATTGACTTGGGGGGTTGAATACATATCTAATCAGGATATCTTTATTTTTTTAATTTTATTTTACAAATAATATAATTTTTCTTCCACTTTGCCATTAGAGTATTTGTGTAGATCGTTGTTGACAAACAATGACAATTAAATCATTTTTAATACCACTTTGTAACAAAATGTGGAAAAAGTCAAGGGGTGTGGATACTTTCTAAAGGCACTCTATATACCGGTATTGATGCACAGACCGGTTTGGGGTGGCTACTTTGAAGAATCTCAAATATAAAATATATTTTGATTTGTTTAACACTTTTTTTGGGGGGGGGGGGGGGGGGGTTACTACATGATTCCATATGTGTTATTTCATAGTTCTGATGTCTTCACTATTATTCTACAATGTAGAAATGTTAAAAAATAAAGAAAAACCCTGGAATGAGTAGGTGTTCAAACTTTCGACTGGTACTGTATGTGTTGCCACCCAAGGATCATGCACAAATCATAAAGCAAATATAAAACTTGTATTATTCAAAAACATAATATACAGTCGTACTGTCAAATTATGTCGTGATCAGATATTTTGGCTGGGCGATACTTATCGCCCAGCCCTATGTGAGCCTAAGACAGAGAGTGGAAAGGAGGAAGGGGGCCACCTGTCCTGTGTTCTCCCAGCCATAGGGTACCACGAGGCAGCCTCATGCACTCAGCACTACAGCTCCATCTGACAGACTCATTTGAGGATATAGTATATGTCACTTCTTAGTTTCTTAGTCAGTAGTGTTAAAGAGTGTTCTTTAGTGTACTAGGCTACTATACTGTATGTCGCAGCACTCAAGACAAAGACATTGTTTGACATTGTTTTTACACAGCCCTCTGCTGCCATCTGGTGGAGCATGGTAATCACAGCTCTCTGCTGCCATCTGGTGGAGCATGGTAATCACAGCTCTCTGCTGCCATCTGGTGGAGCATGGTAATCACAGCTCTCTGCTGCCATCTGGTGGAGCATGGTAATCACAGCTCTCTGCTGCTATCTGGTGGAGCATGGGAATCACACTCCTGCTCATGTGACATGACTCAATTCTGCCTGGATACATGTCTTTGCATATTAAGCACTTGTGAGGATTGTGTGTCCATTGATAATGTGTATATTAGCCTTGCTATTGTTCAGTACTTCCTAAATATAACTGTATATTTACCTGTACAGCTAATTTAACCATGCAAAATATTCACTTACCTGTTCATTTAGCCAGTCTGTCTATTAAGTAAACTATTATTACCTTGCTCATATCAAACGGATTTTTAGCTACTGAAGTATTTCTCTGCCATCGACCTGTATAGTACAGTTAACCATCCAACATCCACCAATGTATAGTGTACATATTCAGCCAACCACCCATACTATGCAATGTCTTTTTATAGCTTTTTTTTTTGCACTCCAGATATCTTGTATTTCTATACTTTTTCATACTGTCGCTCTATGTGTCATGTACCGTGTATCTGTCTTTTGGTGTACTTTCGTTGTGGCATTTTGCACCTGCCCTGTGTTTTGTTGTAGCTGCTTGACAAAGAAATTTCCCCCTCTGGGATCAATAAAGTACCCATCCATCCATCCATCCATGAATTAATGAAACTCTTGTCCCTCTGTCTCGTCCTTCTGTCCTCATCAGTGTTGAGATGTTGGCTGAGGATCTCATGCCATCAGCACCTATGATCTCATGCCATCAGCATCAAATACTTAACGGGGGGCAAGCACCAAAGGTAATCAATTAATCTGTGTTTTGCTTTATCAGTTACTTGCCTGCATTAGAATGCTTATAGCAAACTACATCTGAATGCACAAAGAATTGTATGACCTTTTGTCGGAATGTGTGAGCTTTTTGTAACATAGCCGTTGGCTTGTCGCTATGCAGGCCAAACCTGAGGAGCTGGAGATGCCCACCCCTCCATCGCTGCTGGCCCCGCTGAGCGATAACCTGATAGACTTCTCAGACCCAACTCCAGTAGTAAGTCTATAGACCCCATCTGCTGCCTCACGCTTCAGCTGCTGTATTTGTTGCCTTGAGTAGTTCAAACCTATCAGAAATAAGTGGGATTCCCTTCCAAGTTCAAACCCAATAGGCCTACTGTATGTTGATAGGTCACCTACTTACTTAGGCCTCATTGTGCCAAGTGATTGGCGTTTGAGTAACTCTTGAATATTGTTCTCTTGTAGTTACCACCACAACCAGTGCAATCTAAGCCCATGATATCACCTCGCTGGTTCGTCCCTGCCGCTGCTGCAGTGAGTACTGATGGACTTGGACTGTCCTCTGGGCTATAATGCTCCTGTCTGTCTATAGTCTGCCTGTCTGTCCTGGGTTTAGGTTTGTCTGTGTATTTTAGTCTGTCTATCTCTAGACTGTCTGTACGTCAGTCTACCATCCCTCCTGTAGCTGACTCATGTAGAGACTGACCCAGCCAGTCCACTTTCCTTCCATTCTAACACAGCCACCCACCGCCATCTTTACTAACGGCCACCTTGACCCCTCTGCAAAGACCGCCGCCCCTCTCCAACCTGAAAGGGAGGCTCTCACCCCAGCCCTGCACCCCCATCTCTCCTCTCAAACGCACAATGTGATTGACACCAGGTAACTCCGTCATGACACGTCATCTCTGCCTTGTCCTGATGCTCTTTAGGTCATCTCATCTGGACGTTAGCTAGTCTTAGTTGCTATGTCCTTTTGGCACCATGCCATATGCTGTGTTGTCAAGAGTAGACCATATAATTCCCCCTCTTGTTAATAATTGAAGCCTGTAGTGATTAACATCCCCATTTACTAATTATGGTCCTGATTTAGCTTCCATATCTTGAAATAGCTTGAAGGCTGGAGCTAAATGTTTCATATTCCACTACATCTCTGCAGTTATGTTATAAAGTTTGACTGTACTGTTGAATAAAGTCAGTTAGTTAAGATTAATGTTGTGGACACTCTAAAAGTTAGTAGGCTTTCTGGATTTTTTATTTTACAATTCCCCAAAAAACAGTGCTCACATCAGGTAAATATAATGATTAATGGTACAGGCAGGTCTCCTGGAACAATATGCATAGAATGATGGATGTGAACTGTCTCGTGCAGTTTCTCATTTTTGTTTCTCTTTACGTTGTGGTGTTCTCATACATCACATTATACTGGTTAGCAATACATTACCTTATGTTGTGTACACTGGGCTTTTATTGAGTTGTGTTCTCCTCTCACCAGCATTGTGGCCCAGACACCCAAAGAGCACGGCACCACGCACAAAGGTCTCATAACCACTGAGCTCTGAGAGGGAACCGGGGGGGGGGGGGGGGTGCTAGCTTCTACCCTCCTCACAACAAATACTTCCTACTCCTGGCGTTCCCAAACTAGGGGGCTACTTCCCAACCTGAGCACATTCATCTCCTAATGCATTCCCAAAACTCGGGAAAGTTCCTGCCCTAGTGACAACCAGCATCTCCTACTGCATTCCCAAACCAGCAGCAATCAAGAGATTGGATTATTGGAATTCCTCGTTTCACTACATTCCAGTTTGGAATTTTTTTTTCTTTCAGTATTTTAGTACCACCGTTGTGTATCACTGGTCAAAGCATTTCTACAAAGTGCACACACTCCTTTTTAGAAATGTTATAATCAGGAAGGGACTGCGATAGGTGCTGAGGGAGAGGACATCTGTACCTCAAACCACTGGATTACATTGGAGCACTGGACCTGGACTCTTTTATAGGAGATGAAATATTTACTTTCTACTGACCTTTTATTCTTTAGATTTTTATTTTGTCCTGTTATTTTTTAACCATTTTTATTTAAAGTCATACAGAGTGAATAGATCAAGTACCATTGTTCAGTTAGGACCCGGCACTCACTGGAAGTTTCTGAATCCGATTATGACTCAGTTATCTGAGGATGACAACAGCATTATGTAGCATGCAGGCATGAATTTAGCCACGAACAAGTCATATCTAAAATGTTATACCTATTTTGTATCCATATAAAACAATCAATCAATCAAATGTATTTATAAAGCCCTTTTTACAGCAGCCGATGTCACAAAGTGCTGTAACTACGACCTGCCTTACTAAGCTAGCTGAATATTATATTCTGATTGCATAACTTTACACAGTAAGAAAATACTACCACTACTACGACTACCATTACTAATACTACCATTACTACCACTACCTTTACTAATACTACCATTACTAATACTACCATTACTACCACTACCATTACTAATACTACCATTACTACCACTACCATTACCACTACTACCACTACCATTACTAATACTACCATTACTACCACTACCATTACTAATACTACCATTACTACCACTACCATTACCACTACCATTACTACCACTACCATTACTACCACTACCATTACTAATACTACCATTACTACCACTACCATTACTAATACTACCATTACTAATACTACCATTACTACCACTACCATTACTAATACTACCATTACTACCACTACCATTACTAATACTACCATTACTAATACTACCATTACTACCACTACTACCACTACCATTACTACCATTACTACCACTACCATTACTAATACTACCATTACTACCACTAACATTACCACTACTACCACTACCATTACTAATACTACCACTACCATTACTAATACTACCATTACTAATACTACCATTACTACCACTACCATTACTAATACTACCATTACTACCACTACCATTACTAATACTACCATTACTAATACTACCATTACTACCACTACCATTACTAATACTACCATTACTACCACTACCATTACTAATACTACCATTACTAATACTACCATTACTACCATTACTACCACTACCATTACTAATACTACCATTACTACCACTACCATTACCACTAGTACCACTACCATTACTAATACTACCACTACCATTACTAATACTACCATTACTAATACTACCATTACTACCACTACCATTACTAATACTACCATTACTACCACTACCATTACCACTACTACCACTACCATTACTAATACTACCACTACCATTACTAATACTACCATTACTACCACTACCATTACTAATACTACCATTACTACCACTACCATTACTAATACTACCATTACTACCACTACCATTACCACTACTACCACTACCATTACTACCACTACCATTACTACCACTACCATTACTACCACTACCATTACTACCATTACTAATACTACCACTACCATTACTAATACTACCATTACTACCACTACCATTACTACCACTACCATTACTAATACTACCATTACTACCACTACCATTACCACTACTACCACTACCATTACTACCACTACCATTACTAATACTACCATTACTACCACTACCATTACTAATACTACCATTACTACCACTACCATTACTAATACTACCATTACTACCACTACCATTACCACTACTACCACTACCATTACTACCACTACCATTACTACCACTACCATTACTAATACTACCATTACTACCACTACCATTACTAATACTACTATTACTAATACTACCACTACCATTACTAATACTACCATTACTACCACTACCATTACCACTACTACCACTACCATTACTAATACTACCATTACTACCACTACCATTACCACTACTACCACTACCATTACTACCACTACCATTACTACCACTACCATTACTACCACTACCATTACTAATACTACCATTACTACCACTACCATTACTAATACTACCACTACTATTACTAATACTACCACTACCATTACTAATACTACCATTACTACCACTACCATTACTACCACTACCATTACTACCACTACCATTACTACCACTACCATTACTACCACTACCATTACTAATACTACCATTACTACCACTACCATTACTAATACTACCACTACTATTACTAATACTACCACTACTATTACTAATACTACCACTACCATTACTACCACTACCATTACCACTACTACCACTACCATTACTACCACTACCATTACTACCACTACCATTACTAATACTACCATTACTAATACTACCATTACTACCACTACCATTACTAATACTACCACTACTATTACTAATACTACCACTACTAATACTACCACTACCATTACTAATACTACCACTACTATTACTAATACTACCACTACTATTACTAATAATACCACTACTATTGCTAATACTACCACTACTATTACTAATACTACCACTACTGTTACTACTGTATCTAGGCCTATACTGTACTTTTTCATGTTACTTACTGAGTCCACTGCTTACGACTGGAGCATCTCACTGTGTGATTTTAATTGCTCATCATGTAGTCATGACACTGTTTCTGGCAGTATGTGATGGTAATTGCTCATCATGTAGTCATGACACTGTTTCTGGCTGTATGTGATGGTAATTGCTCATCATGTAGTCTTGACACTGTTTCTGGCTGTATGTGATGGTAATTGCTCATCATGTAGTCTTGACACTGTTTCTAACAGTATGTGATGGTAATTGCTCATCATGTAGTCATGACACTGTTTCTGGCTGTATGTGATGGTAATTGCTCATCATGTAGTCATGACACTGTTTCTGGCTGTATGTGATGGTAATTTCTCATCATGTAGTCATGACACTGTTTCTGGCTGTATGTGATGGTAATTGCTCATCATGTAGTCATGACACTGTTTCTGGCTGTATGTGATGGTAATTGCTCATCATGTAGTCATGACACTGTTTCTGGCTGTATGTGATGGTAATTGCTCATCATGTAGTCATGACACTGTTTCTGGCTGTATGTGATGGTAATTGCTCATCATGTAGTCATGACACTGTTTCTGGCTGTATGTGATGGTAATTTCTCATCATGTAGTCATGACACTGTTTCTGGCTGTATGTGATGGTAATTGCTCATCATGTAGTCATGACACTGTTTCTGGCTGTATGTGATGGTAATTGCTCATCATGTAGTCATGACACTGTTTCTGGCTGTATGTGATGGTAATTGCTCATCATGTAGTCATGACACTGTTTCTGGCTGTATGTGATGGTAATTTCTCATCATGTAGTCATGACACTGTTTCTGGCTGTATGTGATGGTAATTTCTCATCATGTAGTCGTGACACTGTTTCAGGCTGTGGTCATCAATGACCGGTGACATGACTCATAGGCTGACAAACGGGCTCTCCTTTGGTTCTTTTCCACACTAAGCCAATCACATACAGGATCTCTGGTGTAGGAAGTAGTCAGTCAACTGTGTTATTCACTAACGTAAGATGTAATTTTAAATATATTTTAGATATCAGACATATATGTTGCCTCTACGGGCGGTAGATCAGAAGTAGGTCTTTGCTAGATGATGTGCAGTAGAGGTAAAAGCCGAGGGACATGTGAGCTGTGAACAACACCCATCTTAACGGGAAATACATTTTTTTAAAACACGTCACATTTAGTTTTTTTTTTTGTGAAGTCTGATTTCAATTTTTATGCTTTCTTTTTTTTTTTTTGCTGGAATACTTCTCTGATAAAATGTGTAATATTCGCTCTCTCTAGTTGCTGTATCATGAGTTATATAAACTGATTTGCCTGGCAATAACATTCTTTGTCATATTATTGAATTCTATCTGTATCAGAAATTGTAGAGATAGTGATTGACCAACGTGAGTGGTCTTTTTTTAAAGCTGTATCTGAGATGAGACTTTTCTTAGTTAACCATAACACTGTTTTTCTCGCTGTTAGAAATGATGCTTCACCATGTAAGTGGAATTGTGCTGTAGCTCTCAAACGTTAATTTATTCCTCTTTTTGTAAGAGCACCCTTGTTATTCGCACTGTATTTAAGTGTATTGTAGATGTCACCACACCGATTTGTATCTTGTATGTACATTGAACCTCATTACTTTTAAAGGATATGTAGGCTAATATGTCAGTAGCAATTTTGTACAATGTAGTAAAATCTTCAAGTAAAAAAAGTATTATAAAAAAAAACAAGTGTGAATTCTTCCATTTAAGATCTCTGGGCCTTGAGGAAATGTTGATCTATTCCTGTACATAAAGTATTATCATGAATGATATGTCCATCAGTATCGATTGATTGATTGCATATAGCGCCTTACCAGATGCTCGAAGTGCTGTAGTGGGGGGGATTCACCTCTTCTACCACCAATGTGTAGCACCCATTTTGGTGATGCATGGTCGGCAACCATTTCTGCCAGAACGCTCTCACCACACATCAACTATGGGGAAGAGATTAGTGATATATGCCAATTAGCAATGAGCAACTGGAATTGGAACTGTTTGTTGGGACTGCAGGAGCTGTAATTCTGTGTTGATATATTCTAACACTAGATGGCAACATTAGGTGAGGTTGGACTCTACTGCTTTATCCTCAAGCTTGCTCAACCTGTGTGCTCTGGTTTAACCCCATAATACATTTGACCAATGGGATTGGATTTATCTTTTTTTTTAAAGCTGATTTTTGGGGGGTAATTTTGTAATGTGAAGGCATGTCAAATGTATGTTGAAGCCTATGAACATTGACGTCACATTGTGTAGTAGGCTAGGAGGGAAGTCTAATTTAGTATTAGGTCAACAATGACACCAGGCTGATACTGATCACTTTTCCCAGAAGAAAGTGTTAATTTTGAATGTGTAAAAGGCACCATTTGGTCCCCCCAAAATAAAGATGTATAGTACTGAAGGTACAATATTCGGCCTCTGCCTTATGCCACATTCGAAACAACTGGGAACTCGGAAAAATACGAGGTCAAATCAAATCTTCATGTCGGAAAGTCGGAGCTCTAGAAAGAGTTCCAGAGTTTTTCTTGAGCGGATGGTCAGGGAGCCTGAACATATTTACAAATAATTGATAGACTGCAAATTGACTGCAATAAGCCCAAACATATATATTTGACTAAAACCTAATAATTTCAAACCTTGCTTACATGTGTATGCGTGTGAATATTTTGCAACACATTTCCTAAATTAAAATAACTTTGAGCTGATTTGCTGGTGTTTTTACAGTCATGTCCAGAAATAGTTGTATTTGTTTTGCTCAGAACGGGGGTGGCCAAATAAAATCACCTGCGGGCGGCCAGTTGGGGAACCCTGGCCTACATTATGGTTATGCCCCCTTGGCTCTCTAACGCACACTCTGTTGTTGTCCGTCAATAGAACGCACGCTCGAGACCCAGCAGTTCACTGGCGGCGCAGGCTCTACTCTGGCTCAGTGCGTCTCGCTCGCGCATAGTTGGTTGGAGTTGCCAAGTATGCACTCGTAGTGTACGCAAGGTTTTTGGACTCGTCCAATCGAACTTTACATTTGTTACTAGTCAAGCCTCGATGTTAGTTGCATGAATTTCAATGACAGCGAATCTGTTGCGTAAAGAAAGCTGACGGGACAGGCTACTCGGAAAGGGAAGTCCTGACGACTCGATCAAAGAGTACCTTTCCCGAGTTTCTTTGCGCAAGGTGATAGTGACCGTGACGACAGTTGAGCTGAGAGGAACGAGTCGAATGCTTATGGATTACTACCCTGTGTTTCTGTGACAGGGTCGTCTCGATCTTAGTGGATACATTGGCGAGGAAAATTGTGAAGCTTTATCGTCTGTTTCATCTTAACGCTTCTCCAACTTCTGGCATTGGAAAGTCATTTTTAAAGAAGCCAATGGCAACGGATACCACACCAATGTTGTCGAAACAGGTGCTCCTGTGGCTGGTTGTAGGTACGTTTTGGAGAGTTGCGCAGCGCATGGCTATCCTTGATCCTTCTCAAGGCTTTCCTTCATTCCATTTCATTTATGATGACCAAAACATAATTCGATAGAAACTGCGAAGAGTATTGAAATATAAAAACAACAATAATATTTTTTTTTAAAAAGGTTCATGTCAAATGATTCATTAAATTATATGAATATTATTCATATTTTGAGATTCATATATTCAATAATTTTAGAAAACATAAATAATAGATTAATTCTAATATATAAACGTGCTTGTCTGAGCCATAGCGTATATATGGAAAGTCTATCATTAATCCGAATTGTTAAATGGCATTTTCATAACATTTCATGAAAGGAGGATGCTCCAGACATGGAAGGTCTACCTAGTCTAAGGTCTGATGGTGTGCTGCTGTCTGTGCGATCTGTGCACACCTAATGCGCTTTCCTTTCCCCTTCAGCACGATCCACGTGGAGCCTCTATATTTCCTGTACACTCACTGACTCACAGGCGCTGTCTAGGCTACTGTTTAAACGGATGGAATACTTTGACCCACCTAACTGAGGTGATAATAATTTTCAAATGATAGTTCACATAAAAAATATATATATATCATTTAGATAATTTGTTTAATCCATGATAAACCAGGCAATTGTGGATGCCTCACATAGTACTGTAGTGGTCTCTCTGAGAGGGAGAGAGAGAGAGAGAGAGAACTGCAGAATGAGGGAACACATTTTTTACTCTCAAAACTGAGAGCATAGAAATGGGAGCATGTCGTGCTAAAACCTTCCTCTCTCTTTGTTCATAACAGAACCTCAATCAATACACAACCTTTTGTGCTAAATGTTGTCCACACTACTGTACACTAAAAGCCCTGGCTAAAAATTAAAACGATCTCCCTCTAATAAAACAAAAATGTCACTCTCTTACAAAATAAAATACATTTAGCAGTAGATTTTAATAGTTGTGTTTTCTCTGTTAGTTTATCCAGTGAGGCATGCTTAGCTTAGCTGCAGTGTTATTCTAATTAAACATGTAAAATTAACAGAGTGCTCCTGCATAATGAGTGACTGTAGGGGTGCCAGATTAGAGTGAGCATTCTTGGGTGACGCAAACACTTTCTCCCCATGAAGTACACCAGCATGTTTTTCCTATATGAGGTTATTCTCTGGCAAGGACAAAAATCTACAAACTGAGCTAAGTTTATATTGTCATGTTGCAAAGCTGTGTCTCCTGTTGTTTCTCAGTTCTGTTTCTTTGGAACTCGGACCTCCTGTGAACCCTGTTTTTCATCATTACATGATGTTACTCAGAGGGAGTTTATCGAGCATTCAATCAGAGGCGCTGACAATAAGGCTGAGGTATTGACTTGGGGCGGAGGTGGTGTGAAAAGGAGAGGGAGGCCCAGAGGAGCTAGCTAAGTAGCTTAGGAGACAGAGTGGAGGTGTACCTCTGGTAAGGAATAAAATGGAGGGAGGGAGGAGGAGGGGACAAAGGAGACCTATAGGAGTTAGCTAAGTAGCTTAGGAGACAGAGCGATGGTCTACCGCTGGTAGGGAATGAAACAATGAGCCCATGGGATGACTGCAGCAGGGAGAGAAATGTCAAGTGTGCCTCCCCTCTCAGAGCTGGCTTTGTGTGGCAATCGACACTGTTCCTCTCACAGATTCATTACCCTCACAGGAGACTCCCCACTACTCTCTGCCCTTTTCCAACACACACAGACTTACACCCTGTCTCTGGCCCTATCCCTAACACGCATACTGTAGGCATACAATTAAAGTCGTTCAGTCATTGGATTTTTTACATTTGTTTTGGACACATACTCTGCCCCTCTCCAACAATACATTATACATCACCATTCCTGGGAGAAGGAATCAGATGACGTGCAGGTATCTAAATAAATCTCCCTGTTTGGCGAAGAGAATTCCTCAACTGTAGAGATGAATAAGAAATTGTGGAGGTGGGGCCGAGGTAGGCAGGAAGAACAAGTGGAGATGGGTGTTTTGGTTGTTATGGTTATGACTACAGTTGTCAGCTCAGCTCTGTTCTCTGGTCCAGTTGGACTGGTGGGACAGGCCCACCCACTAGTGATTGGACTGATTTGGATGAATCTGCTGTGAACTACATTTTGTCTGGAGAGATCAGGATGGAAACCATGCCTTCTTTTATGTAGTTGTGCTCAAGTGTAACATGATAAATATCTGGATATCTACAACTCTTTGTTGGGTCAGTCTCCCATATTCAGTGAGTGGACTTCTGCCAAATGTATCATGGTAATACTTTTTGCTTTAACTCTGTTCATGGCGCCCCACAAAATCTAGAAACAGCAGCATTATGTATTTTGCTCAGTGGGCAGCAGAGCTGATTTTACAGCCCATTGGTTTTTATGCCTGTCTTATAAAGCCCATTTAACCTTATATAACAAAGGCACTGCTGGCTGCAGACAGACATCCAATGGCTTCTCATTAGTGACCCAAAATCCAGGGAGAAAAGTTATGACAAGAGATTCCTCTCTTCCATCACCGCCTATTATTTATTTATTTATATATAGTAAAAAGTCCTTGTCTTAGGTCAGTTAGGATCACCACTTTATTTTAAGAATGTGAAATGTCAGAATAATAATAGAGAGAATGATTTATTTCAGCTTTTATTTCTTTCATCACATCCCCGGTGGGTCAGAAGTTTACTTACACTCAATTAGTATTTGGTAGCATTGCCTTTAAATTGTTTAACTTGGGTCAAACATTTCGGGTAGCCTTCCACAAGCTTCCCACAATAAGTTGGGAGAATTTTGGCCAATTCCTCCTGACAGAACTGGTGTAACTGAGTCAGGTTTGTAGGCCTCCTTGCTCGCACAAGCTTTTTCAGTTCTGCCCACAAATTTTCTATAGGACTGAGGTCAGGGCTTTGTGATGGCCACTCCAATACCTTGACTTTGGGGGGGTGTCCTCCCATGAACACCATTCTTTTTTAGTGTTTTACGTATCGTAGACTCGTCAACAGAGATGTTAACATGTTCCAGAGATTTCTTTAAGTCTTTAGCTGACACTCTAGGGTTCTTCTTAACCTCAGTGAGCTTTCTGCACAGTGGTTTTGCAGTCATCTTTGCAGGACGACCACTCCTAGGGAGAGTAGCAACAGTGCTGAACTTTCTCCATTTATAGACAATTTGTCTTATCGTGGACTGATGAACATCAAGGCTTTTAGAGATGCTTTTGTAACCCTTTCCAGCTTTATATGCAATTAATCTTAGGTCTTCTGAGATCTCTTTTGTTCGAAGCATGGTTCACATCAGACAATGCATCTTGTGAATAGCAAATTCAAATTTTGTGAGTGTTTTTTATAGGACAGGGCAGCTTTAACCAACATCTCCAATCTCGTCTCATTGATTGGACTCCAGGTTAGCTGACTCCTGACTCCAATTAGCTTTTGGAGAAGTCATTAGCCTTGGGGTTCACATACGTTTTCCAACCTACACTGTGAATGTTTAAATTATGTATTCAATATAGACAAGAAAAATACAATAATTTGTGTTTTATTTGTTTAAGCACACTGTGTTTGTCTATTTTTATGACTTATATGAAGATCAGATTACATTTTATGACCAATTTATGTCAGCAATCTAGGTAATTCCAAAGGGTTCACATACTTTTTCTTGCCACTGTGTGTGTATGTATGTATTCTTGCCACTGTGTGTGTATGTGTGTGCATATATATATATATATATATATATATATATATATATATATATATATATATATATATATATATATATATATATATATAATCACATTTACATAAGTATTCAGACCTTTTACGCAGTACTTTGTTGAAGCACCTTTAGCAGCAATTACAGCCTCGACTCGTCTTGGGTATGACGCTACAAGCTTGGCACACCTGTGTCACGGATACCCCCGGTACTCCTGCTCAGGCCGTTCACCAGCTCCGGAGGTCTACATCAGTTGCCTTCTAGGCAGCACTGAACTGGCTCATTACCACCAACCCCGGACTGTCTTGTCTCACACCTGGATTCCATTCGGCCTGATTAGTATGTGTATACATGTGCCCTCTGTTCCCATTGTCCTTGTCGATCATTGTTCCATGTCCTTTGGTCTTGTGAGTACCTGTGCTCGGTCGTTACGGCTTTCGTGCTGCATGTTTTTGTCGCACTTATTATTACGGGTCTTATTGTGGGGGTTTACACCTTGCTCTTTTGTTTGGGTTTTAACCCTGTGTTTATACTTTATGTGTGTGTATATATATATATATATATATACAGTGGGGAGAACAAGTATTTGATACACTGCCGATTTTGCAGGTTTTCCTACTTACAAAGCATGTAGAGGTCTGTAATTTTTATCATAGGTACACTTCAACTGTGAGAGACGGAATCTAAAACAAAAATCCAAAAAATCACATTGTATGATTTTTAAGTAATTAATTTGCATTTTATTGCATGACATAAGTATTTGATACATCAGAAAAGCAGAACTTAATATTTGGTACAATTCATATTTGGTGCAACTACAGAGATCATACGTTTCCTGTAGTTCTATACCAGGTTTGCACACACTGCAGCAGGGATTTTGGCCCACTCCTCCATACAGATCCTTCAGGTTTCGGGGCTGTCGCTGGGCAATATGGATTTACAGCTCCCTCCAAAGATTTTCTATTGGGTTCAGGTCTGGAGACTGGCTAGGCCACTCCAGGACCTTGAGATGCTTCTTACGGAGCCACTCCTTAGTTGCCCTGGCTGTGTGTTTCGGGTCGTTGTCATGCTGGAAGACCCAGCCACGACCCATCTTCAATGCTCTTACTGAGGGAAGGAGGTTGTTGGCCAAGATCTCGCAATACATGGCCCCATCCATCCTCCCCTCAATACGGTGCAGTCGTCCTGTCCCCTTTGCAGAAAAGCATCCCCAAAAAATTATGTTTCCACCTCCATGCTTCACGGTTGGGATGGTGTTCTTGGGGTTGTACTCATCATTCTTCTTCCTCCAAACACGGCGAGTGGAGTTTAGACCAAAAAGCTCTATTTTTGTCTCATCAGACCACATGACCTTCTCCCATTCCTCCTCTGGATCATCCAGATGGTCATTGGCAAACTTCAGACGGGCCTGGACATGCGCTGGCTTGAGCAGGGGGACCTTGCGTGCGCTGCAGGATTTTAATCCATGACGGCATAGTGTGTTACTAATGGTTTTCTTTGAGACTGTGGTCCCAGCTCTCTTCAGGTCATTGACCAGGTCCTGCCGTGTAGTTCTGGGCTGATCCCTCACCTTCCTCATGATCATTGATGCCCCACGAGGTGAGATCTTGCATGGTGCCCTAGACCGAGGGAGATTGACCGTCATCTTGAACTTCTTCCATTTTCTAATAATTGCGCCAACAGTTGTTGCCTTCTCACCAATCTGCTTGCCTATTGTCCTGTAGCCCATCCCAGCCTTGTGCAGGTCTACAATTGTATCCCTGATGTTCTTACACAGCTCTCTGGTCTTGGACATTGTGGAGAGGTTGGAGTCTGTTTGATTGAGTGTGTGGACAGGTGTCTTTTATACAGGTAACGAGTTCATATAGGTGCAGTTAATACAGGTAATGAGTGGAGAACAGCAGGTCTGTGAGAGCCGGAATTCTTACTGGTTGGTAGGTGATCAAATACTTATGTCATGCAATAAAATGCAAATTAATTATTTAAAAATCATACAATGTGATTTTCTGGATTTTTGTTTTAGATTCCGTCTCTCACAGTTGAAGAGTACCTATGATAAAAATTACAGTCCTCTACATGCTTTGTAAGTAGGAAAACCTGCAAAATCGGCAGTGTATCAAATACTTGTTCTCCCCACTGTATATATATATATATATATACACACACACAGTATATGCATGCTTTATTTTGGGAAAGGAATAAAACCTCCTCACGTATTCCTGCGCCTGTCTCCAATAATTTGTCCAATGTGAAACCTGTATTTGGGGAGTTTCTCCCAATCTTCTCTGCAGATCCTCTTAAGCTCTGTCAAGTTGAATGGGGAGCGTCGCTGGACATCTATTTTCAGGTCTCTCCAGAGATGGGTTCTGGCTGGGCCACTCAAGAACATTGAGATTTGTCCCGAAGCCACTCCTGCATTGTCTTGGCTGTGTGCTTAGGGTCGTTGTCCTGTTTCTCATGGTCTGAGAGTCCTTTAGGTGCCTGAATACTTATGTAAATAAGGTATAATTTAAATGTTTTATGAATGTGCAAACATTTCTAAAAACCTGTTTTTGCTTTGTCATTATGGAATATTGGGTGTAGGGTGCCATTTGGGATGCAGATAATCTCTCCACACTTTGTTTCATTGTCACACACCGGATCGGTGCAGTGAAATGTGTTGTTTTACAGGGTCAGCCATAGTAGTATGGTGACCCTGGAGTACATTTTGGGGTAGGTGCCCTGCTCCAGGGCACATAGGCAGATGTTTTATCTTGTCAGGTATTCTAACCAGTGACCTTTCGTTTACTGGCCCAGTGCTCTAACCTCTAGACTACCTACCGCCCTATAGCCACTGGTCACGGCAGGCTGAAAGAGAGAGTGAGGACAATTGCTCTCAGGGGCCAGTCATTCAGTGAGCAGCCAGCCACATATCTAGGGCCGTGACGGTAATTACGAGTATTTGTGGAGCTTGGCTGTTTCCCATTGAAGCCAAGCCCCCTGCAAGGGCACATAGCAGCACTGCATAGAGCCCTCAGCTAGACAACTCATTGTGTACCACAAGCTCTTTGATCCAAATGAGCTGCATGCTATCTGCTAAGGAAGTGCAAACAGTATGATTAGAGGGACACACGCACACATATCTGCACACCGGTTGACTTACCATTAGGCAGAAAAGGCAATTGCCTCGGGCCTCATATCATCAAGGGGCCTCATGACCATGAAAAAATAAATACAAATAAAACAAAACATTTATCTGCTTGAGGCCTCCTCATGCTCTGCTTGAGGCATAAAAATAAATAAATAGCTAAATGGTCCTTGGTATGACCATCTTAAAATAAATTCTATATGTTAGCTTAGTAGAAATGACGCCTACATAAGTGTCAAACCACAAAACCTACCACACCAGGCAAACCATTCCATTACACCATAGCCTTCTTATCAACAGTATTTATAATGTTTTCTAAAATTGACCATGTTAAATTATCATTGTAATTGCGCAGACATTGATGTCAGACATGCACCTACCCCAATGCTCTGTTTCTGATAACTGAGATGAATGCAGGAGCATATTTCACGAGCAGGACAAGACACCCTCTTTTTGACTGATGACTCAAATAAGGGCATGTACATGATAGGCCTATCTGGCTTAAATGATTCTGATGGTTATAATGCTTCATGACAGTGTCATAAAGTGTAGTTTCTTAGTTCAAGTAAAGTGACACAGTCATAATGCTTCATGACAGTGTCATAAAGTGTAGTTTCTTAGTTCAAGTAAAGTGACATAGTATAGTCATAATGCTTCATGACAGTGTCATAAAGTGTATTTTCGTAGTCCAAGTAAAGTGGTCATAATCAATGTTCCCTCTGAGCAAATTTCAGGTCTGCTGTTTCAAACTGTGAACACTGAGGCTGTACTCGCTTTAAGTTACAGTTTTAACAGTGGTCAAGCAGGCTACTGTGGATGATGATAATGCTTCTCTGGGTGGGCTGAGAGGGAACATTGGTCATAATGCTTCTTGACAGTCTCATTAAGTGTTCTTTAAAATGTGATGAAAATGACATGACTGTAAAGAATTCATTACACCATCAGAAAATTATTTAAGAAACTAAACTAAATTAACTTGACAGGGAAAAAAAAAACATTTGAATAAATATGCGTTTTGACACTTTTATGTAAGTGTCATAACCAGCCATAAAATAACACATGTCACAACAGGTGTAAATATATGGGCCATGACAGTGTTATGACCATATTATGACAGGTTATGACAAGTTATGTCTGCTGTTATAATATTATGAAGCTGAGTGTCAAGTAAAGTTTTACCCATTTTTTTGTTTTACTTTTACCAGATTGCTTGGGTCTGTTTTTGACCTATATTATCATAATTTATGTAATGCTGAGTCCCTTGGCACATGAAGGTCATAATGATGACTGTCTTTGTAATATCCTTTAACGGTTAAGTGAACAGCAGTTTATGCTGGTAAATGAGTAAGCCTTATGCAAATAGAGTATATTTGTTCAATAGGCTCATTGGAAGATTCAGGATGGGTCTGTGACTATCCTTTAGTTGCATTATGGGACAGGTGTAAGCTTAGCCGGTAGTGAATATTTGATGCTTCACTACGCAGTGTCAATAGGAGGTGGTAGTGAGGGAGACGAATGCTGAGTCCTAAATGACACCCTTTTCTCTACACAGTGCACTACTTTTGACCCTATGGGCCCTTGTCAAAAGTAGTGCACTATAGGAAATTGAGTGCCATTTAGGATACAGAGGAGCGTAGTTCAGTGGGCTGGCTCCTGGCTGGCAGCTCCCTGCATTAGCTGATTATTCATTATGCAGATCTGGTCTCACCCAGACAGTCACCCAGCGCTGCTGCAGCACAGTGTTCATTTATTGAGGACAGAAAATAAGGAGAGGCAGGATTCATCTACTCCTAACTCTCTCTCTCTCTCTCTCTCTCTCTCTCTCTCTCTCTCTCTCTCTCTCTCTCTCTCTCTCTCTCTCTCTCTCGCTCTCTCGCTCTCTCTCTCTCTCGCTCTCTCTCTCTCTCTCTCTCTGTTTGTCACTTTAGTAGGCGCCCCTGGCCTTATCCCTCAGACTACTGCTGCTCCCATTATTACACTCTCTAGTGCAGGGGTGTCATGCACCCCAAAACTCGGAGGGGGCACAAAGTACATGTTGTTGTAGAGGGCTGGTCTGGAGGGGGGCTCAGCCCTCTGTCCGGAAGTCTGAAAATATTGCATTTTTCAAACACCTGAAATAGCTTTTTTCTGCAATCTAAAGCCAAAATCATTAGACTTAATTGTATGAGAAAAACATTTTTCTACATACTGAATGTTATCTAAGCATACAGTGCCTTCAGAAAATATTCAAGTATTCACACCCCTTGGCTTTTTCCACCTAAATTTAAAATGGAATTATGTTTTTAGAATAGTTTATGAACTGCTGAGTCAATAATTATTCATCCCCTTTGTTATGTAGTTATGTACTTAATTTACACATATTAAGGTGCATGGACTCACTCTGTGTGCAATGATAGTGTTTACCATTATTTCTGAATGACTACCTCATCTCTGTACCCCACACATACAATTATCTTTAAAGTCCCTCAGTCGAGCAGTGAATTTCAAACACAGATTCAACCACAAAGACTAGGGAGGTTTTTCAATGCCTCGCAAAGGAGGGCACTTATTGATAGATGGGTAAAAAAATTGCTTTGACGGGAGGAAACTGAGGATGGATCAACAACATTGTAGTTTCTCTACAATACTAACCTAAATGGCAGAGTGAAAAGAAAGAAGCCTCTACAGAATACAAATATTCAAAAATACATATGCAACCAGGCACAAAAGTAAAACTGTAAAAAAAAAAATGCCAACGAAATGCGTAGAGCTCAGAGACAGGATTGTGTCGAGGCACAGATCTGGGGAAGGGAACCAAAAACTGCCTTACTTTTACAGCCTTATTCTAAAATGTATTCAATCGTTTTTCCCCTTCATCAATCTACACACAATACCCCATAATGACAAAGCAAAAACAGGTTTTAGAAAATTATGCTAATTTATAAAAATAAATATATAATGAAATATCAGATTGCCATAAGTATTCAGAACCTTTACTCAGTACTTTGTTGAAGCACCTTTGGCAGCGATTACAGCCTCATGTCTTCTTGGGTATGACGCTTCAAGCTTGGTACACCTGTATTTGGGGAGTTTCTCCTGTTCTTCTCTGCAGACCCTATCAAGCTCTGTCAGGTTGGATGGGGAGTGTTGCTGCACAGCTATTTTCAGGTCTCTCCAGAGAAGTTTGTTCGGGTTCATGCCTGGGCTCTGGCTGGGCCACCCAAGGACATTCAGAAACTTGTCCAAAGCCACTCCTGTGTTGTCTTGGCTGTGTGCTTAGGGTCGTTGTCCTGTTGGAAGGTGAACCTTTGCCCCAGTCTGAGGTTCTGAGTGCTCTGGAGCAGGTTATCATCAAGGATCTCTCTGTACTTTGCTCCATTAATCTTTCCCTTGATCCTGACTAGTCTCCCAGTCCATGCCAATGAAAAACATCCCCACAGCATGATGCTGCCACCACCATGCTTCACCGTAGGGATGGTGCCAGGTTTCTTCCAGACGTGACACTTGGCATTCAGGCCAAAGAGTTCAATCTTGGTTTCATCAGACCAGAGAATCTTGTTTCTCATGATCTGGCCACTCTACCATAAAGGCCTGATTGGTGGAGTGCTGCAGAGATGGTTGTCCTTCTGGAAGGTTCTCCCATCTCCAGAGAGGAGCTCTGTCAGAGTGACCATCGGGTTCTTGGTCACCTCCCTGACCAAGGCCCTTCTCCCCGATTGCTCAGTTTGGTCGTGCGGCCAGCTCTAGGAAGAATATTGGTGGTTCCAAACTTCTTCCATTTAAGAATGATGGATGCCACTGTGTTCTTGGGGACCTTCAATGCTGCAGACATTTTTTGGTACCCTTCCCCAGATCTGTGCCTCGACACAATCCTGTCTCTGAGCTCTACGGACAATTCCTTCGACCCCATGGCTTAGTTTTTGCTTTGACGTGCACTGTCAACTGTGGGACCTTTATATAGACAGGTGTGTGCCTTTCCTTTCCAAATCATGTCCAATCAATTGAATTTACCCCAGGTGGACTCCAATTAAAATCATACCTATAACATGATGCAGCCACCACTATGCTTGAAAATATGTAGAGTGGTACTCAGTAATGTGTTGTATTGGATCTGTCCTGAACATAACACTTTGTATTCAGGACAAAAACTTAATTGCTTTGCCACATTTTTAGCAGTTTTACTTTAGTGCCTTGTTGCAAACAGGATGCAGAATATTTTTATTCTGTACAGGCTTCCTTTTTTTCACTTTGCCAATTAAATTAGTATTGGGGAGTAACTACAATGTTGTTGATCCATCCTCAGTTTCCTCCTATCACAGCAAGTTATTTTACCCATCTACCAATAGGTGCCCTCCTTTGCGAGGCATTGAAAAACCTCCCTGGTCTTTGTGGTTGAATCTGTGTTGGAAGTTCACTGCTTGACTGAGGGACCTTACAGATAACACATAGTGTATACATCACAGAGACCATAACACATAGTGTATACATCACAGAGACCATAACATATAGTGTATACATCACAGAGACCATAACATATAGTGTATACATCACAGAGACCATAACACATAGTGTATACATCACAGAGACCATAACATATAGTGTATACATCACAGAGACCATAACACATAGTGTATACATCACAGAGACCATAACATATAGTGTATACATCACAGAGACCATAACACATAGTGTATACATCACAGAGACCATAACACATAGTGTATACATCACAGAGACCATAACACATAGTGTATACATCACAGAGACCATAACATATAGTGTATACATCACAGAGACCATAACACATAGTGTATACATCACAGAGACCATAACACATAGTGTATACATCACAGAGACCATAACATATAGTGTATACATCACAGAGACCATAACACATAGTGTATACATCACAGAGACCATAACACATAGTGTATACATCACAGAGACCATAACACATAGTGTATACATCACAGAGACCATAACACATAGTGTATACATCACAGAGACCATAACACATAGTGTATACATCACAGAGACCATAACATATAGTGTATACATCACAGAGACCATAACACATAGTGTATACATCACAGAGACCATAACATATAGTGTATACATCACAGAGACCATAACACATAGTGTATACATCACATAGACCATAACACATAGTGTATACATCACAGAGACCATAACACATAGTGTATACATCACAGAGACCATAACACATAGTGTATACATCACAGAGACCATAACACATAGTGTATACATCACAGAGACCATAACATATAGTGTATACATCACAGAGGCCATAACACATACAGTACATCATAGAGATCTGATGTACTGTATGCTGTGTTTGAATATGTGTTTGTTTGTGTGTGTTTGTGTTAGTGTGTTTTTGTTTTTACTATCCTTGTGGGGACCAGAAATCCTCTCAAGGATCATAAAACAAGGAACATGTGGGGACATTTCGCTGGTGCCCAGAAGGAAAAAGGCTATGTTAGGCTTAAGGGTTACAATTAGGTGTACCATTCAAAAGAGAGAGAGTGAGTGATTTATGGGGTCATTAACTTTGTCATTGTGCAGTTTTTATTACCTCTTTTCAAAACAGCTGGCCTATAAAATATAACACCAATTAAAACTGATTAGAATAAAGTTTATCTTATAAATGACAGCTCTCAAACAGTAATGTGTTTGGCAAGTTTAGTCTAGCCACACAGCCATAGCATGCTGTCGGGCAGACTACCGTTTTCACCCATGAGAATTCCTAATTAAATTAAATGTCATCATATTTAAAAGAAATGTGCATCTATGCATTTTGTTATGTTGAGACAAGTGCATCTCAGTTCTTCAACCTATGGCCATAGAGCTGTGCTGAATTTATATTATCTGTCTCCACAGACTATTTGCTCTAGCACACGCAGAACAAGGTGGGGAAGTGGGGGCGACGGGGACATTCAACACCGGAGACAGTTCTTCCACCAATTATTTTGTCGTTATTTTCCCCCAGAGCACGATTGCTTGTCAAGGTGACAAAATTCCATTTGGTGGTATCTTGATGAATTGGGGCACGTTTTGCAATGCAAAGATCATGAAGGTGAACGGATAGGTCCGTTCTAAGAACAAAAGTTATTGAGGAAATAATGATCAGATATAATGGTGGTTCCTGCCAGGCCAGGATTCTATCTGGGTTATGTTGGTGAGAGTAGCTCTGGCTCTGCTGGGTTTCAAATGAGAAGTAGCTCTCAGAGAACCAGTTCTAGTGGTTGGACGTTTAGGAGGATGCTTGTGACTGTGTGAAGTGTCCATATGTAAATATTTTGACACTTTTTCTATATTGATGCTTAGTATGGGTCCGATTCAGAATGAATCAAATCACCCCTTTCTTTTCTTTAGTGCGTAAAGGCTCTCCAAACCAGTGTTTTATGATTCATAAATACTTTTCTAAACTTAAATTATCTAGAAGATCTGAGTATTTTTAAATCTAGCAGTTGGTGCTGAAACGGAGACCAATATGCAAATATTTAGATGGCTTTCTTTAGTTGATCCCTAATATTCTGAACCTGTTCTCTCGATAAATTCTATTGAGTCTGTTGACAAAATACGAACTATAAGGTACACCTTATTTAGGGGATACATGTACTGAAGGAGGGTTTTCAGTGGTTGAAATACATGTATTTATTCAGTGTGCTTAAATGAACCACACCTGCAAAGCCCATTACGCACCTTCATAACATTCCACACATTTAAACTCATTCTAAACATGGTACTTGTTGTCTCCCTAATGTACTAGTGGATAGCCTATATTGTACACTACCGTTCAAAAGTTTGTGGTCACTTAGAAATGTCCTTGTTTTTGAAAGAAAAGCACATTTTTTGTCCTTTTAAAATAACATCAAATTGATCAGAAATACAGTGTAGACACTGTTAATGTTGTAAGTGATTATTGTAGCTGGAAACGGCTGGTTTTTAATGGAATATCTACATAGGTGTACAGAGGCCCATTATCAGCAAACATCCAATGGCACGTTGTGTTAGCTAATCCAAGTTAATTGGCTAATTGATCATTAGAAAACCCTTTTCCAAGTATGTTAGATAGATAGATAGATAGATAGATAGATAGATAGATAGATAGATAGATAGATAGATAGATAGATAGATAGATAGATAGATAGATAGATAGATAGATAGATAGATAGATAGATAGATATATAGATAGATAGGTACTTTATTGATCCCCCGGGGGGGAAATTACATAGCTGAAAACTGTTGTGCTGATTAAAGAAGCAGTAAAACTGGCCTTCTTTAGACTAGTTGAGTATATGGAGCATCAGCATTTGTGGTTTCGATTACAGGCTCACAATGACAAGAAACAAATAACTTTCTTCTGAAACTCGTCAGTCTATTCTTGTTCTGAGAAATGAAGGCTATTCCATGCGAGAAATTGCCAAGAAACTGAAGATCTCGTACAACGCTTTTCAGCTGTGCTAACATACTTGGAAAAGGGTTTTCTAATGATCAATTAGCCAATTAACCTGGACGTGCCATTGGAACACAGGAGTGATGGTTGCTGATAATGGGCCTCTGTACACCTATGTAGATATTCCATAAGAAAAATCAGCTGTTTCCAGCTACAATAACCACTTACAACATTAACAACGTCTACACTGTATTTATGATCAATTTGATGTTATTTTAATGGACAAAAAAAACATCCTTTTCTTTCAAAAACAAGGACATTTCTAAGTGACCCCAAACTTTTGAACGGTAGTGTACATGTAAAGCCTTGCTATACAGGCTTCCTACCTTATTTACATTTACTGACTTGTTTGAGAGAGAGAGAGAGAGAGAGAGTGAGTGAGTTGCCTGTGCGTCCCACACACTGCAGTCCTTCTGAATGATAGATGTTGGCCTGCTACTAGGAACAGTTTTAGGGATCAAATGTTCATTTTGAAGCAAGCCAGAGATACTCTCCCTCTTACACTTGCTCTTATTCACTGTCTTTGACTTGCTGTATTCATTTATGAGGATGTGTTGTTCCCATGAGACCCATATGTCTGTTTGGGAAAAAAAACAGTGCTTAGTGGGATATAATGGGGAAGATTTCCAATATTTCTGGCTCTGTTAATACATTCTGAGTAAATTAATATAGTCATAGTTAGTAGCCAGAGAAAGGTAGTAGCCTGGAGCGATGGATGGATATCTAGCTGTCCAAAAAGCTAACATACTCGATAGGGTGGGCCAAGTGAATCCGGATAGGGAGTAAGGCCAAGTGGCTCAATGAGTGAGGAGCGTTTTATCTATTTCTTCACAGCATTATGCACTACTGAAAAAGTTATACTGACAAAGTTTGCCAGCTTTATCAGTGCACTAAACAGAGTCATCCGCCTGCAGTGGCAGGCCAGCCCAGCTGTCTTAACCTCATTTCACTACTTAGTGAACTTCCGGTAGCCCTGGCTGAAGAGAGAGACATACACAGACGTAACATGCCTCCCTCCTAGCTCCTCTTCACCATAAGTGCACAATCTGTCTGAGAAACTCACTGTGGGCTAAAATTCCTCCCTGGAGTGCAGCGCATTCAAAGGCCCAGGAACATGATGTCCCAGTCAGATTGAGGACAGTGTTAGAGCAGGAATGCATCCCAAATGGCACTCTATCCCCTATGGGCCCTGGTCAAAAGTAGTGCACTATGTAGGGAACAGGGTGCCATTTGAGATGAAGTGGGGTTCTCCTCTCTTCAGGTTCAGGTTACACACACTAAGTACCTGGGTTTCTGTGCTCCATAACATAATGACCAGGTCCCATTCTCCCTGGGCAGCCTGGGGGTGATAGGGAAGAGACTCAGGACCCAGTGACATTCAGTCAACTGCTGCATAAAGTAGCTGTGGGTAATATTAGCTCAGCTTTACTTTAACACCAGTATGTTGACTGTAAAAAAATAAATAAAAACAGCTGCTGAGAGGCAGGCAGAATTCACTGGACTATCTAAGTTTGTGCCTTGCCAATATCCACTGTCCAAATGTTTGTATTTCATCAATGCATGTCATTTTCCACTTGTGGAACATTCATAAAGGCAACCATATTGGACAGAGGGGTTTATTACGAACAGAAGGGTTTGATTGTGACTGAATGTTTATGTATGAAAGCTTATCTCCCACCAAATTTAAAACAGCACAAGACATTTTTCTTGTAGAGACTGAATAGTAATCATCAATGTGGGCTATGATAAGAAGTTTGATTCAAACAACTATTTTTATTCTATATGTTGTGTGTTGGTGAATCGGGTGTTTTTTGCTTCGTTGCTCTTCTGTTTTTTTCTTTCTCCAATCTGTCCTCAAGTTTCTCTTAGAAATCTCAGCTTGGATGTTTTAACTGGAAAAACATTTTCCTGTTTACATTATTTATTTCGTAAGCATGCTTCCTCTCTTCCTTGGCTGAACACCAACACAGATTAAGTGCAAGAACCTTGGTGATGTATTCGTTTTGATCAAATCTGGGGTGGATCTATGCGATAATGTAGCCTTTGAATATGCAATACGCTTTGAAGAAATCAAAAGGCCTTAGCCAGAGAAAGGGGGTGGAGGAGATTTAATAAATACAACACACTCAGTATTCACCGCCTTCTGAGTCTCATGCTACACTTCAGTGTAAGTTAGCTGCAGGCAGGGTGTGTTCTTATGTAAAATAGCATCTTTCTGTTCTTAATAGTTGAGAGGTGAAGAAGGAAGATGTTTGTCCCTCTAATGACCATGCCTCCCGTAAGCGCAGGTTATAGGTGTTCTTAGAACACTGTTCTTCTTAGAACATCCATTCAGTGAGTACACACTTCAGCGTAATCTTAAAGGTCTGTCGTAACATTGGCTTTGATTAATTTGGTGGCATGCTCTTTTATCAAATCGGTTACCTAATGTTTAATTGATTACGTGATTGAATTAAATCTTGCAACAATTAACCCATTAATAACCAGGGGCACAATGGAAGAATTGGTTTATATAGAGCGGCTATCTCCCGAATCCACTCTTAAAGATCTGATGATCTTTATCATCAATTGCAGTCAATTTATTAATCGTTACCTCTTTATCAGTGTCATTCTGATGATTGTACGATCAAAATCTGCACGAATCCTAGCTCACATGTTGAATCAGCATAAACAAATTGTCTTAATGATTTATTTACTAGCTAACGAATCACACAGAATTACATATATCTACACAATAGATTATAAATCGATTACTCAGTCACATCATGAAAAGTCCCTAGTGGACTAACCCGATATGATGGCTGGTTGCACAAAGGAAAGGGGAGGGGGATAGAAGAGCGGGAGATTGAAAGACAAAGGAACGATTTTCTCTATGGGACCTGGCGAGTTCTGCTCACATCAATATCACACAATATAACAACCACCCATTTGGAAAGAGTTAATGTAATTATAGATACAGTGGGGAGAACAAGTATTTGATACACTGCCGATTTTGCAGGTTTTCCCACTTACAAAGCATGTAGAAGTCTGTAATTTTTATCATAGGTACTCTTCAACTGTGAGTGACAGAATCTAAAACAAAAATCCAGAAAATCACATTGTATGATTTTTAAGTAATTAATTTGCATTTTATTGCATGACATAAGTTTTTGATACATCAGAAAAGCAGAACTTAATATTTGGTACAGAAACCTTTGTTTGCAATTACAGAGATCATACGTTTCCTGTAGTTCTTGACCAGGTTTGCACACACTGCAGCAGGGATTTTGGCCCACTCCTCCATAGAGACCTCCAGATCCTTCAGGTTTCGGGGCTGTCGCTGGGCAATACAGACTTTCTGATCCCTCACCTTCCTCATGATCATTGATGCCCCACAAGGTGAGATCTTGCATGGTGCCCCAGACCGAGGGAGATTGACCGTCATCTTGAACTTCTTCCATTTTCTAATAATTGCGCCAACAGTTGTTGCCTTCTCACCAAGCTGCTTGCCTATTGTCCTGTAGCCCATCCCAGCCTTGTGCAGGTCTACAATTTTATCCCTGATGTCCTTACATAGCTCTCTGGTCTTGGCCATTGTGGAGAGATTGGAGTCTGTTTGATTGAGTGTGTGGACAGGTGTCTTTTATACAGGTAACGAGTTCAAACAGGTGCAGTTAATACAGGTAATGAGTGGAGAACAGGAGGGCTTCTTAAAGAAAAACTAACAGGTCTGTGAGAGCCGGAATTCTTACTGGTTGGTAGGTGATCAAATACTTATGTCATGCAATAAAATGCTTATTAATTATTTAAAAATCATACAATGTGATTTTCTGGATTTTCTGGATTTGAAGTGAAGTGTACCTATGATAAAAATTACAGACCTCTACATGCTTTGTAAGTAGGAAAACCTGCAAAATCGGCAGTGTATCAAATACTTGTTCTCCCCACTGTATTTACGATTGAGCTTGGCTTCGATAGATGGGTCGAAGCTGGAGGACTCTGGTTCAGCCAAGATCGCTCTCGTCCTTTGGAGAGTATTTCTGGTCGTGGTTGTCACTTCTTATTCAGTGGTCGACAGTTCAGAGTTCATACCATTTTGCCATAATCAGCTCAACGCTATATTCTTGGCTGGTCTAGTAGAAATTCACAATTTTAACATGACAATCGTCACCTCCACGTTATCTTTGCAAGTAGCTTTCGTTAGAAAGAGTTTATAGTTAAATTTAGCCATTTTTAAACGCATGGACACCAGTACTAGTGTCATCGGGAACTCACGTTTGACTTCCGTCAACAGGCTTTTGTACGGGGGAGAAAAGGGCGTGTTTCATATTTCTCAACCTATGTCTGTTCACTTGGGTGTGGCCACAGACTGGGCCTAAGTTTTACTACACAACAATAATCTGATTTAGGAGGTTAAAATCACATTTCATCTTTTCA
Source organism: Thymallus thymallus (assembly GCA_023634145.1). Taxonomy (NCBI): domain Eukaryota; kingdom Metazoa; phylum Chordata; class Actinopteri; order Salmoniformes; family Salmonidae; genus Thymallus; species Thymallus thymallus. The sequence goes on along the minus strand of CM042407.1, from coordinate 33,919,488 downwards.
CAAATAGTTTCATATTCAAACATATAAATTGACATATAGATTTACATGTTCATCTGATAACTAGAATGTGTAGACGTTCGAAGATACAATGATGTTGTATTATCATGAAGTAACAATATTCCAAAACAACCACTGATCTGACATCACATTATTTAAGTACCAACTGACACTTTCAACTGGTTGGATTACAGAAATATTTTTCCATTCTTCAACCTTTTGGATGTTACCAGAGACCGTAGAGTCTTTCTCTGTGGTAACAAAGGCTCTCTCCAAACTCCAAACTTGGTAGAGTAGAGAGAGAAAAGTATTAATGGAGGGTCATAAATCAAACAGGGCAAGTCATGACAGGTCCTATGGTGAAATTGCTGAGAGGTGAGAAGCAACTCCAAACATTTTCTTTAGCGAAAGAGAGATCTGATCGATATCGCTGAAGGTTGGCGATTGCAAATGGGTAATTGTCTCTCTAACAGAAGTTGTTGTTATTTCCAGGGTAGTTACCAAGTAGGCTTTGATGAATGAAGACAAACGTTTGTGAAATCAATACCAATAATGCAATAAAGATCAATATTTGTGTAGCAGTGTGCTGTGCTGTTGTGTTACCCACAGGTTTAAATACTCATCCCATTTCTATAGCCATAATGAAGCACGTTTGAATTTGGGAGCACAGTTCCGCCCCTGAGCTAATGACAGTACCAACAGTGAGGATCACAGTCATAATCTGATTTTTATCATCGCTGTGTTGTATAATCATCCTATTGGTTATCAGCAACACTGCACATAGTTGTCTGATGTCAGGGTACTTTTCAGGGATTGTAAACAAGTCTATTCCTCATTCTTACTATTCCTCACTCCATTTTCTTCCTGTTTTACAGGTCGTTCACACTCTAAGATACAGCACTACGTCAGCTACACACTGCAATACACAAGTCACACACACTCGTTCTAGTTCTAGTTCTAGTTTGATACACATGGTGTTCCCAGTCCAATGAAACGCTGACCTGCAGGTTCAGTCTCGATAATGCGACAAAAATAAGAAATAATAGACTAAGTAAAGATGAAGGTCAACAGAATAGAATACAAATGTAGCATAAATATAAATACAGGGAGGCAGTCATAAGTATAAATACAGGAAGGCCGTCATAAGTATAAATACAGGGAGGCAGTCATAAGTATAAATACAGGGAGGCAGTCATAAGTATAAATACAGGAAGGCAGTCATAAGTATAAATACAGGGAGGCAGTCATAAGTATAAATACAGGGAGGCAGTCATAAGTATAAATACAGGGAGGCAGTCATAAGTATAAATACAGGGAGGTAGTCATAAGTATAAATACAGGGAGGCAGTCATAAGTATAAATACAGGGAGGCAGTCATAAGTATAAATACAGGGAGGCAGTCATAAGTATAAATACAGGGAGGCAGTCATAAGTTTAAATACAGGAAGGCAGTCATAAGTATAAATACAGGAAGGCAGTCATAAGTATAAATACAGGAAGGCAGTCATACGTTTAAATACAGGGAGGCAGTCATAAGTATAAATACAGGAAGGCAGTCATAAGTATAAATACAGGGAGGCAGTCATAAGTATAAATACAGGGAGGCAGTCATAAGTATAAATACAGGGAGGCAGTCATAAGTATAAATACAGGAAGGCAGTCATAAGTATAAATACAGGGAGGCAGTCATAAGTATAAATACAGGAAGTTAGTCATAAGTATAAATACAGGGAGGCAGTCATAAGTATAAATACAGGAAGGCAGTCATAAGTATAAATACAGGAAGGCAGTCATAAGTATAAATACAGGAAGGCAGTCATAAGTATAAATACAGGAAGGCAGTCATAAGTATAAATACAGGAAGGCAGTCATAAGTATAAATACAGGGAGGCAGTCAACAATTTACAGTACAGTATTTACACGTGTGTCAGGGATTTGGAGAACAAGGTGTTTAAAGGGTTCAGTATTTAACAGTAACACACACGTTTAGTAGAATCAGTCTTGATGTGGGTGTAGCATGAATGTATATACAGCGGGTGAAATAAGTATTGAACACGTCACCATTTTTCTCAGTAAATATATTTCCAATGGTACTATTGACATGAAATTGTCACCAGATGTTGGCAACAACCCAAGTAATCCATACATACAAAGAAACCAAAACAAATAAGTTCAGAAATTAAGTTATGTGTAATAACGTGAAATGCAGCCATTTGAAAAGGTGTTGTTTACAAAACCCATTCTGTCAGTGTTAATTAGAGAAGTCTTCCACTCTTTCTCTCTCCACTCTTTCTTGTTCTTTACTTTGTTTCCTTCTGTATGGACTGTGCTATGCCAGCTCTGCACTCTGCTGTCAGGACCCCCAGCTTGTGTCAATGCTTTTCAGCATTAGCCTGAATCAACATAAAGTAACACGTTAAAAGGCTGAAAATGTTCCCCCAGTCCAGAGACTGGGTCAGCAGTACTGAGACAGCTCACACACAGAGGACCAAAGAATATCATGCAGAACAAGTCATAAAAGAGCTTGATGTCTTTCTGTGGGAGTGTAGTGGTAATGCTTGATTTCTACTACAGAAAATAAATCAGCTGAAGTAGGAGATTTTTAAGCATTCTCTGTTGACAATAACAGGGTTCTCTTAAAAGTATTCTAAACATATTAATACTATTTTAACAATAGATGAATTCATATTTCTTAAGAGCCACAGTGTGTCATGAAGGAGTAGGCTACTTGAGAGACCTAATTCATACTTTTAGCCAGCATCCATATTTTTGCCCTATGTTAGGATACCAGTATTGCAATATTATTTCCAATGGCGAAAATTAAAACACGAAGCAGACCTACCTGTCTGGTCCTTTAAAAACCGGCTGTATGGAAGATAAATACATGTGACTCTGGACGACAACATAATGATGTTTGTTTCCAACATTAGACCTGTTTTCCTAAAGAAGTTAAAACCGCTTCGTGTTTTATTTCCTTGCCACGGTACTAATGACTATCGTCCCAGCCCTACCCACTGGGCACAGACGTCAATTCAACGTGTATTTCACGTTGGTTCAGCGTAAAATCATTGAACTGCCAAGTGGGCAGTCTCTACTCCCCCATAGAGCTTCAGTTTGGGATTACCCTAAACTGGCCAATTTGTTAAATTCCTCCCTTACCGTTGAGATATCTCTATGAACCTCAAACACAGTGTGCTTTTCCCTGCTCTGAGCCCCGGGGCAGTAATGCTCTGTGATGCTATGCTGCTTGGAGTTGAGAGTGTGTTTGTGCCCTTCTAACCGTTTAAACCAATCTCCCAATCCAGCCAGCCTTGTCAAACAGTGAGAAGCCTTTCAAAGCCAGCGCTCTCCACAGGAACGCCAGCATTAGGTTTTAACTTGTCAGCACCTTGTTAGGAGAGATCTTTTCAGAGCTCTGTTGGATCTCAGAGATACAATGTTAAGCAGTGTCCTCTGTTTAATATAGAACAGATACAGATGTAGGATCCTAATTTGATCACCCTGTTGCAGGATAACATTTCTGCAATGCAGGAAATGTAAAACGTGTGTATTTGAGGCATCTGAAGTTTGTACCTTCCACTCATACATTTCAGACTAGATTCTTCCTTACAAAAAATATATCAACCCTTACTAAAATGTCCATGAATTATAATCCACATAATTGCTGCAGGATTATTTACTGTTCTAACCCTGTCCTCACACACTCTCTCTCTTCCCTCAAGGTGTTCTGCGTTGCTGGTCTACAGTACACTGCTATTCTAACCAGGTCCTCTCTCTCTCTCCTCCCCAGTGTGCCAGTCTGTGTCGGTGATGGCGTGCGGCGGGAACTATGAGTACGCCATTGAGGAGTTCTGTCTGGGGAAATTCAGACTGGACATGGAGGAATTGGACCAGCATCACTGGTGCAGCTGGGAGGACACAGTGGAGTGAGCATTCTATGTAGCATCTATGTAGTATCATTGTAGTATTCTACGTAGCACCTTTGTAGCAGCTATATAAAGTATTATCATATTCTATGTAGCATTCTATGTAGCATCTGGGAGGACACAGTGATGTGAGTATTCTGTAGTACCTATGCAGTATTCTATGTGGCACCTATTTAGTGTCTATGTAGTGTCTACGGTATGTAGCACCTACATAGCATCTATGTAGCATTTTGATATTCTATGTAGCACCCCATCCATGTCATTAACATTACAGTCACTCCTCTAGTGGTATGACAGTAATAGGGATATGGAAAGTTTATTTAATCAGTGTGTGCACAAACCTTTTTAATATGTCAGCAATAGGTTTTCACCTTTTCAATATGCCAGCGATAGGTTATCTATCACCTTTTAAAATATGCCAGCGATAGGTTATCTATCACCTTTTCAATATGCCAGCGATAGGTTTTCACCTTTTCAATATGCCAGCGATAGGTTTTTCACCTTTTCAATATGCCAGTGATAGGTTTTCACCTTTTCAATATGCCAGCGACAGGTTTTCACCTTTTCAACTCTTACCCTCTCTTTGCTTCCTATTTGCACGTTATTATCAAACTCTTGGAGGGTGACCAAAATGAATCTGAGTTTAACAACCCCAGCTGTCACCAGTCCCACATCAAACCTACAGTATTGAGCCAATATCACAGGAGTTCACTTAGCAGCAGCACAGCCATCTCTGCAGACAGTTTAAACTACGGCAACATCCATATTTTAGTCATAAATGTCAAGTTCAAGGAAGGTCGGCTCCTTCTCTCGGTTCAGATGGTTGAACGTTTTGGGGTGGATCTGATTGGCTTAAGGCAGGCTATTAACTACAGCAGCAGCATCTTGGCTGGAGACTGGTGTTGTGTCCCAAATGGCATTCTATTCCCAGTTAGTGCACTACGTTCAACCAAAGCCCTATGGGCCCTGGTCAAAAGTAGTGAATAGGATGCCATATGGGACACAGCCCCATATGAGAGTGGAGCAGAAGGCAGATGTTCATACAGTTGTTCTCCCTAAAGGGTTGGTGGTATGTGTTGCTGTTCTGAATGCTTCATATAGTATGTGACTGCAACAGCAACTCTTTACCTCATGACAGGAGTCTTCCACTAGAAACATATACTGTACTTTAGCACACCTCTGTATCTGTGGTTGTAGTCATCAGTCCATTACCAAATACTATGCAATACTATACACAACTATTGCCATCAGTCCACTAAAACATACTACGCTGCTATACACTACTGTGATTGGTCATCACTCGAGTGCCACATATGCTAGTATACACCACTACGGTGGTCATCAGTCCAGTCTAGTGTCTTTTCTCCATGAACCAGGGATGCTGGGTAGACAGAGTGGATGTTGCCTGCCTGCTGCCTGTTGCCACCATGGCTGGGGTTTTGTTTTTCCTTTGTGATGGTAATGTTAGTCTGGATGTGTCAAGCGGAGGCAAAATAGCAACATGTCACAAATATTGCTGCTGTGATGGCACACTGTGGTATTTCACCCAGTAGATATGGGAGTTTATCAAAATTGGGTTTGTTTTCAAATTCTTTGTGGATCTGTGTAATCTGAGGGAAATATGTGTCTCTAATATGGTCATACATTTGGCAGGTGGTTTCCACCTCATTTTTGTGTGCACATAGCCTGTCTTCTCTTGAGAGCCAAGTCTGCCTACGGCGGCCTTTCTCAATAGCAAGGCTATGCTCACAGTCTGTACATAGTCAAAGCTTTTCTTAAGTGTGGGTCAGTCACAGTGGTCAGGTATTCTGCCACTGTGTACTCTCTGTTTAGGGGCAAATAGCATTCTAGTTTGCTCTGTTTCTTTGTTAATTCTTTCCAATGTGTCAAGTAATTATCTTTTTGTTTTCTCATGATTTGGATGGGTCTAATTGTGTTGTTGTCCTGGCGCTCTGTGTGGTCCGTTTGTGTTTGTAAACAAAGCCCCAGGACCAGCTTGCTTGGGGGACTCTTCTCCAGGTTCATCTCTCTGTAGGTGATGGCTTTGTTATGGAAGGTTTGGGAATAGCTTCCTTTTAGGTGGTTGTGGAATTGAACGGCTCTTTTCTGGATTTTGATAATTAGCAGGTATCAGCCTAATTCTGCTCTGCATGCATTATTTGGTGTTTTTCGTTGTACATAAGGATATTTTTGCAGACTTCTGCATGCAGTCTCAATTTGGTGTTTGTCCCATTGTGTGAATTCTTGGTTGGTGAGCGGACCCCAGACCTCACAACCATAAAGGGCAATGGGTTCTATAACTGATTCAAGTATTTTTAGCCAGATCCTAGTTGGTATGTCTAATTTTATGTTCCTTTTGATGCCATAGAAGGCCCTTCTTGCCTTGTCTCTCAGATCGTTCACAGCTTTGTGGAAGTTACCTGTGGCGCTGATATTTAGGCCGAGGTATGTATAGTCTTTTGTGTGCTTTAGAGCAACGGTGTCTAGATGGAATTTGTATTTGTGGTCCTGGCAACTGGAACACCATTTTTTGGAACACCATTATTTTTGTCTTACTGAGATTTACTCAGGGCCCAGGTCTGACAGAATCTGTGCAGAAGATCTAGGTGCTGCTGTAGGCCCTCCTTGGTTGGGGACAGAAGCACCAGATCATCAGCAAACAGTAGACATTTGACTTCAGATTCTAGTAGGGTGAGGCCGGGTGCTGCAGACTGTTCTAGTGTCCTCGCCAATTCGTTGATATATGTACATGTTGAAGAGAGTGGGGCTTAAACTGCATTCTTGTCTCACCCCACAGCCCTGTGGAAAGAAATGAGTGTGTTTTTTGCCAATTTTAACTGCACACTTGTTGTTTGTGTGCATGGATTTTATAATGTTGTATGTTTCTCCCCCAACACCACTTTCCATCAATTTATATAGCAGACCCTCATGCCAAATTAAGTTTTTGAAATCAACAAAGCATGAGAAGACTTTGCCTTTGTTTTTGTTTGTTTGTTTGTTTGTTTGTTCATCAGTTAGGGAGTGCAGGGTGAATAAGGGGTCTGTCGTGCGGTAATTTGGTAAAAAGCCAATTTGACATTTACTCAGTACATTGTTTTCACTGAGGAAATGAACTAGTCTGCTGTTAATGATAACGCAGAGGATTTTTCCAAGGTTGCTGTTGACGCATATCCCATGGTAGTTTTGGGGTCAAATTTGTCTCCACTTTTGTGGATTGGGGTCCTTGGTTCCAAATATTGGGGAAGATGCCAGAGCTAAGGATGATGTTAAAGAGTTTAAGTATAGCCAATTGGAATTTGTGGTCTGTATATTTCATCATTTCATTGAGGATACCATCAACACCACAGGCCTTTTTGGGTTGGAGGGTTTGTATTTTGTCCTGTAGTTCATTCAATGAAATTGGAGAATCCAGTGGGTTCTGGTAGTCTTTACAGTTTTTCTCAATCGCTTTGGCTAAATTCTCGAAAGAGAATTATTTTTTTCAAAACAATAAGTTCAAATCCCTGAATAATCAGTTTCTTGTTCACACCAGATTTCAATGTCTTATTAATTTAAGCAAATTGCAAGTGTTTTGGCACATGTGTGCAAAAGAGTAAGTACAATTGTCTACAATTCGCACAATAACTACATGCACATGGCTTGCTGATCAAAACTGATGAGTGATTCTCAGTGAAATTGTCATACTACACAACTTCTAAACATGATTTCATCGTGTGGGCCATCACATGCAAAATGATCCATTCAATTAACAAAATCTGTCAGACATACATTTATATTCCATAAATATCTATGAAGTCTGCTAAATTGGCAAATTACCTGCCAGGTGACATAGTAATGAAATAGGAATCACTATCTTACCAATCAACCAATTTTGGAAGCATATATATGGAGCTTGCCCACAGCACAATCACTACCATGTTTGAACATGGAGGAACATCACAACCCTGAACAGCAGCTGCATGCTGGTGGAAGAGAAATTAGAAGATGTGTAAGAATGCTTGGTGGTGGTGTTAGAGGAAGACATAACGGAGGAAGAGGTGGTGGTGTTAGAGGAAGACATAACGGAGGAAGAGGTGGTGGTGTTAGGGGAAGACATAACGGAGGAAGAGGTGGTGGTGTTAGGGGAAGACATAATGGAGGAAGAGGTAGAAGGCAAAGAACAAGAGTCCCTGATGAAATCAGAGCCACAATTGTGGACCACGTCATAAACCATGGTCTTACAATGCAAGAGGCTGGTTGGAGATCACAGTCTAATGTAAACAGGTCCACAGTGTCATCAATTGTGCAAACATTCCGTAGGGAAAACAGGTAAATATGTACTTGTTCTTTAATTTTGGGAATAGCATTTCATTCACAACAATAAAGCAACTATTGTAAAAGTAAATGCAAGTCTGAAAATCACAACGTACCTTAAGATATGTATGAGGAATATACAGTAATACAGCATAATTTGAATACAATATACTATCGGTAACATGATCTATTTGTGAATTATACATGTCATATATAGGACTGCACAGCGACCTCATGCTGGAGACAGAGCAGAAGTACTCAGCCATCAGCAAGAACAAGAAATCTGCATCACAGCCATCAATTCCATCAGGCTAAGAGAGATCCAAAGTGCCATCATAAATGACAACAATATCTTCGCAAGTATAAATTCTGTCAGCATTTCCACTATAGACAGAGTGAAAAAAAAAAAAAGCTAATGTCTATGAAACAACTCTACAAGGTGCCATTTGAGAGAAATAGTGACAGAGTGAAGGAGCTGCGGTACCAGTATGTCCAGGTAAACCATTGGAGTGCACATGGTATATTGTACAGGGAGTTTTACTGTACTTTAATGATGCCTGTATATACTTCTTGAAGTTGTAGATACCCATAAGAACAGACAACATTTATAGTTTACTAAACTGTCTGATTCTTGAATAGGCTATGTAAAACAAACTATATATTTTGTTTCTGTGTTACTATATAGAGAATAACGGAGCTGGAAGGACATGAAATGACCCACATTCTTGTTTTTGTGGAAGAGGCTGGGTTCAATCTGGCCAAAGGCAGGAGACGTGGCCGCAATCTCATTGGACACCGAGCAACAATTGGCACACCAGGCCAACGTGGGGGCAATATTACAATTTCTGAGAATGGTGTGAGCACACATAGTCCACACATTTGGCCCTACGACACCCAACTTCTCCTGGCCTTCCTAAATACACTTTACAGAGACCTAATACCAGAACACCAAAGAGGTTTAGTTAGACCAGATTGCCAAATTATGTAATTGTGTGGGATAATGTAAGCTTCCACCAAACCAACATTGTTAGGGAATGGTTTGCTGCGCATGAATGGATAACAATGGAGTTCCCTCCACCATACTCCCCAATCCTGAATCCGATAGAAGTATATGACTATCGGGCACAAGATCAGATGTCTGTGTTAGATGCCATTAATGCTGCTTGTGAGGACATCACAGGCAATCATTGCAGGGGATGGTTGCGCCACGCAAGGAGATTTTTTCCCCGGTGCATCACAAGGGAAAACATCAGATGTGATGTTGACGAAAATCTCTGGCCAGACCAACAAGAGCGACAGGATGTTCACCAAGAAGATGGGAACTTGTAGTGTTACATACTGTGAGGAGGTACAATTGATTGTTTTTTACAGAAATACCTCATTTGGTGGCAAACTTTCTGTTCACAATATATGACTTTACATGTACGAAATATGTAAAAATTGACATGCAAATGTGACATTTTTGTTTACATGTAACACATTGCTACAAAAATGTATTTACTGTATCCATACAAATGTAGGAATGCTTTTTTGTACAGTATTGACTTTTCCCAGTAAACTTTTACCTACTGTTGAAATCGGTATCTAAAAAGCTTCTTCTTGTATAATACAGTAAGCAGTCAGGGCCAGATGTACGTACATTTGCGAACGCAGCGTTAATAGCGCCATGGCCAAGACGCAGAAAGCGCTTGATGTGAAACCGCAGTGTGCGTGTTATGTACTAAACCTGCAGTTAATCAGGTAACCAGCGCCTGTCCCCACCCACTATACCGTAAATTGCTCGTATTTAAACGCGCAATTAAATGGGCCTCCTCCTCTCTTTCCATCATGAATCAGCCACCAAGTCAGGCAAAACAGCGAAAACAAAAATGTAGCGATAACGAGGTTGATCTGCTTGTTCATGAGGTAACAGCAAATTTAAACATCATTCAAGCCCGGAATTCCACACCCACACAAAAGAATGCCATCTGGACCGAAATCACAAAAAAAATCTATGCAATATCATCGACCCGCAGACAGGTGGAAGAGGTAAAAAAGAGGTGGCAGGACCTCAAACGCCGTACCAAAGAAAAAGTTGCATTTAACAGGGACAGGCCAGGACAACTGGTTCAGGTCCCCCAGAAGTGCGCGAATTGACCACTGTTGAAGAGGTTGTGCAGCAAACGCTGGTTGCTGAACAGGTGGAAGGCGTGGAAGGAATTGATACTGCTGAGTCCACATTAGAAAATGAAGGTAAGTCTGATTTAAGATTAAATAGTCGTGATTGTAAATGGACTTTGTTGTCACATTTATATTTATTTGATTTATATCTAGCTATTGAAAAATAGAACATTCACCCACCCAATACCATTGCTGATAGTAAAAAAACTGTCCGGGATTATTGCAGCACTAAAGTGTTCAATTTCTGTGATTTCCCTTCGGTATACATAACGGTTCGTTAGCCTATTACAAATGTATGGACGCTACGCAGGCAACATTTTTTGGAACAGCTGTATCAGTTGTTTTGTAGGTGTTACGAGTATTAAGTGTGTTACATATCCCTTTTCCCCTTTAGAAAGCGCATTTTCAAATGTTGGTGCTGCTGCACCGGCATCCTGTGCACCTTCCACCTGGTCTCTACCCTCTGCACCCGCACGTAGGATGAACATGGATGACGTGGATGAAATGCTCTTGACTGAGCAAAGGGGCCAAACGAGGGCGCTACAAAATATGTCTTCGGATGTGCAGCAGATGGCCATTTCCATCAGGGCTGTGAGGCGCCACAGTCAGCAGGTAAAATACCTTGTGGTGGCAGTGAATGGAATGACGCGAGCTGTCACAAGATTATGTCGCCAGCAGCAGGAGACCAACAACTGCCTCAAGGCGATCATTGTAAGCATGACCGGAACCTCCAACCCTGCACCACCCAGCCCTGTGCCATCCCGACCTGCGCAACCCAGACCTGTGCCATCCCGACCTGCGCAACCCAGCCCTGTGCCATCCCGACCTGCGCAACCCAGCCCTGTGCCATCCCGACCTGCGCAACCCAGCCCTGTGCCATCCCGACCTGCGCAACCCAGACCTGTGCCATCCCGACCTGCGCAACCCAGCCCTGTGCCATCCCGACCTGCGCAACCCAGACCTGTGCCATCCCGACCTGCGCAACCCAGACCTGTGCCATCTCCAACTATACTGAGGCGAGGTCTCAGAAAGAGAAAAATTACGTCTGAACAAACAGTCACACTGACAAAAGTCCAACATTGCTGTTGTTCGTTTAATGTGTATTTCCTATTTTTTTCACATTTAAAGTGAAAGTTCTAGTTTGTTTATGGTTGAATCCATTTATTTTATATGGATACAATATAAATTAGCAGCGGACATTTAAATATTTTTTTGAGGCCAAAGTCAAATATTTTGTGTGATTTAATTCCTTCAATTTTGTTAAGGTTTTCTTTTTTCAGTGATCAACCAGCTACCAGAGATCATAAATGTAAAACATTTAAACCAAATTACTGCTGCCATTTCACCAGGAGGCATATGCCAGGAAACCCGCTTCCTAAGTTACACCTGCTTTTAAGAGGCGGAGAATTTTCAGCGCAAAATAGAGGCGCGCTTTCACCGGCTTTTTCTGTACATAACGCGGAATACATAATTAGGCGCAGTTTACGCTTCCCCTCCCATCTCTTTATGTGACACTCCCACTTTCCCCTTGACCATCCCATGAATGCAAATGCATGACACGAAAAGCGCATTTTGCCATTTTCAGTTCCAGCGACAGGCAGTCTGCGCTTTCATCTCGGTGCGTCCCGTTCGTACATACCTCACCATGGTTTTATGCGCACTTTGCCAAATAAATACGCCTGAAGTGGGCGCAAAAGTGTTAGTACATCTGGCCCTCTGTGTCAACTAAAAATTAGAACAAAACTGACATTTGTATATAACAAACTGACTGCCATGGTGAAAAAACATCTAAACATTTTGACCAGTACAGCTCAGACAATGACAAAAAAACATTTCATTTTGGTGGCATTGATTGAGAAAAACTGTAATAGTTGATTCTAGGATTTGCATTTGATCATGTATATTTATTTGCACTTTGTCCTTTGTTATAGAGCCAAAAAGATTGGAGAAGTGGTTTACCCATACATCTCAGTTTTGGATAGATAACTCTTCGTGTTTGTTTAGTGTGTTCAAATTTTCTCATAAGTGTTTAGTCTATGGATTCTTCAAATACATCGAGCTGGTTTCTGACCTGCTGTTCCTTCTTTTTCCGTACTGTATTTCTGTATTGTTTTAGTGATTCACCACATCTCTCCCTTTACCCTCTACCCTTCTCTCCCTCTACACCTCTCTCCCTCTACCCTCTACCCTTCTCTCCCTCTACACCTCTCTCCCTCTACCATCTCCCCTTCTCTCCCTCTACCCCTCTCTCCCTCTACACCTCTCTCCCTCTACCCTCTACCCTTCTCTCCCTCTACACCTCTCTCCCTCTACCATCTCCCCTTCTCTCCCTCTACCCCTCTCTCCCTCTACCCTCTACCCTTCTCTCCCTCTACCCCTCTCTCCCTCTACCATCTCCCCTTCTCTCCCTCTACCTCTCTCTCCTTCTCATCTTCTTTCTTTTGAGACTGGAAATGTTAGGGATGTCAATGTGGGGATTTCTCATCGGGGGAGTTATCTGTAAAGGAAGCATTTTCTTTCTCCAAATGTATTGTGAATGGCTGCGTGGATACAGTGCTCACGGGACGTGCAGCTGAGAGAGGATCTCATATGCTCAGCAACAATCCCCAGTTCAGCCATTTGGACATATCGTACACATCAGAACAGTACTGTTGTCTGTAGTAAGGCAGACAGATCACCCAGCCCTTCCCACAGGAACCATGAGGAGCACTGATCCAGATGAAGTAAGGCCTACAGTTGCCTTTCACTGTCCGTATCACATCGCCCTTTATATTGATTATTTTTGTGGTTAGTGGGGATAAACACACTGGGTAAGGGATAAACACACTGGGTAAGGGAATTAACAATTTTCAAGCAGCCAATTAGTGAGTGTATTTGTCAGTGTTGGGGAGTAGTGAAATACATATGCTGTAGTTTAACTAGTAATTTAACAACATTTTGCAGTAGCTTGGTGGTAGTTGAACTAAATTCTAATCTTGGTAGTGTTTTCAGTACATAATTACTTTTTAGCCATATAGCGATGTAGCTAACTACTGGAACAACACACTACTTTTTTTCAGCAAATAGAAAATACAATATGGGGGAAATAGGCAATAATTTCCTTTTATTTTTCTGTATCAGACCTGCCTAGTTCTCACTTGAAACATACAGCGGGTGAAATAAGTATTGAACACATCACCATTTTTCTCAGTAAATATATTTCCAAAGGTGCTATTGACATGAAATCTTCACCAGATGTTGGTAACAACCCAAGTAATCCATACATACAAAGAAACTAAAACAAATACGTTCAGAAATTAAGTTATGTGACATGACACAGGGAAAAAGTATTGAACACACTTACTGATATTTATTTAATACTTTGTACAAAAGCCTTTGTTGGTAATGACAGCTTCAAGACGCCTCCTGTATGGAGAAACTAGTCGCATGCATTGCTCTGGTGTGATTTTGGCCCATTCTTCCACACAAACAGGCTTCAAATCTTGAAGGTTCCGTGGGCCTCTTCTATGAATCTTGATCTTCAGTTCTTTCCATAGATTTTCAATAGGATTTATGTCAGGTGATTGGCTGGGCCATTCTAGCAGCTTTATTTTCTTTCTTTGAAACCAATTGAGAGTTTCCTTGGCTGTGTGTTTGGGATCATTGTCTTGCTGAAATGTCCACCCTCGTTTCATCTTCATCATCCTGGTAAATGGCAGCAGATTCTTGTCAAGAATGTCTCGGTAAATTTGCCCATTCATCCTTCCTTCAATTATGTGAAGTTTGCCAGTACCATTTGCTGAAAAGCAGCCCCACACTATGATGTTCCCACCTCCAAACTTCACTGTTGGTATGGTGTTTTTAGGGTGATGTGCAGTGCCATTTCTCCTCCAAACATGGTGTGTATTATGACATCCAAACAGTTCCATTTTGCTCTCATCTGACCACACTATATTCTCCCAGTATTTCACTGGCTTTTCCAAATGTTGTGCAGCAAACTTTAAACGAGCTTCAACATGCTTTTTTTCCAGCAATGGAGTCTTGCGTGGTGAGCGTGCATACAGGCCATGGCGGTGGAGTGCATTACTTACTGTTTTCTTTGAGACAACAGTACCTGCTAATTGCAGGTCTTTCTGAAGCTCTCCACAAGTGGTCCATGGCTCTTGGACAACTCTTCTGATTATTCTTTTCACTCCTCTGTCAGAAATCTTGCGAGGAGCACCTGGTTGAGTCAAATTTATGGTGAAATGATTCTTTCCACTTCCGTATAATGGCCCCAACAGTGCTCACTGGAACATTCAGAAGCTTGGAAATGCGCCTATAACCAATGCCATCATTATGTTTTGCAACAATTAGGTTGCGAAGGTCTTGAGACAGCTCTTTGCTTTTACCCATCATGAGATGTGTCTTGTGTGACACCTTGGCAATGAGACCTTTTTGTAGGCCATCAGTTGGGACTGAACCAGCTGATATTAATTTGCACTGACAGGGGGCTGGATTGCTTTTTCAGCTGTTGTCTTGGCTTTCCATGCCTTTTTGCACCTCCCTTTCTTCATGTGTTCAATACTTTTTCCCTGTGCCATTTCACATGATCACACACAACTTAATTTCTGAACTTATTTGTTTTGGTTTCTTTGTATGGATTACTTGGGTTGTTACCAACATCTGGTGAAAATGTAATGTCAATAGCACCTTTGGAAATATATTTACTGAGAAAAATGGTGACGTTTCCAATACTTATTTCACCCGCTGTATATACAAACCTGAATGAATAAACAAGTCCTGAGTGAATGAGTGATTACAGACCAGAGTTACTCACGGATGGATGCATAAATGTTGAACTAGGTCCTAACACCACAACAATTCCAGGTCTATGTTGCCGATGGCACGGCACCCTGGTGAGGCACTAAATAGTCTAATAGCCGCCGGCAGGAAGGACCTCCTGTAACACTCTCTGGCACACCGTGGTGGGATCAGTCTGTGACTGAAGGTGCTCCTCTGCGTCATAACCATGGCATGCAGAGGGTGGGTGACGTTGTCCATGATAGCCAGAAGTTTGGCCAGGATCCGTCTCTCCGCCACCTCCTCTAGAGTGTCAAGGCTAATCCCCAGAACAGAGCTAGCCTTGCTGATCAGCTTATTTACCCGAGAAGCATCACCGGCTTTTATGTTGTCGCCCCAGCACACCACTGCAAAAAAGATGGCACTGGCCACTACAGACTGGTAGAAGGTATGCAATAGTTTACTGCACACGTTGAAGGACCTGAGCCTCCTCAGAAAGTAGAGTCGGCTCTGGCCCTTTTTGTACAGAGCCCCGGTGTTACCAGCCCATTCCAGCCTGTTGTCCATATGGACTCCCAGGAACTTGTATGACCCAACCATTTCCACATCCATCCCCTGTATAGGGACTGCAGTCAGTTGTGCCTTGGTTCTCCTGAAGTCCACCACCATCTCCTTTGTTTTGCTGATGTTGAGCTGAAGGTGGTTCTGCTCACACCACAACACAAAGTCACTGATTGCGCTCCTGTACTCCTCCTCCTGCCCACCCCGACGCACCCTACAATTGTATGGATTACTTGGGTTGTTACCAACATCTGGTGAAAATTTCATGTCAATAGCACCTTTTGGAAATATATTTACTGAGAAAAATGGTGACGTGTTCAATACTTATTTCACCCGCTGTAGTTGTTGTGTTTAATAGGTTAAATTACACAGGGTCAGTAAGAGTCATGGCTGTTGGTTGCTGTTGTAAACACAGGTTGTTTCCTCAGGGCAGCGTGTGTTCTGATGCTCCCAGGGAGACATTAGCCCTGTCAATGCCTTTCAGTTTCTATCCTCTACAGTGTACATTGAGTCAGTTTGTTTATAGTATGGTGAGCTCAGAGACACTGTCCTTCCTGTCTTTCTATGCAGTAATGCAGACATAATTCAACTTTGTTCTGTTTATCTGTGTTTCCCCTGCAACAGTAACTGTGGGGAATATTTCCTTTGATAGACAGAGTTGACCTTGACGGCGATGCCATGCTATTGTTGTTTTTTGTTAACGTTCCCAGCACCACTAGAACAAACAACAGAGCAGGGTAAAAGTCACAGCCTCCTTGGTGATTTTATATATATTTTGTTGTAAGAAATATATTTAATTTACAATTGTGTTATAACACTTTGACATACATATACAGGCCTTATTTAATGATCTTGATCCATACAGTAACGTAATACTCTGCAGAATTTATTAGATATGTAACAACATTGTCATGGATCTTTTAACATAGGTCAGGCACTCATCTCCGTGCTCTGCTCAGCAGGGTCATAACATCTACAATAGGGATGTAAGCCACAAAGCCTGAACAGCTTTGAAAAGATTTAAGATAGGGGACTGGATACTGATAGTCGTTAATTTCTCCAGTTATTCAGAACATCCAGGGATAGTTTAGGATGAATGTTTTAGTGGTTAGCACCGTGCCTGGGCTCTCTGTGTGCACTGCTTCGAGGTGAGGTGGTTATGCTTGGGTTGGGCTCCAGTCCCACTTGATCTCTCAGGCGTGAAAGGACTCATTAAAGTATGCATGGCCCCCCAGCCGGCGCCCTGGCCTCAGCAGCCCTGCATGAGGTCACCCACCCACCCACTGCTTAGCTCCTCCATAAAGGCGTCAGCATGCTTCAGTTCAGCTGGTGCCTCGCCCAACTTCGCTAGCCGAACCGAACGACTGTGCTCGCATACTCTCTTAAAAGATCTTCGCTTTAAAAATAAGTACTGTTTGTAGCCAATATACACTTCTTCAAAATATTCAGAATGATATCTTAGTCGCGCAATTTTACATCTAACTAAGATGCTTGGTGCAGTATTTCTCAATAAAAGAATTTGCATGAAAACAAGTCATTTCTCATTGAATGACAACAAAAACTTTATTGAAGAATCCCTACTGTTGACCAATCACCAACGAAGGGGAATAGACTTCTACTCCGAAC
This sequence comes from Thymallus thymallus, assembly GCA_023634145.1. Taxonomy (NCBI): domain Eukaryota; kingdom Metazoa; phylum Chordata; class Actinopteri; order Salmoniformes; family Salmonidae; genus Thymallus; species Thymallus thymallus. The sequence continues at coordinate 33,902,164 of CM042407.1, read as the reverse complement.
TTCGGCTTGCCTCCAGAAAAAATGTTGTGTGCCCGAACAGCCGAAAAAAACTCATCAAAGTCCAAAACGGGCAAAAACATAACAAAATGTCATCATAATATATGCACAAACTCTACCAAACTGTTTTGGCTGGGAAGCTTGCGTCGCCTTAATACACACTGCACTGTTTTCAGGACAGTCAACATGTCACTGCAGACAGAGGAATGACTGGCAAGCAGGTTTAGTTAGCACTGGTGGTGACTCAGTGAAGTCTGTCAAACCAGTCTTAGCAAACTTTCACCAATATGACTTGACGATAGAGCCTCACTGGTGTTGTCAGAGTACAGAGAGCAGGCACTGCTGTTTTCAGTACAGAAAACAGGCACTGTTGTTGTCAGCACAAAAAGCAGGTACTGTTGTCAGAGTACAGAGAGCAGGCACTGTTGTTGTCGTCAGTACAGAGAGCAGGAACTGTTGTTGTCAGAGTACAGAGAGCAGGCACTGTTGTCAGGGGTGGGCAGGAGGAGGAGTACAGGAGCACAATCAGTGACTTTGTGTTGTGGTGTGAGCAGAACCACCTTCAGCTCAACATCAGCAAAACAAAGGAGATGGTGGTGGACTTCAGGAGAACCAAGGCACAACTGACTGCAGTCCCTATACAGGGGTTGGATGTGGAAATGGTTGGGTCATACAAGTTCCTGGGAGTCCATATGGACAACAGGCTGGAATGGGCCGGTAACACCGGGGCCCTGTACAAAAAGGGCCAGAGCCGACTCTACTTTCTGAGGATGCTCAGGTCCTTCAACGTGTGCAGTAAACTACTGCATACCTTCTACCAGTCTGTGGTGGCCAGTGCCATCTTTTTTGCAGTGGTGTGCTGGGGAGCAAACATCAAAGCCGGTGATGCTTCTCGGGTAAATAAGCTGATCAGGAAGGCTAGCTCTGTCATGGGGATGAGCCTTGACACTCTAGAGGAGGTGGTGGAGAGACGGATCCTGGCCAAACTGCTGGCCATCATGGACAACGTCACCCACCCTCTGCACGCTATGGTTATGACGCAGAGGAGCACTTTCAGTCACAGACTGATCCCACCACGGTGTGCCAGAGAGCGCTACAGGAGGTCCTTCCTGCCGGCGGCTATTAGACTATATAATGCCTCACCGGGGTGCCGTCGGCAACATAGATCTGGAACTGTTGGGGTGCTAGGACCTAGTTTAACAATTATGCATCCATCCGTGAGTAACTCTGGTCCGTCAGCACTCATCCACTCAGGACCTATTTATTCATACAGGTCTGTATATACATACTCATGTACAGTTGTTATATCATATCACATGCAATATTGTAAGTAATTATTAGACTTAACTTACGTAGGCATTCACTCAGGAATGCATATTAGTATCCTGCCAGTTGCACCTTTTCTCATTGCTTTTAGTATATCGAATGTGCAATACGTGCAGTTGTCTGTAATTAAACCCTGCGCACTATGGACTGTATTTTAAGGGAATTACTATTATTACCCCAAATGATATCATACACACATTTAGCTATTCAAGTATCTCTTCCTGTACAGTTTGTGTAACCACGCAAGTATTCACTTATCTGTAAATATAACTGTATACCTAACTGTACAGCTAATTTAACCATGCAAAATGTTCACTTACCTGTTCATTTACCCAGTCTGTCTATTAAGTAAACTATTATTACCCTCGCTCATATCATACGCATTTTTAGCTACTGAAGTATTTCTCTGCCATCAACCTGTATAGTATAGTTAACCATCCAACATCCACCAATGTATAGTGTACACATCCACCAATGTATAGTGTACATATTCAGCCAACCACCCATACTATGCAATGTCTCTTTTATAGCTTTTATTTTTTTGCACTCCAGATATCTTGTATTTCTATACTTTTTCATTCTGCCGCTCTATGTATCATGTACCGTGTATCTGTCTTTTGTGTACTTTCATTGTGGCATTTTGCACCTGCCCTGTGTTTTGTTGTAGCTGCTTGACAATGAAATTTCCCCCCCGGGGGATCAATAAAGTACCTATCTATCTATCATCTATCTACAGAGAGCAGGAACTGTTGTTGTCAGAGTACAGAGAGCAGGCACTGTTGTTGTCAGAGTACAGAGAGCAGGCACTGTTGTTGTCAGTACAGAGAGCAGACACTGTTGTTGTCAGTACAGAGAGCAGGCACTTTTGTTGTCAGCACACAAAGCAGGTACTGTTGTTGTCAGCACACAGAGCAGGTACTGTTGTTGTCAGAGTACAGAGAGCAGGCACTGTTGTTGTCAGAGTACAGAGAGCAGGCACTGTTGTTGTCAGAGTACAGAGAGCAGGGATTGTTGTTGTCAGAGTACAGAGAGCAGGCATTGTTGTTGTCAGTACAGAGAGCAGGCATTGTTGTTGTCAGAGTACAGAGAGCAGGCACCGTTGTTGTCAGAGTACAGAGAGCAGGCACTGTTGTTGTCAGAGTACAGAGTGCAGGCACTGTTGTTGTCAGAGTACAGAGAGCAGGCACTGTTGTTGTCAGAGTACAGAGAGCAGGCACTGTTGTTGTCAGAGTACAGAGAGCAGGCACTGTTGTTGTCAGAGAGATGGGCTCCTTTTCTATGTTATTTTCTATGTTCCATGACTGTTTCTGTTTCTCAGTCCCAACAATAGACTGTGAAACCATTCACTATCACAGAAACACACATCTAGCTCATGTCAGCCACCCTGGTGTTATGGTCCTGGGGTGTTTTGTGTGTGATTTAACAGCTGAGGTAGTTTGTTTAGCCCATTGGTCATTATAGCATGCTGAGAGAGAGAGATAGAGGGAGGGGGAGAGAAAAGAGGAAGAGGAGAGAGATGGAGGTTTTCCCCGGTTGCAGAACTAATGTGGGGAACCCAGGAACATGCCACAGGCAGGGGAAATCAAGTACACTGAAATCCCAGAGAGAGAGACAGATGCACTCTGCCGAGAGAAGATGAGAGGTCTGGAGTCTACAGAGCTCAGGCCTGGGGCAGCTGACGTGGCTCCATGTAGTTCACACACAATGGGACCTTTTAGAGCAGTGCAGGACAAGGCTAGCTAGTAGACTCTGCAGGGTGCGTGATGTAGTCTACACTGGGGCCAGCAGGTTCTCTCTATAATGATGCTAGTGAAGTGGTGTGCAGACATGATGTAGAGAGGTGATGAAGTGTTTAGCTCCCTAAATGTGCCGTGTGTTACCTCACAGGACCCGCAAATAGCAAAAGTTGCGTATGTATTTCCTTTTTCACCCAGCCCACTTTGATATGAAGATTTGGTCTTTGGTTCTGAGTATATGTGTTCTATGGTCATCTGAGATGTGTGTGGTGACCTGCTGAGCGATTTAACAAAATTTTAAATTATTATTATTTATTACAAACCGAACCATAACCGAACCAACCTCAGAAAGCACTAATCATTTAGCACTAACCAACCAACTAACTAACTAACTAACTTTCTTTGCTATTTTCCTTGATCCACTCTTCTCTTTTGCTCTCCATTCAGCTCCAGGTTAATGTTCTATACAGTTTCGGATCTACTGTCTGTATCTCTATATATCAGGTTGTTAGCTGTGGCAGTCTGTCATGCCTGTTGGGGAATCATTCATGATGCAGACATGCCTGTATGAGTTTACTGGCCAATAAGCTGCTACATCAAGTCTGCTCCAAATCTTATGAGCTATAAATAATTGAGGTTCTTGCATTGCTAATTACACTGTAACCAGAGGAATTGCATTGTGTTTTTACACAGCTCTCCAGACGGCCGCCGAGCCAGGGAGTTTTATTATCCCTCTCAGCATCCTAAATGCCACCCTATTCTGTATGGGCAATGGTCAAACGTAGCGCACTATCTAGGGATTAGGGTGCCATTTGGAACATATCCTTCTTCTCTGTCCCTTAATTCAAGCAGCTATACCTCGGTGTTCTCCTGATCAATAGCCAGAATATTCACCTTGGGCTCTAATGTTCCCACTGGATTTCCATTCAGTGAGAAGGTATAGCTGGATGCAATTGCCAGGGATATCAGAGGCTTATCTTGTCTGTCTTCACATCCCCTGCCTGACTTTAGATAAAATCAGTATTCTGCTGAGAATCAAACTTGATGTGTGGCCCAAATGGCACCATATTCCATTATAGTGCAGTACTTTGGGCCCTGGTCAAAAGTAGTTTACTATAAAGGGAATATGGTGCCATTTGGGACGCAAACTTGCTCAAGATCAGTTTCTCTGTCCGGTTTTGAAGGCTCAGCTTCAATCCCCCCTGCTGTTGGCTTGATGAAAGTTTTTTTTTTTTTTAGTGTTCTCTGTTCTGTGTGGAAGTCGACCATCTGGTTCTCCACAGCTCGGCGGGCTGAGCGGTGTGTGTGTGTGTGTGTGTGTGTGTCTCTGAGCAATGTGTGTGTGTGGTGTGGGTTTGGTGTCTCTCTCTCATCTGGCTAATGGAACAGTATGTTGGAGTATGTTGATTTTTAGCAGAATGCCTTCATTGGCAGGCATAGTAACACAGAAACAAACAGGTATAGGGGGAGAGAGAGAGGCAGTGAGAGGGAAGAAAGACAGAGGGAGCGAGGGGGAGAGAGACACTGAAAAGTGGATTTGATTGAGATTAGCCTTCCTTCAGCAATGGGCCAAAAGGATTTAGTACTCTGGTCAGGAGGCACAGTTTCTTATGTTGGTTGACTCGTGACTCATTTTGTGACATTTGAGAGAATAATTTATAAACCTTTTAAAGATGATCTTTCTACTTTATTATATCACATTATTTGACGTTTCAGTTTGACCTTGTGTCAGATCAATGTATCCAACTATTGCCTCCAGATAGGATTTAATGTGGGACTACAGATGATTACAGCTTCATAAATGTCAAAATGTTGTTCTCATAACGACATAAATGCTTCAACTCATATCTTAGATTCCTGTACATGCATGTTCAAGATACACAGGTTCTGCACTGCAGGTCTGCACAGATCAACTGATGTATAATATCTAAAGCAATCAAGGATTTGTGCAACAGAGGGACTGACCACCTGCCAATCAACTGCTATGGCTTCTAACACAACTTAGTTGATCCTGTTCCCTGATTGGTTCTCCTTCCTCCCTGTGGCATATTAATCTGGTCCTCTTGTCTCTCTGTGTATCACAGCACCTGACCCTCTGCATGCTGCCGCTCATAATGAGGCCCCAAGTGCTGCTGGGATTGTTTCCTTGTGTTACGCTCCCGGTGGAATGCTTCTGACGTGGAGAGCTCTTTAAAAATATAACTACCACCACACCACAGACACACAGACAGACAGACAGGGGGGTGAACAGACAGACATAGAGACAGAAGGGTGAACAGACAGAGAATATTTAAACTACACTAGCAATAGGCTTGCCGTGCACTACCTCCCTCCTTGAAAGAGAATGAGTGTCACATTTCTGATTGCTGATTGTTCATTGTTATGGTGAGTTGGAGATGAAAGAGAGATGAGATGCCAAATGCTCAGGACCCTCTGAGTTTCTCCCTCTACACTTTTCCCAAAAAAGGTGCTATCTAGAACCTAAAACAGTTCTTCGGCTGTCCCCATAGGAGAACCCTTTGAAGTACCGTTTCTGGTTCCATGTAGAATCCTTTCCACAGAGGGTTCTACATGGAACCCAAATGAGTTCTACCTGGAACCAAAAAGGATTCTACCTGCAACCAAAATGGGTTCTCCTATGGGGACAGCCGAATAACCCTTTCGGAACCCGAAGGGTTTTTCTAAGAGTGTATAATTCAGGAGGGATGACGATGCATCAGCAGCACGTCCTGCTGAGAGTGACAGAGTGGATTCCTTTAAAGCATCGTACTGTCAAAGGATACATTTACTCTACAAAGCACTAATATTTCTGAATATCTGAATAATTCCATTGGCATTACAGTAACTGATTCCATGGGAAGTCTTGGCATGATTCTCTTTGATGGATGTAAATGTGATCATACACCGTAGTATCTTTGAAGAGCTGACACGAAGGAGAACTGCAGGAAAGTTCACTGCTATGCAGACGAGGCACTGAACAGAGCAGAGCTGAGCTGAAGAACTGCAATGTAGGCAGAACAGAAGATGTGTAGAGTTTTTACCAGGAACCAAATAAGGTTCTTCAAAGGGTTCTCCTATGGGGACAGCCAAATAACCCTTTTAGGTTCCAGATAGCACCTTTTCTTCTAAGAGTGTAGGGCAGAAAAACTGAGCTTCCATAGGACAGCAGAACTGAGCTTCCATAGAGCAGCAGAACTCAGCATCCGTTGGGCAGCAGAAGTGAGCTTCTGTAGGGCAGCAGAACTTTCCTGTGAACACATATAATGAACAAAAATATAAACGTAACATGCAACAATTTCAATGATTTTACTGAGTTCATATAAGGAAATCAGTCAATTGAAATAAGTTCATTAGACCCTAATCTGGTCTGGAGTGGTTACACAAGGTCTGCGGTTGTGAGGCCGTTTGGACGTATTGCAAAATTCTCTAAAATTACGTTGGAGGTGGTTTATGGTAAATGAACATTCAATTATCTGGAAACAGCTCTGCTGGACATTCTTTCAGTCAGCATGCCAATTGCATGCTCCCTCAAAAGTTGAGACATCTGTGGCATTGTGTTGTGTGACAAAACTGCACATTTTAGAGTGACCTTTTATTGTCCCCAGCACGAGGTGAACCTGTGTAATGACCATGCTGTTTAATCAGCTTCTTGAAATTCTCACTAACAAGGATATAAACAAATTTGTGCACACAATTTAAGAGAAATAAGCTTTTGATGCGTACGGAACATTTCTGGGACCTTTTATTTCAGCTCATGAAACATGGGACGAAAACTTTACGTTTTATATTTCTGGGACCTTATATGAACAGCATAGATCTTAGAACTAGACAGTGGAACTATAGAACTGTAGAACTGTACATTAAAGCTGTAGAACTATAGAACTGAAGATTAAAGCTGAATAACTGTAGATTAAAGCTGTAGAACTATAGATTAAAGCTGTAGAACTTTTCTACAGATCTCTGGTAGAACTAGATACTGTATTTGGTCTAGCTACACACACAGGGAAGAAAGAGGCACAGCCATGCACTGTATCTCCCTCCCATCAAGTGCTGCAATGATACAGGCAGCTACCTTGAAATAAACACTTTGTCTCTAAGAGTTTGACAGAGCGGCCTGTTTGGGGATGCTGAGGTTTGCAAGGAGTACGAGGAAGAGAAGTCATCTGGCATTCTCTGTGTTGCAGTGGTGACAGATATCCATTTCAGTTTCGACACACAATCAAATGGGAAAAGTGCTTTAAAAGGCGGTTTTGACGGGAGAAGACTCTCCTGACTGTCATCACACAGTTCCAGTTGAGCGACTGTACTCAAAGTACTCCAATAACACAGATGCTTCCTTCAATTAAACATTTAGGGTTGTGAACAACCACGTTTATGGGTAAGCTTATAAAATATTTCCCTTATCAAGACTATGTTAACGGGCAGTGAGCAACACAGGGGCCCCTCAGGGAATGGTCCTGTCCCCCTTTCCTGTTCACCCTCTACACCTCGGACTTCAGATATAACTCTGAAACATGCCACCTACAGAAGTTCTCGGATAACTCCGCAATTGTAGGGTGCGTCAGGGGTGGTCAGGAGGAGGAGTACCGGAGCACAATCAGTGACTTTGTGTTGTGGTGTGAGCAGAACCACCTTCAGCTCAACATCAGACAGAGTAAATTATTATGCAGCCTCAGAGGGGTGCCCAAACTTTTGCAACCGACTGTATATATATTTTAGAAAAAGTTAGACGTTAGTCCTTGTCCCTCCACCCAGTTATATTTAAGGGGAGTTAAACCCTCCTGAAATTCAATCTGGTGAATTATGGTGGCAAAATGTGACAGAGGGTTTTCCCACCGCATGTGCATCTGAATGGAAAGTGAAACATTTCCTGGACTTCTCTGTTTTAGACACAGACAGGAGAATCTAGAACAGTCTCTACACTGTGTTAATCTGCATCGGTTTTCAACAACCACACTATATCTAAGACTCACAGTTAGCCTTGGCAGGTTTAGAGGTGAAAAACCCCTTTTGCAAAGGTTAGTAGAGTATATCACCAGCATACTTAATGTCGTAAACCTAGAACCAAAATATTGAGCTATGTTGGGAGAGACTAAGGGCTAGATTCAATCAGTAGCACGTAATATCTGTGTTATAGCGCAATTTAAATGTAAAATTAACTTCTGATTGAGCCGACATACTGTATGCAGCGTTTCCTGTGAATGCAGCGTTTCCTGTGAATGCAGTCTCTGCAAACGTGGGAACATTGCCTTTATATTTAAATTATGCAGATGAATCTAGGCCTAAACTAGATGTTTGTTGTGCTTGCTCTGAGTGAAACACCAAATAAATTTGAACAGATTCAACAGAAAATGTCAATTAGACAGACAGTAAAATGTCTGTCTTATTGTGACCTTTGAACAGATGCCCGAGCAGTGGCCCATTTAAACTCTCACTGGGGATAATATCTTTCCACTGGTGTGGGAGAAGAAATTACATTACATGGATCCGAGCTTCTGCTACACGGCAGCATTCTTGTGTTTATTGCAGATCTGCCTGGCAGCACAATAGCCTGGTCATCGACAACACAAATATTAATATCCAAAACGTATTTAGAAACACACTGGCCCATGATGACCCAAACACAACAAAGTGGATGCTATGTAGGCTGGTTACAACTACTCTCTAACATCCTAGTTTACTTTCTTAAGTCAGGAAATAAGAAAATCTCATTGATTTATTTCATCCAAGCAGAAAAACAGAGCAAGGCATTTTGTAAAACAATAAAATGCACCAGTTTGGCTTCTCACTGCAACGACAACAAATAGAAGTCATCCAATTTGCTTTCATGCTTTGTACGCCTCAGAGTCCCACATGAGTTGTGTTTGTTCCCATTGGTTTCCAGTCAATGGAGCAAACAAACCCTAAACAAACTAAACTAATTATTTAGCTTGTCAATTACCATCTCTCTGTCTCATCCTCTGTCACAGAAACAAAGCTTTCAAAGTCATTCATTTGGATCATTTATGTGATGTCACGGGATGACATAATGGGTGCAGGAAAAAAGTAATCTCTGGAGTTGAAAGAACTCTTTCAGTCGTTTAACATTCAATAGCAAGTAGCAGCAGGCACAGTCGGATATAATGGCACTCCACATCTCTGAGATTACAATCTTACTGATGCCTGTTTAATAAAGATATTGAATGATGAATTGGCAGAGTCTGACATTGTATCTCAGTCTTTACACTTCCGATTCGATATGTAACCATATGGCTTTGTCATGAGGGTTGATTGGGAGAATCAGCTTTCAATATATTGTCCAGAGTAGGGTCTTCAGTAAATGTCACAGAGCCACTCACCCATTAATATGACTTTCACAGGGTTGCCCTTCTGCTCTTTTTAAATGTGGCTTAATGTCATAGTGGGCAGCTAGCATGTGACAGGTTCAGAAGAAAGACCTGTAGCAGTTCTGTAGGCCAGTCTGGTCTCATAAACCAGACGTAACATAGTCAATGTAAATCCGGGACACTCAAATTAGTATGATATGTTACGTTTGGTACGGTTACATAAGACAGAAGGTTATTTAAGGCAAAAACGAAAGTAGGGTGGTTGGTTGTGTTGGATGGGTATGCGATTAACGCAAACGTCTAGCAATGTAAAGGTTGCGTGTTCAAATCTCATCATGGACAGCTTCAGCATTTTAGCAACTTTTCAACTACTAAAGCTACTACTTAGGATGTTAGCTAACCCTTTAACCTAGCGCCTAACCCTAGCCTCATAGCCACAGGAAGTAATGGTGCTGAAAAATCTGATTAAATACAAAATATTAATTACAAAAATATTTTTTTTCTTCTCAAAAGTAGTGCACTAGGGCTTTACTAGTAGTGGATTGATAAAGACGTCTGTAGCGCAGGCCAAAATATTTTTTCAGCATCTCTGCTTTGTCAAAAAAAGGTAGTTGTATAATTAAGAACAGTATCTTGCAGGATTCAGTCGTTGGAATTGTAAGAGTTGTTGCCCTGTCCCTTTCTCTGAGATTGTCATTCTAATGGAATCCAAAAAGAACAAAACCCTGTCCTCAAACATTTATATAAAAAGTTCCAAAGTTATGGGAAAAGACACAAAACATCCACATCACATTAAATATTTTGAATAACAATATTGAATAAGAAGGAAAACAACCACTTTTTGTCCTTACAAACCACAAACCAGAATGTAAATGTGCATCTATCTATCTAAAAACACACAAAAGTAGTGCCCTGTATTACCAGACCAATATAGACGTCTTCAGCACCCCCACCCCCAAAGCAATTCCCACAGCTATGTCTAACCTTAACCCTAACCTTAACCCCTAACCCTAACTCCTAGCCTAGCTAACGGTTGCCACCTAGCTAACGTTAGCCTTAGTCACCTAACTAACATCAGCCACAACACATTTTATTCGTAACATATAAGTTTAGCAAATTTATAACATACTGTATCATACAAATTGTAATTCGTAACATATCATACAAAATGGATGATGGATCTCCACAGATGAGTACATACCAAACGACACATAATATGTTGACAGACTGACTGATGGCAAGTCACACACAGACAGACAGACGGTTTGACACACACACACACACACACACTAATTGGAGTGTCCCGGATATACATTTACTATGTTACATCCACCCCTGAGTCCAGGTTGCAGCGGCTTCTGTACATCGAGGAAGGTCAGGGGAATTTTGACCACCTGTTCGTTTAAAACACACTTTTAAGTGCAAGTTGCCATTATTTTTGTCCTGGAATGGGAACTGGGGGGATTGGAGCTGAAGTAGTGAAATGTTAGCTAACTGTTTATAGCAAGCAATGTAAACACTAGGTACTGCTTTGGAGCGTGAATCTTGTTTTGTGCATACATGGTGTTTCTCTCTCTCTCTGTGTGTGTGTGTGTGTGTGTGTGTGTGTGTGTGTGTGTCAAACCGTCTGTCTGCCTGAGTGTGACTTGCCATCAGTCAGTCTGTCAACAGCTTCCAAGGCCTCTAATGTTGCAGTATGGAGAGCAAACAGTAAAGACAGTAAAGAGGACAGTGAAGAGGACAGTGAAGAGGACAGTGAAGAGGACAGTATGTGTGAGGGAAAGGAGGTGGTGGATTTACACAGACATGTTCCCAGGATGAACAGAAAGGAGTGTGATCTGTCTAAATAATAAAAGGGGACACTAGCCACTGTTCTCTTCTGTTCTCTTCTATACGGACAATGACTCCACCACACCTTCTGCATCTACCACACCTTCTGCATCTACCACACCTTCTGCATCTACCACACCTTCTGCATCTACCACACCTTCTGCATAGTTCAGCAGGTTATTGTAACACAGGTCATAACTAAACTGTAAGCTGCGTCTGCCTTGACACTGTATTCCAACCAATCCCGGTTGATACCATCCACTTACAAATGACCGCTTTTTACCCTGGTACATACGGTTTGGGTATTGTTGCAACAGACTTGGTTTGGTTTATTTATCCCAAGATCATCTGGGGCCTGGGGTATCTGTTCCAGGACAGGATCAATCGTAGTAGCGCTAGTTGGCGCTGAGCTAGCTACAGCTTCATGGTTAGCAGGTGCCCCTACGCTTTTGTCGTTCAGGCTCAGTGATGTCGATGATCTCGAAGAATGTCCTACCTCATCTTCTCCCACTCTTTCGATGGGAGACTTTCAGTTGGCTTTGTGGCAGAAAGCCACTTTTGGATGTCCATTTTTTATTGTTTATCAATCCACTCCTATAATAAGCGTGTTCGACTCTATAGAAACTAAAATAGCTAGTTGGTGTCAGTTAACTATCACATCACACCATTGCGCATTATCGCAAACTTCACGTCAGTTTTACACCAAGCAGGCTAATAGAAAAACTTGTAATAATGCATTTTATAACATTTTATTATTTTATATTATTTTTAAAGTGTCATATCAACCCATTGTCAGAAAAATGTATGACACACTTAGTTATACTTTACCAAAATTATATACATTTTTTTGAGGGGGCACAGCATTCCATTTGGGCGGGCATTGCCTGTCAATGCCCCCCCCTTGGAGCAGACCCTGCAGCAGGGGTGCCCTTGCCTTAGCCAATGAAGCATTGCCATAGGCCCTTAGGGGGAAATGTTTTGGAGAAATGTACAGGGAGAGAAAAGGGACTGTCTAGGAACAATTCATTTCCTCCGATGATGAAATGTTGTATATGACATGACTTTGGCAAGCATGTCATTTCAATAAAGCAGCTGTAATATAAAGGTATTAAATCCTGTCATGTAAATGAATTGGTCATGGCCGTACGCCTGGCCTGGATAAATGTCAGAGGAGAGAATAGGGGCTTGCTCATGTTTCTTTTCTTGCTGGGAGGTCTAATTATACACTTTGTGTTCTCCTACATCTCTCTCTCTCTCTCTTTCTCCTCTCTCTCTTTCTCTCTCTCTTTCTCTCTCTCTCTCTTTCTCTCTCTCTTTCTATCTCTCTCTCTTTCTCCTCTCTCTCTTTCTCTCTCTCTTTCTCTCTCTCATCTCCCCACTGCCCCTATCTGTTCATGATGATCATCATGCATGATTATAATGTCTGTCTACCTTGGAAGATGAGCCAGATGGTCTGCCTTTTACCCCTTGTATCACGTTTCCACTGGGTGATCGGTCTAGCTGAGACAGACATTACACAACCCCTTGGTTGTGTAAGGGAAACCTGTGGATTATAAAAAGGTCCTAGCTATGCCGGGCATGCCACACCAGGGAGGATGTGGGTAGAAATAGTAGGCCAGATAGAGGGCATGCTCCGAGGAGAGGGGGGAGAGCTCTTGCTCAGCCATTCAATCAGAGACGTGTCAGAAGGAGGGGAGGATGGATGTGTGTCAGTGTGTGTGTTTTTCACGCTCCATCTGTCCTCTGTCATTACCAGGGGTCATAACTCTCAATCATGGCAGGTCTAAACACACTAGGGAGCACACACACAGAGAGTGGTAAGAGGGACAAGATTGATTTGCACACAACGGTTGATTACACCATTAGTTGTGTACTCAGTGTGTGTATTTCATTTTCAAAGTCTCTCCTGTAACTTCAAGTTACCTTCGCCTACAGTATGTTCCATTAAGACAATCCAGGTGGATTTTAGAGGGCCCTTTTACTGAAGAATGTGTTTGTTTCATATGATTTGTATTTAGCTTTTTTGTGTTTTGTGTTTGCTTTTCATGTGTTGTGTAATGATGGGTATATAGATATGTATGTACAGTGTAACTGTTGTTTATTGATGTGTTCTGTTCTGTTCTTCTGCTCTGCTCTGTTCTGTTCTGTTCTTCTGCTCTGCTCTGCTCTGCTCTGTTCTGTTCTTCTGCTCTGTTCTGTTCTTCTGCTCTGCTCTGCTCTGTTCTGTTCTTCTGCTCTGTTCTGTTCTTCTGCTCTGCTCTGCTCTGCTCTGCCCTGCTCTGTTCTGTTCTGTTCTGTTCTGTTCTTGGTCTCAGCATGACTCCCTGCTTAAATAAAGGCTCAATAATGAGCCCCATTGAAGAGCCCCAAACTGTCCTAAATGTCTATTCATTAAGAGCCCCAAACTGTCCTAAATGTCTTCATTAAGAGCCCCAAACTGTCCTAAATGTCTATTCATTAAGAGCCCCAAACTGTCCTAAATGTCTTCATTAAGAGCCCCAAACTGTCCTAAATGTCTATTCAAAGGTCTGGGCTATTATTTATTCTCATTGTGATATACGGTATATAAACCTTGTCCTCATTCCATTAATATACAGTATATAAACCTTGTCCTCATTCCATTAATATACGGTATATAAACCTTGTCCTCATTGTGATATACGGTATATAAACCTTGTCCTCATTGTGATATACGGTATATAAACCTTGTCCTCATTGTGATATACGGTATATAAACCTTGTCCTCATTCATTAATATACGGTATATAAACCTTGTCCTCATTGTGATATACGGTATATAAACCTTGTCCTCATTCCATTAATGTGACCTCCCTCTCTTCTTTCCGTCTCTCCCTACAGACCTTACGGTGAGCTCACCAACTGCACCTACCTGATCGCTCTGAAGATGGACTGTTTCTGGCCCAACCGGCTGGTGGACGAGTTCTTCATCCGCATCCACAAGCACTACTTCCACGATTGCTCCCTGTCGGGACGGCTGCTGCGTGATCCGCCCAACCGTATCCTTGGGCCTTTTATCGTGGTGCCCATCCTTGTCACGCTGCTCATGACCGCCCTAGTGGTGTGGAGGAGCAAACGCAGTGAAGGCATGGTGTAGCCGGGGCCAGGCCACCAGCCAGGGAGAAGAGGTGGAGGAGGCTCCACCCATGACAGACACAGATACACATAACACTGCTGCTACCTACTACAGAACAGACATCATGGACCAGGTGAGGGACTGGGAGGACTATCAAAGCCTGTCTCAAGGACAACATTATAGAGCATCTCTGGTCCTATCACTCTGTTGGATAGGAGACTGAGCTACAGCCACAGAATATAGGAAAGGACACAGACTACAAGATGATAATTCATATAACTACAGTAATAATACCCTGCAGGCGGACTGCTTTAAAAATGGAATTTATCTACTAAATCCAATCTTGGTGGAGAATCACAAGCTGTTTGCCATGAAGGACAGATGGTGTCTGATTGGTTTGAAAGACTTCCTGGACACATTAGGTAATTTCCTGTGCAGTGAGTTGAGACACTTGGCTCAGCTCCTAGAGTGGACTTCTTACAGTCAGTCACTGATTGGTTGATAGAAAGCATCGTCCTATCATATTTCTGCTTTATGGATGCTGTCTGTGCACTCTGTACTCTCCTCATAAACACTCTCTTGACCCAGCACCCTGTCCCTGTCCCTACCCCTGTCCCTGTCAGAACCAACACATTTCTACACTCACCCTTCAAGTCCTTACTTTGTGTACTGTGCCAAAGTGCTGTCAGTAATAAAAATAATTACAAAATATGGCCATGAAAAGGAAGTGAATATGAAAAAGATAATATTATTATTATTTTTTTTGACGTGTGCGAGACTGAGGTACAACATACAATATAATGACTGTGTTCAATAAACGTGGATTAAAAAAAAAAGACTTGACACTGTATCGGGTGCTTTGGTAGTATAACTTTTATCTGCGTAGTCACACAAGGCTTAAGGCTAGTTGATTTTTTTTGTAAGTTACTGACAACCTGTCGTGTCTGTGTAACATCTGCGTTTACTGGGTATTTAGCAAGGCTAATGCTGTCATCACCAGATAGGGACAGAAATGTTTACCTTTATTTAACTAGGCAAGTCAGTTAAGAACAAATTCTTATTTACAATAACGGCCTACCTACAGGGTCAGACCCTGGAGCAAATTAGGTTTAAGTGCCTTGCTCAAGGACACATCGACAGGTTTTTCACCTTGTCGGTTCGGGTATTCAAACCAGCGACCTTCCGGTTACTGGCCCAACACTCTAACCGCTAGGCTACCTGCCGCCCTAAGAGCGTAGCATTCTGCTTATGGCATTTTTTCTTCATCTTATTAGTAATGAGAGGCAAAGCATCTGGCTGACTTATTGCCTTCATATTACTATGGCTGAGACCCGGTTTTGCCGTCTACCAGATCTGGGCTCCCAAAGCACCATGTAGCTATCGGCTTACTCTTTCCAGGGCAATGGAAAACTCTCTCTCATTCCTCTCTCTCTCTCTCTCTCTCTCTCTCTTTCTCATCTCTTTCTCTCTCTTTCCTCCCTCCTCTCTTTTTCTCTCTCACCTCTCTTCTCTCTCTCTCTCTCCCTCTCCCTCTCCCTCTCTCTCTCCTCTCTCTCTCCCTCTCTTCTCTCTATCTCTCTGGTCTCAGCAACATTTCCACACCGACTTCAAAACACCTTCATTGCTTAAGGATATAATAAACCTTTGTGGTGCTCTGCTCAGCCCCCGTATTCAAAACCCTCTCTTTCATTATGAGTCTAGTCTGGCTCCCGTGTAGAACCCAGTGTACTCTGGGAAACGCAGTTAAAGACCTCCTGGAGGATAACTGTCTGTTAGTCGTTGGGGATCCAATGAGACCTCAGGGGAATTCTTTAAGCCATTAAATATAGAGGTGTTTATATAATTATAATTTAATGATGTTTTAATCTAGTCTGGGTACCAGTCTGTTTAGCTATCATTCCATTCCTTGCCACTGTGTTGTCTGCCAAAGAGACTGGCAAATGCCATGGAGTGGAATGATAGCTAAAGAATGGCCACCATTTTAATGGGTCCCAGAAATAAACACTCTTACTGACCTGAGAATTAATGGTTTCCTCCATATTCCTCTTAAAGAGACAGGCTATTACAATCCTAGAGTGTTATCTGCAGCCTACTCTACAGCAGCTATATTCAAGCACAGTAGAGTACATACAGAAGAAGCTACCTAAGTCTCTCCATACAAATAAAAGTCCCTATCTGCTCTCAGTCCGATGCACAAGCATTGGATCTCCATTCTGCAATACTCTGCGTTGTAGATAAGGACAGGGCTGGCCAGGGTTAGTTAGAGTCATGCCTTAGCTGTATTATACGCGACCGGTTCTTATGCATATTTTATACAATTTACAACTGATGTGATAACCGTAAAACATGACAATTACCAGCAAATCACTAAAACAAAGAAAGCTTGAAGAAAGGACTGTAGTAAAGCCTGTGGGCTAGGATTTTAGGTTGGTAGTGTACATTTAACTACATCAGAGTTAAACAATGTCTCATGTGACAGAGCTGGTACAGAGCTGACAGGGATGTGGGATTTCAATGTGCTTGATTTTCCCTGACTGTGGCATGTTCCTGGGTCCCCCATATTAGTTTTGCAACTGGAGTAAACCTCCATCTCTCTCCTCTCTTCTCCCTTCTCCAGAACAGAGCATAGCAGAACAGAACAGAAGAACAGAACAGAAGAACAGAACAGAAGAACAGAACAGAACAGAAGAACAGAGCAGAGCAGAATAGAACACAGCAGAACAGAAGAACAGAACAGAGCAGAGCAGAGCAGAGCAGAGCAGAACAGAGCAGAGCAGAACAGAGACCATGAGAGAATCATAATGAAACTGCTGGTCACTGTGACTGTAAAAGCTGAGATGGCCCCTCCACACTCATACACACTTTCACACATGTTCTGGTGCATACTGTTGGCACAGTGTCAGGCTCTGGCCATAGAGAAGCCTATGGTCAGAGTCTGACAGGTCTATTCTTTCTGGTGGTGGTTTGTGTGGGATCCCTAATTAGAGGCAGCTGTAGCGCATCGTCTCTAATTAGGGATCCTACATAGGTTTGTAGATTTTCACACTGGGTTGTGGGTCGTTATCGATTATAGATCGCAAGTAACGGTAACAGTAAGTGTGCTCATTTGATACGTCCGTTCATTTCGTGTTTGTTTTGTAACGTGACGTGTGTACATCGTCTTGCGTGTTTATTATACATAGTAAAACTCATTCTAACATAGTAATAATAAACAATGTCGAACTACTATCCCTGCGCTGCGTCTTGGTCTCCCATCCGACCTCCAGTGAGAGCGCCCAGCCAGGCTTCCAGTGCCGGCTCCACGCACCCGACCTCCGGTCCGCCTTCCCAGTCCGGTACCTCCCATGCCAGAGCAGTCTGCTTCACCGATGTCAAGTCCGGGTCCGGAACTCTGCCTTATTCCCCGCACCCGACCTCCAGTGCGTGCGCCCAGCCAGGTACTTCCAGTGCCGGCTCCACGCATCCAACCTCCGGTGCGCCTCCCCAGTTCGGTACGACCCGTGCCGGCTCCCCGCACCCGACCTCCAGTGCGTGCGCCTAGCCAGGTGCTTCCTGTGCCAGTTCCACGCATCCGACCTCCGGTGCGCCTCCCCAGTTCGGTACGACCCGTGCCGGCTCCCCGCACCCGACCTCCAGTGCGTGCGCCTACCCAGGTGCTTCCTGTGCCAGCTCCACGCACCCGACATCCAGTGCGCCTCCCCAGTCCGGTACGTCCTGTGCCGGCCCTCCGTAGCCCGGAACCTCCAGCGAAGGTCCGCAGCCCGGAACCTCCAGCGAAGGTCCGCAGCCCGAAGCCTATAGCGAAGGTCCGCAGCCCGGAACCTCCAGCGAAGGTCCGCAGCCCGGAACCTCCAGCGAAGGTCCGCAGCCCGGAACCTCCAGCAAAGGTCTGCAGCCCGGAACCTCACGAAGTCTGCTCCGCTCCTGAGCCAGAGAAGTCCGCTCCACCAGTGCCCAATCCGGGTCCAGCCGTCTGCTCCGCTTCTGAGCCAGAGCAGTCCGCTCCACCGGTGCCGAGTCCGGGCCCGGTTATTTGCTCCGCTCCATGGCCGGAGCCGTTTACCCCACCGGTGCCCAGTCCGGGCCCGGTTGTTTTCCCTGCTCCATGGCTGGAGCCGTTTGCCCCACCGGTGCCCAGTCCGGGCCCGGTTAATTGCCCAGCTCCATGGCCGGAGTCGTTTGCCCCACCGGTGCCCACTCCGGGCCCGGTTGTTTTCCCCGCTCCATGGCCGGAGCCGTTTGCCCCACCGGTGCCCAGTCCGGGCCCAGTTGTTTTCCCCGCTCCATTGCCGGAGCCGTTTACCCCACCGGTGCCCAGTCCGGGCCCGGTTAATGGTCCCGCTCCATGGCCGGAGCCGTTTTCCCCACCGGTACCCTGTCCGGGCCCGGTTATAAAGAAGGGGCATGGGAGAAAACTGTCCACTTCACCGGAGCCAGAACCTCCACCGACAGACTAATCTTCCCTCCCGAATACCCCCCCCCCATGTATTTGTGTGTTTTCTTTGGCGTCCGGGAGTCCGCGCCTTGGGGGGGGGGGTACTGTCAGGCTCTGGCCATAGAGAAGCCTATTTGGCTTCTCTATGTAACCATGGTCAGAGTCTGACAGGTCTATTCTTTCTGGTGGTGGTTTGTGTGGGATCCCTAATTAGAGGCAGCTGTAGCGCATCGTCTCTAATTAGGGATCCTACATAGGTTTGTAGATTTTCACACTGGGTTGTGGGTCGTTGTCGATTATAGATCGCAAGTAACGGTAACAGTAAGTGTGCTCATTTGATACGTCCGTTCATTTCGTGTTTGTTTTGTAACGTGACGTGTGTACATCGTCTTGCGTGTTTATTATACATAGTAAAACTCATTCTAACATAGTAATAATAAACAATGTCGAACTACTATCCCTGCGCTGCGTCTTGGTCTCCCATCCGACCTCCAGTGAGAGCGCCCAGCCAGGCTTCCAGTGCCGGCTCCACGCACCCGACCTCCGGTCCGCCTTCCCAGTCCGGTACCTCCCATGCCAGAGCAGTCTGCTTCACCGATGTCAAGTCCGGGTCCGGAACTCTGCCTTATTCCCCGCACCCGACCTCCAGTGCGTGCGCCCAGCCAGGTACTTCCAGTGCCGGCTCCACGCATCCAACCTCCGGTGCGCCTCCCCAGTTCGGTACGACCCGTGCCGGCTCCCCGCACCCGACCTCCAGTGCGTGCGCCTAGCCAGGTGCTTCCTGTGCCAGTTCCACGCATCCGACCTCCGGTGCGCCTCCCCAGTTCGGTACGACCCGTGCCGGCTCCCCGCACCCGACCTCCAGTGCGTGCGCCTACCCAGGTGCTTCCTGTGCCAGCTCCACGCACCCGACATCCAGTGCGCCTCCCCAGTCCGGTACGTCCTGTGCCGGCCCTCCGTAGCCCGGAACCTCCAGCGAAGGTCCGCAGCCCGGAACCTCCAGCGAAGGTCCGCAGCCCGAAGCCTATAGCGAAGGTCCGCAGCCCGGAACCTCCAGCGAAGGTCCGCAGCCCGGAACCTCCAGCGAAGGTCCGCAGCCCGGAACCTCCAGCAAAGGTCTGCAGCCCGGAACCTCACGAAGTCTGCTCCGCTCCTGAGCCAGAGAAGTCCGCTCCACCAGTGCCCAATCCGGGTCCAGCCGTCTGCTCCGCTTCTGAGCCAGAGCAGTCCGCTCCACCGGTGCCGAGTCCGGGCCCGGTTATTTGCTCCGCTCCATGGCCGGAGCCGTTTACCCCACCGGTGCCCAGTCCGGGCCCGGTTGTTTTCCCTGCTCCATGGCTGGAGCCGTTTGCCCCACCGGTGCCCAGTCCGGGCCCGGTTAATTGCCCAGCTCCATGGCCGGAGTCGTTTGCCCCACCGGTGCCCACTCCGGGCCCGGTTGTTTTCCCCGCTCCATGGCCGGAGCCGTTTGCCCCACCGGTGCCCAGTCCGGGCCCAGTTGTTTTCCCCGCTCCATTGCCGGAGCCGTTTACCCCACCGGTGCCCAGTCCGGGCCCGGTTAATGGTCCCGCTCCATGGCCGGAGCCGTTTTCCCCACCGGTACCCTGTCCGGGCCCGGTTATAAAGAAGGGGCATGGGAGAAAACTGTCCACTTCACCGGAGCCAGAACCTCCACCGACAGACTAATCTTCCCTCCCGAATACCCCCCCCCCATGTATTTGTGTGTTTTCTTTGGCGTCCGGGAGTCCGCGCCTTGGGGGGGGGGGTACTGTCAGGCTCTGGCCATAGAGAAGCCTATTTGGCTTGGTCAGAGTCTGACAGGTCTATTCTTTCTGGTGGTGGTTTGTGTGGGATCCCTAATTAGAGGCAGCTGTAGCGCATCGTCTCTAATTAGGGTTCCTACATAGGTTTGTAGATTTTCACACTGGGTTGTGGGTCGTTATCGATTATAGTTCGCAAGTCATGGTGACAGTAAGTGTGCTCATTTGATACGTCCGTTCATTTCGTGTTTGTTTTGTAACGTGACGTTTGTACATCGTGTGTTTGTTTGTTTTGGTAGTTCGTCTTTTGTGTTTGTTATACATAGTAAAACTCATTCTAACATAGTAATAATAAACGATGTCGAACTACTATCCCTGCGCTGCGTCTTGGTCTCCCTATGCACCAACACGTGACACACAGGCACCAATTAATGCACACACGTACGCACACACACCCACACAATACCATGTTGGGTTAAATAGAACATGCCTCAGAGAGACTGAGAAAAAATTGTCTGCTGTGTTTTGGTCTACTTTCTGGAATATGTTTTGTTCCCTCACAGGAACACCTCAGGGAAAGTTTGTTCATGACAGAAATATGCCAGAGCCCCACGGGAGACAAACACAAATTGGATTCTGCCACACAGACTGAACACTGACTAAGAATATACTGATATACGTAATGTGATGAAAGACAGACATTTGTAAATTATATTACAGACATTTTATCCACTTTGCCACTGCCTAGAGGGCCCAGTGCCCTCCTCTCTACAGAAAAATCTCCACTTGTCAGGTCATCCTTGATGTGTTAGTCAGAGGTGCAAAATCATAAGCTCATAATGCCCCACAACAGCTACTGTCTATAGAACGCTCACACTGAACTGATTATGAAATCTCTATGAAAGAATAAGGGGGCAATATAACATATGGTGGTAACCTATGTCCACAGTAGCACATTACAAAATCTTATCATGAATGGACAATATTACCCATTCTAATCACAACTGCATGATTCTGTGTCAATACACACTTTTCACCTCGGGAGGGAAAGTATTTGACCATTCACGCTTCAGCATGCTCTGTCTATCGGACGTCCAGTTGGTTATCTACAGTTGGTTATCTCCAGACTGATACTGTATGGCAGATCCAGGCTGACCTCTTTCATGGCAGAAGGCCCAAGCTTGTTTGATCTATAATGGACACATATACTGTATACACACACTATCCAGCAGTGATACACTGATCTTGTTGTTCTAGCAGCAGTTATACACTGATCTATCTTGTTGTTGCGTAACCTCAGCAAGCGCTGCAGTTTTTATCTTTATCTCAGCATCATGTCTTGTTATATATATATATATATATAGAGAGAGAGAGAGAGAGAGAGAGAGAGAGAGAGAGAGAGAAACTGTGAGATAGAGAGGGGGGAGATGAGGAGTGGAGGAGTGCAACACTTATAATGAAAGTGTAATTAATCACTTTGATGCATTAGACATAACACAGAACTCCTCGTCCAAAACATACCTCAATATCTTCATCTTCATCTTCATCATCATCATCATCATCATCAACATCAACATCATGAGATAAACGTAACCAGAATACAGAAATATAAAATGAATTCATTCTAATACCTGTAATATTAATATCTCTAGTCAAATCTAAAAACAAGTAAACCAAGATAAAGATAAGGAAGCTAAAGTAAACCCTTTGGATAGAAGAGTGCATGGATCAATGTCCTGGAGGAAGCGAGGAGCAGAGTCTTTGTCTTCAGTAATATCATCTATCCCTCACACTGACAGCTCAGATTAGCTAGCAGAGGATGAGCACAAATTATATTTTGGGTTGGGCCTTGCAGCTATGTTCAGTGTCCCAGATTTACAAGGTAGGGCCTGAGACTGCTGATGTCACAGGAAACTCACTCCTATGTCCAAAATGATACACTATTCCCTTCATAGTGCACCTCTTTCTTTTCTCCCCAATTCGTGATATCCAATTGGTAGTTACAGTCTTGTCCCTTCGCTGCAACTCCCGTACGGACTCAGGAGAGGCGAAGGTCAAGAGCCGTGCGTCCTCAGAAACATTTTAGCTCTGACTAATTGATAACCCTAGTCATTGGCGACTCCACTACCCGCAATATTAGACTAAAAAATAATCATCCAGCGGCTAAGAGGGTGCTGGCTAAGGCTAAAACTGAGAAACATTCATGTTTGTTCCCTGTTTTGTGCTGCTGCCATGTTGTGTTGCTACCATGTTGTTGTCATGTTGTGTTGCTGCCATCCTATGTTGTTGTCTTAGGTTCCTCTTTATGTAGTGTTTAAAATATAGATAGATAGATAGATAGATAGATAGATAGATAGATAGATAGATAGATAGATAGATAGATAGATAGATAGATAGATAGATAGATAGATAGATGTGTGTTTTGTCCTATATTTTTATTTCATTTATTTATATATTGAATCCCAGCCCCCATCCCTGCAGGAGGCCTTTTGCCAGACCGCCTAGTTAAATAAAAGGTTAAATAAATAGAAAATACAAATTGCCACTGGCCCCCTCCCAGTTAGGGGGAGTAATGAGCTCTACAGCAGAGTCTCACAACTCAATCGCTGGTTGAAAACTGTTTTCTGCCCCTCCCAAAAGATAGAATAAACAGGACCAAGCCTGGACTGCTGAGGAGTGATGGACTCCATCCTAGCTGGAGGGGTGTTCTCATCTTATCTATCAGCATAGACAGGGATCTAACTCCTCTAGCTCCACAATGAAATAGGTGCAGGCCAGGCAGCAGGCTGTTAGCCGGCCTGCCAGCTTAGTCTGCCACTAGCACAGTCAGTGTAGTCAGCTCAGTTACCCCCATTGAGACCGTGTCTGTGCCTCAATCTAGGTTGGGCAAAACTAAACATGGCAGTTTGACTTTGCAATCTCACTGGAATAAAGACCTCCTCCATTCATGTCAATATTGATATCTCAGATATCTCAGATCTACAAATAGGGCTAGTTAATGTTAGATCACTCACTTGCAAGGCAGTCATAGTCAATTAACTAATCACTGATCATAATCTTGATGTGCTTGGCCTGACTGAAACATGTCTCAAGCCTGATGAATTTACTGTGTTAAATGAGACCTCTCCTCCTGGTTACACTAGTGACCATATCCCCTGCGCATCCCACAAAGGCGGAGGTGTTGCTAACATTTATGACAGCAAATTTCAATTTACAAAAACAAATGACTGCGTTTTCGTCTTTTGAGCTTCTAGTCATGAAATCTATGCAGCCTACTCAATCACTTTCTATAGCTACTGTTTACAGGCCTCCTGGGTCGTATACAGCGTTCCTCACTGAGTTCCCTGAATTCCTATTGGACATTGTAGTCATGGCAGATAATATAAAAAATGTTGGTGACTTCAATATTGAAACGGAAAGTCTACAGACCCACTCCAAAAGGCTTTCGAAGCCATCATCGACTCAGTGGGTTTTGTCCAACATGTCTCCGGACCAACTCATTGCCACAGTCATACAGTACCCTGGATCTAGTTTTGTCGCGTGGGATAAATATTGTGGATCTAAATGTTTTTCCTCATAATCCTGGACTATCAGACCACCATTTTATTACGTTTGCAATCGCAACAAAAAATCTGCTCATACCCCAACCAAGGATCATCAAAAGCTGTGCTATAAATTCTCGAACAAACCCAAAGATTCCTATATGCCCTTCCAGACTCCCTCCACCTACCCAAGGATGTCGGGGTACAAAACTGTAGCATCGCAGCTTGCACTGCGATGCAGTGCCTTAGACCACTGCGCCACTCGGGAGGCCCTGAAAATGAATCTTGATGGTTTTACAGTCATCTCAAATAAAACTGTGAAGGTCCTGAGCGTTACTCTGGACCCTGATCTCTTTTGACTATCGTTTTGTCAAAAGATAATGCAGAAAAGCTCATCCATGCTTTTGTCACTTCTAGATTAGACTACTGCAATGCTCTACTCTTCGGCACCCGGATAAAGCACTAAATAAACTTGAGTTAGAGTTAAACACGGCTGCTAGAATCTTGACTAGAACCAAAACATTTGACATATTACTCCAGTGCTAGCCTCTCCACACTGGCTTCCTGTTAAGGCTAGGGCTGATTTCAAGGTTTTACTGCTAACCTACAAAGCATTACATGGGCTTGCTCCTACCTTTCTCTCCGATTTGGTCCTGCCGTACATACCTACACGTAGACGCAGGCCACCTTATTGTCCCTAGAATTTCCAAACAAACAGCTGTAGGCAGGGTTTTCTCCTATAGAGCTCAATTGTTATGGAATGGTCTGCTGATCCATGTGAGAGACTCAGACTCTGTATTGACCTTTAAGTCTTTACTGAAGACTCATCTCTTCAGTAGGTCCTATGATTGAGTGTAGTCTGGCCCAGGGGTGCAAAGGTGAACTGCAAGGCACTGGAGCGACGAACCGCCCTTGCTCCCCTCTCTCCACCGGTTTTGCGCCCTCTCAGGCTTGTGCGATGGAGGAGATCTTTGTGGGCTATGCTCAGCCTTGTCTCAGGATACTAAGTTGATGGTCTGTTGATATCCCACTAGTGGTGTGGGGCTGTGCTCCGGCAAAGTGGGTGGGGTTATATCCTGCCTGGTTGGCCTTGTCCAGGGGTATTGTCGGACGGTGTCCCCCGACCCCCACCGTCTTAGCATCCAGTATCTATACTGCAATAATCTATGTGCCGGGGGGCTAGGGTCAGTCTGTTATATATGGTGGAATTATCCTGTCTTATCTAGTGTCCTGTGTGAATTTAAGTATGCTCCCTCTAATTGTCTCTCTCTCCCTCTCTTCCTTGCCTTAGGACTACCTGGCAATGACTCCTAGCAAAATAAAGTAAAATGTATATTATAGAAAAAAAATTATAACTCTGTTTCTGACCAAGTCTATGTTGAAAAATAAGGCGAGAACTGGGTGTATTTTAATGAAATCAAAAAGTTTTATGAAATGTTAGTCTTTCTGTCTTGAATAAAAGTAATAATGGTCTTGACTTATTTATTACATTTCATTATATAGTCCCAGTCGGTGTAGCCAGAAGGCTCACATTTCATTCATTTTATGCTGTGACATAAATATATATTTTAAAACAAGACCTGGAGAGATAATCATTGATGTTATTGCTAGAAATACCATTGATTTTTAGGCTAACAAATGATAACGAATGATAACTGATAAATGTTAGCTTTTATGTAAAATATAGCCTAATTTAGAATAGCACTTAATTCTCCACAGGTTTAGATTCTTGGTGCTACAGCTTATCTATTTGATTAGCGGAGAATCAGATATGTAGCCTCTGACAAAATCACCACAATAAGCTGGTTACATAAAGGTAAAACAGCCACAATCTTCACAAATTTGCCCAATAGCCAGGTGCAAAGGGAGAGAAAAAGACCAAGTAGCATCTTTCAGTCAAAGGTAGGCTAAAACTAATGTAATAACCTCATAATATTTTAAGTCAGCCGACAGTGCTTCATAGGCATTCATAAAAGCTAGGATAAGTCAACAAAATAGTGTGGTGACTATGAGAGAAACTATTAAATTGTAACAAATACAACAAGAAACCGTTAGATTCATGTGTATATTTATCCATTTACGGTGGTATACTCATGTATAGATTTATTTTCGCCAATGAATGAATGAATTAAATTGTATTTTCGTGTCAAATCGCCAGTTGGCAAACCATCCCTTATGGGATTAATTGACACATAAACAAACATTACAATAATTCACTGTGATAATTCAGAGAATTTTTCTTCTGGTATTATATACTTTTAAATAGCACTTCCGGTTTGAACGGGAATACGGGAAGCCCGGTAATTTCTTGCAAGGACAATTGGTAGATTCTCTGGAAAATGTTAAACCCCAGTGTCTCTGTGCGCTTTCAATATGAATAAGTAGGAGACGGGAGGCAGAAGGAAGAGTCATATATTAGTAATATAATATTAGATGAGGTCAGAGGTGCTCTCTACAGACTACAGCAGAATCAACCTTAATCACTCAACTTGATCCTGTAGGCCAGAGGGGTCCATCACCCTCTGTTCTCTGTCAGTACACAGCATACATAGTATCTCTCACACATAAATGAACATGCATGCACATACATGGTCAGTGGGCTGCTTCTGGAGTGCCTCACACATTTTCTTCAATCTATCTAGTTCTAGTGACACATTCCAAATACTCTTGTAGACTGTGGTATCCACACTCCAACATGTCCTCAGACCAACAGAGCTTCTTTCGCCATGATAACTTCATACTCATGGTATCCTAGCGGCTAGTGTCATTGGTAGCTAACCTTGGGGACTAGCCAGTGGTGGAAAAGTACCCAGTTGTCATACTTGAGATACTTAAAAATAAAGACACCTTTATTTACTCAAGTAAAAGTGAGTCACCCAGTAAAATACTATTTGAGTAAAAGTCTAAAAGTATTTGGTTTTAAATATACTTAAGTATCAAATTCCTTATATTAAGCATATATATAATTTTTTACTGATAGCCAGCGGCACACTCAAACACTCAGACATAGTTTACAAACAAATAATTTGTGTTTAGTGAGTGCGCCAGATCAGAGGCAGTAGGGATGACCAGGGATGTTCTCTTGTTAAGTGAGTAAATTAGACCATTTTACTGTCCTGCTAAGCATTCGAAATGTAACGAGTACTTTGGGTGTCAGTGAAAAGGTATGGAGTAAAAAGTACATTGTTTGGAATGTAGTGAAGTAAAAGTATAAATAGTAAAGTAAAGTACAGATACCCGCAAAACCTACTTAAGCAGTACTTGAAAGTATTTTTTACATAAGTACTTTACACGTTTGGGCCTAGTCATTGTAACCCACACCTAATTAAGCCCAGCTCTCTACTTTACTTCCTTGCTACAGGGAGAAAGATCCCCTTCAAGTGTCTCGGAGCCCATTTAGCCACCACATTGCTTCCTCTACCCAATTCCCCACTATATTTCCTCTGTTTAAATTGGCATCGCCAAGAGCTGTTTGTTTGTAGGATGTCTAATCTCTCCATAATGCCTCCCACATGTGGAATAAATGTGTGGGTTTATTTTCCCTCACTCTCTCTTTACATGTGGGTGTCTGATGAGATGAAGAGGAAGGACCTGAGTGACTGCCTGACTGGGGGAAGCGAAGCGTCCAGTCGGTCTCTACAAAGACAACTTTCTCCATGAGGAACATAACCCCTGCATCATTAGTCATGTTCTACATGTATTAGCCATATTGCCCAGTCATTATTTATACTTCATGCTCAGATTAACCATGAAATAAAAAGAACATTCACTGCACATTGCTTCAGTGACCCATTTCCAAAGACAGCTAAGCATTGGTGTCAAAGGGTAAAGTAGCAGGAACTCATTTAGAGTTGGAGCCTGGCCCAACAGCTCAGTATAGACTAGTAAAGTGGTTATTTTATCCTGGAACGGCGGTCAGAACACGACTGGAAATAGCTAACCCTTTTGCGCTAATTCATTACACGCATGCACACACCTCACTACATAATCCCCCAGTGATTTATGGGCTGTTTCCTGACTGCGGTCAGACCGCTGGGGGCCAGGGGAGGTCATGGAGGGACGTATCGATCTCCGCCCGGCTCACATTACACCTGCTCAGCACTTCCCAGTGGTGGCGACCCCTAATCCTAACCCTATCACATTACACATGCTCAGCACTTCCCAGTGGTGGCGACCCCTAACCCTGGTGGTGTGAGGAACACACAGTGTCCCCTTTCCTTGTGCTTCACTTGAAAGCAGAAAAGGCAGGCTTTAGAAAAGGCATACCATATATTGGCGTTTCTTGTGATGGATACATATCGTGTGAGTGCTGTGGCAAAGGAGTACTTGAGTCAAAAGTGTCCCTTTAAACCGACCACTGGACAGAAAACAAAAAATCTATACTTTTTTTTCCCCACCTACACTCAGGTATGGTCACTGTGCATGCCGCTGGGGCTCCGGATCAATGTATGACATTGGGAAGGAGAACCCTTACCTCCATTTGGTCAAGAAGGATGTCAACACTCAGCTGCGCCTTATTGCTACTATATGTCCGTCACTGGCTATAAGAGGCTATGATGAACATTAGGTAACATAAGGGTAGATGGATTACGGAAGCCTCTTGTTTGCCCTTGACATGGTAGTGTCTCCGGCGGACAACTTATAGCAAGTGTTATTATGCATTATAAGTGTACTGTATCATTAGGCATTCTAAATGCACCTATAAGGATTTTTATCTGCCTTATTTTCCCTTGACACGGTATGGCACACGGTCTCCTCTCCTGACCAGAGTGCTCCCAGCTACTGCGTGACTGGGAATAATTCAGTGGGTTTTTACAGAGGCATACCAAAGTTTTATTGGGGCATTTTCTGTTTGAAAGGTTAACCTGTGAATCAAAGACCACAGAGAAAATTCTTCAGAAAGTTAGTATGATAAAAAACAAGATTTGAACATTACCAGTTTCAATACCTTAAATGGGTAAATTGTTTGGTTCTAAAGCAAAGCAATGCAGTTTAAATGTAAAACAGAACAGATCCATGATTGACGCAGACAACAGGGTTAAACACAACATGTAAAGTGTTGGGCTCATGTTTCATCACAGAAAAGTTCCATACACACAAACGGCTTACTTATTTGTTTACATCCCTGTTAGTGAGCATTTCTCCTTTGCCAAGATAATCCATCCACCTGACAGGTTTGTCATATTAAGAAGCTGATTAAATAGCATGTCATTACACAGGTGCACCTTGTGCTGGGGACAATAAAAGGCCACTCTAAAATATGCAGTTTTGTCACACAACACAATGTGTGGGAGAGTGCAATTGGCATGCTGACTGCAGGCATGTCCACCAGAGCTGTTGCCGGAAAATGTAGTGTTAATTTCTCTACCATAAGCCACCTCCAACGTCGTTTTAGAGAATTTTGCAGAATGTCCAACCGGCCTCACAACCGTAGACCACGTGTAACCACGGCAGCCCAGGACCTCCACATCCAGCTTCTTCACCTGTGGGATCGTCTGAGACAAGCCACCCGGACAGCTGATAAAACAGTGGGTTTGCACAAATTTATGCACAAATTGTCAGAAACCGTCACAGGGAAGATCATCTATGTGCTCGTCGTCCTCACCAGGGTCTTGACCTGACGGCAGTGTCGTAACTGACTTCAAATGCTCAGCTTCGATGGTCACTGGCACGGATGAATCCCGGTTTCAACTATACTGGGCAGATGGCAGACTGGCATGTTTCATGTCTTGCATACTCACCAGACATTTCACCCATTGAGCATGTTTGGGATGTTCTGGATAGACGTGTACAACAGCGTGTTCCAGCTCCCACTAAAATCCAGCAACTTCGCACAGGCATTGAAGAGTAGTTGGACAGCATTCTACAAGCCACAATCAACAGCCTGATCAACTCTATGTGAAGGAGACGTGTCGCGCTGCATGAGGCAAATGGTGGTCACACCAGATACTGACTAGTTTTCTGATCCAGGCCCCTACCTTTTTTTTTTTTTAGGTACAGTATCCGTGACCAACAGCTTCATATCTGTATTCTCAGTCATGTGAAATCCATAGATTACAGCCTAATTCATTTATTTCAAATGACTACTACTTTGAAATTGTTGCATTTATATATTTTTTTCAGTGAACCATCACATCTGTACTTGAAAGGAGGAGAGAATAGTTGTTCTGCTCCTGCTGAGAAAAAATGACTACATCTGCTGCTCCTTTTTCAGTGTTTATTTCGTGGGTAGATTATCATTAAAGACGATTCTCCTGTTTTTCATGGCTTCCACTTTGTGAAATGGGTGGAAATATCATTTTGAAAGCAGATAATGATGTAACATAACACATTGTGCACTGCAGACAGACTGTGGTGGGTCATTAGTGCTGGGTTTGGATGTGGTTGATGATGATGATGATGATGATGGCTACCCACAGATTTGACTGATGACTCATCATACCACAATCGTCATTGTACTGTTTTTAGAAACGGGAGAGTGGGTGAGTGAGGGAGGGAGGAAGATGGGTTTGTACGGGTATGGGCACAATGAAAAACATTTTCCGACAGGCTGACTGATGCCATCTGAAGTCCATTCCATTGCGCCAGATGTTATTAATTTCATTGGGGACCGTCTACAACAAAGTGGTATCGCAGCGAACCCTTGTTGTTTAAGGCTCCGTTGCGAAACAAATACTGCATACTTTTCATTTTTACAAACTTTGCGTCATCTTTAGTTCAGCCTGATTCCGTCAATAGAACAGCAAGTTACCAAACCACAGAGTAAAATTAAAATGTGTTTTTCAGCAATGGCTTTATGGGATAGCTGGCAACTTGTAAACAATTACCCATTCCTATAAGTTAGTACATTTTTAATAGTAATGTTAGATAATACACATTAGCTGTTAAGTCCATTATATGACTGTTACTTTCCGTTTTTGCTTATTATGATGTTAATGACATTGTAATGATAATGCCTCTCATCCATCTTGTCTTGCATCGTGAAACCCTCGCCTCCATCTTGCATTGCATTGCGGAACCCTCCCTATGCTCTCCGTCCAGTAGCGGAAGGAGATTGCATGAAGATGATGTACGGCATAACAATTTAAACGGGGTATGACTGAAGTTGTTCTGCTTTGTTTGCATAAGACCTTCACTTCTCATGATCAAACATCCACTAGAGTGAAGTGACAATCAATAAAAAACAACATAATGCCATTAATTGAGTATATGAGCACCTCTAACACTCAGTGCTAAGAGCCTGGATTTGAATCAAGTGAAAATGAAAACTACAGTCAGTGTACAAAACATTAAGAACACCTGCTCTTTCCATGACACACTGACCAGGTGAGTCTAGGTGAAAGCTACGATCCCTGATGTCACTTTTAAAAATCCACTTCAGTCAGTGCAGATAAAACAGGTTAAAGAAGGATTTTTAAGCCTTGAGACAGAACAGGGTATTTATCAGGAATGTGTTCTTAATGTTTTGTACACTCAGGGTATTTATAAGGAATGTGTTCTTAATGTTTTGTACACTCAGGGTATTTATCAGGAATGTGTTCTTAATGTTTTGTACTCAGGGTATTTATCAGGAATGTGTTCTTAATGTTTTGTACACAGTGTATTTATCAGGAATGTGTTCTTAATGTTTTGTACTCTCAGGGTATTTATCAGGAATGTGTTCTTAATGTTTTGTACTCAAGGTATTTATCAGGAATGTGATCTTAATGTTTTTTACACTCAGGGTATTTATCAAGAATGTGTTCTTAATGTTTTGTACACTCAGGGTATTTATCAGGAATGTGTTCTTAATGTTTTGTACTTAGGGTATTTATCAGGAATGTGTTCTTAATGTTTTGTACACAGTGTATTTATCAGGAATGTGTTCTTAATGTTTTGTACTCAGGGTATTTATCAGGAATGTGTTCTTAATGTTTTGTACACCGTGTATTTATCAGGAATGTGTTCTTAATGTTTTGTACACTCAGGGTATTTATCAGGAATGTGTTCTTAATGTTTTGTACACAGTGTATTTATCAGGAATGTGTTCTTAATGTTTTGTACTCAGGGTATTTATCAGGAATGTGTTCTTAATGTTTTGTACACAGTGTATTTATCAGGTATGTGTTCTTAATGTTTTGTACTCAGGGTATTTATCAGGGGAATCAGAATAAACATACAATACATACAATCTGCTCTGTCATACTCCATTAGTGGTGATTCATATTTGCATATAAAAGCATACTATGGAAATATAAATTAAATGTAGTATTAGTCTATCAGGGCTTTTCAAGGATCCAAAGACTAATATTTTGAATATGGAGGATTACAGTAAGTGGGCTGATACATCTTCTGACTCTGGTCTCTTTAAGGACACTTTAAGAACCTAATCTACCAGCCATGACCATCCCAGTGGGTCCCTAGAGATTACCCACTGTCAGCAGTCCCTCTACACGGCAGGTAGGGAGACGCGCTGCCAGTGTCAGTCATTGTGTGGGCAGATAGTCAGTCAGTCAGAAAGTGTGGAAAGAGATTAGTACTTAACACTTAATAGATAAATAGATTCCATCTCCTTCAGACGGCCGTGGACAAAGGGGCCACAAAAGGTTGAAGGAATCAGCTCTTTTCCTCGAGGTTGTAGAGTGCTAAAGAAGTTAAGGGTGAAGAGGAAGCGAAGGTGTGTGGGTTCTGGGTGTATACCGGTAGTTAAGGAGGCAGTAGCAATGAGAGGAATCTTTCATGAGGAAAGGAAGAAGCTTCGATCCAATGTATTAGATGGTAAAGTGGGTGTCGAAGTCTCAAGCAAGATGGCCGCAGTCCTGACTGCTCTATCTGCCTGCCTCAGCACAGCAGTCTCCCCCTCTTTAGAGGAGAGAGTGGGGCGGTACTGCAGTCTACAGCCTCTCTGCCAGCCAGGCCAGCTCACACAACAAGGCATAGGTTGCTCTTACCTGCAGGCCAGTGTGTCCATGCCAGTGTGTGTATGCTCCGGCCCAAGCCCAAGAAGGTGTGTGTGTGAGTGATTGAAGAAGTCGGCTGAAGAAATGTGTGTGTGGGAGAGAGGTGAGGGGAATGTGTCCAGGCTGCTGACATGTTGACTGCTCTGTCTCTCAGGAGACTAACTATCTGATAGCCTGGATGAATGTTCTGCTATGGTCATCACTTTCTTTAGCATAGAGCAAGTGAACACTGAACACTGAGACCTGAGGACTGGTGTGCCATCATGAGTAATTAGTTTAAAAATGTCACATTGTTGTATATTTAAGCAATAAGGCACAAGGGGGTGTGGTATATGGCCAATATACCACGGCCAAGGGCAGTTCTTAGCCACGACGCATCGCAGAGTACCTGGATACAGCCATTAGCCGTGGTATATTCAGAGCTCGAACCACGCAGTTTATAAACAGTAATAACATTGTAGTTGAATCAACATTGATGCCAACATTCTCAACCCATGATTATGACAGGAAAACTAACTATAAAATTAAAGACAGGTTCATGTTCCTTATTATATCCTCTTTAATATATCTTAAGAAACGGATATACAATCTGAGAAAGAAAAGGGGGATTTGAACTGAGGGACAGACCCTCCCGAGCCTCACAGGGAACTAGGCTAGCTGGGCCAGTAAAAACGAGGAGTGTTGGGCTAGGAACCAGAGCATGCTAACAAGAAGTCAAATCTGAACACCAGTTAATTTGAAAGAGCGCGCACACACACACACACACACACTGTAAAATACACCACCTCCTGATCACATACACTTTGCCTCATGCAAACGTAAATAGAATGTTTAATACAGTGATGACACTGAATCTTACATTCCAATGTGCACACATACAGGCACAAAGCAAGCCCAGGCAAAGCAACAAACACACACACACACACACACACACACACACACACACACAGGGACATAGAGGAGAGCGAGACCACAGGCCCTCCCTTAGACATCTAAACAGAGGACTCATACACAACCAAGGAGAGTGAGAGCGCCCTGGTATTCCCATTTCCATGGGGGCAGAGGAGAACACATGAGTGGGGTGGGGCCTAAGAGGTGTGGAGGGAAAGACAGCAGGATAGAGGGATGGAGCAAGAGAGCGAGAGAAATAAAGTGTGTCCTCTGTTTGGCTTCCCCAGGGTTCAGGGGAGTTCAGCTAAGGTCAAGGGTCAGGTGTGGTTTAACACCATACTGTGGTACAGCTTGAGTCTTTTCCTAGGAGCTTCATCTAGACAGTGTTAGAGTGCGTCTGGGGCACCTTGTGTTTCCCCTCTGGGTGAGTGAAAAGAACAGACAGGAAGTGGGCTTGTCTGAGGGGAGTCTAAAATGGTGCCCTATTCCCTACGTCCCATATATTCAACTCTGGACCTTGAAGCCAGGTCTACTGCTTTTTCCCCCCTTCACACTAATCCTCTAATCAAGGACTGATTTAGACCTGGGACACGAGGTGGGTGAATTAATGATCAGGTAGAACAGAAAACCAGTAGGCTTCTGCCCACGTAAGGTAAGAGTTGAATAACCTTGCCTTATGTAATGCACTCACTACTTTTGACCAGAGCCTATAGGGCTCTTTTCAAAAGTAGTGCACTATTGGGATTATTAAGGTGCCATTTCAGAAATATCCAGAGTGAAATGGACAATATGGGGACTGACTGGAATAGTGACTGACTGACTGGAATAGTGACTGGGTCGGTGGCACTTGTCATTCACATGCTGTCTGGTAAGGTGGGGGTGGGCAGGAACGAGCGACATAACAGATATGTTGTTTTTCTAGCTGTATGTTTCTGTGTGGGTTTGCATGCACAACCAAGTACTGTGTGTTGTGAGAAGCTAGTTGAGTATGTTTGTTTTTCAATGTGCGTGAAGGGATTCCGTGTGTGTGTGTGTGCTCGTGTGCATTTTCTTTGCAACACTAATATGGCAGGCACTAGAACTGAGAAAAGCTGTAACAGATCAACTTTCTCTTTGATTCGTCGATTCTTAAATAACAGCTAACTGGATTGGTTAAATCCCGGGTCCTCACTGCCACCGGCGCCCACTGATTGGCTCAGACACAACGAGAGGCCTGTCATTGGACGATCACTGCTGTGACGCATGATTACTCTGGTCCACTCAGGACAATAAACAAGTCCTCCTCAAACTTAAAAAAAAACATGTTTAATATTTGTATTTTCTTCCAGCAACGTCTTATTGCAGTCGGGGCGTGTCAGCGGTGCGCAGCGGTTAGTTGATTGACGAGACATTAGGGGGCGGAGTTCATCTGATGCAGTCATCACCTGGCGTAGTGCTTGATGTAATCCTGAACCTTATTCCGGAAATCCTCCTAGAACAAGACACACAAACAATATCAGTGATATTTTCTGTATCAATATCCTTCTTTCATTTTTTACAAACTCCCAATGGAACTGCTCTGAAAACCTTTAGGCCATTAAACAATGTGTTCATCAGTTGAAATGACAAAAAATGCAGTAAGCTGCATCAGGGTTTGATTTCAGTGATACAGTGGGATGAAAACATCACCCACAAACCATGCACACTTCATGACAGCAAAACATGACAACCATTGCTCTGGCAAAGCTATGGCATCAGCCAGAGCTATGAAAGAAATGGACTGCAGAGCGTCCGTCCGGCTGGCTAGGGAATACAGTCCCCATAGCTAGACTGTGGATGGAGGTACAGTGCATTTGGAAAGTATTCAGATCCTTTGACTTTTTCCTCCTCATCAATCTACACACAATAATACCCCATAATGACAAGGCAAAAACAGGTTTTTAGAAATGTATGCAAAAAAAAGAAAAAAAAGAAAACAACTGAAATATCACATTAGTATTCAGACCCTTTACTCTGTACTTTGTTGAAGAACCTTTGGCAGCGATTACCTTCTGGAGTCTTCTTGGGTATGACACTACAAGCTTGGCACACCAGTATTTGGGGAGTTTCTCCCATTCTTCTCAAGTTATGT
Source organism: Thymallus thymallus (assembly GCA_023634145.1). Taxonomy (NCBI): domain Eukaryota; kingdom Metazoa; phylum Chordata; class Actinopteri; order Salmoniformes; family Salmonidae; genus Thymallus; species Thymallus thymallus. The sequence goes on along the minus strand of CM042407.1, from coordinate 33,866,178 downwards.
CAGGTTGGATGGGGAGCGTCGTTGCAGTTATTTTCAGTTATCTCCAGAGATGTTTGACCAGGTTCAAGTCCGGGCTCTGGCTGGGCCACTAAAGGACATTCAGAGACTTGTCCCGAAGCCACTCCTGCGCTGTCTTGGCTGTGTACTTAGGATTGTTGTCCTGTTGGAAGGTGAACCTTCACTCCCAGACTGAGGTCCTGAGCGCTCTGGAGCAGGTTTTCACCAAGGATCTCTCTTTACTTTGCTCCATTCATCTTTCCCTTGATCCTGACTAGTCTCGCAGTCCCTGCCTCTGAAAAACATCACCACAGCATGATGCTGCCACCACCATGCCTCACCGTAGGGATGGTGCCAGGTTTCCTCCAGATGTGACGCTTGGCATTCAGGCCAAAGAGTTCTATCTTGGTTTCATCAGAGCAGAGAATCTGATTTCTCATTGTCTGAGAGTCTTTAAGGTGCCTTTTGACAAACTCCAAGCGGGCTGTCATGTGCCTTTTACTGAGGAGTGGCTTCCGTCTGGCCACTCTACCATAAAGGCTTGATTGGTGGAGTGCTGGAGAGATGGTAGTCCTTCTGGAAGGTTCTTGCATGTCCACAGAGGAACTCCAGAGCTCCGTCAGTGTGACCACTTGATTCTTGGGCACCTCCCTGATCAAGGCCCTTCTCCCCCCGTTTGCTCAGGTTGGCCAGCTCCAGGAAGAGTCTTGGGGGTTCCAAACTTCTTCCATTTAAGAATGATGGAGGGCACTGTGTTATTTCGGAACTTCAATGCTGCAGAAATGTTTTGGTACCCTTCCCCAGATATGTGACTCGACACAATCCTGTCTCTAAGCTCTATGGACAATTCCTTCGATCTTATGGCTTGGTTTTTGCTCTGACATGCACTGTCAGCTGTGGGACCTTATATAGACACATGTGTGCCTTTCCAAATCAAGTCCAATTCAATCAAGTTATAGATACATCTCAAGAATGATCAATGGAAACAGGATGCACCTGAGCTCAATTTAGAGTCTCATAGCAAAGGGTATAAGGTATCTGTTTTATTTATTTTTAATACAAAAAAACTTTGTCATGATGGGGTATTGTGTGTAGACTGATGAGGAAAAAAATGTATTCAATACATTTTAGAATAAGGACGTAACGTGACAAAATGTGGAAAAAGGGGTCTGAATATTTTCCCAATGCACTGTAGATATGGAGAACACTACACCAGCTCTGGCTCACTCTGGGTAAACAGCCTCCAGCAACAAGATGTCAGAGCCTGAAAAGAACCCAGGAGGGCCCAGGATTCTTCACATAGCTCTGCTGGCCCGTTGCTCCGCCCCAAGTACCAGGCTGTAAATAACCCCAGTGAATCTTTACTCTGATCTGTCTGTGACCAGCTCTGTTCCCCCAGCTGGCGCATACAGTGTCTGGGCATAATCGCTCCTTCTGAATGGTGTCAGACACTACAGTGCAGTACCCCCATTACAGGACATGAATGGAGAGCTGGGGAGTTATAGTTTGGGTCTGAGTGAGTGTGTGTGTCTGCCCTGAGTGTGTGTGTGTGTGTGTGTGTGTGTGTGTGTGTGTGTGTGTGTGTGTGTGTGTGTGTGTGTGTGTGTGATATAGAGAGTGTGTGTACTTGCATGTGTGTGCAGTGTTTCAATAAAATGAAGTCAAATCGATTCCCATGACCCCTCTGTGGACAGTGTTCCATGGAGCAGCTTGATGATGGACGGCGAGGAGAGGTGGAGCTAGGTTGGCATGGCAGCTTGATGATGGATGAAAGGAAGAGCGAGGAGAGGAGAGGTGGAGCCAGGTTGGCATGGCAGCGTATGTAGCGGGTGGTGGCGGGCAGTAGCTCAAAGCGATTGACATACTCTGTTTGTCCCTCCTGGATCAGCTTGCCCCCTGACTATTCCCTTTTCCATGGCCAGCTATATTAAACCATTCCAGCTCAGGTAACACACAGCTCAACACAGTTCAAGAGCACAGCTCAGCACAGCACAGCACAGCTCAGCTCAGCTCAGCTCAGCTCTGAGAGCAACAACAAATGCATAAAACGAAAGCCTACTTCCTTATTTTCTCCAGGCTTTGGGGGGGATTGGGAATTGAGGGTAGCCAAGGCAAGTGAAGGGAGCAGCAACAGTAAACCCTCCTCCAATCTGCACAGAAACCTCCCATTGACATCAATGCATTATTTACCCATTAAGCTCTAGTTTCACAGATGCATGTTTCCCAAGATGGGATTCAGTTCTTAAGAGATTATGCTCAGAATGAGGCTTGACCAGGGCTGGAAAAGACCAGGAGAGTCTCAGCCAAAAACAACAACAACGATGCCAACCATGACGACAACAACTTAAGGAGATAAGTGCAAGACATACTGATTTGAAATGGAGACTACTTTAGGACAAATGTGTGTGGCTGACTTAGCTCCTAGCATACCATCTAAAGAGCCTGGGCCTGCTACTCTGCAGCTTACTTTACCCTCAGGGAAAGTCCATTAGCACTACAAGTCTCTTTCTCTCTCCGTGCGACGTTGTTCGACATTGCACGAAAGCTATTGCACAAAAGCTTATATGTAAATACAGTCAGACGGCTGGTTGGAAACCTGTTATTTGAGTCATAATTTTCTCTTTAGAAATTATCTTTTAAACAGTAATACCTCAAACAATGAGAGATGATGACATCTGTCTGTTATGTGAAACTTCAAGGACGTGGGGAGGACAGAGACAGGGACTGATATGAAAGAGGAAAGCAGTGCGGTAGCTAGGAAACCAACCAAACAAAGCATGTAATTGAAACAGACACTGACTGACCGACTAACGTTAGCGGTCATTCCTTAGTGAACTGAACCATGTCACCTATCCTACCCAATTAGCTCTTCCTCCCAGCAGGCAGGTACACCAGTGTTCAAAACACCTCTTCTGTTCTAAACACTTCTTCAAGAGGTAAATTAATGTACTTCCCCTTGGGTGGGATGTTCTACAGCTTTATGCTCCAGCTAGAGCAACAGAGCAAAGCAAACAGCATTAAGTTAAAGAGCCCTGAGCACAGCTAGGCAGACAGAACAGAGACTTAGAACTAACAGTTAGAACTGGAAACCGGAACACTCACGAGCTCTCTAAGCTGAGACCTCCGGGGATTCCACAGCTGCATCCCCCCCCCCCCAACCCCAACCCCCCCCCCCTCTTCTTGCATAACTGCAGCCCCGCTAAATATTTTGGCAGCGACTCATTGAGCCGAGTGCAGCACAGAGCATTAGCCCCACGTAATTATGATTATTAATATGGCCCATTATAACAAAGTGAGGGGTTTTCTGGTGGTTTGCGGCGCTTTGGCAAAGCCGATTGGGCCAAGCCTTTCCTCCCTGGCTAATTGGCATTTGATGCAGTGTTACAAATAAATATTAGGCTTTACTACGACTACTCATCATAATAATGGAGATGAATGCTGACATTTAGAACAGTTTAGACATACATTCAGCAGCCAGTTTATTAGGTACACTAGCCTGTTCACGAAACTGGTTCGCTCCTACAGACCGGAAAAGACTCATGGTCATCCAACGTCTGCAGTGGCCTTACAGCATTAACGGCCTCTGTAGAAGTCAGGCCATTCATACTACTTGCGCTTCGCGGAGCAGAACTGTTGTGAAGAAAGTTGTCGAGAAAGTGGGTTTGTGTTCATACAGGACCTCCCGCCCCCACCTACCGTCAACCAATCATGTCAGTGTGGAGCTATATGGAGTACTCTGCATTGTTCAAAAACTGGGAGACGCACGGCATCGCAGTATAGAGCTCAATTTGGCCTCTGCATGCCTCTGTAGGCTCTGCAATTGCGTCACACCCTCCATACGTAGCATGGCCCCATCCTGCCTGGTGTCAACGGTACAGGCTGGTGGCGGTGGTGTGGGGAATGTTTTCTTTGCACACGTTAGGTCCCTTGTTAACAATTTCCATGTCCCTTGTTAACAATTTCCATGTCCCGAAGATTTCATGGTTGTTCTGGAGGCAAAGGGGGATCCGACCCGGTACCTAATAAACTGTCCATTGAAAGGACAAGGTAATGTCCTCAACCGACTGAATTTCCTGTCAGATCTCATCAATGTCACGGTTCTGACTCCCAGGTGATGATTGAGTGAGCCGTAATTTAGGACAGATTTGTTTATTAGACTCAGATGGGAGAGAACTTCAAAATGGCCAAACCAAATAATGTATTCAGACAAAAAAAAAAAGACTATCAATGGCATTCAGTGACCCTGTGACATAATTTCTTACACCAAACAAGTTAATGTCAGGACACAGGTCTGCATGGCTCCTCTTCTCTCCTTCCTATGCAGGTAGGGATAACAGGTGACTTCTCTCCTCCCTGTCCAGGTAGGGATAACAGGTGACTTCTCTCCTCCCTGTCCAGGTAGGGATAACAGGTGACTTCTCTAGATCTGTGGTGAGAAAGGAGACCTCCTGACGGCAATTATGTCTCACTTTTATCACTTTTAATCCCCTCTTCGGCCACAGCAGGGCTGGTAAGAAAAGGTTCCGGACGCCAATTGCTCAAGTGGTAGATGGGATCGATTCAGGTCAGATCGCGGTTGAAGGTGGCTTACAGCCAGCAAGGTGTACAAACACTGAACAGACAGTCAGTCTTACGTCACACAGAGGTCAGATAGTGATTTCACAGAATGATCGACAGAATGAAAGGAACTACTTCTGCACCGTCCAGATTTTCACTTCATGAAACAGACATACATGGCGTTAATGACAACTGTGTAGAACCATGTAGAACCATGCAGAACCACGTGGAACAATGCAGAACCAGATCGAACGTGCAAACAAACAGTCGGTTAATTGGCTATTGATCCACAGTAAGACAAACTGCTGCTGGGCTGGATGGAGATCCATAGACCTGCATTAGGATGCAGTCAGAAGACCACAGGGTTCCTCAGGAGAGCCTTGTGTAAAGGCTTCTCTAAGCCATCGGACTGGGGCTCATTAATGGTGCAGAATGGCTGACCATGCTAGAATTACTTATTAGTGGAAATGTTGATGTTAGTTTGCTTTGGCCAACTTTAAATCAACCGTTTTCTGTGGCATTGCTATAGCTAGGAGTGTATACCCCATTGACATGTCAACGTATAGGTCCAATATGCGTTTGTTAAAAAACACATATGAAGGTCAAGACAAAAATCTCGCCTGGCTAATCATCGGTTTCTGTAGAAGCTTTAGTTCATGTCAAATAGCAGCCTGTTCCGTTCTGATATGTTCTATCTCACACAGCACTACTGTATGAACCCCATTGAGGTGTCCTGTCCACTCTGAGAGAGAGAGAGAAAGAGAAAGAGAAAGAGAAAGAGAGAGAGAGAGAGAGAGAGAGAGAGAGAGAGAGAGAGAGAGAGAGAGAGAGAGAGAGAGAGAGAGAGAGAGAGAGAGAGAGAGAGAGAGAGAGAGAGAGAGAGAGAGAGAGAGAGAGAGAGAGAGAGAGAGAGAGAGAGAGAGAGAGAGAGAGAGAGAGAGAGAGAGAGAGAGAGAGAGAGCAAAAGAGAGAGAGCAAAAGAGAGAGAGATGGGGGAAAGAGAGAGAGCAAAAGAGAGAGAGAGCAAAAGAGAGAGAGAAAGAGGCCCAGCTGCATGTGAAGAGACACCACAGGGGAGTCAGTAAGCAGGGGAACTGATGCATCAATGTGGCGGACGTGTTATGTGGCAAACGTGTGAGCTGTGGTTCCCCAGTTCCCTCCTGCACAGAGACTTGATTTTCAGTCGGCACACCACAGAGGAGCTACAGAGTCAGGGGAGACCCAGAGATTGGACACTCCTCACATACAGTGCCCTCGGAAAGTATTCAGACCACTTGACTTTTTCCACATTTTGTTACGTTACAGCCTTATCCTAAAATGTATTTAAAAAACAATTTTCCTCTGCAATCTACACAAAATACCCCATAATGACAAAGCAAAAACAGGTTTTTAGAAATACCTTATTTACATACAGTCAGGTGAAAAAGTAAGTACACCCCTTGGAAAGTTGTCTTTTTTAAAAAACATATTTGGACAGATGGATATGTAATCTTCACTTCAACACTATTGACACTAACACCGTTCCCAGACTCATGGGCATAATAATTTCAACGTTTATTTTTTGTGTGTGATTTGTTAAATCGGGTAACCTTTATCTGTCAATAGTGTTGAAGTGAAGATTACATATCCATCTGTCCAAATATGTTAAAAAAAGGCAACTTTCCAGGGGGTGTACTTGCTTTTTCACATGACTAAGTATTCAGCCCCTTTGGTATGAGACTGGAAATTGAGTTCAGCTGCATCCTGTTTCCATTTATCATCCTTGAATTGTTTCTACTACTTGATTGGAGCACCTGTGGTTAATTAAATTGATTGGATATGGAAAGGCACACACCTGTCCATATAAGGTTCCACAGTTGACAGTGCATGTCAGAGCAAAAAACAAACCAATTAGGTCGAAGGAATTGTCCGTAGAGCTCCGAGACAGGATTGTGTAGAGGCACAGATCTGGGGAAAGTTACCAACAAAAATGTCTGCAGAATTGAAGGTCCCCAAGAACACAGTGGCCTCCATCATTCTTACATGGAAGAAGTTTGGAACACCCAAGACTCTTCCTAGAGCTGGCCGCCCGGCCAAACTGAACAATCGGGGGAGAAGGGCCTTGGTCAGGGAGGTGACCAAGAACCCGATAGTCACTCTGACAGAGCTCCAGAGTTTCTCTGTGGAAAAAATATTATTTAATACATTTTAGAATACGGCTGTTACGTAACAATATGTGGAAAAAGTCAAGGGGTCTGAATGCTTTCCGAATGCACTGTGGACATCACACTCAGCAGGGGGTGGGAGACGCAGCTGGGACAACTAGTACAGATCTGTGTTAGCGTGAGGGAGCATGTACAATGTTCCCTCTAAGCTGTGCGCGGGCACGCAGTAGCCTGAGACAGACAGCCGCGCAGAAGAAATACTCTATCTGCCCACATAGAGAAGCACAAGATTGAATTTCTTTTGAGAGTTTTCCCTGTCAGCTAACACTTTCAACATTTCCCTTTACTGTGGCAATTGTGATCGAATCAACGCAATATTAGCCACTTTGAATGCAACATACCAAAACAAAACAAACATTGTCCTGACAAGCATTGACACACAGCCCATACTCAGCCCGTACAGTAGTGCACCAATGGTACTGTCAATGGGAACCTGTTACAGTAGTGCATCAATGATACTGTCCAGGGGAACCTCTTACAGTAGTGGACCAATGGTACTGTCCAGGGGAACCTGTTACAGTGGAGGCCCACTATGTAGGAGGCCCACTATGGCCTGTGGACACTGTCTGTAATTGGTCTGAATGGCTGCTCTGAACAACAACCTTACAGTTACAGTCGTGTGTACGTGTGTGTGTCTGCGTGATGAGTCGTCTCTCCAACAGAGTCTTCCGACTGCCTGCCTGGCCAGTTGAGCGACATCATTCAGACGGACAGGATGAGGATGGACGGACAACTACACAGAAGGACCCATAGTCATAATGTGGCCAAAGGGCTGCCACAGCAACCTACAGTTGGGACCCAGTCCTAAAGTGGTCGAAGGGCTGCCACAGCAACCTACAGTTGGGACCCAGTCCTAAAGTGGTCGAAGGGCTGCCACAGCAACCTACAGTTGGGACCCAGTCCTAATGTGGCCAAAGGGCTGCCACAGCAACCTACAGTTGGGACCCAGTCCCAGCTGCAGATGCCTGTTTGGTAGAAAGCCTGAAGTACACAACGCTGAGAAATATGTGAAAGATATAGTCTGCAGAACACTGTGGTTTTAAGTGAATATATCTAATTGTATGACTAACTCAAAATGTAAATAATTTGCCAATACATGTCCGAATGCACTGCTCCAAGCATTGTACTATAGAGACCATGCTAGCAGCTACAACTGGACAAAATGAGGAAATGTATGGCCTGAATTAGTCATATGCAAATTATGTTGCATACAAATTAAATTACATACTGCACTGGCAGTGGTTCATAACTACATGTCAACCACTACTCCTACTGTAAAAGGTGGAAGTTTTAGGTGTGTAATGTTGTTGAACACAGATTCACTGCCTTGCGATGGTTAGACTTTATAGACGAAAGACAACACCGGATCCCTCAAGACTGAAGAGACAAGAGAAAACCATGCATTGAAATCAATACTTCCTGTAGGTCCTACTTCCTGTAGGTCCTGCCTCCTCTCTTGTCCTCTCCTGCCTCCTCTCTTGTCCTCTCCTGCCTCCTCTCTTGTCCTCTCTTGTCCTCTCTTGTCCTCTCCTGCCTCCTCTCTTGTCCTCTCCTGCCTCCTCTCTTGTCCTCTCCTGCCTCCTCTCTTGTCCTCTCCTGCCTCCTCTCTTGTCCTCTCTTGTCCTCTCCTGCCTCCTCTCTTGTCCTCTCCTGCCTCCTCTCTTGTCCTCTCCTGCCTCCTCTCTTCTCCTCTCTTGTCCTCTCCTGCCTCCTCTCCCGCCTCCTCTCCTGCCTCCTCTCCTGCCTCCTCTGTCCTTTCTTGTCCTCTCCTCTCATTCTTCTAACCCAGTCAGTTTTTTGGACAGGGCTCAGGGTGTTGGTGTGAAACCAACCAGAGTGAACCAAGCCAGGCAGTCAAAGCCTCCACTCTACACAGGAGGAGATGGTGCCAATATTGACCTGCTGCGAGTGGCCAACAGATTCAAGGCAACTTTCCTGTAAACCACAGGAGGCCACCTATTATAAAGCATGGAGGCAGTACAGTAGTCTTGCCCCCCCCCCAGTTGAGATACTAAGCTACTATTTCCGTCTCTCTGCAGTGCAGCACATGCCGGGCTGGGGACTGGGGAGTACTGCGAGCCCCAGCCCAGCACCACTTGGGAGGGAGTGTGAGCTGTCCCACCACAGCTTAATTGTGGAGCAGTTGGAACAGCTGCTAGCTCGGTCTCTCTGACATTGTGCTATTAGGCCAGTATGGTAGGAGACATCACAGTGAATCCGATCACTCGTGTGGAGGGCTGGCTGAGGGGCTGACTGTTCTGGTAGTTAGTGTGTCAGGATGTAAGTTCCTCTGGGAACCTCTGATCCCAGACCAGCTCTTGGGGGGGCTGGCTGAGGGGCTGGTTTCTCCGGTAGTTAGTGTGTCAGGATGTAAGTTCATCTGATCCCAGACCAGCTCTTGGGGGCCTGGTTGGCTGGATGTTTCAGTAGTAGTGTGTACAACAGGATGTAAGTTAATCCACGTCGACACACTGGTCAGTCTCCTGCAGGGAGAATGAGGCATAGGGTACATCCTAAATGGAACCCTATTTACTACTGTATATAGTGCCCTGCTTAGACATACCGAATGAGACATACACTACAGCCCAGTCCCCAGTGGTTCTGAATGGTCCGTTTGACCCACTCACAGTCCAGTGGTGGTGAGTTCTACAGAACTGCCCCACATTCCACTTGTAGAGCTTTCAGACAACAATTCCAACTTCCTGCTGCTCATGTAAGGCCATATACAGGACAGTGGGAAGATGGCCTCCCTACAGGTGGGCTGGTTGGTGTTGTTACCTTATCACGCAGATGATGCTCGGCCGCGTCTATGTTCAATGGGTCATCAAAGTTCAGTAGATCCTGAGGGAAATGAGAGAGCGAGAGAGAGCGACAGAGAGACAGTGTTTCAGATAAACAACAACCTGCTAACCAAGATTAAAACAATCAACCACGTGCCAGACTATTAGGTTTGTTGTTGTCTGATAAAAATGCTAGTATCCACGTTTAATGTCCTCAAAATAGCCATGGTACTAACTGACAAACAAAGTAGTGTAATAATCTTGTTGCCGTAGAGATGGTGTGCATGGCGAGCGAGGCGCATTGTGTTATTAGGGAGAAAAAATGGTGGCTACGCCTCTGTGGTGAGCGCCTCATTTCCTGATTAAAAGCTAAGCCTCAGGGCATGATTGAGCATCAGGCTGCAGCATCATTAGAGTCTGTCTGATATATCAGTTCACTGATATTAATGGCTGAAATTGGCCTTTTTCCAATATATCGCTATCGGCCAGAAAACTTTGGCAGAAAAATCGGGAGTCGGACCCCAAAAAGATATATCGGTCAGTCTCTTATCATTACTGTGGGACTCAACCAGGAGAGGCTAGCAACTCAATCAACCAATCAACAACAGCCATTCCAGAAACACTTAACAAGCTAATTCTAATTACCCACCTGTTTTCTCCTCAAATGTTTACACAAAATGCTCGGGGAATGTTAGGAAACCTTTTATATAAGAGATTTTAACATCCTTAGTCTACCTGTTCCTCAGAGATGGGCATACAGAGCCTTCAGAAAATATTCACACCCCTTGTCTTATTCCACATTTAGTTGTGTTGCCTGAATTTAAAATGTTTTATGGTAATTGTTGTGGGCACTGATCTGTCACCACTGTGTGTTGCTGGTGATAGATCACACACACCCATTACAGAAGGCACTGTACATCAAGAACAAACATATTTTAAGATAATTGTCAAATGAGTTTATTGATAAAAAAAAAAAGGTACTTACGGTAAACAAGGAGTTCAATCCCCAGACTACATCCTGAAAGACACAGACATAAATTAACATCCATAGAACATCCATCACATTTTTATCATGTCCCAATAAAAGTGAAACTAAACTAGTCAGTAATAACCAGGTCATCATTGAGCATTTTCATTCCAACAAATAAACACAAACTAAATTGTTGAATTCCCCAATTAGATTATAGTGCATATTAGGCACATTTCCTTGATGTTCAAACACTCTATTACTTAGCATATCTATTTTGAGGACATTAAACGAGGATACTAGCATTTTTAATTAGCATTTCAGCAGAGGGGTGTGTGAAATCATGAATCATAAAAGAGTAAAACATTCACGAAATATTATGAGATGCCGACAGGAAATGTGTAAACAAATACCCTTACATGATACAGGTAACTGACAAAATAAAGGAAACCCCAACATAAAGTGTCTTAATAGGGTGTTGGGCCACGAGGCGCCAGATCAGCTTCAACACTCCTTGCCATAGATTCTACAAGTGTACAAGTCTACAAGGGATGCGACACCATTCTTCCACAAGAAATTCCATCATTTGGTGTTTTGTTGATGGTGGTGGAAAATACTATCAAGGAATCTCCCATAAGTGTTCAATTGGGTTGAGATCTGGTGACTGAGATGGCCATGACATATGGTTACATCGTTTTCATGCTCATCAAACCATTCAGTGACCACTTATGCCCTGTGGATGGGGGAATAGCCATGGTAGCCAGAATAATGGCCTATCCAGCATTTTTATACATGACCCTAAGCATGATGGGATGTTAATTGCTCAGGAACCACACCTGTGTGAAAGCACCTGCTTTCAATACACTTTGTATCCATAATTTACTCAAGTGTTTGCATTATTTTGACAGTTACCTGTAGATATTAATGTATTCATGTATGCTAGCTTCACTTACAGGATGCGAGCACAGACAGAACAAGAAGCCAGATCTTTCACCAGATGTATAAATCTCAAGCATTCGGTTGGAATTTCCATTTCCCACAAAATATGGTGAGGAGAGGAAGTCCAGTGGCTGGCAGTGGGCTTTTCTTCAATGAGAAAATTAGCAGATCTCTATACAGTTTTCTGTTCTCAAAACTACAATCTGTTACGAACAGAGTACATTGAGTTTTGTAGACGTGACCCTTTTCCAAAGCAAATTATTTTTTTATGGTTTACAGAGTGCAAGGGTGGATTGAGTTATTGCACACACACCGTTCACAGAGAAGAATATTCCCTAACGGAAATATGCAAATACATGCTAGAACGTGCCACTTGGATCTCACTGCTTGGAGTAACCCTGGATTGTAAACTGTCATGGTCAAAACATATTGACAGAACAGTAGTTAAGATGGGGAGAAGTCTGTCTATAATTAAGTGCTGCTCTTCATTCTTAACAGCACTATCAACAAGGCAGGTCCTACAGGCCCTAGTTGTTTCACACCTGGACTACTGTTCAGTCGTGTGGTCAGTTGCCACAAAGTGGGACTTTGGATGTACACAGACAGCTAACATTAACATGGGGCATGTCAATCTCTCCTGGCTCAAAGTGGAGGAGAGACTGACTTCATCACTACTTGTATTTGTGAGAGGTATTGACATGTTGAATTCACAGAGCTGTCTGTTTGAACTACTGGCACACAGCTCGGACACTCACACATACACCACAAGACATGCCACCAGAGGTCTCTTCACAGTCCCCAAGTCCAGAAAATACTATGGGAGGTGCACAGTACTACATAGAGCCATGACTACATGGAACTCTATTCCACATCAAGTAACTCATGCCAGCGGTAAAATTAGATTTAAAAAACAGATAAAATACACCTTATGGAACAGCGAAGCAACACAAACAGACACATGCATACAAACACACGATAACATACGCACTATACACACATGTAAAAGTGGATTTTGTGTTATGTGGTAGTGGAGTAGAGGCCTGAGGAGACACACTTAATATGTTGTGAAATCTGTTATGAATGTATTGTAATGTTTAAAAAATGTATAACTGCCTTAATTTTCCTGGACCACAGGAAGAGTAAGGGATCCATAATAAATACACATATGAATGCTAGCGTGTGCCTGGCTCTGCCCACCTCCTTGCTTGTTCTGCTCCCTATGTTTAACTTGCTCCCATTGAAAACGACACAGATTAACCATCTTGGGTTAGTTATACTGTAAATATTTTTTACATCAGTGTGGACATTCAACTCTCATCCCCTCCCAACTGATAATGTCATAGATTTGTCACATATGTACAGGTTAAATACATAGACACATTATGGAAATAAACAACTGTTTTTGTCAGTTGCGTTGGCTTTGATCTGAGATTAGATGAGAAAGATAACGGGTCACAGCCTTGTCCAGTTTCATTCTGTCTGAGGTTGTTTAGTGACAGGGTTCAAATAAATATACTCCTTATGGAGTGATGGGGTTAAAATGAGCACCCTCTGCAGAGATAGATAAGATAGATAAGATAGATAAGATAGATAGATAGATAGATAGGTACTTTATTGATCCCCCGGGGGGGGGAATTTCATAGCTTGGTTCGGGCCATGGCGCTCTCTTGCTTCCTTCTTTGACAGTCGGAGTATATGAGTCAAGGACACTCCTCAGGGAGTGAACAAGTGCACACTTCCATCTCCTGAGGGAATGTTGAGATTAAATCAAAGACAGTCAGTGCACTGCAGGGCAGTATGAGAGTTACAATAGAACAAGGAAACATGACTTAACGGATACTATCCCTCATGGGGTTTTCTAATGGTAGTAGATACACATTAATACAGATAAACGCCTCGCAGAAAACTAAAGGCAATGGGCCCAATTTACTCTTATCACTGCTTTTTCATTAGAGCAGGAAACAGGGAAGATGGGCCTATTAAAACGCACATGGAATAAAAAGAACAAAGAATGTTTTCCAGGGTTGTGAGCCAACTGCTGTCCGAGGCAACGATTGAAAGTTGGTGGAATTGCATTTAAATTAAATAGAGTCAATACCTTTCTCTGCAGGACCTGCCCTCTATTTTAATGATCTAATCTCTCCATAATGTTGATCCTCAGTTGGGATACTTCTCTAACGAGGTCTAGCTCTTGACCTTGAAAATACCATTGTGCAAAATAAGCCTGATGTTTACTTTCCTTACCAATATCTGTGGTTTGATTCTAATGCAGACACACAGCTTGATGTAGGCTAGCTAGAGCATGATAATTTACTTAACTCAGGCGTAGTGGCCTACCACTTGTTAACAATGCACTGTCCATTAGAAAACCTATCTGTATTGAACGATGAATAAGAGAACCAACGACACATATCAATAGATAGGAAAACGAACCTACAAAAGGCTCCATAATGCCACACAGCTGAGGGCTATGGGAGTTATCCACCAACTGAACTAGATGTTCCAAGCCTACCCTTGCTTGTGATTGCACTTAGCCTTCCTATACCATTAAGTTTGGGGAAACAGGACTCTCCACTGCTTCAAGGAGGACTGGATCTATGGATACTGTATGTAACTATTGATCAGATCTGACTGCAACTACCCCCCCATAGTAGGGATAACCTAACCGCTTGCATAAAGCTAAATAATCTATTTGTAAGTGAGTAGAAAGCTATGTGTGAGACTGAGGGGGAGGATGAGGACATATGTTGGTAGAAGTTAGTTTTGGGCACGTCACTGGATGTGAGTAGGATGGATATTATTAAAAACTCATCTTTAGTCAGGCTGCTGATTCAAAATGAGTCAAGCACTGTGTGTGTGTGTGTGTGTGTGTGTGTGTGTGTGTGTGTGTGTGTGTGTGTGTGTGTGTGTGTGAGTTAATGGCTAAATATGTAAGTGTGTGTGTGCCTACGTTTATCTATTTGCACAGATGTTTTGTGCCTGAGTGAATGCGTGTGTGTGTGTGTGTGTTAGTGTGTGGGCTGCCTGGTGGAAGAGGAGAGAGATGAGAGGTGACAGTAGCTGTGTGGGTTGGAGCTGTGCTGCACAGGTGGTGACAGGAGAGGTGACAGTGAAGAGACAGGACAGAGTCACCCTCTCCAACACACACTCAACACACACGCACGCACTGCAGAGAGACCGTATCATCAACGCTCTGTTTCACTCACGCAAACCTGAATATACACACACACACACACACACACACACACACACACACACACACACACACACCGCTCCCTCTCCCACATAAACAAATAAACAAGACAGTTGCTGGTCAATCGTTCCATTATCACGTCTGTGTGTAATTCATACACTAATCTACACACCCACTCATTTGATATAGACTTATCATAGAGAATGCCCTGGGCCAAGTTCTACAATACAAAAAAGCTTCCATTTTTTTTACCTGCTCTTTTTTAGATCTGGTCTGTTCTTCATTTAAAGCAGCCTGGTAAGAATGAACAATATAGGTTACTTCTGTCTACTGCAACTCCCTACTGAAAAGTACAGTGCATTCGGGAAAGTACTCCTTGACTTTTTCCACATTTTGTTACGTTACAGCCTTATTCTAAAATAAAAGTAAATACTCAACATTCTACACACAATACCCCATAATGACAAAGTGAAAACAGGTTTTTAGAATTTTTTGCAAATATATATATACAGTTGAAGTCGGAAGTTTACATACACTTAGGTTGAAGTCATTAAAACAAATTTTTCAACCACTCCACAGATTTCATGTTAACAAACTTGTTTTGGCAAGTCGGTTAGGATATCTGCTTTGTGCATGAAACAAGTAATTCTCCCAACAATTGTTTACAGACAGATTATTTCACATATAATTCACTATATAACAATTCCAGTGGGTCAGAAGTTTACATACACTAAGTTGACTGTGCCTTTAAACAGCTTGGAAAATTCCAGAAAATTATGTCATGGCTTTAGACGATTGTGATAGGCTTATTTACATAATTTGAGTGTATGTAAACTTCTGACCCACTGGGAATGTGATGAAAGAAATAAAAGCTGAAATAAATTATTCTCTCTACTATTATTCTGACATTTCACATTCTTAAAATAAAGTGGTGATCCTAACTGACCTAAGACAGGGAATTCTTACTAGGATTAAATGTCAGGAATTGTGAAAAACTGAGTTTAAATGTATTTTGCTAAAGTGTATGTAAACTTCCGACTTCAACTGTACACATAAAAATAAAAACCCGGTAATACCTTATTTACATACTGTAAGTATTCAGACCCTTTGCTATGAGACTCGAAATTGAGCTTGGGTGCATCCTGTTTCCATTGATTATAATTTTTTAGATGTTTCTCAACTTTATTGGAGTCCACCTGTGGTAAATTCAATTGATTGGCCATGATTTGGAAAGGCACACACCTGTCTATATAAGGTCCCACAGTTGACCGTGCATGTCAGAGCAAAAACCAAGCCATGAGGTCAAGGGAATTGTCCGTAGAGCTCCGAGACAGGATTGTGTCGAGGCACAGATCTGGGAAACAGTACCAAATTGCATTGAAGGTCCCCAGGAACACAGAGGCCTTCATCATTCTTAAATGGAAGGTTTGGAACCACCAAGACTCTTCCAAGAGCTGGCCGCCCAGTCAAACTGAGCAATCGGGGGAGAAGGGCAGAGTTCTTCTGTGGAGATCAAATAAAATCTGATTTGATTTGTTACATGCGCCGAATACAGGTGTAGACTGTGAAATGCTTACTTACAAGCCCTTAACCAACAATGCAGTTCAAGAAAGAGTTAAGAAAATATTTACCAAATAAACTAAAGTAAAAAAATAATAAAATAATTGTCTTACTTTTTATTATTATAAAAAGTAACACAATAAAATAATAATAACAAGGCTATATACAGGGGGTACCGGTACTCCGTCAATGTGCGGGGGTACAGGTTAGTCTAGGTAATTTGTACATATAGGTAGGGGTAAAGTGACTATGCATAGAAACTAGACAGCGGATATTAACAGTGGGAGGATGCTGTTGATGTGAGCCATGACCAGCCTTTCAAAGCACTTCATGGCTACCGACGTCAGTGCTATGGGGCGGTAATCATTTAGGCAGGTTACCTTCACTTCCTTGGGCACAGGGACTATGGTGGTCTGCTTGAAACATGTAGGTACAGTACTACATGTTTCAAGCAGATGGGAGAACCTTCCAGAAGGACAACCATCTCTGCAGCACTCCACCAATCAGGCCTTTATGGTAGAGTGCCAGACAGAAGCCACTCCTCAGTAAAAGGCACATGACAGCCCGCTTGGAGTTTGCCAAAAGGCACCTAAAGGACTCTCAGACCATGAAAAACAAGATTATCTGGTGTGATGAATCCAATATTGAACTCTTTGGCCTGAATGTCAAGCGTCACGTCTGGATTCCTTGAGTGGCACAGCCGGAGCCCGGACTTGAGAGACCCAAAAATCGCTGTGCAGCAATGCTCCCCATCCAACCTGACAGAGTTTGAGAGGATCTGCAGAGAAGAATGGGAGAAACTCCCCAAATACAAGTGTGCCAAGACTCAAGGATTTAAATCGCTGCCAAAGCTGCTTCAACAAAGTACTGAGTAAAGGGACTGAATACTTATGTAAATGTTTAATTTCAGTTTTGTATTTTTTATACATTTGCAAACATTTCTTAAAACCAGTTTTTGCTTTGTCATTATGGGGTATTGTGTGTAGATTGATTAGGGGAAGAAAGCTATTTAAGCAATTGTTGAATAAGGCTGTAACATAACAAGTGGAAAAATGTAAGGGGTCAGAATACTTTTCGAATGCACTGTATATCTAGCTAGTGCAGGGTTACCCAAACTCGGCCCTCAGGACCCCAAGGGGTGAACATTTTGGTTTTTGCCCTAGCACTACACAGCTGATCCAAATGATCAACTAATTATCAAGCTTTGATCATTTGAATGAGCTGTGTAGTGTTAGGGTAAAAAACAACAGGTGCACCCATGGGGTTCCGAGGACCGAGTTTGGGAAACACTGAGCTAGGGTAATACATCTCCTTTTAATCCTTGGCACACGTATGAGGGGCTGTACAAGGCTGTGGTCAAGGTAAACTCTCATCCGATCACAATTTCACAACTAGAAAGTCATGAACAATATGGAACAGATATAAAAAATGAATAATATATATCAGGGGTAGGCAACTAGATTTAGCCGCGGGTCGATTTTTGTCGGAGAGGATGGTCGGGGGCCGGAACATAACTATATTAATTCTACACTGCAAATTCACCACATCTCTCTCTCTCTCTATCTCTCTCTCTCTCTCTCTCTCTCTCTCTCTCTCCTCTCTCTCTCTCGATCTCTCTCTCTCTCTCTCTCCTCTCTCTCTCTCTCTCTCTCTCTCTCTCTCTCTCTTCTCTCTCTCTCTCTCTCTCTCTCTCTCTCTCTCTCTCTCTCTCTCTCTCTCTCTCTCTCTCTCTCTCTCTCTCTCTCTCTCTCTCTCTCTCTCTCCTCTCTCTCTCTCTCTCTCTCTCTCTCTCTCTCTCTCTCTCTCTCTCTCTCTCTCTCTCTCTCTCTCTACTAACTTTTCTTATGATTTTGTTTGCAGTTCACCCTATGGGCACAAGGGAGAATTGGACGAGGTGTCCATTAGGCACGCATACCCAGAAGCAAGGGCATTTACATAGGGTTTGAGTTTTAATAAAACCAGTTCATTTAGTAAATCTAGCCTGCTGTAATTCTTTAAGACATAGACCTTGTGCTTGCGCCTTATGTACGAATAGTATTAGTTAGCTTGTCCACTATAACAACATGTTCAAGTGTAACCAGATAAACTTGCTTTGAGGATAAAACTACTTTCAACGCGCACTAATCCCGTGTCCCCTGTTGCTAGAGTAGTGACTTCGACTAGCTTTGGCTGCCATCTATTGGAAAGGAATGGTAACTACACTGGGCAGTTAGTTGGCAGAGTCAAAGTAGACTTCAATAGGGGAAAGGGGAAGGGGGGATACTAGTCAGAACCCAACCCCTCTGAATTAGAGAGGCGCGGGGGACTGCCTTAACCGACATCCACACCTTCGGCACCCATGGGAACTGTGGGTTAACTGCCTTGCTCAGGGGTCCTGCAATCTTTCAGTTACTGGCCCAACGCTCTAACCACTAGGCTACCTGCTGCCAATAATATCATATCATAAACAGATCATAGAAACAGGATTAAAATGTTTATATCATGGATGGTCAGTCCTTGAATCTATAGCTCTGTCTATGAATTTGAGAGTAGTTACATTTCTCCAGCACCATCCCTCAGACAAGGTAAGAAATTGTGTTGTTCTGCCCCTGATCAAGGCAGTTAACCCACTGTTCATAGGCCGTCATTGTAAATAAGAATCTTAATTGACTTGCCTAGTAAAATAAAGTTTAAATACAAAATAAAAAAAGAAGTTAAGATGCAGATTAAGTACACACCAAAATATGTTACAGATGCTATAAAAATGTCCCAGAGGATGCAACAGTTCAACACCTCAGGAGGAAATGTCAGTTGGCTTTTCATAGCTGAGCATTCATAGGTTGAGAGAGAGTGGAAACAGCAGGACCGGGACAAGGTAGCACATCCATTCCGATTCTCTTTATGGATGGGTGTATCTTTGAATTCGCTGTTGAATGACCTGCTCTTTCTCCATTTTGGAACACCAGCCTGCTCTGCCAAAGTGATCGATAGTATATCTTGGCTCGCACTGTGATGATTGGATTTGCATGTACCTCCTCTGCCTCCTGCACAGTCTCCTCCAGGATGAAAACCTTTTCAGGGATGAAGATGTCATCCTAAAAACAAACAAACGTTTTGTTAAGACAACTGAACCCAAATATATCAGTTGGCATTAACAAGCTGCCTGTCTATGTATGCTTTGTCAACCCATAATAATAACTGGGGTACACAGAGAAACTGTGTTGCAATTTTAGTTGTAGTTGAGTTGCTTGCTAACGTTATTTGCTGGGGGGTGTTATACAAAACTATTCAGACGCAATTAGCTAGTTACCTTTAACTAGAGTTGCAAAAAGGTCCAGTGTCTAACGCTAGCCTAGTCAACAACAGACATGACCGGTTAACATTACCTCAGGCTCCATTGCATTGGCTCGCGTTGCCTCCTCCGTTCAGTCGCTTTTGCTTGACTCCGAAGTCAGCGATGTAGATGATGGTCGGTCGGTAACCCCACCCCTTCAACGTAGGACTATGACTCCTTTCCATTCGGAAACTCCCGGTTGCTGCATCGAAAGTGCCCTTCATTGCGAAGTCTGCCTCTGTGAAATTCTGTCTGCAGATCCTGCTAGCCAGATCCTCCTTTTCAGGACATAGAGCCACTTCTTCAAAAATGGTGGGTCCTTGGGCAGCCAATGGTAGTTTACAGAGGGATTTTTTTGGCTCCAATTCATACAGCCTGGCGCTATACAGTTCAGGTTTGAATTACTACTTGTTGTTGCCATCTTAGTTGTCCGCACCTAACCTCACTCTCCGCGCGAAAACTCAATACCACAATTTGATGATTCCTGCCAATAACTGGCGTCAGTCGTTAATACGGCAATTTAAAATGGCACTGACCATAGCTCAAGTAAACCTTGTCGACGATCAAAATACTAAATATTGAGTTTTTATATTAAATGCACATGTTTAGAAATAGTGGATTGAATACATCTCTTTGCTTAGATTCACTTCCTAAAGGGTTTCCATTCCCCTTTAATAGTCAGGTATTCACTCTTAGCACTCATCGATCATGGGACGGTGGATATTGGCCTGTCAATACCCTGATTAATGAGGCAGGAGGCTGAGGGGCCAGGAGAACCTGGGGCCCATCGAAGGACAGAAACACTGGCATCAATTACACCTGCAGGTAGAGCGATGGGCTGTGTGTCTGTTATTGTGCAAGGGTAGAAACTGGAGTCTGCAGAGCACAACCGAGAGTCTGGGAACAGAAATCTTTGAGCTTTGCCTTAAGACACTACCTTAAAGCTTACGCAAAGAATTAGTGTACTTTTATGTGATGTTGTTCATTTGATAATCAAAGGCAATATAGGCTCCCATTCACATTCCTATGATGAGACATTTAAGGGAAAGAATAACGAAAATAGCATAGAACCAAAATGACTCCTTCGGAAGACAGGACAGAGAGAAAAGGAGACAAGAGGACAGGAGATGAGTAGAGAGGAGAGGAGATCCAGGCTACAAAAACAGATAACTATTTTTATAGGCTTGTGTTTGAGAGAAGGCATTCACAGGCTGATTGGCAATGGGTCACTGTCTGAGGATTGGATGATAGACTCTTTTGTTTCGTTCACTGCAGCTCAAGGTTGATGTTAACAAAATCCATAATCCTTTCCCAGCAATAGACTCACATGATTTACTAGAGGATTTTGGGAAAAGAAGGACTGGTATAGTCGCTTCTCATCTCTGTTTAATGTGTATCCTGTGAGAAAGACAAGAGAGACAGAGCGAGAGAAAGCAAGAGCGCGAGAGAGGCTGTGTCTAGACATCCAAACGTGTCATGCATCTACACCTACATCAGGTCAAATCAAATCGTATTGGTCACATACACATGTTTAGCAGATGTTATTGCGAGAGTAGCGAAATACTTGTGTTTCTAGCTCCAACAGTGCAGTAATATCGAACAATTCACAACAATACACACAAAGTAAAATAATATTAGGATGAGCAATGTCGGAGTTGCATTGACTAAAATACAGTAGAATAGAATACAGTATATACATATGAGATGAGTAAAGCAGTATGTAAACATTATTAAAGTGACTAGTGTTCCATTATTAAAAGTTGCCAGTGAGTCCATTTCTATGTATATAGGGCAGCAGCCTAGAGTAACCGGGTGGTAGCCGGCTAGTGATGGCTATTTAACAGTCTGATGGTCTTGAGATAGAAGCTGTTTTTCCCAGTCTCTCGATCCCAGCTTTGACGCACCTGTACTGACCTCGCCTTCTGGATGAACAGGCCGTGGCTTGATATCCTTAAATGAGCTTGCTTACTGGATGGATGGCTGGATGGATGGATGGATGGATGGATACTTTATTGATCCCCGTGGGGAAATTACTTTATCAAGCTGCTATGAAAAACACAGGGCAGGTGGAAAATGCTAGAACGAAATACACAAAAGACAGATTCACGATACATGATACATAGGTGTCCTGGAGGGCAGGCGGTGTTCCCCTGGTGATGCATTGGGCAGACCGCACCACCCTCTGGAGAACCCTGCGGTTGGCTAGGGGCCAAGACACATTTTTTTAGCCTCCTGCGCCTTCTTCACAACACTGTCTGTGTGGGTGGCCCATTTCAGATTGTCAGTGATATGTACGCTGAGGAACATGAAGCTTTCCACCTTCTCCACTGCAGTCAAACTGTGGATAGGGGTGTGCTCCCTCTGCTGTTTCCACAATCAGCTCCTTTGTTTTTAAATAGCTCACTGTTCCAGAGTCCTCCTGAATCATCATATTTATTCCATTGGGCCAGCTACTGGTAGCTGATAGAGAGCTTGTTCCTATGGGCCAGCTACTGGTAGCTGATAGAGAGCTTGTTCCTATGGGCCAGCTACTGGTAGCTGATAGAGAGCTTGTTCCTATGGGCCAGCTACTGGTAGCTGATAGAGAGAGAGCTTTTCTTCATTACAGTGAGATGATACTCAGTCTCATGTATTACACCTCCCTAGAGGAGTGTTGGAGGAAGGCAGCAACAAGACTCTCCTAACTACCTTTGTGGATTATCCATAAGGCATGCTCAGCATAATACTAGCAAGGAATGACTCAGATGAATAACAAGCACCACATATACGCCTACTAACTAGCGTGTGCAAAATAGACACGATGGCTGTGTCTGAAATCTGTCTTGCTTACTATATACTAAAACTACACACTGTGTAGTAATTGTACTGCATAATATTTAGAAGAGCACTGTTTAAAAAAAATTTTTACGTAGAAACAAAATATCAACATACTAGGCTCATCCATACTGAGAATGTCTCATTAAATGCACAATTGCAATGATTCCTGCCATTCGTACATTTCTGCCATATAAAGCATGCACAATTAAAACAATGTCACATACTATAAAACTGTCTGTTTTTTCCCCCTACTATTTAGAAAGCAAGTATAGGTGTTCGGACATGGCCACAGTCTCTTCATGTTGCAGTCTAAGTAGGCTAGACCTAGGCTACGTCCGAAATGACACCCTATTCCCTATATATTGCAGTACTTTCTGAGGCCAATGGGCCCTGGTAAAATGTAGTGCACTAAAGGAATAGGCTGCCACTTGGAAAGCAGACCTTGAGAAGCAGCAGATTACCTCAATTACAGCAGTCCAGTAGAACAAGCCTGAACAGGCCAGGCAGCAAACCATCACCTTAAAAAAACGTTTTATTTCTGACTGACAGAAGCAGTATAGGAGCCTAATGCCTAATGACTACAATCTTCTCCTCAGAACTGATATGCAGTGCATTCGGAAAGTAATCAGACCCCTTGACTTTTTCCACATTTTTGCAAATCTATTACAAATAAAAAAAACATTTACATAAGCATTTAGACCTTTTGCTATGAGACTCAAAATTGAGCTCGGGTGCATCCTTTCCATTGATCATCCTTGAGATGTTTCTACAACTTGATTGGAGTCCACCTGTGGTAAATTCAATTGATTGGACATGATTTGGAAAGGCACACACCTGTCTATATAATCACTACAAAGGGATGCACAGCCGCAAGCCCACCAGACTAGCAAAATTACTTCTATGCTTGCGTCGAGGCAAGCAACAATAAAGCATGTATGAGAGCCTCAGCTGTTCCGGACTACTGTGTGATCACGCTTCCCGTAGCCGATGTGAGCAAGACCTTTAAACAGATCAACATTCACAAGGCTGCAGGGCCAGATGGATTACCAGGACGTGTACTCCGAGCATGCGTTGACCAAATGGCAAGTGTCTTCACTGACATTTCAACCTGTCCCTGACGGAGTCTGAAATACCAACATGTTTCAAGCAGACCACCATAGTCCTGTGCCCATTATTTGCTATTTTTTAAATTTAATTTATTACTTATCTATTTTGTACTTAAAAAAATTTTTTTAACTGCATTGTTGGTTAAGGGATGGTAAGTAAGCATTTCACTGTAAGGTCTACACCTGTTGTATTCTGCGCTTGTGACAAATAAAATTTGATTTGAAGGTCCTTGGTCAGGGAGGTGACCAAGAACCCGATGGTCACTCTGACAGAGCTCCAGAGTTCCTCTGTGGAGATGGTAGAACCTTCCAGAAGGACAACCATCTCTGCAGCACTCCACCAATCAGGCCTTCATGGTAGAGTTGCCATATGGAAGATACTCCTCAGTAAAAGGCACATGACAGACCGCTTGGAGTTTGCCAAAAGGAACCTAAAAGGACTCTGACAATGAGAAACAAGATTCTCTGGTGTGATGAAACCAAGATTGAACTCTCTGGCCTGAATGCCAAACGTCACGTCTGGAAGACACCTGGCACAATCCCTACTGTGAAGCATGGTGGTGGAAGCATGCTGTGGGGACTGGGAGACTAGTCAGACATCCTAACTAACAAGCTCCTGTTTGGGGTCAGTACAGGAGGCTAGACATTCTAACTAATGAGCTCTTGTTTGGGGTCAGTACAGGAGGCTAGACGTCCTAACTAACTAGCTCCTGTTTGGGGTCAGTACAGGAGGCTAGACGTCCTAACTAACAAGCTCCTGTTTGGGGTCAGTACAGGAGGCTAGACGTCCTAACTAACAAGCTCCTGTTTGGGGTCAGTACAGTAGGCTAGACGTCCTAACTAACAAGCTCCTGTTTGGGGTCAGTACAGGAGGCTAGACGTCCAAACTAACAAGCTCCTGTTTGGGGTCAGTACAGGAGGCTAGACGTCCAAACTAACAAGCTCCTGTTTGGGGTCAGTACAGGAGGCTAGACGTCCAAACTAACAAGCTCCTGTTTGGGGTCAGTACAGGAGGCTAGACGTCCAAACTAACAAGCTCCTGTTTGGGGTCAGTACAGGAGGCTAGACGTCCAAACTAACAAGCTCCTGTTTGGGGTCAGTACAGGAGGCTAGACGTCCAAACTAACAAGCTCCTGTTTGGGGTCAGTACAGGAGGCTAGACGTCCAAACTAACAAGCTCCTGTTTGGGGTCAGTACAGGAGGCTAGACGTCCAAACTAACAAGCTCCTGTTTGGGGTCAGTACAGGAGGCTAGACGTCCAAACTAACAAGCTCCTGTTTGGGGTCAGTACAGGAGGCTAGACGTCCAAACTAACAAGCTCCTGTTTGGGGTCAGTACAGGAGGCTAGACGTCCTAACTAACAAGCTCCTGTTTGGGGTCAGTACAGGAGGCTAGACATCCTAACTAACAAGCTCCTGTTTGGGGTCAGTACAGGAGGCTAGACGTCCAAACTAACAAGCTCCTGTTTGGGGTCAGTACAGGAGGCTAGACGTCCTAACTAACTAGCTCCTGTTTGGGGTCAGTACAGGAGGCTAGACGTCCTAACTAACAAGCTCCTGTTTGGGGTCAGTACAGGGCCCATTAGAGCCCAGATCTTTATTACCATGCAGCAGCCTCCTCATGCATCTCCCTCCCTCTGGCCGACCAGCGGCCATCTTGACAGAACTGTACTGAATTAATGGCTGTGTCCCAAATGGCACCTTATTCCCTACATAGTGAATCATGTTTATGTAGGTTTAGATAGCAGTATATAAGGCTCTATGTAAAGAACGCCCGTTTAGAGCTCACTTCAGACCGGTACTTATGCATCTATGTTTGACTGTGACCTCTCCAGCTTGCTGACAATGAAGAGTGATTCATTTAATATTGACTTCAAGGCCTCAGGGTAGCCAGCAGATCCGACCCACTTGCTTACAACTGCACTATGGCTACTATGGCTGCTATGGCTGCTATAGATCTGAGAAGCAGGCACGGCATTAACAAAACCAGCAGGTGAGTGCTTCGCAATCCCCTACTTCCACATTGAATGACAATTTCCAGTCTTTGCCACATTTGCATACATTTATGACGCACACAGCTCTTTTTAGACTAGGGCTACCATGTTTCCCTCCCCTGCAGCAGTATCTATCTCCCTCTCAGAGCAGGGGGTAGAGGGTGAATGGTGCTTCAAAGGAGCATTACTAGTATAAGAATGGGGGTTTTGGGGCTAGAGAGGTTCATTCAGATGGGCACTGACATCAGTCTTGCCTATAGGTCCTGGTGTTATAGGGATTAGAGACTCACCTTTAACGTTCTGGTAGGGGCCCAGCCCGTGCCGTCGATAGAGTGCTCCCGCAACAAACTGGGGAAACAGAAACCAGTAAATATTGGATATCATGGTGGAAAAAAATCTAAATAGCTGCTGCTGCTGCTACTGGTACTGCTACTACTACTACTACTACTACTACTACTACTCCTACTACTACCACCACCAGACCTTTCCTTCCATGGTATCCTCACTCGTGATTTGTTGCTCTATAAATGATTGGAAATCCCAAAAGAAAGTGACCCAGTGAAGCATCTTAAAATACCTGCTTTTCTTTATCATTCATGTGCTGAAGACTAGGGGTGTTTCTCAATATGCATACTACCGTGGTCCCAGCTCGCAAATTGGAACACGGGAGGATTGGAGCATGAGTCCAAATCAAAGTAAACGAAATGGAGCAGAGGGCACTTCTCGGACACGTACTCCGTTTCTACATATTTCGAAGAAACTGAAAGTATGCCAAGAAATATGACGCAGCCACATAAACAATGCTGCAAAATGTATTGAAGCTGAAGCTAGAGAAAATAAACTTTGACTTCGGAATTAATTGAAGTGTCAATGAGTGTGTGGCGGTGTGAGAAGTGAATTACCTCAAACAGATCTCTCCCGTCTCAGCGATGTTGGGGTGCCATATTCTGGTCTGGCATTTCACTTTGGGAGGCTGGAGAGAAACATGGGACAACCACCCATTAGCATAGGATTAATCTTGTCCACCAGCCAGCTCTCTCTTGAGCCTGGGGAAGAGGTGAGGACCGATTGTATCGCAAGGTTTTACTAGAATAGAATGGAACACATCCTGTAGCTTCCCCTGATGCAAACTACCCTCCACAAACAAAACACAGCATAGCTTAGGAGAGTAGTACTGAAACTCCTCAAAAAGAACCCCTGTATATTTCCTAAAACAAAGACAAACAGAAACAAAAAAGCAGTCTTCTGATGGAAGGGAGCTCGGCCCCAGTGATGTACTGGCCCCAGTGATGTACTGGCCCATGTGCACTACCCTCTGTAGCGCCTTGCGGTCGGATGCCAAGCAGTTGTGATACCAAGCGGTGATGCAGCCAGTCAAGATGCTCTCAACGGTGCAGCTGTAGATCTGAGGGCCCATCCAAATATTTTCAGCCTCCTAAGGGGGGGAAGAGGCATCGTTGTGCCCTCTTCACGACTGTGTCAGTGTGTTTGACGTATAATGGTATAATGGTTAGATGTTCCAATAAACGTAATGTGTTTGGTATCTGTCAGGTTCTTTATGGGTCTCTTTCAGGGTGTTTACTATCTCTCATAAAAGGCTGATAAATCCATACAGCCAGGCGGTAAACATAGCCTTTACTGCCTGTCTAATTAGCCTCCATTAAGATAAAGCACAGAGCATAAGGTTTTGGTATAAACCAGGCTGTAAATTCAAGCCTGGACTCTTCCTGATGACACATGAGAATGTGTAGTAAGACCAGCAGTGTGAGGGGAGATACAACTGCATCCAGGATGGATGGGTGGCAGATAAAGGAGGAGGAGAATGGAGGGATGGAGAGAAAACTAAAGGATGAGACTCCGCTCTGTGTTGGGCTGTAACTCACCCTGCTGCCTCCACCTCCACCTGCACCTGCACGCTAGGCTGTTTACGGAGAGGACTTTAACTCACTTTCTCCTGACGGGGCCGTGGACAGCAGGCAAACTGGGACAGTGTAAATTACCCACGCTGCTGCTGTTCACAGGGTGTTTATCTCCACAAAACTACTGGTCTGCGTCCAAAATAGCACCCTATTCCCTAAAGTGCACTACTTTTGACAAGGGCTTTGGCAATTGTATGTTTTGGCCACGAGGACATTCAAATGGAAGGGAGGGTCTGACATTTTTCATAGGTCATGACCCTGAGCTGGCCTAGTGCAGCTGGACTGTATGATTGGAAGGCCTCTAGTGTGTGTGGATGACATACACACTAACAGAATTAGACATGGAACTGTATACCACTAAACAACCAGTCCTCCTCTGCATCCCTCATCACCTGTTCTCAGTTCTCAGTAGCACTTCTATCTGACCACCCCACCCACCCACCCACCCACCCACCCACCCACCCACACACACACACACACACACACCCACACAAGACATGACAGGACCGCTTACCACCATGTTGTAGGCTTCAGGGACATCTATTTCAAACTGGAACTTTCCACTCTGGTAGTAGCCTTCATCTGCAGAGAAAGAGAGAGATACAGTGAGCAGCAGTGGAGGTTTAGCAGGTGGAATCATCAGCGGTTTCCCGGGGGGTGGGGGTGTTGTTAGTCAGCAGAAGGATTGATGGCGGGGTCAGGCTCCCAGCGACAGGGACAGGGTTTCAATGAGGAAGTGGTGGATGAGATATGACCCTTTGGATCCCCTTGGCTCTCTATGGCCTCCTCCCACTTCTCCATACGGCTGAGAGCAAAAAGGTCAGGCTACAGCCAGCTAGCTGGGATACAACATCCTCTCTCCCTAGTGGTTTCCAAAATGGCACCCTATAAGGCCCTGGTCAAAAATAGTGCACTATAAAATCAAATCACATTTTATTGGTCACATACACGTGTTTAGCAGATGTTATTGTGGGTGTAGCGAAATGCTTGTGCTTCTAGCGCCGAGAGTGCAGTAACAACTAATATCTAAAAAATTTCACAACATATACCCCAATACACACAAATCTAAGTAAGGAATGGAATTAAAAATACATATGACAGAGTGGCATGGACTAAGATACAGCAGAAGAGTATAGAATACAGTATATACATATGAGATGAGTAATGAAAGATATGTAAACATTATTAAAGTGACTAGGGTTCCTATTAAGGGAATAGGGTGCCATTTGGCATGCAACCGCTCTCTCTATGTAGTCTCCAGGGGGAGAGGCTCACACCTGTCACCTACATACTCTCTCTGTCAGTCAATGACGGTGACCTTTCTGATACTTGTGGAGAATCTTCTAGTCTAATGCACTGGTTGAGCAACCATGGCCCAGTAATGAGCTGCTCTCAAGGAACTGTCTCCAGCGGATATGGCTGTGTTAATAGGGATGACGGCCAATAAAATCCTGTGTGATTCCAAGCCTTTATGGGCCTGTTATTGAGAGACGTCTATAAAACCAGAGCGGTTTCCTCCCTCTGAGGAAGGATGTCTCTTAACCCTGAACAGACCTGAGCAGATGGAAAACGGACTGGTCTAATTAGCAGCAGCCTGACACCAGACACACATATTATGAATCAGCCTTGGAACCCCTCTGAGAAAACACTGGTTCTTCTCTCATTAGTGCTGAGCGTTTAACCAACAGTTTTTTTGGGGAGGGGGGGGGGTTATTAAACATCTAATTGACCGACGTCAAATCAATTCCATGTAGTTTTTTTTTTGTTTTCACTAAGCAAAAATGCAACCTAGTTCAGCCCAGAAATGTGGTAATTAACTACAATAACCATAATCCATTGTGACAGTTTTTTCCAGATCAGAGAGGAAGATGCCAAGTTTCACTCTCGCCAAAAGCTTCCAAAATAACTCCAATGCGTTTCTATGGGCTTACTTTGGACCTAAGCTTGTTGCCTGCCTTCCTGCCTTGAGGACAACAACTGTTGTTAGGGCATAGACATGAGCATCTCATCATTGTATACAGATCTCTGGACGGATACACTTTTACACCTGCTATGTTAGATACACACAGACAGCATGAGAGAGGAATGCACATAATGAGGGGAGGGACAGAGACAGTTCCTCAAAGTATACCTTACCTACTTCAAAATGTATAAAACCTTACTATATGGCCTTCCGAATGTATACAACCTTACTATATGGCCTTCCGAATGTATACAACCTTACTATATGGCCTTCAGAATGTATACAACCTTACGCAGTAGAAAGAAATTGTAGAAAGAAATAAGAGAGCAATCTATCTGGGTAATAAAGCATGGACCAACGCAACCACTTCAAACCTGGAGATTAGGGCAGATTAGGGCTAATTTACATGCAATTTCAGTGAGATATTGAGGTTGGCTGGTTTACAAATGACTTTAGTCACTGTGAAATCTGCAGGTCTGATCCCTTAACTCTCCACACCAAAGCATGGACACCTGCTGAGGAGTCAGAGCAAGCAGGGGTAGAAAGCAGATGCACCATGTCCTGATTCCACTGTGGCTAAGTAGCATGCTGCTTGCTTGATGTCTACAGAGTGAAAGCTGCAGTCAGAAAGCGCTGCGCTAGCCTGGCACATGTTTACTGGGTACAGGGGGCCGTACATTGCACAAATGGCAGGGCAGAGATGACAACAGTGAACTCTTCCTGGGGTCCAGAAAGGAATAAAACAATACATCATAAATAAAATAGTACATTATACATACGTCCATTACTACAAACGTACAGTATGAAACGTACAATAATTCAACATTACAACAATTCAACATTACAATGTGTGGGTGTGTGTGTAGAATGTTTATGTTAAAGTACGTATGTCTCTTCACAGTTCGCGTTGCGCCGTCAGGTGTTGTTTTATCTTTTATCTGATTTTACCGCACGCTTTAGTTACTTGATATGGAATAGAGTTCCATGTAGTCATCGCTCTATGTAGTACTGTGCATTACCCAAAGTCTGTTCAGGACTTGGGGACTGTGAAGAGACCCCTGGTGGCATATGTATGGGTGTTGTGTGATGCAGTCAATCCCTCCTCTACTTTGAGCCAGGAGAGACTGACATGCATGTTATGATATTAGCCCTCAGTGTAAATGTCATTTGCTGTAAATTTAAGGGCCAGCTGTGCTGCTCTGTTCTGTCCTTCTTTGTGGCACTTGACACACACGCTGCATAACAGTAGAAGCCTACCAGATGCTTCCATTTAATACTCCTTACAGTCAACAATTATAAATGCCCTGAGATGTTTTAATGATACTAAGCATGTTGTGAGAATGAGATGCTCTAGAATGTTTGGCAACAATGTAGCGGACTGATTCCTTACAGTATATTAATATCTCCTGCTTGATCTAAAATAAAACCAACCAACACTGTCACATTACATAACCAGCTGAATCATCTTTGTGAACATTGAATGTTGTAACTTTTCTATGTCCAGGTATTCCATAGACCTGATACTGTTGGCCGTGCTAATTCAAACCTATTTCACAGAGATCCAGGGTGGGTGCAGCAGAACCAGAGGGATCTGATTCTCTGAGCAAGCGATCAGCCCCTTAAGCCCCCCCCCTGGCCCACTATCAGGAGAATAGGCTGTGTAGGCTGTCTACTGAGCCTGTGGAGGGTGAAGGACCCTGCTCTAGTCTAAAGCCTCGCTGAAAGCTGATCTAGTGTAGCACACACACACACACACACACACACGTCCCCTAATACCACTATCTGGCGTAATCCCACTTTCTCTCCCCAGTCTCCACACAACTCAGGATTCATGAAGAGACTGAATTCCACACACCCATTTCACACCACAAGAACACCTACTAGATGTGTACAGATATGACTGGGTAAAGCACCACACTTTACTTTTTAAGTCTACACCAAACGACCCACTCCACTACAGCACAGCACATAGTAGCAGTCATTACACAGAGGTTGGAACAAGCCCATCCAATTCCTGGCTTTTTGTGTGGGATTCCTGCCTTTCCCTTGTAGATTTAGGCCAATACCCTCATCGTCAGCAGTCTATTTGGCACAGTGGGTAAACAGTAAATAATGACAGGCTAAATGTTGTGAGAATGAGGATGGCAACGCCACAGGTCAGGCTGGGGTGATAACACTATGGTGCTTTGTCTGCTCTGTCCGTGACTACTGCATACTAATCACTACAGAGCGTTCCCACCAAAAGGACCATTTAGGGCCCCTCTGAGACAGAGCACCATGTTCCTCAGACACACCAAGAGCTACCAGATGGGGCTCTCTCTGTTAAGTGGAACAACTTCAGAATGTTCTCTGCTCTGAAAAGGGCCAATTATTCCAGCGTTGTCGCATACTTCTGAATAACTTTTTTACTAGACAGACTGACAGGACCTCGAGGATACCCACCCACCTACAGTCACAATCCAGATAAAGGCTTAATTCTAGTGACAGTGACCTACCAGATCAGATCACAAAAAGGTTCTTCATCCATTTTGAATGTGTAAAGAGAGAACCCCTCTGGTGTCAGATATTTTTTCAGTTTTTAAACAACTATTGAAGAACCGTATGTTAAATCATTTGAATTCCATTTTGTTATTTTTGCTCAATGCACACATTGCGCAGTATCTCTAGAGATAAATCAGATCCAGCACGAACTGTTTATTTATTTATTTAACCAGGCAAGTCAGTTAAGAACAAAATCACGGCTGGTTGTGATACAGTCTGGATTCGAACCAAGTTGTCTGTAGTGACACCTCTAGCACTGAGATGCAGTGTCTTAGACCACTGCGCCACTCAGGAGCCCAACTGTGCGATGTAGTAGGGAGTTGTAGTTTCCAATATTCTACATAGTTTAGAACAGAAACATGCTAACTAACTAACTACAATGACCATAAATCCATTGCGCGCCTACTTGTCCGGTCTGTGTTTCTTTTACGCCTGCTATGTAAGAGACAAAAGAATGGCACAGAGAGCAGTTGCTTCACAAGGTCTCTCTACCTGAAAATACAGGTAGAGAGGTATTCACTTGATTTATTTTTCCAAATGTTGCTTTGTTACAGCCTGTATTTCAAATTGATTAAATAAAAATCTAACACTGGTCTACACACAATACACACAAGTGGAATTATGTTTTCGAAACCTTTGTTATGGCAAGCCTAAAATATGTTGCTTAACAAGTCACATAATAAGTTGCATAGACTGACTATGTGTTCAACGATAGTGTTTAACATGATTTTTGAATTACTACCTCATCTCTGTACCCCACACATACACTTATCTGTAAGGTCCCCCAGTCGAGTAGTGAATTTCAAACATAGAATACCACAATGACCAGGGAGGCTTTCCAATGCCTCGCAAAGAAGGGCACCTATTGGTAGATGGGTAAAAATAAAAAAGCAGACATTGAATATCCCTTTGTGCATGGTGAAGTTATTAATTACACTTTGGATGGTGTGTTAATACACCCAGTCACTACAAAGTATACAAAGTTGCCGGAGAGGAAGGAAACCACTTGTGACTTTAAAACAATTTAGAGTTTAATGGCGGTGATAGGAGAAAACTAAGGATGGATCAACAACATTGTATTTATTTCACAATACTAACCTAATTGACAGAGTGAAAAGAACAGAATAAAAAATATTCCAAAACATGCATCCTGTTTGCAACAAGGCACTAAAGTAATACTGCAAAAACCTTTGGCAAAGCAATTCACTTTTTGTCTTCAATACAAAGTGTTATGTTTGGTGCAAATCCAATACAACACATTACTGACATTCCATATTTTCAAGCATAGTGGTGGCTGCATCATGTTATGGGTATGCTTATAATCGTTAAGGACATGGGAGATTCAATTCACCTTTCAGTAGGACAATAACCTAAAACACAAGGCCAAATATACACTGGCGTTACTTACCAAGAAGACAGTGAATGTTCCTGAGTGGCCGAGTTACAGTTTTGACTTGAATCTACTTGAAAATCTATGGCAAGACCTGAAATGGCTGTCTAGCAATGATCAACAACAAATCTGACAATAATTGGCAAATGTTGTACAATCCAGGTATGTAAAGCTCTTAGAGACCCAGGAAGACTAACATCTGTAATCACTGCTAAAGGTGATTCTAACATGTATGGACTCAGGGGTGTGAATACTTAGATAAATGTGATATTTGTGTATTACATTTACCAACATTTAAAAAAACATTCACTTTGATCATTATGCAGTATTGTGTGTAGAGAGGTGATATAATATTTAATCAATTTCAGAATAAGGCTGTAACATAACAAAACGTGGAAAAATGAAGGGATCTGAATATTTTCTGTATATACTTCCGGATTAAAAACAGGCTAATAAAGAACGAGAAATTGCAGCAGGCTGCACACAGTAACAGCTGTTGAGAGGAAATGACTGATACTGAGTAAAGTAAGTCATTATCTTGTGGAGGAACTATCTACACAACAACTGTACTGTCATGGTTATTAGATCTCCAAAACATATTGCAATGATAAGTAGTCTAATATTATAATTACAAAGGCGTAACAGGTTGTGTAGCTTAATGTGCTCTTAAAATGTTATACTTCCTGTTGCAACTATACAGTAGTGAGATCATTCAGCATGGAGCTGCATCTATAGACAAATAATACAAACCATTTATCTCCTTAAACATGCCAGTTTACTTGAAGGACATCTGTTGTTTTGGACCAAGCAGAGAGTTTGTCTGGCAGCTCTTTGCCTTTCGATGTTTGTCATTACAGAAATAGATAGTGAAGTCACAATGTGGACAGCAGTAGGTAGTACAGGAAATCTGGCATGAGCTCCATGTTTGAAAATCTCATTTGTGAAACGGTTGCCTCTCTTCATCTCGCTCTCCTGTGGTCTTTGCTAGGCGAAATGCCAGTCAATAGGCCTACATCAAATACATCAACAACTTGCTTCCCAGTCTCCCTCCACTGAGACTGTGGATTCTGAAGTCCAGAAAATATTCAATCAGACAGCCAGCCTAGCATTCAACATTCCCCTCCCTGTTAAGACATCATTAAAATAACATTTCCTCACTCTCTGCGCTCCTCAATACCCGTTTACAGTTCGGACTCAAAAACCTGACTATAACCCAGTGAATAGCAATGAGACTATACCTTTTTAATACAGAACTCATTACTACATGTAGAATTATTATTATTTTTTTATTCAGAGATTAAATATGTTGCTATACTTCATGTTTATATTATATTTAATACAGCTAGCTGAACTGAAAGAAATAATGCAATTTTCACCTTCCAAAATGGTCCCACTAAGATTGAGACTAGAACAAATTGAAACCAAAACCTCTCCATAAGGCCATTTCAAGGTGAACTTCTAAATACCATTGTTAATTAAAAACAGAGAGCCAATTCATATAATTCTGAGAGAAAATAGTCATGGTTGAGTTCTAGCAACAAAGCGGTGTACCATGGAATGAAACATGGGGAACAGTGACATTTTTAACAAATCGTGAACAAGAACCTTATGGTGCAGAGAGGTTTACCGATGTACCCCTTCATCACATCTTGTACTAGCCTATAGTTAAGCTATAAGGCCTGAGTGGGTGTGGTATATGGCCAATATACCACGGCCAAGAGCTGTTCTTAGGCACGACGCAACGTTACAGCCCTTAGCCGTGGTATATTGGCAATATACCGATATACTACAAATCCCTGAGGTGCCTTATTGCTATTATAAACTTGTTACCAATGTAATTAGAGCAGTAAAAATAAATGTTTTGTCATAACCGTGGTATACGGTCTGATATACCACAGCTTTCATTGTTGAATACTCCTTTTTGATTGACTTGAAGGGCATTCTAGAGCGTGCATTAATTATAATAAAAATAACATTCAATGGCTATAGTTAATTTTTACATGTTTTGTTTGAATTGCTTTTGAAAGCAAAAGTCAAATTGAAAACAGTATTGGTATTGTGGAATGGTTGGTTTGGTTAGCTAAACTAGCAAGCCTGTTTGATTACCAACTACTGTAGCTATCTAGTAAACTTGCTAGCTACTACAGTGGCTGTAGAAATTTTCTAATGACAAATTTCTAGTGAAAAATGTGTTAAATTATAGGTATGGTATAAAAAGGATAATCAAATCAGGACTATGCGTTCTCAGGAAAATAATGCAACTCTGTGAGTTCCACTCCACTAGCACGTTGTGGAACACACCTTCCACGGCGTTGATTATTTTCCATAGAGCGCATAGCCCCTCGTTGATTATCCCATACATAAACACGGAGATGGGGAAGTTTAAGCAGGATAAATTGATAACCTGTTACTCTGCTATACCCATTCATGAAGTAATGTCAACCATTTAGTGTACATTTACATGTAGCACATTGGACCTGAGTGTTAAAGACGTGCTCAGCATGCAGGGTCATGCCTGACACTAATCACATAGGAACATGTTTAGAAAGTAGAGTCCATCCACGGGACACCTCAGTCTGGAGGTCATTATCTTACAGGCTTTAGATACATAGAGTAAGTCCCAAATGACACCCTACGGGTACTGGTCAAAAGTAGTGCACTACATAGGGAATAGGGTGTCATTTGGGATGGACAAGATTATCTCTATGGTTCCTCAGGCTTATTTTCCACAGGTTGAGTCAAGAGTAAACATGTTCTTGTCTTACAGGAAAGCACATCAAATGTATCCTTCTTTTGACACTTACAGAGTATAGAAAACATTATGAACAGCTCTTTCCATGACAAAATGGTGAAAGCTATGATCCCTTATTGACATCACTTGTTAAATCCACTTCAATCAGTGTTGATGAAGGAAGGAGACAGGTTAAAGAAGGAATTGTAAGCCTTGAGACAATTGAGACTGTGTATGTGTGCCATTCAGAGGGTGAATGGGTAAGACATAATATTTAAGTGCTTTTGAATGGGGTATGGTAGTAGGTGCCAGCAGCACCGGTTTGTGTCAAGAACTGCAACAGTCTGCCTTCCTGCCTGCCTGGGTCTTCCTTAGTGATTGACAGAAACGCACAGAAAAGATGGGGAAGACTTCATGTCATCCAGCCATCCAGCCACAGCCTGAGAGAAGATTAAGAGACAGCTACAGGGGTGTTAGAAGAGGATGGAGTACAGGGGTGGGAAAGATCATGATCATTATGCTTATTTCTTACATTAAGCTGATGAAGATGATCATTATAGCGGAGGATAGAACATTATTGATCAATGATGTCTGAATGACTCATGTTGAAATCTGGAATACAGGCCTAGTTTCTGAGAGGAGACACACAGTAGGGACTGTGTGTGTGTGTGTGTGTGTGTGTGTGTGTGTGTGTGTGTGTGTGTGTGTGTGTGTGTGACAGCTGTACTGAAGTGAACTAGTTAACCCTCTCTCTCCCCCTGTGTGTC
Source organism: Thymallus thymallus (assembly GCA_023634145.1). Classification (NCBI taxonomy): domain Eukaryota; kingdom Metazoa; phylum Chordata; class Actinopteri; order Salmoniformes; family Salmonidae; genus Thymallus; species Thymallus thymallus. The sequence goes on along the minus strand of CM042407.1, from coordinate 33,829,441 downwards.
CTTTAATAATTCAGCGGCAGAGACTACCAGACGGACACTCACCTCTCACCTCCTCTACCGGTCATTAGAGGTCGACTCAAGAGCAGAGGAGCCATGACTTTAATAAGTTGATACAATAGCAGGCCATAGAGAAGAGAATACACTTGAGTCAGAGTTAAGAGGGCTTAGAGCCTTGAAGGCGAGCGCACGCGCACACACCCACACACACACCCACACACACACACACACACACAGAGAGAGAGAGAGAGACAGAACCGACTATGACAGCTCAGCAAATAAATGGTGTCTTCTTTTAAAAGACTGGCTGACAGGACTTCAGAAAGAGAGAAGAGGTGTCTACTTAGCTAATACACCACATCTAAATGCATTTCTTGGAATATCAATTCCAGCCGGGAGAACCTAGAACCTAAAAACCAACTCATCCCTCCCACAGGTCGTGAATTTAAAGACGGACTGCCCTTAAAAACCAACTCATCCCTTTGACAACAGCCTATGTGGAATCAATATGAGTCAGAAAGTGTAAATAGGATCATTTTAGTCAGTCTCGAAAACTGAGATTTGAACCTCATTATGTAACAACGAGTAAATTAAGATTGGGTTTGGATTACAATGATGTCAACAAATCATGCCCCCTTTTGCTGCTAAGCTCCACGTGCAAATCGCCCCTCCATCCACTTCACTGAATGGGGTTCTGTTGTTTAATTGCCGCCAATGTGTGAGTGAGTTCATGATTAAGTTCTTAGTTTAAGAAGTTTTCCCCTCGGGGATCAATAAAGTACCTTTCTATCTATCTCTTACTCAGCACGGTCAACACTTTTATAAGCCATAAAATGCATGTTCTTCCTATTTCTACTTAGCAGTACAAAAGGCACTGCAGCAGTAATGAATGAGTAGGACAGTGTATCGATTGGCTTGTGTTATTATTAGCAGCCTTGGGTCTTTTTTAATATCAAGGAATATTTCACTTTCTCTGTTCATAGGAGTAACAACATGAATTCATGCATGAGGCAGAAATAATGCGGTGCGACTCGAGTTCTGCCATCAGCTGGAAGACGGTGTCCCTTTTTGGTCAGTGACAGTGGAGGAAAGGGAGAGTGGAGGGATGTTGAGAGGCGGACCCTCAGTCTTCTGCTCTCTCCCTCCGCTGAGACTGACCATCAGTTGCAGGCACCATCAGCCCAGTAAAATAAAAATAAATAGCAAATTATTTAAATGTATGCTCACTTAGCTCTGCCTTGCAAATAATACAACAATGGATCTATTACCAGTAAAGCCTACTTCAAATTTTTTAATATATATTTTCTTAAGTGGCCCAAACAACATTGCATTGTCAGGGCAATTCAAGCAAAGCCAATATGAGGCGATAATGTATTGGGTCTATAGCTTACTTCACAAACCTCATTGCTACAGTACTGTTTTTTTTGCATAGGCTTACGTTTTTTAAGTCATATAAAAAAGTTAGCATTTTGACTCAGAAAGTGATCTTGACTCAGAAAAGGTTGGTGACCACTGTTGGTGGCCACCTGGTCTACACAGTCACTCGACCTCAACCCAATTGAGATGGTTTGGGATGAGTTGGACCGCAGAGTGAAGGAAAAGCAGCCAGCAAGTGCTCAGCATATGTGGGAACTCCTTCAAGACTGTTGGAAAAGCATTCCTCATGAAGCTGGTTGAGAGAATGCCAAGAGCGTGTCATCAAGGCAAAGGGTGGCTACTTTGAAGAATCTAAAATCTAAAATATTTTGATTTGTTTAATACTTTTTTGGTTACTACATGATTCCATATGTGTTATTTCATAGTTGTGATGTCTTCACTATTATTCTACAATGTAGAAAATAGTAAAAATAAAGAAAATTAGTAGGTGTCCAAACTTTTGACTGGTACTATATGTTTGTGTGTCATATCATCTATCCCTAACTGCCATTGGTAATAGAACAGTGAAGATGTGTGTATGTGTTCACACAAACTTTTATTGTCTTTTTCTATTATTGAATTGAATGGTATGAGTCAGTATGGGGAGGGAGAAACCCTGTATTCTGCACCAGGATCAGGGAAGTCCTGTTATATCTGGGACACCACACAGGCAGTAGCTGAATCGGCTGGGAATGACAATAAAACGATGAAAGGTGCACATTGTTATACTAGCAGAACACTGCTTCTATGGTATTATGTAAAGGGCTGTTTATTCTGCATGGACCCGTTACTACATTTGAATGTTATCAAAAGACTTTGTTCAGAATATGTACATAAATTCAGCAATTGTGTTCTCATATTACTCTGTAGGTTACTGACCTATTAAAACCTTCCTCCGGCATCTCACCATACATCTGCCTGTAGTTATTATTGTGATTCAGTGGGTGAAATGAGTCCCCATGCTAGGGCAAGCTCGTAAATGGAGCTGACCCTTACAGCGGCCCTGCTGACACAGAGATATTACACATTGGTAACGGCCGTCTTTGGAAAAAATAATCTAGGTCATTCAGAGAAAGAAATTAAGCAGAAGTGGTGAAGAAAGTAGGTAAAACATTACTGCACTAACAGCAGCAGTGAACCCCTGACTGAAGGGCTAACCCGCTATCCTCCTGAGCCTGGACAAAGCAGGCTAAACACATGGGACAGGGAGAGACATCCTCAACTATCCTGTCCCCAGTTCAAATCAAATCAAAGTTTATTTGTCACGTGTGCACAATTCAAAAAGTCCGGGTAGCCATTTGATTAGCTGTTCAGGAGTCTTATGGCTTGGGGGTAAAAGCTATTGAGAAGCCTTTTGGACCTAGACTTGGCGCTCCGGTACTGCTTGCCATGCAGAAGCAGAGATAACAATCCATGACTAGGGTGAATGGAGTCTTTGACAATTTTTAGGGCCTTCCCCTGAAACAGCCTTGTATAGAGTTCCTGGATGGCAGGAAGCCTTGATGTACTGGGCCGTACGCACTCCCCTCACTAGTGCCTTGCGGTCAGTCGAAGACCTAACCCCTAATTCTAAGCTTAAAATAGCATTTTTCCTTGTGGGGAATGTCCCAACTTGTCCGAATGTTTCTTGTTTTACTATCCCTGGGAGGACTGCTGGTCCCCACAAGGATAGTAAAACCAAACCACACACACACACACACACACAGTTAGAAGAAAGTATCCTAAGGCATGAATAATTCCAGCAGCCTCTTCCAGTATCAGTATGTCTTCAGACTACAGGATACAGGACAGGTAGTCAGCGCTGTAAGAATACAATGCTGAGCAAGCAGACAGGACTTGCCTGGGGAATAATGATGGCTGCCTGACTGCTGGAGCCAGCCCGCACTTAAATACAGAGAACAGCCACTTAGACCCGAGCAGGACAGACGTGATCCAGGATCCTCATTTACCTTCCAGAGGAGCAGAGCTTTTGCCTGGAGAGCAGATGCTTCTCAATAGGAGAGAAGACTCAAGAACACGTTTGTAGCTGTACAGCTAGTACAGCTCATCACTGGAACGAGCTAGAACTTTACGATAAGGGTGACTAGTCAGAAAAGTACAGCACGTAATGGTATTTTTATCAGTGTGAGAGGTGGTGATCTATCAACCTTTATAAGCACTGCAATCTGCAGCAATTAGAGGAAGTTACTGATGTAGATAGTCTTAGACTTGACCTCCTTACCTTTGACCCAGAGGGTGGAGGGCACGGTTAGAAAAAAGCTAAATCGCTGCCACTTAAGTACCTACCTCTGAAGACCGACTGAAGGGATTATAAACAGCTTCCAAACTGCCACCATAACATAATTATCGCAGTAACTAGCTAACTGCACAATTTTGTTAAAGATGTGTTATTTATGTGGGTCATACACACAGGTTGAATATTAGCGAGATGGCGGGTGGCTGGTCTTACCTGGAGAGACAGCCAGCTGAAAGTGGTGTAGCTTGTTCTCATCAGGGAAGCTGGCTTTACACGTACCTGGGACAGGGAGGAGGAAGAAGAAAGAGAGATAAGGGCATTTATAAAGTGGGTGGTTTAAGCTCTGAATGCTGAAAGTGGTATATCAGACCGTATACCTCGGGTATGACAAAGCATTACTATTTACTGTTCTAATTACATTGGTAAACAGTTTATAATAGCAATAATGCACCTCAAGGGTTTGTGGTATATGGCCAACATACCACAGCTACTGGCTGTATCCAGGCACCCTGCGTTGCGTCGTGCATAAGAACAGCCCTTAGCCGTGGTATACCGGCCATATACCACAAACCCAGAGGTGCCTAATTGCTTAAATATCACTGTTATTAGCCAACGATTACAGGTGCGTTTATCTTCACTGGGAAATGTACATAGTTATCTTAATCTATGTGAAGCCATGTGTGCATTATACACATTTATCTCTTATGGTAATCTACACTGAATGTACAAAACATTATGAACACCTTTCCATGACACTGACCAGGTGAATCCAGGTGAAAGCTATGATCCCTTACTGATGTCATTTGTTAAATCCACTTCAATCAGTGTAGATGAAGGGAAGGATGCAGGTTAAATTAGGATTTTTAAACGTTGAGAAAATTGAGACATGGATTATGTACAGTACAAGTCAAAAGTTTAAAGACACCTACTCATTCAATGGTTTTTCTATATTTGTACTATTTTCTACATTGTAGAATAATAGTTAAGACATCAAAACTATGAAATAACACATATGGAATCATGTGGTAACCAAAAAAGGTGTTAAACAAATCAAAATGTATTTTAGATTCTTCAAAGTAGCCACCCTTTGCCTTGATAACAGCTTTGCACCCTCTTGGCATTTTCTCAACCAGCTTCATGAGGTAGTCACCTGAAATGCTTTTCCAACCGTCTTGAAGGAGTTCCCACATATGCTGAGCACTTGTTGGCTGCTTTTCCTTCACTGCAGTCCAACTCATCCTAAACCATCTCAATTGGGTTGAGGTCATCTGATGCAGCACTCCATCACTCTCCTTCTTGGTCAAATACCCCTTACACAGCCTGGAGGTGTGTTTTGGGTCATTGTCCTGTGGAAAAACAAATGATAGTACCACTAAGTACAAACCAGATGGGATGGCATACCGCTGTAGAATGCTGTGGTAGCCATGCTGGTTAAGTGTGCCTTGAATTCTAAATAAATCACAGACAGTGTCACCAGCAAAGCACCAACACACCTCTTCCTCCATGCTTCATGGTGGGAACCACACATGCGGAGATCATCCGTTCACCTACTCTGAGTCTCAAAGACACGGCAGTTGGTACAAATTTGTTGGTTCAAATTTGGACAAATTTCCACCGGTCTAATGTCCATTGCTCATGTTTCTTGGCCCAAGCAAGTATTTTCTTCTTATTGGTGTCCTTTAGTAGTGGTTTCTTTGCAGCAATTCGACCATGAAGGCCTGATTAACGGAGTCTCTTCTGAACAGTTGATGTTGAGATGTGTATGTTACTTTTATTTGGGCTGCAATTTGATGCTGGTAAATCTAATGAACTTATCCTCTGCAGCAGAGGTAACTCTGGTTCTTCCTTTCCTGTGGCGGTCCTCATATGAGCCAGTTTTATCATAGCCCTTGGTGGTTTTTGCGACTGCCCTTGAAATATTCCAGATTAAGACAAGAAGGTCAGTCAAAGTAATTACGGACTGTTGTTTCTTTTTGCTTATTTGAGCTGTTCTTGCCAAATAGGGCTATCTTCTGTATACCACCTCTACCTTGTCACAACACAACTGATTGGCTCAAACGCATTAAGAAGGAAATATATTCCACAAATTAACTTAACATGGCACACCTGTTAATTGACAATGCATTCCAGTTGACTACCTCATGAAGCTGGTTGAGAGAATGCCAAGAGTGTGCAAAGCTGTCATCAAGGCAAAGTTTGAAGAATCTAAAATATATTTTAGAATTGTTTAACAATTTTTTGATTAGTACATGATTCATGATGTGTTTTTTAATTGTTTTGATGTCTTCACTATTATTCTACAATGAAGAAAATAGTAAATAATAAAGAAAAACCCTGGAATGAGTAGGTGTGTCCAAACTTTTGACTGGTACTGTATGTGTGCAACTCAAAGGGGTACTATATTTGGCTGTGGAAGTAAACATTAGCATCATCTGCCAGTGACTGGAGCCCTACACTACAGCTGAGCATGCTGCCTGCACCTGCCTCTTGGGTTACCAGTGAATCAACACATCTCTCTCTCTCTAACACGCAGTGAGACTAATGAGCCATCAGAACATTAAACGCATGAATCAGCAATTGTATAATGTTACACTGCATAGTGTTAAAGGGTATATATACTTACTAGGGAGGTTGGCTTCAAGTTCAGCAACTTCTGCAATGAGAGAGAGAGAGAGAGACAAACTAAGAAGGCATCCTGCTTACGTTGGTGGCTAGGAAAGAGCAGTCAGTGGTGCGCACCAAATCCTAAAGGAACTATACATCATCTCCCACGCTTCCTTCCCGGTCTCTCCTGTCTCACTCAGACCTTTGTTGTTTGGATGCTACAAACTAACTAGAGGAGATGCCCAAAAACACCCTGCAAAAAAGTCATTCATAGGCTGAATGTGTGACTGAAACAAATGTTATGGAACTGTAGCTACACAGTGTTATTATTAAATCAGGGAGTAAATTACTCAAACAAAGAAATACAATATGATGGATGGACCAGACCATCAGATGGTTGAACAAATAATTTGTACTTGGTAAGAATCATGTGGAGCAGAGCTAACTCAGCATGTGGAACGGTTTGCATTGCAAGCACACTCTCTCTCTTCAGAGAAAGCAGCAGCTAATGGGGACCCATAATAAATACAAATACACACAGAGTTTGAGAATGATATATATTTTTACCCCCCTCCAGACGGTCCGTGTATGACTGTATAGTAACACATTGGAGTCCTCTGGGGAGAGAAGGGGTTAAACTTTTGTGTTCCTCTTTCCTTACAATCCCTGCTGGTGCTCTGGCTACAGTAAATAAGGCTTAGATACAGTGCTGTGCAAGCAATATTAAAACATTAAGTCGTGACAAAATTGTGATTGGAAAGTCTGAACTGTACATGGATTACACAATGACTGGTCTGGTGTAGTTTAAGCTCCACTGTGCAGACCGAAAAAGAAAAACAAAAACAAAAGCATGTTCCCTCGCTCAGATCTCAGAGAATAGGGAGCATCGGAAAGTGTACTTTGTGGGGAAATGCCTTCAGTAGATGTCGGGGTGGATGATTAAAAGGTACACTACGCAGATATCGCTCCACCATTTCCTGGTTGCTAAAATTATAATAGTTTGCCCTAATTTCAATACACTCATTGAACCCTCTAAACCGCTTTGAAATACACTACCGTTCAAAAGTTTGGGATCACTTAGAAATGTTCTTGTTTTTGAAAGAAAAACAAAAAGAAATCCCATTAAAACATCAAATTGATCAGAAATACAGTGTAGACATTGTTAATGTTGTAAATGACTTTAGTAGCTGGAGACGGCTGATTTTTTATGGAATATCTACATAGGCGTACAGAGGCCCATTATCAGCAACCATCACTCCTGTGTTCCAATGGCACGTTGTGTTAGATAATCCAAGTTTATCATTTTAAAAGGCTAATTAATCATTAGAAAACCCTTCTAGAATTATGTTAGCACAGCTGAAAACTGTTGTGCTTATTAAAGAAGCAATACAACTGACCTTCTTTAGACTAGTTGAGTATCTGGATCATCAGCATTTGTGGGTTCAATTACAGGCTCAAAGTGGCCAGAAACAAATAACTTTCTTGTGAAACTCGTCAGTCTATTTTTGTTCTGAGAAATGAAGGTTATTCGAGAAATTGCCAAGAAACTGAAGATCTCATACAACGCTGTGTACTACTCCCTTCACAGAACAGCGTAAACTGGCTCTTACCAGAATAGAAAGAGGAGTGGGAGGCCCCGGTAACTGAGCAAGAGGACAAGTACCTTAGTGTCTAGTTTGAGAAACAGACGCCTCACAAGTCCTCAACTGGCAGCTTAATTAAATAGTTACCACAAAACCCCAGTCTCATTGTCAACAATGAAGAGGCGACTCCAGGATGCTGGCCTTCTAGGCAGAGTTGCAAAGAAAAAGCAATGATCAATTAGCCTTTTAAAATGATAAACTTGGATTAGCTAACACAACGTGCCATTGGAACACAGGAGTGATGGTTGCTGATAATGGTCCTCTGTACGCCTATGTAGATATTATATAAAAAATGAGCCGTTTCCAGCTACAATAGTCATTTACAACATTAACAATGCCTACACTGTATTTATGATCAATTTGATGTCATTTTAAATGGACAAAACATTTGCTTTTCTTTCAAAAACACAGACATTTCTAAGTGACCCCAAACTTTTGAACGGTAGTGTATATTTTACATAACCAACAGTATTGTATGTTCAGCAGTTTCAAGCTGTAGTACCGGAAAGTAAAAGATGCAAAAAACGAAAACATAGAAATAGTGCACATAGACCATATCTACCACTTCTTAGACTTGCTTGGCAGATCTATAAATCATATTTCTATGTGAATTTTGTCAGGTTGATCGCCCAAAAAGAGGATGATCGTGGGACATTATGGAACAGTGGTAGGACAATAAACAGTGAATAGGTCAGTAAAAGCGACAGACAAGGACAGGAGGAGGAGGTGGAAGAGGAGGAAAGATACATCTGAATCTGTATTGGAGTCTAGAGCTGATGATGATGCTACCTCAGGACGAAGTTCTGGACTTGGTACAGTTCAAAGACCACCTCCTCAATCACTTCACTGGACAGATGAGCACCAACAGAGATGTTTAACTCTAGCTAGCTATTCAAGAAACACTAAACAGGAAGTGGGCAAAATATGACCTCTCCTAGTGCTCCTCTGGAGGACTGACGCTGGATCTGCAGGCTAAGTGACCTAACATGATATAAAACTCAAATGGCAGATAGAACTTAAGAACTTTATTTGACCTGAAGGAACAAAAGCCAATGATCTAAAACAAAAACAATACTTGGAGGAAACATGGGGGCAGAGACTGGGGAGAGAACATCCATCTCCTTTGCATACTATAGGCTTTGACTTTGATCTATATAAAACATATATATATATAAAAAACAGGAATTACAGAGCTTGAGAGAGAAAATGAGAGCGTGTAAAGAAAAGGAGGAAAGTGAAAGGAGAGGAAACCGGTCTAGGAAGGAAGATTAAGGGTATGGAAAGACTATACAGAAGAGTGAGTGACAGGAAGATAGAGATCAATTTTTTTTTTTTTAAATACAAAGTATGGAAAGATGGAAGCTTTGAAATTCATGAGAAGAGCCATGCTGCTTAAGGCCCTGGAAGCCGTCGTTCAGGGGCAAGAAGATTGAGATCAGAGGATAAAGCGAGGCAGGAAGAGAGACAAAAAGAGAGAGATATCTGAGCTGGAACGCAGGAGGAGAGGAGGAGGGGGACTAAACCCACACAGACAGACAGTTCCATGGGCCGCTGCATGAATACTAAAACCAAAAGGCAGATTAGACAACCCAGACAGACAGTGAAACCAGACTGGCCTATATTGCCTCTATTCCTATTCTCTGTTCCCCAATTTCGCCCAGCCTGGACTGTCTACAGAACAGTCTACACTGATCTACATCCAGCCTGGACTGTCTACAGAACAGTCTACACTGATCTACATCCAGCCTGGACTGTGTACGGTCAGTCTACAGAGCTACACTGACCTACATCTATAGTTTAGCTGGGTACTACAGTAGATCCTTTCATACATCTCTTCAAGTTCATCCATACCCTGTAGGATTCGGTCCACACACACAATAAGGTGTCAGCGATATAGGGTTAAACGCATCTGCTAAATGGCATATATACCAGTATATACTCAGCAAAAAAAGAAACGTCCTCCCACTGTCAACTGCGTTTATTTTTCAGCAAACTTTAATATTTGTATGAACATAACAAGATTCAACAACTGAGACATAAACTGAACAAGTTCCACAGACATGTGACTAACAGAAATTGAATAATGTGTCCCTGAACAAAGGGGGGGTCAAAATCAAACGTAACAGTCAGTATCTGGTGTGACCACCAGCTGCATTAAGTACTGCAGTGCATCTCCTCCTCATGGACTGCACCAGACTTGCCAGTTCTTGCTGTGAGCACTGATGGAGGGATTGTGCATTCCTGGTGTAACTCAGGCAGTTGTTGTTGCCATCATGTACCTGTCCCGCAGGTGTGATGTTTGGATGTATCGATCCTGTGCAGGTGTTGTTACACGTGGTCTGCCACTGCGAGGACGATCTGCTGTCCGTCCTGTAGCGCTGTCTTAGGCGTCTCACAGTACAGACATTACAATTTATTGCCCTGGCCACATCTGCAGTCCTCATGCCTCCTTGCAGCATGCCTAAGGCACGTTCACGCAGATGAGCAGGGACCCTGGGCATCTTTATTTTGGTGTTTTTCCAGAGTCTGTAGAAAGGTCTCTTTAGTGTCCTAAGTTTTCATAACTGTGACCTTAATTGCCTACCGTCTGTAAGCTGTTAGTGTCTTAATGACCGTTGCAGATGTGCATGTTCAATAATTGTTTATGGTTCAATGAACAAGCATGGGAAACAGTGTTTAACCCCTTTACAATGAAGATCTGTGAAGTTGTTTCTTTATTTGCTGAGTTATATATACAGTGGGGCAAAAAAGTATTGTCAGCCACCAATTGTGCAAGTTCTCCCACTTAAAAAGATGAGAGAGGCCTGTAATTTTCATCATAGGTACACTTCAACTATGAGAGACAAAATGAGAAAACAAAATCCAGAAAATCACATTGTAGGATTTTTAATGAATTTATTTGCAAATTATGGTGGAAAAAAAGTATTTGGTCAATAACAAAAGTTTCTCAATACTTTGTTATATACCCTTTGACGGCAATGACAGAGGTCAAACGTTTTCTGTAAGTCTTCACAAGGTTTTCACACACTGTTGCTGGTATTTTGGCCCATTCCTCCATGCAGATCTCCTCTAGAGCAGTGATGTTTCGGGGCTGTCGCTGGGCAACACGGACTTTCAACTCCCTCCAAAGATTTTCTATGGGGTTGAGATCTGGAGACTGGCTAGGCCACTCCAGGACCTTGAAATGCTTCTTACGAAGCCACTCCTTCGTTGCCCGGGCGGTGTGTTTGGGATCATTGTCATGCTGAAAGACCCAGCCACGTTTCATCTTCAATGCCCTTGCTGATGGAAGGAGGTTTTCACTAAAAATCTCACGATACATGGCCCCATTCATTCTTTCCTTTACACGGATCAGTCGTCCTGGTCCCTTTGCAGAAAAACAGCCCCAAAGCATGATGTTTCCACCCCCATGCTTCACAGTAGGTATGGTGTTCTTTGGATGCAACTCAGCATTCTTTCTCCTCCAAACACGACGAGTTGAGTTTTTACCAAAAAGTTCTATTTTGGTTTCATCTGACCATATGACATTCTCCCAATCCTCTTCTGGATCATCCAAATGCTCTCTAGCAAACTTCAGACGGGCCTGGACATGTACTGGCTTAAGCAGGGGGACACGTCTGGCACTGCAGGATTTGAGTCCCTGGCGGCGTAGTGTGTTACTGATGGTAACACACTACGCCGCCAGGGACTCAAATATATATACACACACACACACACACACACACACACACACACACACACACACACACACACACACACACACACACACACACACACACACACACACACACACGACCCACTGGAATTGTGATATAGTGAATTATAAGTTAAATAATATTTTGTTTGTTAACATGAAATCTGTGGAGTGGTTGAAAAATTAACCAGCCGTATAATAATGCAATATACATGTCACCACAGGTAGGTGTCATAACCAGCCATAAAATAATGCAATATCATATGTCACCACAGGTGTAAATATATTAGGGCTGTCCCCGACAAACAAAAATATTGGTCGAAATGTTTAAACTTATTTTTCCATATATACACATCCTATGTGTTTTAATCAAATCAACTATATGCACTGAGCTTGTCTGATGCTTTAAGCAAACTGTTAGATTAAATAATTAAGACAAATGACTAGAGGGTTAATTTATTTGATTGTGCCGGGCCTGGCTCAGACTTGCTGCGCTGTGTTAAAAAAATAACACCGCTAGTGACTGTGAGACTTGCATCTGTTGTCTCTCTTTCCTCCCTGCTGCAGCGACCACCACAGAACATCAACAGTGTTTATCGCGCTGTCTGTGTTGCTGAAGCTGCAACATAATTACAGTAATTTCTGACTGAAACGTTGTTACCGATATCCCTCATTAGTTTAGGAAAAACATTCCCAATACCCTTAACCCTTGCTCTCTTTATGTGACACATGTATGCAGGGCATTCACATGACCAATAGGGCTTGACCTATAGCATATCATAATCACATCAATAAATTGGTTATAACAAACTCTGAACACCGTAACACGTGAAAGCAAAATAATTGCAGAGGGCGTGGCCAATAAACTTGAAATGGGGGAATGTTTACTGGTTGCTCAGGAGGTAAAGGGAAGTCAGATGTGAGGAATACATTTGACTAGTTGTGGAAAATAATGGAGATCAAGAAAAATAAAAAGAAGGTAAGGAGCAAGTGCTGCATGCATATTATGTGTGCCAAACAGGTGCAGTTAGATTACAATTTTTCTGACAGTTTGGAACATTGTAAACAACACTAAATAACCTACAACTGGCTCTCTGGTACGCTTAAAACGTTTTTGGTGGGGATTCGGTGCTTCCAAATTTGTGGCAACAGTTTGAGGAAGGCACTTTCCTGTTTCAGGCTGTTATTTTGGAGGCTGTTATACACTCTTAGAAAAAAAAAAAGGGTTCTTCGGCTGTCCCCATAGGAGAACCCTTTTTGGTTCCAGGAAGAACATTTTTGGTTCCAGGCAGAACCATTTTGGGTTCTATGTAGAACCCTCTGAGTAAAGGGTTCTATGTGGAACTCAAAAAAAGGTTCTGCCTGGAACCAAAAAGGGTTCTTTAAATGGTTCTCCTATGGGGACAAGGAAATAACCCTTTTAGGTTATAGATAGCACCTTTACTTCTAAGAGTGTAGCAGCAAAGGGGTGAACAACTCCATATTAATGCCCATGATTTTGGAATGAGATGTTTGAGTTTGAGTTTTGGCTGTGTATTGTATATATGGATGATTTATAAAGCCAGGCACATTTAACAGTTAGGCTATTGATTATGCCAAATCTATACAATGACATTTAGTTTTTTTCATTCTCCCCAACTGTCTGGTTTTTATTTTGGTGATTGTTAGTTCTCAAAGATGATCTTATTTAAATATATAGCTCCATTATCTTTTCTAAATACTTCATATCTGGTTTTAGTTGTTAAAGTATATATTGAAAACGTTTTACCATCCCAAATAATTTCTGTGTGTGTGCGAGTCAATTTTGCAGCGACGACCCACCTAAATTAATCTAGAGGAAAAAACTGGCATTAAAGAAACACAGAAAGGTCCATCCGGATGCTAGTGTGAAAAGAGTTCCTGGAGGAGATCGATATATACATGTGGAGAACGTTGTGTGTATTGTACCTTTGATGAGCAGCCGGTCCCTGATAGAGACCCTGTGAGAGGAGTCGGAGGTGCCCCCAGGGGGCCGGCCAGTCTTCACCCCCTCCTCCCTCTTCAGCTTACTGGCCAATGTCAGCATGGCTGCCCTGTGCTCTCTCCTGAAAACACACAATGACATGACAGAGCAGTTGATCAGTGACTGTGACAACATGAAAAAAATAAAATAAAGAAGGAAATAACTAAGCACTCAAATCCCTGAATACACTCTCCTTTGCTTGAGGTTCACTAGTTCATTAGACAAAGTAAAGTAGTGTCAGAGCACGTACAGGCATACTGCCACTCGCTGTAACCCAAAAAACACTTGGGCAGAGTGTGGCTGAATGTGTTAGTGACAAGTACCCCATTAGATGCCCTTTTGCCACCTGCAGGCTCAGTGGAATTACAACACCAGTTTCCCCAGAACCCCCGTGACCCAATCCTCATTATCCCAAAAGTCACTGTAGCATCGAAGTTGCTGAGAACAACAATGGCTCCTCAACCACATGACCTGGTGACTCCTTCATGCAACTGCAACCTTTGCTGTCAATAGGAATTACATGTGAAGTGAAACATGTTTGATAGACTGGCACAGTGGCACAACTAATGGAATGAATCCAAAATCACTTATCTTGGCAGCTGGGATCGAGACCTAAGGCAGTTACTGGATGTTAAGACTGTCATGCTAGACACCAAAATCAGACTTATTTTTCTAGTTACCTTTCTTCAGTACATAATTAGTTACCTAAACAGAGTTTTTAGACAGTTTTAGTGTTTAGTCATTTAAGACAGACTTAATTAAAGAGTTACTTTAAAAACACAAAGCCCATGTCTGACAGCTTGTCTGTGTTTAAATGGACGTATCTGTTCTCCTCAATCACTTGGCTAGGCTACATTCTATTCTACTACCACAGGGGAGACACCAACCAGCTAGCCTATTCCCCCTGGCATTCCCTTTAGGTGTGCAGTTGGATAGGCTAGGTTTAAGCAATTTCCCAGTGGCTTGGGCAGGGCCCAGGCTGGGAGAAAGGCATAGAGGCTAGGTATTGTTTTCAGACAAAATATCAACAGTAACCATTTTACAAGCCAGCCCTAATTGATCCAGAATAGAGCTTGTCCTAGCCTAATTCAAGTTTGTCCCACACAGATAAATACCATGACATGACTGCTTAAAACGGTAAGGGGCAGAGGTATTCACTTCCCAGCTGTTCCCACCTTTGATCGGGATGAGTAGACTAATTACAGCCAGGCTAATTAAGGGGAAATAATAAAGTAGCTGACGTTGATTAGGTGTTCTAATTCCAATTAGGCTGACACTGATTAGGTGTTCTAATTCCAATTAGGCTGACATTGAGAGAGATCGCGCACAGGCCTATAGGCACTCAGACAGTTTTTCTTTAATCAGCTTGTTTACTAAGTGTTCCCAGTGGTCAGCTTAGTCTCAACATGAGCAGATGGTTGGCATCACGCAGGTTTCAACTCAGCTCCTCAGTCAACAAAACGCTATCTAGAGCCAGCTTGGCAGCAGAGGGGCAGAAGCACAACAATGCACAGTGGTTCAGTCAGACCAGCCTTCTACCCGTTGAGAGACTGGCTGCACGATGTGGCCATCCTGATGGAGTTGTTCTCTCAGTTCAGCTGTGAGCAGCAAGCCGCTGTCATGGCTGGCTACTCAACTCCTACCCTACGGAGGTCCAGAGCCTGCTGGTTTTCTGTTCTACCTAATAATGAAATGCATACACCTGGTTTCCCAGGTCTAAAGCAGTCCCTGATTAGAGGAGAACAATTAAAGAAATGCAGTGGAGTTTGAGGGTGCTAGGGTGTCATAGCTGTTATTACTGCACTGCATGTAATAACAGTGAGGACTGCAGTTATTACGGACTCATTCCATTCCTTTGTATGAAACTGAGTAGGCTACTGAGTCAGTGATTCTTCAAGCCAAGCTGAATTATTTGAATTATTCTGTCTGGGTAGGCAGCTGTCCTAGCCCCTAGCCAGAGGACTGTTCTTGAAGTTCACAAGTAGGCCACATTTATACCAGACTATGATAAAGTTGTTTCGAATCAATCAAATCATCTTCCTTGTTCTGACAGTAATAGGAACAACCCCCAGGCATGGGATGTCTGCACCTAAACCAGAATATCAACCCCAATATCTGTGAGGGGAAAATGGGGAGTAAGTGTGAGTGAGAGAGGGTGGCCTGGGTATCAAATATCAGTGTTTCCATGAAACGTGTGCCCAGTCCGACCCCCACCTGTTTCAGTTGTCAATGCCAGCCAGCAATACAGGGCAGGCTCAGCTCACAGCGTGCAGTCTGCACAGAGCCTGCATGCATTCAGGCCTTACTTAGAAGAAGCCGATTGGCCTAGCTATGTTTACAGATTGACAATGAAAGTAATTCAACAGCAGGTTGTTCATTTCCCACAGCACGATGCCATTGCCTGGAAACTCGATGTTGAATTGCATCAAATTCTATTTCGGGCAGAAATTTGCTTTTGAATGAGCAAAGTTTCCTCCCAAGACCTCCACAAGCCAGAATGTTGAATAAAATGATATTTTGGTATTTTTGGTGGTAGGAATGTGAGACAATATATCCACAGGAAAGTATAATTACATCAACTTTTCAAAGCGCTGGTAGTGCAGAACCATGTAAACACGTGCACGGGCTCAGCAAGTATGCATGCGTCAAGTGCATTTTCATCTAGTGTGCATGTTTCAGGTGATAGATGTCTGAATGCACTACCAGAGCTTTGAAAAGTTGACATAATTAAAATACTTTCATATAGTTTCACATTACTAGCCCCAAAAGTACCAACCACACAGACAACCGGTAAAGTAAGTTAACAATTAATTATATTCAACATTCTGGCTTGTAGAGGTCGTGACAGGAAACCATCCAGGCAAAGACTGGTTTTCCCATAATAAGCACTGCCAGGATTATTCTGATTTAGACAGCTTTGCAATTTTCCCACATCAAAGACAAATAAACAAGAAGTGAAGTTCAGTTAGGACGTAGCTAGGGTGTGGCCAGCAAGCAAGGGGAGACTTGCAACAACAACAAAATCTGGTTAGCAAGAAAATACAGGTAGTTAAGTGTAACTAGTAAGGAATCATAAAGATATGAGGTTAGTTACCTATATGACATCAGTGTGGTAACATATATATTTTTAGCTAGTTAGCTACATATAACAATGTTCCTGTGTTGTATAGCTAACTTAGCTAGTAAACTAAAAAAAAATCAATGACATAGCAAGTTATCTAACATTTTGAGCTAAATAGTTAACTAGCTAACTAGGTACCAATACAGGTGAATAATTTGCTAACTAATCATTACAGCAAACTAGTTAACCAGCTGTTAAGCGTGATATATTCTATCAAATAACAGGTTAGACACCGTATATAGCTAAAGCTCAACCACATAAGTTATAGCAGGCTAGTTATGGTGTTGGCTAGCTACCTAGCTAGGCAAGAAGAAAGTTAGCAACCAGTACTAGCTAACGTAACGTTATTTTAGTGGTTAGGTTAGACTGGGATGACAGCTAGAGAAATTCATAAAAGATACATCATAGGGTGATAGGTTTCTATCAGAGACATTTATAAATAAATAAATAAATAAATATCGAATGAAATGTAAGTTGGCTAGCTAGGTGAACAGGCTAGTATGCTAGCTAAAGTCTGCCCCGTTGTTGTGCTTTACCTGCTGTCTCAGAGAAAGCACTCCGTCTACACCATAATCAACGACACTCGGAAGCAAGGCTCTGGCTGTGACTGCAGAAACAGATTGAAAACTGAAGTTCAGTCGCCAAATAAACTTAGAAATATATAATGAAATGTAAACAAGCTGACAATCAGCTGTAACAACTTCGCTCCCGGTGTCATAAACGGAAGTGCATGGATTGTTCCGTTTGTTATTGTTGTCCGGGCAAATATCAAATGAGAACATATGTTCCGCTAGACAAAGCAAAGTAAATAGGCAATGCCGTTTAGCAAAAGCAACACATTATTTCTTAGCAGGATGTTGAAATCACTCATTAACAGATGTTCTTGTTTTTGATTAAATGTTTGAAAGATACCAGCATGTTTATTGCTTTGTCTCCCTTGCACAGGCCGATGGATTGGATAAGAATTAATACAACATTGTCAAAACCAGTATGATTACCCTAAAAACACATCATTATGTTGTGTAATTTTCAGTACAGGATACATCTCAGTAGTAGTATGGTTTCCAGTTACAAACCTGCAGTCACATTTGACAACCACATGCAAAAGACTGTATCCAAAAAGTAATTCACAGAAAATGTGAATGCTTGAAAACCAAGGGAAAGTGGTCCAGGGAAAGTGTCACCTTGGATGGTGAAAGGTATTGGTTTCTCTGTGATTAATAATCCTAAAGAGTCTATTGACGCACCCGTGTGTCAATCTACAGTAAATTACATAATAAATAAATAATTTGGCCTTCCGCATATGCAGTGGAAGGTGGCCAAGCTACAGCGGTGTTTGTCAGACCATGAGACATTCTGATAATCAGTTTTCTCATGTCAACATCTGTAGTGTCAGAACGGGTCTACGACCCCAACGTGTGTCACAGGATTCTGAAGTTGGTAACGTTGATGTGCCAACTTCTGTCTGTAGCATCGAATGGAAGTATGGAGGTAGTTTTGTGCCAACAAAAAATATCCTTTACTTTCTTATATCTCCTAGATATAGAACAGACACTTCAAAACCTTATTCCTTATGATATATTTTTTCACTGTCTTTTTTTTCCATTTATGAATGTGTTATTCAATGTGTTTTTATGGGCTATACGACTAAAGGCCAAATTCAATATTTTATCAATGGCTTAGACTTGAATATGGACTTCTTGGGTATCACTGTATTTGACATAGTATTGTAAATCACATCTAATGTGGGAAGCAACCTGTCTGCCTATGCAGATATGATGGTAGGCCTAGGCCCTAGACCAGTTTGGTCAAGCTGGTTGAGCTAGTTAGACCATACCCGCTTGGTCAAGCTGGTGGAAACATGGTTGAGCTGGTAGACCAGCTTGTTCAAGAAGGCTATGGTTATGGCATTGCTTGAGCTGATATTGGCATTTATGTTAATTACATTTTCCATGCAGAAATCTAATGTAAAAATACAATTAAAATATTGACCAAATTTGTATTTGTTTTGTTTACAGGTGCATCATCCATTTCAAAATCAAAATGTATAAGAACATCCACCCCCAACGTCCCTTCCCATTCCATTCCCCAAACCCCGCCCAGCTAACATGTCTCCATCCAAGCCTACCAGCAGTAATCGTCTCTGATTGATTGAGAGATTCAAGGAGCCATTATCGCTAAATAACATAATATACTGAACACAAATATACAGTAAATGCAACATGTAACATACGCACAAAAAGCTTATTTCTCTCACATTTTGTGCAGGAATTAGTTTACATACCTGTTAGCGAGCATTTCTCTGTTGCCAAGATAATCCATCCACCTGACAGGTTTGGCATATTAAGAAGCTGATTAAACAGTGTGATCATTACACAGCTGCACCTTGTGCTGGGGACAGTAAAAAGCCATTCTAAAATGTGCAGTTTTGTCACACAACACAATGCAACAGATGTCTCAAGTTTTGAGAAAACATGTAGTTGGTATGCTGACTGCAGGAATGTCCGTCCCTGCAGGATGTCTTTTGCCTTTTGGTAGGCCGTTATTGTAAAAAATAATTTCTTCTTAACTGACTTGCCTAATGAAATAAAGGTTAAAAAAAAATCCACCAGAGCTGTTGTCAGATAATTTAATGTTAATTTCTCTACCATAAGCCGCCTTCAACGTTGTTTTAGAGAATTTGGCAGTACGTCCAACTGGCCTCTCAATCGCAGACCATGTGTATGGCATAGTGTAGGCAAGCGGTTTGCTGATGTCAAGATTGTGAACAGAGCGCCCCATGTTGGTGGTGTTATGGTATGGGCAGACATAAGCTACGGACAACGAACACAATTGTATTTTATCGATGGCAATTTGAATGCACATAAATACTGTGACGAGATCCTGAGGCCCATTGTGAGACCCATTTTTTAAATGGTATCTGTGACCAACAGATGCATATCTGTATTCCCAGTCATGTGAAATCCATAGATCAGGGCCTAATTGACTGATTTCCTTATATGAACTGTAACTCAGTAAAATATTTGAAATTGTTGCATGTTGCGTTTATATTTTTGTTCCGTATAGATGCAAAGCATTGAATAATTACATTCATGCACTTTTTCCCCCCAATTGGTAGTTACAGTTGTCCCATCGCTGCAACTCCCGTACGGACTCAGGAGAGGCGAAGGTCGGGAGCCGTGCATCCTCCGGAACACGACCCCGCCAAGCCGCACTGCTTCTTGACAGTCGCACCAATGTGTCGGAGGAAACAATTGACACAGCCTGGAATCAAACCAGGATCTGTAGTGACACAGATGCAGAGCCTCAGACCTCTGTGCCACTCAGGAGGCCCACATTCATGAATTAATTTCATAACTTTGTCCCTGAAGCATTCATCTGCAGGGCACTCCCACATCATATGGAGGAATTTGCCAACCTGATTTAGGAGACACAGTGAACAGTTGGGAGTTGGGACTAATTTCACCATAAAACGTTTCCTTGGTGTTAAATTCCGTCTGTGAACAAACTAAAAATATATCAGTTGATGGTTCGGATTATGGGATGCCAAGGTCATATTTTCCATGTTCTGTTCAAGTTAGAGGGTTGTTCAGATTCAATTATATCTGTTCACCATACTTTTTTAATGGCTAGCTCAGAACATGAACTTTCCAAAAGTTGTTTATATATTATAGACATCAGTCCTTTCGGGAGCCCAGATAATTTATTTAGAAATCCCATAATTGAATGGCTCGGTAGTTGGGTTTCCCAAGGGACTCCATAGGCCAGCATATACGTGGTTAGGTCTATTCAACGCTGGTCTGACCAATCGGAATCCACGCTTCAAGATTGTTTTGATCACGTGGACTGGGACATGTTCAGGTTACCTTCAGATAATAATATCGACATATACGCAGACACTGTGAATGAGTTTATAAGGAAGTGCATAGGAGATGTTGTACCCACTGTGACTATTAAAACATACCCCAACCAGAAACCGTGGATAGATGGGAGCATTCATGCAATTTAACCATGGCAAGAAGACTGGGAATATGGAAGAATACAAACAATGCAGCTATTTCCTCCACAATGCAATCAAGCAGGCTAAATGTCAGTATAGGGATAAAGTTGAGTCACAGTTCAATGGCTCAGACACGAGACGCATGTGGCAGGGTCTACAGACAATCAAGGACTATAAAATGAAAACCAGCCACGTTGGGGACACCGACGTCTCGCTTCCAGACAGGCTGAACACCTTCGCTCACTTCGAGGATAATACAGCGCCACCGACACGGCCCGCTACCAAGGACTGTGGGCTCTTTTTTTTTATATATATTTGCAAACATTTCTAAAAATCAGTTTTTGCTATGTCACTATGGGGTATTGTGTGTAGATTAATGAGGGGAAAAAAACAATGTAATCCATTTTAGAATAAGGCTATATCGTAACAAAATGTGAAAAAACTCAAGGGGTCTGAATAATTTCCGAATGCACTGTATATAACAAAAAATACTTTTAATGAACTCAATAAATATCTCTCAGACTTTATATGGCACAGAAAAAGGTCAAGGTTGAAAATTTGTTAACTGCAGCTACCATATCATTTTGGAGGCCTGGCACTACCTAATTGACTATTTTATTTAACTGGGCATGTCATGCGCGTATAATTGCAGAATAGCTCAGAGATTAATATTGCTCTAATTGGGTCAGTAATGACTGATGTTTCACATCTCCATACTCATTAATCAGGGTTATGGCTGGTGATATAAATTCAGTCAGCACAGAAGTGAAACATAACCTGACTCTTAACAACACCTTTAAGATCTGGAAAGATCTTTTCAAACACCTTGGGAGAAAGGATTACTTTTCGGCTCTGACTCCCCTTATTAATAACAAGGTTTTTCCCCCTGGTGTCTCAGATAGCAGAAAGGTATAAGGTCAATATCAGATACTGTATGTTTGATGGTGACACGTTGCTATCGTTTTAGCAAATCCAACAAAAATGTGCTGTACCACACAGACAATTTTTGGGGTATCTGCAAGTAAGACATTTAATTGAATCAAAGATGGTGTTCCCTTACAGAACCCAATACATAACCCAGTGGACAATTTTATTTCACCTTTATTTAACCAGGTAGGCCAGTTGAGAACAAGTTCTCATTTACAACTGCGACCTGGCCAAGACAAAGCAAAACAGTGTGACAAAAAACAACACAGAGTTACACATGAGAATAAAACAAAGTACAGTCAATAACACAATAGAAAATCTATATACAGAGTGTGCAAATGTAATGCAAAATGCAGTAAGGTTAGGAAGGTAGGACAATAAATAGGCCATAGTGGCAAAATAAGTTACAGATTAGAATTAACACTGTAGTGATAGATGTGCAAATAATGATGTGGAAATAGAGATACTGGAGTGCAAAATGAGCTAAAATAATAAATATGGGGATGAGGTAGAAGAGCTACAGTGGGGAGAACAAGTATTTGATACACTGCCGATTTTGCAGGTTTTCCCACTTACAAAGCATGTAAAATCCAGAAAATCACATTGTATGATTTTTAAGTAATTAATTTGCATTTTATTGCATGACATAAGTATTTGATACATCAGAAAAGCAGAACTTAATATTTGGTACAGAAACCTTTGTTTGCAATTACAGAGATCATACGTTTCCTGTAGTTCTTGACCAGGTTTGCACACACTGCAGCAGGGCCCACTCCTCCATACAGACCTTCTCCAGATCCTTCAGATTTCGGGGCTGTCGCTGGGCAATACGGACTTTCAGCTCCCTCAAAAGATTTACTATTGGGTTCAGGTCTGGAGACTGGCTAGGCCACTCCAGGACCTTGAGATGCTTCTTACGGAGCCACTCCTTAGTTGCCCTGGCTGTGTGTTTTGGGTCGTTGTCATGCTGGAAGACCCAGCCACCACCCATCTTCAATGCTCTTACTGAGGGAAGGATGTTGTTGGCCAAGATCTCGCGATACATGGCCCCATCCATCCTCCCCTCAATACGGTGCCGTCGTCCTGTCCCCTTTGCAGAAAAGCATCCCCAAAGAATGATGTTTCCACCTCCATGTTTCACGGTTGGGATGGTGTTCTTGGGGTTGTACTCATCCTTCTTCTTCCTCCAAACACGGCGAGTGGAGTTTAGACCAAAAATCTCTATTTTTGCCTCATCAGACCACATGACCTTCTCCTATTCCTCCTCTGGATCATCCAGATGGTCATTGGCAAACTTCAGACGTGCCTGGACATGCGCTGGCTTGAGCAGGGGGACCTTGCGTGCGCTGCAGGATTTTAATCCTTGACGGCGTAGTGTGTTACTAATGGTTTTCTTTGAGACTGTGGTCCCAGCTCTCTTCAGGTCATTGACCAGGTCCTGCCGTGTAGTTCTGGGCTGATCCCTCACCTTACTCATGATCATTGATGCCCCACGAGGTGAGATCTTGCATGGTGCCCCAGACCGAGGGAGATTGACCGTCAACTTGAACTTCTTCCATTTTCTAATAATTGCGCCAACAGTAGTTGCCTTCTCAAGCTGCTTGCCTATTGTCCTGTAGCCCATCCCAGCCTTGTGCAGGTCTACAATTTTATCCCTGATGTCCTTACACAGCTCTCTGGGCTTGGCCATTGTGGAAAGGATGGAGTCTGTTTGATTGAGTGTGTGGACAGGTGTCTTTTATACAGGTAACGAGTTCAAACAGGTGCAGTTAATACAGGTAATGAGTGGAGAACAGGAGGGCTTCTTAAAGAAAAACTAACAGGTCTGTGAGAGCCGGAATTCTTACTGGTTGGTAGGTGATCAAATACTTATGTCATGCAATAAAATACAAATTAATTATTTAAAAATCATACAATGTGATTTTCTGGATTTTGTTGTTTTAGATTCCGTCTCTCACAGTTGAAGTGTACCTATGATAAAAATTACAGACCTCTACATGCTTTGTAAGTAGGAAAACCTGCAAAATCGGCAGTGTATCAAATACTTGTTCTCCCCACTGTATATATATATAAATCAGTAGACTTTTTGATATTTAGCATAAAGTGGTGTAAAGTACTTTTGTTAAAAACACTTTTCAAGAGAACATCCCTGGTCATCCCTACTACCTGATCTGGTGGAACACAAATGCTTTGTTTGTAAATTATGTCTGAGTGTTGGAGTGTGCCCCTCGCTATCAGTACGGTTTGTCTAATATAAGGCTAATACAAACCATGAACTCTATTCCCTTTCTCTAGGTCAGTGCGTCTCCACTTGGTGCAAGGGAAGCTCCATTGATTCTTATTGAAAGGCATGAAGTAGAAAGTAATGGTGTAATTTGGCTCAAACTCAGAATGTAAAGTATGTACAAGTATCTCTCCAAGCCAAGGTGGTCTGTGGGGGAAACATTGCCTTTTTTCATTGGGCAGTGTAGTTACAGTTTTTCATTGGGCAGTGTAGTTACTGTAGAGGACCTTGTAGTGATGTGCGGGTTGACCCTCGACTGGTGTGTTTAGAGTCATTAAGTATTGTGTCGATGAAGGACAGGTGGGTGGCGAAAAACAATACCTTAGAAAGAGAAAACAATGCCTTATGGTAATATATTTGCAGTTAATTTAGTCTTTGACTTATTAAGTCAAATGTCTTTGAGTAGTAAACTTGGAAAGAACGAGTCCCAGACAGTTCCCAATAGAACCAGAGGGGGCGCCGTTTACTAGGCTTCCTAAATTATTGGGATCATCTGGTTACCAGAAATCTTTCGAATGCATGGAGCTCGTTGACAAAACAGACAATGGAACGCCTTTTCACACGAAGGTCCGCGGTGGGTCTGTGTATATTATGCGATTATATTGTAGACAGGTTTATAGCAGTGAATGTCATCTATTCATTTACTCATAGTATTTCTCAGTAGAAGCAATATCAGCCACAAAAACTAATTGTTCTCACTTTATGATAGAACATTCAGATTTGTCTGCCTGACTGTGGGGCTCTTTAACTGAATTATTAGGATTTTCCTTGTGATCACAACAAAACTACTTATTTTGCTCAAATAGAGATATAATTCAATTGTGTTTTCTCCGAAAAGATAGGCCCGGCTGAGAATAGAACATTCAAACACTGACCTGTAATGACGATAGTTGGAACAGCAACTTATAATCAGTATCAGAGTGCAGGTAGCAGCGATACAAATGTCGTGTAATAATACACATTCCATTTTGGCAACAATACATTATCATGGACAGATTGTGTAGCCAAAGAGACCGCCATTGGAGTTTAGGAATTGGAAACAGACCTGTGTGATTGACTACTCCCACACACAGCCATGTTGGAAAGTCATCTATAGAAGCTTGTATCAATGAAGGAAAACCTTTTGAAACTGAAAGTGCTATACCAGTACTTTCCCATATAGAGATCACCCCCGCTTTAATCCCATCTGCTAGGAATCCTCTATTCTCCTCACACACGTATCTCGTACCACTGGGCTGTGTTTGTGTGCTTGTGAAGTAAACAAAACTGGAGCCAAAGTGACAAATATAACAAAATAGCTACCAATCATTAGAAAGTTTTAATACAAAATGTAATAACTAATTTCTATAATGTTTAATGTTCATTATGAATCAAGACAGATAAGTAGTAGCACATATTAGAGTGTCCAGTTCCACCCCAGGGGACACAGTGTAGTCTCAGTCATCGATCAGTAGCTAGTCCTCTGGCTTGCAGGCTAGCAGGATGAAATACCTTACTCCAACCACAAGCTCAGTCTCTGCGGAGGTCACCCCCATCACAGCCAACAGTCTGGAGAGGAAAGAGAGAGAACGAGAGAGGGGGAGGGAGGGATGTGAGATGTAACATGAAATGTTACCTTTACATTTTTGATCAGCATCAACTAGGGATTGTGTCACCCAACCTTTGGGTGATGTCAGTTGACAGTCTGCTGGCCTCCTCTGGGTCTTTCAATAGTAGAGCCTGGTAGCTGGAGAAGGACTCTATCATACCCATGTAGCTGGACAGAGGCATGGACCTCTTCACCCAAATACACTCCTGCCTAACAACACATCATTAGCATTACCTTAGAGTAAACCTTAGAGTAAACCCAACCCATCTTGTACATCAAACACTTCTTGTAAGTACATAGGTAATAGCATTGAGGGCAGTGGATGCATTTGAGCTCAGGCCTCACCACTCTTTCTCTGTGTAGGGGAGGGAGTCATAGGACTGTTTGTAAAGAGCCAAAGAGCAGGGGCCCAGGCAGGGGTTACGATAGGGCAAAAGTGCAGCATAAAACTGATGAGATAAAAAAAAAAAAAATGTTGAAAAAACAAACAAAGTATGTATTTAGTATGTAACCGACTTATCATTATGTGTTTGGATAGTATACTTTTATTATAATTTATAAAGTTTCCAGACCTCCTTGCAGACTGTGTTGAGTGTCTGGTAGCAGTCTCCATAGTGAAGCTCCATGTCCATGGTATAGTTGAGTAGAGCCAGGCAACCTTTAGGCTTTAGGATCCTGTGGGCTTCCTGGAGGAACCGCGGCTGGTCAAACCAGTGGAAGGCAGACATGGCCGTCACCAGGTCCACTGATCTGTCTGCAAACGGCAGCTCCTCAGCCTGGCACTGTCTACACAGAGACACAGTGACAAGAGACATATTAACACAGGGTTACAAACATACAAACACAGGTCATGTTGTAATTTAAAGATATCCGCCAGACTGGTATCAGATCAGTTAATGCTGTCTTGTCAACTCCTAAGGTTATTGTCACAATAAGAGTTGACAAGACAGCACTAACAAATCTGGAACCAGACTAGAATTCACACACAGCGTTCTGTTTTGGTTTGGTTCCTTGGATATGGCTCCCTTTATTCAACCTAACTGGGAACATCTACTGTACATGTAGATGGGTTCCAGAACAGTATTAGTAGCTGTAGCTTTTATGTTTGCTCACTAGAGGGAGAGATGCATGAGTTTGAGCAGACAAGGGTCCCATTGTCCGTCTTGGCCCTTGGCCTAACTTCAGTGTCCCCGTCAACAAAGGACTTTAACCCTACAGTTCCTTCTCCCATCACACTGTGGTATAGTTGAGCAATAAGGCACAAGGGGGTGTGGTATATTTACCATATACCACAAACCCCTGAGGTGCCTTATTGCTATTATAAACTAGTTACCAACATAGAGCAGTAAAAATACATGTTTTGTCATACCCATGGTATACGGTCTGCTATACCACGGGTGTCAGGCAACCAGCATTCATAGCTCAAACCACCCAGTCTATAATCTGCACTATACCAGGTCTCAGACAAATGTCCCAGAAATAAATACATATATCCTCTATAGTAGGTCTACTCAAAATGTAAACAGAGGGTTTGAATCAGTGTCGGTGTCACAAAAAACCACCCTATCCTCCTCTCTAGGGCTGGCTCTGACTTGTAGGAGATGTTTGGGGCGGTGGTGTGCTCCAGGGCCACCTTCAGCTGGGCAGGGCTGATGTCGGTCCCCACCACCGAGGAGAAGTGAGGGGCCAGGAGCATGGTCCCTTGACCCGACCCACAGCCTACGTCTACTGCTAGGTCACAGGGCTGCACGCCCCTCTGTCAGGACAAGACAAGACATTTAAAAGCATTTTATTTTATTTATTTGTTATTTAACCTTTATTTAACTAGGCAAGTCAGTTAAGAACAAATTCTTATTTACAATGACTGTCTACACATGACACATGATCATCACACACTGGTATGAGACATCGTAAGCATATGTGAATATTTCTTAAGGCAGGAGGATGTTAATTGACCTTCAGTACTATGTATGCGTTCAAATCATATAGTGACTGTCTGTGGATGTAAAATATTTTCAATGTCAATTCTGTAATTTAATTCTGCAAAACTATTTGTCATTGCAAATATTTTACATCCACAGACAGTCACTATATGATTTGAACGCATACATGGCGCATGATGTTAAAATAAGAACAAACAAATAGTCTTTGTATTCTGTGAAACATGTATGTCACTCCTACCCTTTTCTTTAGGAAGGACATGACTTCTTCAATGAGTTGAGTCGAGGGAGAGACTCTGTACTTCCAGTAGGAAGTAGCATGCTCTTTACCTTCAAACAGACGATGGGCCATGCTACTGAGCTGTACTACAGCAGAAAACAACAGCAATAGAAATGTTATCTTACACTCAGAAAGATACCTGCTTTTCAGAAGGTTTTTACTAAAACTCAGGCAAGCTCTCCTTGCAGCCTGGTCTCATAGACTAGATGTTACATAGTAAAAGTAAATCCGAGACACTCAAATTATTATGATATGTCAAGTTTGATATGTATTCTGCCCTCACTGACTGTCCTGAGCACAGCTATGCAGATCGATAACTCCCCCATCAATCACATGAGAATTGTCTCAGCTGAACAGCGTTTATTGACGCTTCATGTGAATGTAGACAGAGTAAAACTGAAAGAAATACAACAAGAAGATGAGTTTAGTCAAACTAAACCAGTAAAAATTCCATTTTGTATATGTAACAAAATGAATGACAATAAGTACATATAATCAATACCAGATTATGGAATATTTAAAGGTAAATATGTATCCATTCCAAGGATGTGTAAATACATAAAATCAATAAACATATTCATCATCCTTAAATAAAGACTGGCAATATCACAGCTATCATATAAATCATGCATGCTTCAATTAACTAGCATTGCTGACTACCGATAACCAAAATGTGTACAAAATATTCCAATACCAAAAATATTGAATAACTACTGTTTGAAATGCACTACTGATCAACATACTCACAGGCTGTACACACTAACAGGCAATGTGAGTAATGCCACCTGGTGGACAGAAAAATAATAACATCCAGCACACTCTCCGCCTGGCATCGTTAAGATGTCATATCTACCTACTGTCCATCTTTACATTTGTCGCTCGGCAGGAGAAGAACAGTTTCTGTTATGGGTCTCAAGAAGGTCTTGCATGTTCCCCCAGTGGCGACCTTCAGCTCAACTTTCCTTACCCGCCCATCTTGACAGGGAAAGGTCTGAACCACTACAGCCATGGGCCAGCGATTCCTCTTGAGTACAAGGGCCCCTTTCTTTAGGTTTGGCCTCTCCAAATGCCATTTTCTTCAGCCTTGTAGGGTGGAGAGGTAATCCGTTTTCCAGCGTTTCCAGAAAGCGTTGGACAGACTTTGAACTTGCCTCCACTAACGTTTGTGGATGTCGTCTCCATCGAAGTTACCTGGGGGTGAAGAGGGTACTCCAACTTTTTGAGTGAGTAGCGTAGCTGGTGTCAGTATGAGGGGAAAGTCTGGGTCAGTGGATACTGGGATGAGTGGCCATGAATTAACAATGGCAGTGACCTTGGCCATGAAGGTCGTCAACCTCATGCGTCAGTTGTCTGGGGGCAGTGTGCATAAGCATTGCGTCGAAGATACGTCTTGTCACCCCGATCATTCGTTCCCAACTACCTCCCATATGTGAAGCATGGGGTGGGTTAAACTTCCATGTGCACCCGTTGTCACTTAAGAATTATTGTACTGCAGGACTGTTGCAGTGGCTTGTGATCATTCGAAGTTCCTTACATACACCCACAAAGTTTGTTCCACAATCTGACCGTAATTGCTTCACATGGCCTCGAATCGATAGAAACCGCCGCAGTGCGTTGATAAAGCTTGAAGTCTCCATCGACTCCAGTACCTCTGTGTATTGCCCTGACACTCAAACACGTGAAGAGGACTGCCCACCGCTTGCTATTTGCGCATCCTCCCCTGGTGCGACGAGAAGTGACTGACCAAGGCCCAAACACATCCACAAACATGTGAAAACTGGGGGTCTGAGCTTAAACGATCTACGGGCAAGTCGGCCATTTTCTGAGTTTCTGTTCTCCATCTGAGCTTACGGCTGGTCACACCGCCATGGACAAAGGAACTAATGCGCTGTTTCCCACCGACAATCCATAGACCAGACGACCTCACTGCTCCTTCTGTGATGTGGCGTCCTTGGTGTTGAACTTGCTCGTGATAATGGCGTATGAGCAGCGTTGTTAGGTGGTGACGTCTAGGAATAATGAGTGGATTCCTTTCATCACTTCTTAAATCTGCTTGTGACAAACAACCTCAGACGCAGAGGCAGCCTGCATCATCCAGGTAAGGAGACAGTTTACTGAGGGGGCTCTGTCTAGGTAGATCCTTTCCTTCCTTCCTTGATGCATTTGAGTTCAGGAAAGGCCTCATGTTGAAGACTGCGAATGGCAACGTTTTTAGCTTGGAGAAGGTCTTCGGCACCGAGCCTGTTGCAGGAGTGCCACCCTTGACAACTTCCTTTGTTTTCTTGCTTGAAGGATCGAGTTATGTGGGTAAGTCTAGCTATGGTTCTTACAAGTGATCTCCAGGTTGAAAAGGATTCAAAGCGCCTGGGATTCAAGGTGGGCTCTGGGACGTGAGTGTCACAAGATGTCGCCAAAGGGTGAACCTCCACACCAGACTCAGGAGTGACCAAGTCAGAGGATGTATTGGGATCAGACTCACATTGAGCTGGCTTTAACAGAAAGTCTGGTCCTTTCAGCTATGTGCTTGACATTAAGGTGTTCGCTGGGATTGATCTCGATCTGTGGTCAGCTGGATTCATTTCTGTAGGAACGTACTTCCATTGTTCTGGTCAAGTTGACTTTCTAATTCTCTGCACCCAGTTGCTGACATAAACATAGAATCGTCTAGATTCGTTCCGTATATACCGAGGACGACCTTACTGTCAGTGTAGAAATTTACAGAGCTGAACTAAACGTCTGTTTCTTCAATTATGACTTCCGCTATTTCCACAGCTAGAGTTCGCAGAGTTCGAGTCTGGGGATGGTAACCTCTGGTTGAGGTGCAAGTTTGGCCTTGCCAAATACAAATTTGGACTCGCCTGTGGTGTTTGTTACTTTGACATATGCCAC
This sequence comes from Thymallus thymallus, assembly GCA_023634145.1. Classification (NCBI taxonomy): domain Eukaryota; kingdom Metazoa; phylum Chordata; class Actinopteri; order Salmoniformes; family Salmonidae; genus Thymallus; species Thymallus thymallus. Next base: position 33,798,820 of record CM042407.1, on the reverse strand, counting down.
AGCTGCTATGTCTTGTGTAGATGCATCGCAGAAGACATAGAGTTCACTGCTTGTGGCACTCCTGAGAGAAATTGGTGTGTACATCCTGGGGACTTTGACATATTCAAGGTCCTTGAGGTCCTTGAATCCTTCCACTCACACCATTTTTTGCGCTTCTGTTCAGGTAATGGGGCATCCCATTCAGAGGCATCCGCTGTGAATTCTCTTAGCAAAGCTCTACCTTTAATGCTGACCGGAGCTGCTAATCCCAGCAGGTCAAACAGACTGTTTATAATTGATAACACCCCCCGACGGGTGTATGGCTTCTCTGTGGTGGAAACTTGGAAGGTGAACATGTCTGTGGCAACATCCCAACTTACTCCAAGGCTTCGCTGAATTGGCGGAAAGGCTGCCCCAAGATCAGGCGGGCGATGGGCTATTCCCAAACACATGCACTCTCATGCAGAACTCCATTACATCTTCCATATCGTTGTTCCGGTGCCAGAGAAAGCACAAGACGTTCCTGTGATCTTCTCTTACTAGGAAGCAATGGAACATTTGCTGTACATCTGTGGTCCATCTGTACATCTGTGGTCACCGCCACCCGCTCCTGCCTGAATCGTATTAGTACCCCGAGAAGACTGTTGTTCAGGTTAGGCCCTGTCAGGAGAACATCATTCAAGGAAACTCCCAGATGTTGTGCGCTTGAGTCAAACACAACCCTTATCTGCTCCGGTTTCTGCGGGTGGTAGACTCCAAAAAAAGGCAGGTACCAGCATTCCTTATCTTTCTGTAGTGGTGGCGCTGGCTCTGCGTGACCGCTGTCAAATATCTTTTGCATAAAATCAATGAAGTGGAGCTTCATTTCAGTCCGTTTCTTAAGTGTGCGACACTGCTGCCAGGCGTTGACTTGCCTATTCTTTGTTGTTCGGGAGACGCTGCCTAGGAGAACGAAAAGGCAGGGGAGCTACCCAACTGTTCGTTTGATCTTGGTGGAATTCCCTCTCTATTATCTGTAGAAAGGCTCGCTCTTCTATCGACAAGGCAGGTTTTTCGTCCGCCTTTGTACAGTTGAAGACTGACTCTCCCATGTCATCGGCCTCCACTATGTCGGATTCTTGCCTTGAGCCATGTCTGCTAATGGTGCTATAATTTTGAAAGTTGAAGTTATCTTTAACTCTGATGTTGTTCTGACATGGGGAGAAATGGGTGGGCCACCCATTATCCAGAATGTGGGTTTTAAAGGTGTTTACATTGGGGGGTTTGTGGGCTCCCCCAAGACAGACATCACCTACAATCACCCACCCCAAAGCCAACCTTTGTGCAAATGGAGCGTTTGGAGGTCCGTTGCACTGATCTTGCACTTTGTGGGCTTGAATCGTGTCTCTTCCAAGTAGCAGTAGGATCTTAGCCTGAGAGTCGAGTGGTGGTATCTCATCAGCGATGCCTTTGAGATGAGGATGGTACCGAGCAGCGTCGGGGGTGGGGATTTCGGCCCGATTGTCGGGTAGCATGTTACATTCGATCAGTTGGCAACGGCAGGTTTGAATGGCTGTCAATGGATTCCACAATGAAGTTGCCTGCTCTTCTACCAAAGGCCTCAGATACACCCGCACACGTCTTCAGAGTATATGGAGAAGGATTGTTGGGAATGTTGAAAGTGTCAAATATTGACATCTGACCACAAGATCTGGCCAACGATCGGTTGCTTTGGTCATCTAAAATTGCATATGTTCTCAGCCTTTTGCCGGGCTGACCTTTAGGATAGATCCAGACCAGACAGATTTTGGAACATGAGCGTCCTCCGATATCAGTTCCACAGACCTGCGTGCATGTAGATGTGGTGTCAGGTGAAGCTGACTCTCGCTCCCCGCCATGGTTGATGGCGGATGCTACAGCTTTTTTCCACGGTGCCGAGCCCGCATTCTCCAAGCCTACCAGGATACTTATTCACCTTAGAAGTTGTGATGGGTGTAGTTACTGAAGGACGGAAGTTAGGGTCATTTCTCATCTTGGCTTCATTTTGGATGAAGGCAGCGAAAACATTGAAAGGAGGGAACGACACACAATGCTCCCGTTTGTACTTTGTTCCGTGTGAGGTCCAGTTCCTGTAGGTTAAAGAGGAGCTTTTCAACTATTGGAGCAACTCCACATGCTGTGTCAAGGTACAGTAGGCCCGGTAAGTATCCATCACATTTAGCTGAGTCGATCTCCATAAGGAGGTCTCCAAGCTGGCGCAGCTGATGATGATCTCTATTTGAAATTTTGGGAAAGCGTTCCATCTTGTCAAAAATAGCTTTTTCTAGTGCTTTCGGGAGTGCCATAACACTCTTCTAGCCTCTCCCAGACTCTGCTCAGTCCCATAGTCGGGCTATTTATGTGCACTGCTCGGATGCGTTTAGCGTGTTCTGAAGACTCATCACCTAACCACCTTGTCAACAAGTTCTTCGCTGGCTGACAAGTTTAGACCCTGTGTAGTATCTGTAAATGATGATTTCCAAGCCCAGTAATTGCCTGGGGTATCGTTAAACCTTTAGTCCACCTGTGAGTAAATCGTCTTGCAAGGAATCTGACGAGATCTGACATGTCAGAATTACTGTGGAGCGGTTTGACGTCTGGTGTCAGGTGAATTATTGACACCCAAGCATTGCGATGGTCGGGGGATACCATCATTACAATTGTAGTCGTAAGGCAGCGAATTGTGAGGTTGGTGGTCAGGATGAGACGCTTCAATGTTGTGCACTGGCTGCTTCAGTTCGGAATGGACAAATGGAGCATGCAGTTTTAAGTCCCCTCCATCTTGAGATGATTTATTGATGCAGCCGTATTGGTCTTCTACATACTTCCTAATATGTTCAAAGGGATGATCTGTTGATTGGGGAACACTGTTGATACTTCCTTCATCAGCGATGCTTGCTGCAGCTCCGTACACGTTAGCTTCAGCACTAGCTGCCTTAGCTTCTCGTTGACGTTGGAGTGCTTCTAGCGTGACCTTCAGACGTGTTTCCTCTACTTTAAGCTCAGCTTGTTTAACTTTAATTTCCATTTCCTTTTGCACGAACGTTGCCCTTGCGCCTCTGCTTTTGCCCGTGCTTCGACCGCCGCCATGTTGGTTGAAGACCTGCTGGATCGCTTTGACGACATGGATGCATGAGAGCGAATTGACTTGGCTGGGGTGTCTTTTGGTTGAGACATGGTTGAGCTCTGGCAAATGTTTATGTACCCGCGATCTTGTTACTGCCGTTCACGGTCAGCCTTTTTACTATTCTGCCCTCACTGACTGTCCTGAGCACAGCTATCACATGAGAATTGTCTCAGCTGAACAGCGTTTATTGACGCTTCATGTGAATGTAGACAGACTGAAAGAAATACACAACAAGAAGATGAGCTTAGTCAAACTAAACCAGTTAAAATTCAATTTTGTATATGTAACAAAATGAATGACAATAAGTACATATAATCAATACCAGATTATGGAATATTTAAGGGTAAATATGAATCCATTCCAAGGATGTGTAAATACATAAAAACAATAAACATATTCATCATCCTTAAATAAAGACTGGCAATATCACAGCTACCATATAAATCATGCATGCTTCACTTAACTAGCATTGCTGACTACTGATAACCAAAATGTGTTCAAAATATTTCAATACCAAAATATTTAATAACTACTGTTTGAAATGCACTACTGATCAACATACTCACAGGCTGTACACTTTATAGCAAAACAACAATGGATGTGGGAAGATTGTTCTGGAACTTGATGAACTCACTCATATACACATGTAAAAATAAAATAGCAACTAACTTCCTCTTCCTGAATCACATCCTAAGAATCCTATTGGCTGAAATGTAAATGAACTAACAGGCAATTTGAGTAATGCCACCTGGTGGACAGAAAAATAATAACATCCAGCACAATATGGTTACATAAGACAGAAAGTTACTTAAGGCAAACCCTGTTAGCTAACCCTTCCCCTTTAACCTAACTCCTAACCTGTAGCCTAGCCAAAGTTAGCAACAACAAATTGTAATTCATAACATGTCATACAAATTGTAATTCGTAACATATTCTATAAAATGGATGATGGACATCCACAAATCAATACAGACCATATGAAACATAACATATCATACTAAATGGGGTGTCTCGGATTTACGTACAGAATAATACGAAATGCTCTGAGACCATGTTGATCCTTCTCACTGGGGTGTGGTGGCTACATAAACAAACGTGATCACACACACACAGACACACACACACAAACACACACAGACACACACAAGCACACTCACCGCAGGTGATTCCCTTACTTCACAGGTCCAGTTCCAGGGAAACCACTACGTGTTAGGCCAGGCATGTATAAGAGAGGCCCCTGGATAGAGAGAGGAAGGGGTGTTGCAGTGGCTTCATGGGAATGTGGGTTGTTTAGTAATGAGGCCTTTTAAGAAGGAGGCCAGGGTTACATGGTCACAGAGAGCTTTGTGGGGTGTCAGAACCAATAAGAAGTCCTGTGGAGATGGAATGGGGGAGGGATCAGAATCTTGTTAGCCAATGAGGTGGCTTTTCAGTGATTATTGAGATGGGAAAGACGTAAAAGCCAGTTTTCCTGCTTATTCATATCATGTTGTGCATTCAGATCTCTCTCTAAAGTTCCCTCAAGAGTTAGCCCCCCGGCTGTTACTGTAATAGCGCATAATTATGTATAGCATAACATCATTAAGACATGTTGTATTAGGGCTGGGGTTCTCTGTGCCATAGCTAGACAACAATAGGCTTTGTACCTAGGTTTACCACTATAGCTTACAGAGAGTTAAACGGTCAAGGACTGGTCCAAGATTCAACCAAAGTTCTTCTCTCAGCTATGTACGTCACCCTGTTGGTATAATATGATACATTTGATTGAACCCATGCAGCCCGTATTGAAAAGAAAGCAACAGAAACGTTTTTGAAGTTTGATAATATACAAAAGTTTCAAATGTGTCTATATGCATACATGTTTTATTGTACATCTCTGGCAAGGAAGATATACATTTGGCTACCATTTGTATAATGATATCACTATAGAATAAGGTGAATAGTTTGCTCTACATTATAATGTATACAAGAAAAGAACAGACCAAATGAAGGGGTCTTCCTGTCAGGCTCTGGCCATAGAGAAGCGTATTGCTTCTCTATGTGCCATGGTCAGAGTTTGACAGGTCTATCATTTCTGGGTCTGTAGGTGGTTTGTGTGGGATCTCTAATTAGAGGCAGCTGCAGTGCATTGTCTCTAATTAGGGATCCTACATATGCATGTATGTTTCCACACCGGGGCTGTGGGTCATTATATAGGTATATGTTGATGTATATTCCTTCAGTCACGGGTAACGTAGTGTGTTAATATTTTGCATTCCATTCATTCGTGTTTGTTCTCGTTGTGAAGCGAGACGTTTTGTATATCGTTTGTTTTGTTTGTTTTAGTTCGTTCTGACGATTGAATAATTCAATAAAATATGTCGAACTATGATTGCGCTGCGCCTTGGTCTCTCACCATCCCGACTCGTGACACTTCCATGACATCTTATGCAAACAGACTAATTGTTCTTAATAAAGCAGTTTATTAAGTGCAACATTTCAACCACCTGAACGTAACTAGCTGTGCGTGCATTCATCTAAATACATCCAATCACCATAGAGAAACACACAAACAGAGAGGGTCAAAGTCAAACTATGAGAATGATTGTGTCCTGTGATTTTCTGTTCTTTGTAATCTGTAACCGGCTGTAGGCTAGTCCTGGGTTAACACAGGCCTGTATAAGTTACCTCTCTTTGTCAGGGAGGAGGATGGCTGCGTAAAGCACCTATAGTTTAGGGTGCTGTTGTATGGCAACAGCAACTTCTCGACCTGAGGATAGCAAAGTCAAATCTTTATCAGTCAGGAAAAGTGGTACTTATATCAAGCACAGAATTGTGAGGGTTTGTTGATTCATACAGGTGATCCCATGGAGATGAATTAGTTCTTTTTCACAAGACACCCAGTATGATAGCATACAAACATTTTATAAGCATACTTAAAACGGAGTTTGGTACTCTCTAATGTGTGGATAGGCCACTGGGAGTAGACGGATACCGCACTGCACTCTGGTCAAAGAGTGATGACTGACACAGAAGCCCAGGCTAAGAGTTTAATAATGAAACAGAGTAGATGTGTGGTCTGTGTACAGAGGGAAATAGGATATAAGAAATAAAATGTAAATCTAATAAACACTATTGCATTGAACAGTAATGTCAGCAATTTCTATACACAATATACAATAAGAGAAAAATAACACACCATAATTCCTCTCAGGAGAATTAACCTTACAGTTACACCAACTGGTAGGCTAATCACATAATTGTACAAACTGGTGAAGAAAGCTACCCCTCATATAACAGCAACAGGAACATTATAAAAGTGAAATAAGTATTTTTTCTGACATACAGTTGATCAAAACCTCACAAATATCCCTGCAAATTAAGATGGTCTGATCTCCAATGATAGCAGAACTGAGAAATAAGTTATGTTTTTATACTAACAATTGGTTGCCATGGTGAATAATACAATAATAGTTGGTAGGACACATGAAAGGAAACATCAAAGAGTTTACCATAATCTCTAAATGAAGATAGTGGCAGATCAATAAAATGTCCTTGTAGTTCTAAATAAGCAATAAAGCCTGAGTGGGTGTGGTATATGGCCAATATACCACGGCTAAGGATTGTTCTTAGGCACGACGCAACACGGAGTGCCTGGATACAGCCCTTAGCCATGGTACATTGGCCGTATACCACAAACCCCAGAGGTGACTTATTGCTATTATAAACTGGTTACCAACGTAATTAGAGCAGTAGAAATGTATGTTTTGTCATACCCGTGGTTTGTCACCATAGAAATGTTATTCCAGTTCTGTGTTTGTCAACTCATCATAGAGAGCCGTAATGGAGTCTGAAGTGATCAGTGAAGCCCAGCAGAGCCATGCAGCCATGAGGCTTCAGGACCCTGTCTTCCTTCAAGAGGAACCTCTGCTCGTTGAACCAGTGTGCCGCTTACTCTCCAGTCAATAGGTCCACAGAACCAACCCGGAAACGGCAATTCCTCTGCAGTGCCCCTTCCTGTAAGCACAGTGTCAGAGTTGAGGATTTATTTTTCTAGCTGTGGGAAGATGCATGCTGCTGACTTTTGTGCTCTGACCTACTGATATAGACATACCTACAGGTGACGTTGTTGAACCCTGGCACTGCCCTAGCCTCCTCCAGCTGGCACTCACTAATGTCGATGCCAGCCAGCTCTTGGAAGTTTGGGGCCAGCAGGCGTGAGTTCTGCCCCGTCCCATAGCCCAGGTCCACAGCTAGGGCATGGGGCTGGCCTTTCTAAAAAGAGGGGACCCTTGTGACTCTACTAGAATTCACTAAAGGAGAGTGATAAATAGTGATAGTGTAAATTATGATTTTCAATAGAGATAATATACTTTATATTACAACTCTGTTATTTGTGCTAAAGGTACAGTGTGACACATTGCATGCTGCCACAAGACCCTGATAAGGGCTATAACTACAGTAACAGGGCTGTCTCTACTCTTGACCAAACTTGTCGGGTTGCTGTATCTTAGGCCTATGTCAAAAATGGTCTACAAAATGTTTTTTTCTATGATCTCTTCTTTTTTTTTTTAAAGCTGTGACATCCCTACCACTCACCCAGAAAAATGACCCAGTCTATGGTAACATCACTGATCCCCAAGGAGACCAAGGTATACCCTTCTTCACTTTGGGAGTGATATGATGTACAATACATGAGATAAATGGTATAACGGATATATGAGAGAGAGGCCTACAGTATATGTATGAAGGATATAAGTGATATATTTTTCACTACCAGAGATTAGTCCTGCTCGGGTCAGTTTTTATTAGCCGCACCCACCCTGCGCTGGCCATATCAGTTCCCACTCGACCCACCCAAAACCTGAAATCAGGACTGTCTCGATATATTTTCTTTCTAGCTTGAAGGTATGCCAGACTTACCACTGACTGGGAAGAAAGATGATCCGGGGAGAGAGACAAAAGTAGCTTCAGTGCAGTATAAGTACAGTACAAAAACTAAACACGATTTCAAGGGATACAGTTACACTGGCATGTTAGTCAGCCTACGAAAACAGCCACTAACGAATGACTACTCACTCTCACATCATGAGAGTGAGTAGTCATTCATCATCACATACTTTTAAAAAACCATTTCAATTTCAACAAAACAAATTTAAAAGGTGTAAAATAATTAGTATGTGTTATGACAGGTTATGACAATATTACAGGTTATGACTATATGACAGGTTATGACAAATTGCCAGATGTTGTTACATATTATGACATATGGTCTATGACCGTGTCTAAATGTGTTATGACACTGGGTGTCAAGTAAAGTGTCACCCGGTCTTGTTATGTTTTTACAGATAAGGAACCTGGGAGGGGAGCTGTTGAGCTAAAGATGTCCGTAGCTGATGCTTGTGGACAACTCCAGTGCTCGCAGAGAAAGCATACAGACTTATACTATCTGACGCTTTCAGCATTTGATTGCCCATAAAATACAATAAAGCAATCTATGTATGTATTATTGTGTTTATCAATAATAATTGTTCATTTTAAACTTTCGTGAATCCAACCAAACAGTATCAACACCCATGCAATTTGAGCCATGTCTCTAGTTTATATTCATTTAAAGTTAGAATCCGTATTAGGGGAAACAGCGCCACTGTTCGCCCCCCAGAACATTTCTTATTGTTTTTGTTTTGTTGATGAGAACGGAGGAGAGGAGCATTAAGTGTGGGAAAAAGAATGTCTGTATATATTCTTCTGTCTTATCACGCCTACAATGATGTCAGAGGGGAAAAAAAAACTATGTTTGTCGTTTGCAGTAACTTCTTTGTAATATCCAAAACGAATGATGAAAGTTATAACGGGCGTAACCCCATTATTACATCATGTACTTTACTTTACTGTACCATGTGTTTTTGATGAATCACTGTAGGACCAGTGATGTTACTAATAAATCCTGTAACACCAACTTTAGATCATGTTAAGTAACATTTTTCATAGTTTGAGTTGATTCTATTTCAATTCCACTTACATTTGTACCTTTTTACCTTGGTGTGTTTTTCTTACAGTATTACCAATGCTATTGACAATAAAAGCACATACTTTAGAATGTTCTGGGTTAATTTTATTACTGTAACTATTAGACAGTGCCTGCCTCGGTTATCCAACCATGGCATTCAGTGATCCAAAGGGGTACCGCTAATGCTAATGGTTGAACTCACCTGAGAAAACCTTCAAGTTAGCTGATCCAGAGAACAAGTTGCTACAATGAGGAATGCAATATTAACATGAGAATTTAACTGAACAAGAGAGGAAATTGTGAAAGCTGCTGTTTAAACAATGTCTGTTGTTGTGCCTCAGATATGGGTTGAACCAGAGTTGAACCATGTCAGGTCAGTGTATGGACCACATTATTTTGCTGCTCTGACAGTCTTGTTGAAATCTTGACATGCAGAATATTTCATTTGAAACCTAAAATTTTTCAACAAGAAATTGAAATGCATTTTTACAGGACTACATGCTGTACACTATGGACAATAGCTTATATTGCTTTCACTGTAGGACCAGTGATGTTACTAATAAACTGCAAATAAAATATATTTGAAAACATTTTCTATTTTGAATCGGTTACCCTTGATTGAGAAAGTATATAAGAGGCTTTAAACCAGATGCACAATAAATAATCTCTGCATTTTTTTTTAAACACTTACTGGTTGAATTAAAAGTGTTATTTGGCCACACACAGTGATGAAAAGGAGCATGTTCTTCATCTCTGCAGACAACAGTCAATGTCAGACCTGACTCAACCTCACTGGTCAGAGTTCAGCTGGGAGTGGACGTCACATGATGGGAGAGACTCTTAGCTTCTTATAGCCAGAGGTATATCCTCTCGACTGGTGGTCAGTCCACCCTTCAGTGACTACTTCTCCCACAGCAAAGCCTATGACATCACAGTGAAGCCAAAATTTGAAGCCAAATCTTTGTTAAATTATAGTTAATATGTAACCGATTTTAAATTACGTCTTTTTTGTTGCACATTTCTTTGACCTTCATTTAGTCTGGGTTCTGACGTGAGTTGTGAGGTGTCAAGCCTGCCAGAAGGGACCACACTTTAGTGGGAAAGAGATGGAGATCCCACGTCTAACAGCACGTTATTCTACAACAACACTGTCCATATGGTCATCCATAGTGTTGTGAGGGGAGATACTACTGTAATCTCAGACAGAATGAAACATGGTTACAAGTTTATAATAACTTGGATGTTCAGACAAGTAAGTTATCTAGATTTATGGATATTATTAGTAAGAAATTCATTAATTAACAGTAACTGCAGATTCACTCATAATGTATAGATTAACTTGATTGTTATAGATATTCTTCTTCATACTATTTTCTCACAATGTTTATTTTTTCCAGCCATATTCATCGAGCCAATAACTTTGTTACGAGAGAGCAGCAACAGCAGTGAGGTGAAGATGATGTGCATGTCTTTATCCTGGTTCAGCAAAGCCTCCTGGACCAAGAGCACATCTCCCGTGGAAGCACCTACTATTCTGACTTCACATGGTAGACTAGAAATTGACCGGTTCTCGTCTCCCACGTTCAGTGGCATTTAAGGATGGAGGAGTGTTCAGATGTCATTTTAATAGCCACCTTGTGTCTTATGTTCAACTCACAACCGTTTGAGGTAACTTTGCGTTTGTCTTTTGACCATGTTCAATGAGAGAGCAGACACTCTCTGTTCACGTAGCCTAATGTTGGTTCTCTAAATGTCAACCACAAAATAACATGTACAATTAATCAGCTGTAGACTAGGCCTACATTATTATTATTACGGTTGAACTGTTCTTTCAGAGGGGAAAGTTCAGTAATGCTTTCTGTTCTCTGTCCCAGTCTCTGCATCTGGAGGGCCCCCTGATGGCCAGTCGTTGGTACTGAGGTGTGAGGTGTCAGAGGTGAGAGGTGACCCTGGCCTGGCTGAGGATGGAGGGGAGGATGAGGCTGCTCATCAATCAGGATGCCCTGATAGAGAGTCACCCCAACAGGATGCTCAGTGTGACCCTGCCCAGCCTCCATAAAGACCAGATGCACTGGCAGTGTGGAGTGTTCACAGAGGGCATACTCAGAGCGAGTGTTCCCCTCAGACTCTGTGGTGCTGGTGGAAGATCAGGGATACCAGGCCTAGGGTTACCATCACCTCTGAAAGGTCACTAATGACTTTAGTTGATTACAGTAATTCATAGTAGATCACATCCTCTGAATGAATAGATTCAGTGAGACATCATGATCATCATAAACAATATAAAACAAGTAACCAAATCAATGTCTCTACATTGCCCTTTGCCCCCCACTAAAATGTGATGCATTTGGAGTCATAGCAAAAGCAATGAACGGTGTTGTAAGTCCTCAGCTGTCTCATTTTTTATACTCTGTTTCCAGCAGACTATACTCTGCAGACTTTGATCATTGTGTCCTGTACTGCTTTGGTTGTTGTTAGGATCCTGATTGGTGCTCTGGTGTTCTACCTGAAGAGGAAGAAGACAGAACCAGGGAAAGACTCTGATAATGACTATAACTACACTGAACAAAAATATAAACGCAACATGCAACAATTTCAAAGATTTTATTGAGTTACAGTTCATACAAGGACATCAGTCAATTGAAATAAATGCATTAGGCCTCAATCTATGGATTTCACATGACTGGGAATACAGATACCTTGTTGGTCACAGACACAAAAAAGTTAGGGGTGTGGATCAGAAAACCATCAGTATCTGGTGTGACCACCATTTGCCTCATGGAGCGACACAACTCCTTAGCAAAGAGTTGATCAGGCTGTTGATTGTGGCCTGTGGATTGTTGCCCCAGTCCTCTTCAATGGGTGTGCGAAGTTGCTGGATATCGGCAAGAACTGGAAAACGCTGTCATAGCCTACATGTCAATTCAGAGCATCCCAAACATACTCAATGGGTGACATGTCTGGTGAGCATGCAGGCCATGGAAGAACTGGGACATTTTTAGCTACCAGGAATTGTGTACAGATCCTTGCGACATTGGGCCGTGCATTATCATGCTGAAACATGAGGTGATGGTGGCGGATGAATGGCATGACAATGGGCCTCAGGATCTCATTACGGAATCTCTGTGCATTCAAATTGCCATCGATAAAATGCAATTGTGTTTGTTGTCCATAGCTTATGCCTGCCCATACCATAAGCCCACCACCACCATGGGGCACTCTGATCACAATGTTGACTTCAGCAAACGCTCGCCCACACAATGCTATGTACGCTGTCTGCCATCTGCTAGGTACAGTTGAAAACAGGATTCATCCATGAAAAGCACACTTCTCCAGCATGCCAGTGGCCACTCTTTTGGACTCTCTTGCCAGGCTGGGCAGAGATGCAGAGTTGTTTTTTTGTTTTTCTATAGGTAGGCCTAAAGGTTTTTAAGCAAAATAACCCAATCAAAACGGAAACCTCCTTGAAAGTGAGAATATGCCAGGCCTATTGGGACAAAATAAATTATGGCCTATTTTCAAAGCTATGACATCCATACCACTCACAGAGAAGAATGATCCAGTCTATGGTATCAAGAACCATTCTATATTTCCAAACCCCCTACAAAGAGACCAAGGTATATCTTTCACTTTGGGAGTGATATGATGTACAATACATAAGAGATATAGATACAGTGGGGAGAACAAGTATTTGATACACTGCCGATTTTGCAGGTTTTCCCATTTACAAAGCATGTAGAAGTCTGTAATTTTTATCATAGGTACTCTTCAACTGTGAGTGACGGAATCTAAAACAAAAATCCAGAAAATCACATTGTATGATTTTTAAGTAATTCATTTGCATTTTATTGCATGACATAAGTATTTGATACATCAGAAAAGCAGAACTTAATATTTGGTACAGAAACCTTTGTTTGTAATTACAGAGATCATACGTTTCCTGTAGTTCTTGACCAGGTTTGCACACACTGCAGCAGGGATTTTGGCCCACTCCTCCATACAGATCCTTCAGGTTTCGGGGCTGTCGCTGGGCAATACGGACTTTCAGCTCCCTCCAAAGATTTTCTATTGGGTTCAGGTCTGGAGACTGGCTAGGCCACTCCAGGACCTTGAGATGCTTCTTACGGAGCCACTCCTTAGTTTCCCTGGCTGTGTGTTTCGGGTCGTTGTCATGCTGGAAGACCCAGCCACGACCCATCTTCAATGCTCTTACTGAGGGAAGGAGGTTGTTGGCCAAGATCTCGCGATACATGGCCCCATCCATCCTCCCCTCAATACGGTGCAGTCGTCCTGTCCCCTTTGCAGAAAAGCATCCCCAAAGAATGATGTTTCCACCTCCATGCTTCACGGTTGGTATGGTGTTCTTGGGGTTGTACTCATCCTTCTTCTTCCTCCAAACATGGCGAGTGGAGTTTAGACCAAAAAGCTCTATTTTTGTCTCATCAGACCACATGACCTTCTCCCATTCCTCCTCTGGATCATCCAGATGGTCATTGGCAAACTTCAGATGGGCCTGGACATGCGCTGGCTTGAGCAGGGGGACCTTGCGTGCGCTGCAGGATTTTAATCCATGACGGCGTAGTGTGTTACTAATGGTTTTCTTTGAGACTGTGGTCCCAGCTCTCTTCAGGTCATTGACCAGGTCCTGCCGTGTAGTTCTGGGCTGATCCCTCACCTTCCTCATGATCATTGATGCCCCACGAGGTGAGATCTCGCATGGTGCCCCAGACCGAGGGAGATTGACCGCCATCTTGAACTTCTTCCATTTTCTAATAACTGCGCCAACAGTTGTTGCCTTCTCACCAAGCTGCTTGCCTATTGTCCTGTAGCCCATCCCAGCCTTGTGCAGGTCTACAATTTTATCCCTGATGTCCTTACACAGCTCTCTGGTCTTGGCCATTGTGGAGAGGTTGGAGTCTGTTTGATTAAGTGTGTTGACAGGTGTCTTTTATACAGGTAACGAGTTCAAACAGGTGCAGTTAATACAGGTAATGAGTGGAGAACAGGAGGGCTTCTTAAAGAAAAACTAACAGCTCTGTGAGAGCCGGAATTCTTACTGGTTGGTAGGTGATCAAATACTTATGTCATGCAATAAAATGCAAATTAATTATTTAAAAATCATACAATGTGATTTTCTGGATTTTTGTTTTAGATTCCGTCTCTCACAGTTGAAGTGTACCTATGATAAAAAATTACAGACCTCTACATGCTCTGTAAGTAGGAAAACCTGCAAAATCGGCAGTGTATCAAATACTTGTTCTCCCCACTGTATATTGTATAACAGAAGTATGAGAGAGAGGCTTATGTGTAAAGGAAGGAGGATGTTGAGATCATATAATTACATATTAGAACTGTTAATAGGATCTCTGTGGTTAAGATTACTTTCAAGATGACATTCCGAATGTTCCACTGCCAGGAGATGGATATGAATACACAATTGTCTGATTAACATATTGGCATTGTGTATGTTTCAGAGAACTGGGGGGGTCGAGCAGGGCAAGATGACAATGAGGAAGTTCATTACTCCGAATTTGCTTTGGGTGAACCCAGACCTGGTGGTGAGTAGTGGGTTTGGAAATATAGAATGGTTCTTAGAATGTAAATTGAAGCGTAACAATTGGCATTTCTCTGCTTTTTCAGATCCCAACAGTCATATCAGGGTAAAATCAGGTAAGAATAGCACTATTCAAATTATTATTTTGTTACAGTTATCTGTCATTTTGCTGTTTAGTATGTTCTATGTTATTAACTCATATTAATGTTCATACGTACAGGAAGTTGATGCTGTGATCTATTCCTCCCTCAACATATTAAAAAAATCTGTCTTTTTTTTTTTTTTTTTTCAGCAGCACGAAACTACTGGGTAAAAATGCAGGGAATATGTTCCATATTTTGTTAATTTGTTACTGTGTTTATTAGTCTATTTTTGAGTTTTGTACCTGAGTATGTCACATGTAAAGGAAGGTTGTGTTTATTTCAAGCCTGCCAACATGCCCACAGTTGGCAGCACACAAGTAATCATCAGTTCGGAGTGCAGCTGCTGTGGTTTCACTTGTGAAGGAACATTGATAAATTATACAATGTACATGGGACAATCTGTAAAAAAATTTAATAACTTAAAAACCTCAAACCAAATATAAATTGTAGAAATTCATAGATAAATATTGAAAGCATTTAATGACAACTAAAAGGTGTGCAACATGAAAATATGGTCTAATTTACATTGTGTCATTTATTGACGGCCCCTAACTAGACCCGGCCATAGGCTATCCAAAGTCAAACCAATTTTGCCATGGTCGAACACCAGCCAGCTGAAGCTAATTAGAGAAAGAATTTGGCTAACTCTTCCCAACTGCGGACACACACAAGTTTTAGAGTTAATTTCATGCAATTCTACACATTTTGCCATTGGGTGTAGAGAAAATGTTGCAACTGTAATTTTTATTCAGACATTTGGAACAACACAAATAAATAATACTAATATTTACTAATTGCATTAGTACTGTACAAAGTTAGAGGTGAGCTATTTGATTGATTCCACTGCTCCCCCTACCTCGGGCTTCCAGTGGGGAGACCTGAGGTCAACCTAGCCCCGCCCCCTCCCCATCTCGTACATCTGAGTGGGAGACCTTCCCAGGCAGTAGCCAGCCTAGCTCACAAACTAGAATCAGGGCGCCCACTCCGACAAGGTTAATTGACCCACAGTCCCACACGGTGACATGATATCATTGACACGAGGTGCAAATGAGCGCAAATGTCAAGTTTCCGAATTTTCTTTGTGCGGGCGCCCCATGCCGAACCCGGCAAGATGTCGCCCTGGGCTGCTGCCCATGTCGCCTATACCTAAATCCGCCACTGTGAGTGAGACTTACTTCTGTGAGCTCAATGCGCACATTGAACAGTTTCTCTAGAGATAAATCAGATCCAGCATGAACTGTGCGATGTAGTACGGAGTTTCCAACAGGCCAATATTCTACATAGTTTAGCATAAAACTAGGTAATTAACTACAATGACCATAATCCATTACGCATCTACTTGTCTGGTCTGTTTCTTTTACTGTATGCCTGCTACAGAAGAGGCAGCATGCGTGATAGTGAGGGGGAATAGAGAGAAGCTTTTGCTTCACGAGGTATCTCTACCAGAAATACATAATCTAAGTCTAAGTGATAGCTGGTATTCAGCAGTCATAACAGTATGCCTCATACAGCATATACAGCAGCTCTATAGAGATGAGATGATGACTTGGAATGAAATAATACTCATCAAATAAAACAAATATTATATACACAACTAAAATATTTTATTAAAGTAAAGTAATGTGAAATAAGTGATAAGGAGTAATGGACAGTCACTACCATCGTGGGACTTATATTAATTGTTGTATTCTATGTTACAGCGTTCAACCCAAATAATCGAAACCTACATCGAAAACCATGATCATTGTTTAAATTATCAAACCGAAACAGAACCGACCTCAAAAAGCGCTAATCCTCAACACTAATGGGGGACATATGTTTATTCGACCATAATAATAAGTTTAGATAGCAGGATGCTAAACAAATGTAGCAATCTGACATGGGCTATATTGACAAACTATCAGTGACTGACATAACAAGAGAATGTCATCACAAGCACATTTCGAAATTGTACCTTGTGTATTATATTATTATAACTTGCAATAGTAAATTAAGACCCCGACTGCTTTCCTGGGGAAATGGCTGCACACTATTGAGGAACAGAATCGTATTTCGAGACCCACGTGAGTTTGACAACAGCTGATAATCACATAAGGTGACATGTACCAAATATAGTATGTTGATATTTGTTGCTTACGGCATTCATTTTTATGAATGTGCGTTCTAAATAGTATGTAGTAAGATTAGTACATAGTATGTTGTTTTAGTAAGTAGTATGCAAGACAGATTTCTGACATGGCCATAGCAGTCATATCCTTACTGAAACAACAATGTATAGTCAGCAGGAGGCGCAATTGAGGAATTTCAAACAGCTGTAACTTAAATATTTGGATTGCTGTACATATTGCGTCATTGGGTGCAAACAATAGTAATGTTTTTGTATTTTATAGTTGTATAATTTGTATGGAAATTAACTAGATTGGTAATTAGATTGGTATTTTGATATACATACTGTCCTTGTAAACTGATCTCAACTCATTGTACAGGTGACTGCAGTTGCATATGTCACCAGGAGGTGGCAATGTTGGAAAGACAATGTTTTGAAAGAATACAGTACATGATGTTTGAGTTGAGAGAGGAATAATGCTTTTCTTTCAGCCTTCTCGTCCCCTTTCCTTTGCTATCTCTAGTTCCTGTAGGGCTTGCAGTGAAAAGGTAGCAATTCAATGCTTTTCTCTGTCCCACTAAATGCAATGAATAGACTGCACATAGAAGGAATGTCTTTATACACAGACAGGTGCCGAGTCTAGCTCCAAAATCCCTAATTTTTTGTGCAGAGGTGTGTGTGCATGTGTGTTCATGTGTGGTTGTGTATGTACACACACACACACACATATACAAACACACACACACTCGCTTCTGTGCTTCTGTCTTGTGTGTGCACGTGGGAGAGACTGAAAGGATTCAAGGTCTCCTGAAATGAAGTATTTTATACTGAAGGAATGGGGAAACTAAACCTTGTTTCAATTCACACTGATATGTAAAAATGGCGTTGTGAAGAAAGTGACAGCCACAGGTGTTGAGAGGAGAATGAGCCAAGGCGAAGACCTAGTCTGCCTGCCTCTCACCCTGCATGCCTTCCTTCTCTGCGAACCTCTTAGCTGCAATAGGACTATATTGTAGCAGCCATGGTCTCAGCCTGGAGCTTTGTCTGTAGCTGTCTGGGTTAGGACATTATTATAATTTATTTTATTATTTAACCTTTATTTAGCTAGGCAAGTCATTTTAATATGACTTGCCTAGTTAATAATATTAATAATAATAATATTATGCATTTGTTGAAGGAATTGCTGGCCTCCGTTTGTACGTTATATATATATTTTTAATGCCATTATACAGTATTTTCAGCAATATATTTTCATTTCATTTGGTATGCATACTATCCTCCAATAGGGGGCCAGCCAGTACACTTTTACAGTTTTTTTGTGTGCAGTGTCTTTGCATCTCTGTGATCGCCTCACTCACATGCATGTATATATACACAGAAACACATGCTAACACACACACACACACAGACCTATACATCTGAACATGCACATACAAAATATATATACACACACCACAATATATTATATTCAGTACGAGAGCATGCAGAGGAAGGAGCGTGGATGGAAGAATGCCTGGCTGTCTAACTCCTGTCACCAGTGCATTGTGTTCTCTATTTAAGGCAATATTTACCCAGCTCTAACCATGCACTGCTACCTTACAGAAAGGCTGCCAGAGACATTCATACCCTTTAGCTCTGTGTCTGCATCTCTGTCTCACCCCCACGGATACAAACCAGGGTTTCCAGGAGAGCTAAACCACGGTGTCCAGGGGTACTAAACCAGAGTGTCCAGGGGACCTAAACCAGGGTGTCCAGGGGACCTAATCCAGGGTGTCCAGGGGACCTAATCCAGGGTGTCCAGGGGACCTAATCCAGGGTGTCCAGGGGACCTAAACCCTCACACACAAACCAAGGGCTGCAGAGATTTGTAGAAGGACTACTGTGAACATGCACAGGTGTCCTTTAGAAAATAGCATTGTCACCAAAGCACACTATACACTGTGAAGGGACTCCTGAAGGGTCTCTTTATTTAACAGTGAAAATACTGCAGATAACCTGGTTTGATACACTGGTGGTCACACAGTGCCACACACTGCAGCAGTCAGGGAGCTGAGTAGTGTTACCTATAGCAATTAGCGCTAACCTACCAGAGCACTGGTTGACCATCAGTGACCATCACAGTACTGAATAACCATGACAACACTAAATGGCCATGGCAAAACTACTAAGTGACCATTTGACCACTGAGTGACCATCCTATACCACTGAGTGACCATCCTATACCACTGAGTGACCATCCTATACCACTGAGTGACCATCCTATACCACTGAGTGACCATCCTATACCACTGAGTGACCATCCTATACCACTGAGTGACCATCCTATAGCACCGAGTGGCCATACTGTACCACTGAGTGACCCTCCTATACCACTGGGTGGCCATCCTATACCGCTGAGTCTTTCAGCATGGACAGAAAGAGACCTTCCAACATGGACAGAAAGGGAGTGTCCCTCCAACCAACTGTCATCATACAAATGAGGGAGAGTGTGAGTGAACCAGTTGTTCCAGGCACAGAGCAAGAGACATCCTCCCCTGCCAAGTCATTTAGCTCTGCATGCTGTCTGAAGTGGAGGTGTGGTGACCAAATTCAGCGGTGTGCTGATGTGTGTCTGAGTGCTTAAGGAGGAAGGAACTTCATGTTTTACTAGAATCACTCAGAAGTTGGAACCACTCTGGCTGCCGCCCAAATGGCAGCATATTCCCTATGTAGTGCACTATATAGGGAATAGGTTTCCATTTGAGACAGTCACGGTGATATTTTTGTAAAAGAACTGGGCTTTATCAATTATCTCTTATCTCTTGTCTCTTATCTGGATCTTGCTAATTGCTCCACTGGGATGACTGCCTCTGTGTTATGATGTATTTTGTAATATGACATCTGTGGGCCAGACAGACTGAGTGTAAACATGGATTACTCATTGGGAGTTGTTGGACACAGAGCCTCATGAAGTAAAATGTGCCGTGGGAAACAGAGCATTGTGTCAAAAGCATGAGAGGGTTAGCATAGTTGTATTCTGAAGACAGCAGTAAAATGCTGCAATGCTCTATTGACAGGAAGTCCATCCTACTGTGGAAACTCAGGCTTCGTCCCAAATGACAACCAAGTCCCTATATAGTGCACTACTTTTGACCAGGGTCAACACTAGTGCACTATGTAGGGAATAGGGTGCTATTTAGGACGTAGTTGCAGTAAAACCCAAGAACAGTATAATGACCATTACTTCCACATCCTCCCTGTGTTTCATCACCATTAATTACCATCAATAGACAGTATGATGATGTCTGGTCTGGGAGTTTAGCGCATTGGTCTGTGAACTAGGAAGTGGCTGGGTCGTTGTCCATGCTGGGGCGAGGAGGTCTCTGCAGTGTTGCCATTCAATCGGAGAGGATCTCATCAGTCCAATTTGTGAGTCAATCAGTTTCCACTTGTCTTGTTCTAAAGCATAATGTAACCTAGCTACAGTACACTGAATCTTCTCTCACTATGTAACCTAGCTGCAGTACACTGACTGCTCTCACTATGTAACCTAGCTGCAGTACACTGACTGCTCTCACTATGTAACCTAGTTACAGTACACTGAATCTGCTCTCACTATGTAACCTATCTACAGTACACTGAATCTGCTCTCACTATGTAACCTAGTTACAGTGCACTGACTGCTCTCACTATGTAACCTAGCTACAGTACACTGAATCTGCTCTCACTATGTAACCTAGTCACAGTACACTGAATCTGCTCTCACTATGTAACCTAGTCACAGTACACTGAATCTGCTCTCACTATGTAACCTAGCTACAGTACACTGAATCTGCTCTCACTATGTAACCTAGTCACAGTACACTGAATCTGCTCTCACTATGTAACCTAGCTACAGTACACTGAATCTGCTCTCACTATGTAACCTAGTCACAGTACACTGAATCTGCTCTCACTATGTAACCTAGTCACAGTACACTGACTGCTCTCACTATGTAACCTAGTTACAGTGCACTGACTGCTCTCACTATGTAACCTAGCTACAGTACACTGAATCTGCTCTCACTATGTAACCTAGCTACAGTACACTGAATCTGCTCTCACTATGTAACCTAGTCACAGTACACTGAATCTGCTCTCACTATGTAACCTAGTCACAGTACACTGAATCTGCTCTCACTATGTAACCTAGCTACAGTACACTGAATCTGCTCTCACTATGTAACCTAGTTACAGTACACTGAATCTGCTCTCACTATGTAACCTAGTTACAGTACACTGAATCTGCTCTCACTATGTAACCTAGCTACAGTACACTGAATCTGCTCTCACTATGTAACCTAGTTACAGTACACTGAATCTGCTCTCACTATGTAACCTAGCTACAGTACACTGAATCTGCTCTCACTATGTAACCTAGTTACAGTACACTGAATCTGCTCTCACTATGTAACCTAGTTACAGTACACTGAATCTGCTTTGCCCATTCCTTCCTCGTTCAGCTTCAACATTTATTTCTGATCACTGATGATCACTTGTGATTTCATCCATAGGGATGAGATGAGTCCACAACCATGGCTACATTTTACTGTGAGTAATATCATCTAGCACATGGCTTATTTAGCTAGAATTTCATGCTCCTCTCCCTCAAAATATGGATTTTCCAAATTTCTCAATTATGGGTCTAATTTCCCAATTGTACATGCTGCTTTAATTGGCGAATATGAGCTGGGCTACTGCTACATAGAGGCGCACTGCTTATTGCTGTTATCCTGCGTCGAGCTCTGTGATCCAGGAACGATATGATTCCCTGTCCACGTGTGGGACACAGCTTACCAGTACCGGCATCTTATGAAAAATAAGTGTTTAATTTCACTAGCCGTGCTGCGCTGCATGCGGCAGAAGAAGCAATGGGACTGTTGTTGAGTGTTAGGGGCTATTATGTGTCATTATGCTTGTCTCTCTCTCGGCCCCTTATCTCGTCTGACCGAATCCCTAGGGGCCCGCCATCCTCTTCTTCTCTCTCTCCATCCTCTCGTCTCCCTGTCTCTCCTGACAAATGCCCCCACTCTCATTCGTACCCTCTGCCTCTCTCTCTCTCTCTATGTCTCTCTCTCTCTCTCTCTCTCTCTCTCTCTCTCTCTCTGCCTTTCTGTCTCTCCCTCTATCTGTATCTTTTTCTCTCCCTCCATGTCTCAGTATCTCCATCCCTGCCCCCTTCCTCTCTCTCTCTCGCTCGTTCCCTCAATCTCTCTCTCTCTCCCTATCTTTCTCCATCTCTCTCTCCTCTCTCACTCTCTTTCTCTGTCTCTCTTTCTCTCTATAGAGACTATAGCAGCGGTAGACGTCTGTGGAAATGACTGAGAATTGATTTTCTCTGCGACTCGAGCACAGCCAGCTATTAAGCAGGAACAGGATCTTTCATTAACATGAAACCGGAGGAAGTTAATGTTGTGCGTGCCGAGGGTGAGGAGTCATATGCAGAGGATCTGCTTTCTCTGATTGGAGAACAGAGATGGGGTGTGTGTGTGTGTGTGTGTGTGTGAGAGAGAGAGAGAGAGAGAGGGAGAGATGAAGGAAAGCTTTGACTATGTACAGACTGTGAGCATAGCCTTGCTATTGAGAAAGGCTCTCAAGAGAAGACAGGCTATGTGCACGCCCCCCTTCCTAACCTCCTGCCAAATGTATGACCATATTAGAGACACATACTTCCCTCAGATTACACAGACCCACAAAGAATTCAAAACAAATCAAATATATATATACCACAGTGTGCCATCACAGCAGCAAGATTTGTGACATGTTGCCACAAGAAAAGGGAAACCAGTGAAGAACAAACAACATTGTCAATACAACCCATATTTCAGTTTATTTATTTTCCCTTTTGTACTTTAACTATTTGCACATCGTTACAACACTGTACAGAGACACAATATGACATTTTAAATGTCTCTATTATTTTTAAACTTTTGTGAGTGTAATGTTTACTGTTTATTTCTGAATGTCTATTTCACTTTTGTTTATTATCTATTTCACTTGCTTTGGCAATGTAAACATATGTTTCCCATGCCAATAAAGCCCTTTGAATTGGAGAGAGAGAGAGATTTTTATAATTGGCATTGTTCCCTAATCTGATAACATTAAGCCCTGAAACAACAACAACAAACATAATGGCTTTTTGTTAGCTGTTTTCTTTACCGTCGTCTCAATAACCATCTCTCCCTCCACCCTCTAGTCTGGTTTCTTCTCTGTTTAATTATGTGTGTTTGGATGACTGGCACCAACTCATCATTGTTACCATAGATACTACTATACTAGCTGATGAGTCCATGTTGTCGTCCACTGTGAGCCTGCACACACAGACGCATGCACATACCCCCCACCATTGTCAAGCCAACAGTAGTAATGACAACACTGGACTCGTGGCTCTGAACATAAAAGTCTGTCAATGTTTTCTGATGGTGAGTTAGACCCTGCTTCCTCCCACTCCACTGTGACGCTTCACTGGGGGACCAATGTCATCAGAGGCTCCTGTCGTTTGTGTTTATAGCAGCTCGAACAAGGACCCTGAATAACACTGTGTGTGTGTGTGTGTGTGTGTGTGTGTGTGTGTGTGTGTGTGTGTGTGTGTGTGTGTGCTCCAGGACCCTTGGCACGGAATCAGAAAAACCAACGACACACCACATCTGAGGTTAAATACAGCCCTGTCTTAGCCCCACTCATAGCCCTGGCTTAGCCAAATGTATAACCCTGGCCTAGCGCAACTTATAGCCCTGGTCTAGCCCCAATTATAACCCTGTCCTAGCCCCACTTATAGCCCTGTCCTAGCCACACTTATAGCCCTGACCTAGCATCACTTATAGCCCTGGTTTAGCTCCACTTATAGCCCTGACCTAGCCCCACTTATAGCCCTGACCTAGCCCAACTTATAGCCCTGACCTAGCCACACTTATAGCCCTGACCTAGCCCAACTTATAGCCCTGACCTAGCCCCACTTGTAGCCCTGCCTAGCCCCACTTATGTATTCACAGTGGAGACTGGAATAGAGTCAATGGAATGGTATCAGCCACATGGGAAGCATGTGTTTGATGTGTTTGATACCATTCCATTGACTCCATTCCAGACATTAATATGAGTGCAGTGGTGAGGTACAACAGATCATATTAGAATCCAGCGCCAGATGAGAGAGCACCACCACCACCACCACAAATACCTGATGATAATATGTTCAGCAGGCAGCCCGTTAGACATGCCCCTCTTTCTTGAACAGACCCGGGAGGATGGAGAGAGGGATGGGAGGGAGGGATGGGACGGAGGGATGAGACGGAGGGAGGGGGTTGGTTGGACTTTGTCATCAGTCACTGGGCTGTGTGTGTGGATCAATAAGACCCATTAGAAGCCTCTGTTCTGTCCTCTGTGTAATCCTACAGGAAGGGCCTCCGCTCTGCTCTGCTCCGCAGCACTATACAGTGTTTAGGCCAAAAGGCCCACAACTACCCACACACACACACACATACACAGGTGCAATCACACACAGGCAGGAGTGCATACACACACACAGGCAGGAGTGCATACACACACACAAACCCCCAAATGACTCCTCCCACCCCCCGCACCCATCCCCACCTTCTCATCTAACCCTACCCATCCCCTCCCACCCCCACCAAATCAATATTGCTGATCAACTCCCTGTCACTCCACAGCAGGGGGCGGGGGTGGGGATTCGCTAAAGAGGAGCGATGCATCACAGGCCCTAAAGTAATGTTCAATTGATGCTATTAGAATGGATAATCTCTAGGCAGGCAGTCCGGATGGATCGGGAACATGGCTCCTCAGAGGATGAGGGGTCCTCTCCATCTTCTCCATCCCTCACAGCTAAATTAGTAAATATTGTTGGCCTGGAAAAGAAGTGGGGACCGGACAACCTCATTAATTTGCCACCCTAACCCTCCCATTCCCCTCTCATACCCTCCTACCCCTCCATACCCTTCTCGTACCCTCCTACCCCTCCCATACCTTTCTCGTACCCTCCTACCCCTCCCATACCCTTCTAACCCTCCCATACCTTCCTAACCCTCCCATACCCCTCTCGTACCCTCCTAACCCTCCCATACCCCTCTCGTACCCTCCTAACCCTCCCATACCCTTCCTGTACCCTCCTAACCCTCCTATACCCCTCTCATACCCTCCTAACCCTCCCATACCCCTCTCGTACCCTCCTAACCTTCCCATACCCCCTCGTGCCCTCCTAACCTTCCCATACCCCTCTCGTACCCTCGTACCCCTCCCATACCGTTCTCATATCCTCCTACCCCTCCCATACCCTTCTCATACCCTCCTAACCCTCCCATACCCTTCCTGTACCCTCCTAACCCTCCTGCAGCCCATCCCAGCCTGATTGATGTCCTGGCTGTGGGAGTCCATGTCAACAGGATGTAAAAACGACTGGCTACATCGCGGGGAGACGTTCGAAAAAGGTTAATTAAATCAGTGGCCCTAATTTATTCTAATTAGCAGTCTGATTAGAACTGCAGAGCGTGTTTTCATGACCACGTCAGAGAGAGAAGGAGGGATGGAGCGAGACAGGGTGGGCGGATGGAGAGAGAGAGTAGGAATGGTGGAATGATGGGAGTAGAGGAGGAAAGGGTGTGAGTGGAGGATGGAGAGAGGGTGGAAGGAAGGAGAGGGGAAAGTGTGCTACATATTGCATCATGCCGGCGTTCCTGATGGACAGACCCACTGCAATAGCTGGAAGCTGAATGGAGCGGTATAGGAGGGGGTAGGAGGGATGGAGAGAGAGGGGGACTGGGGCATTTTCGGAATTATAGAAAGGTCTTTGGAGAAAAGTAATTACATTCAGATGTACAAAGACGGCTGGTGAACCAGGAGTTTTCTTTCATGACGGACACATCAAAAGGAGAGGAGAGGAGCGTACAGGTAGTGTGGTACAGCAGCCCCTCTATATTAACCCTGGCGGGGTTGTGGGATTTGATACTTCCCCTCCCACTGCATGGTCAGCAGACAGGCAGATTACCATAGGTCTAGGCAGTGTAGCATTGGTGTAACCACTCTGTCTGACCCCTCAACCCTTTACTCTATGTTGTATTCTAAACAAGCCCTGACTCTGAATCTCCAACACGTTCACCCATTCACCCCACATCCTCGCCTACATCCCCCTGGAACTAAAGTGATAGATAGCATGTATGTGTGTGTGTGTGCGCGTGTGTGTGGCCTGCTAGTCATGTGATGGATGTTATTCTGCTACAATGCTAATCTCACTGAGCCAAGACCAACTGTCAGTTGCAGGCCTGAACATACATCCAACCTGGCCATTACTCGCAACTAAGATGTGAGGCACAAAATGGTGGCCTAGTGGCCCACGTCTGTGGCTCAGTGCTTAACGGTAATAAAATCAGTGGTGATGACACTTGGCTGACCTTCGACATTGTTAACACATCAGAGGATGATGGGATCTGCGCGTCATCCCAAATGGCACCCTATTCTCGAAGTAGTGCACTACTTTTGACCAGAACCCAATGGCACCCTATTCCATATAGTGCACTACTTTTGACCAGAGCCCAATGGGGAATATACTTTTGACCTTGTTAGGGGAGTCGGTAAAATTAACGTTCAGCGTTGTGAAATGACGATCATAGAACAGACAGAAGAATAAGACTGCCATACCTGCCTTGTGTGAGGCAAAAGTATTACTGTAATTTAGGGGGGGGGGGGCAACAGCCACTGAGACTGCAAGTCAAGGACCCGGCGAAGTATAAAGAGTAAAAAAATAAACAAAATACATCTCGAGTGAGAGGTTAACCTGACATGGGCCAGACAGAGAATAGACTTGTCCGCTCAGTATAGCCATCAATCTTCCTTATAGGTTGTGTTTTTATTCCTGCGCCTGCAAGTCTTTTTAATGCATTTCCATTAGGTGCTATTTCAACATACAGTGCCTACGACAGACAGACAGACAGACAGACAGACAGACAGACAGACAGACAGACAGACAGACAGAGTCACTGCAGGGGAGTGTATTTAGACCCTGTAGCTGCCTGACCACTAATTTGATGAGAGAGAGAGAGAGAGAGAGAGAGAGAGAGAGAGAGAGAGAGAGAGAGAGAGAGAGAGAGAGAGAGAGAGAGAGAGAGAGAGAGAGAGAGAGACCTGAGCCTACGCCTTCACTATGGTGAATCACTAAAACAATACAGAAATACACTATGGAAAAAGGAACAGCACGTCAGAAACCAGCTCAATGTAATTGAAGAATCCATAGACTCTAACCACTTCTGGGAAAATTGGAACATACTAAACAAACAACAAAAGAAGAGTTATCTATCCAAAACTGAGATGTATGGATAAACCACTTCTCCAATCTGTATTGGCCCTATAACAAAGAACAAAGAGCAAATAAATATACAGTACATGATCAAATGCAAAAACCTACAATCAACCAGAACCCACTGGATTCTCCAATTACATTGAATGAACTACAGGACAAAATACAAACCCTCCAACCCAAAAAGGCCTGTGGTGTTGATGGTATCCTCAATGAAATGATAAAATATACAGACCACAAAGTCCAATTGGCTATACTTAAACTCTTTAACATAATCGTTAGCTCTGGCATCTTCCCCAAATATTTAGAACCGAGAACTGATCACCCCAATCCACCAAAGTGGAGACAAATTTGACCCCAAAACTACCGTGGGATATGCATCAACAGCAACCTTGGGAAAATCCTCTGAATTATCATTAACAGCAGACTAGTTCATTTCCTCAGTGAAAACAATGTACAAAGTAAATGTAAAATTGGCGTTTTACCAAATTACTGTACAACAGACCACATATTCACCCTGCACACCCTAACTGGTAAAACAAACAAACCAAAACAAAGGCAAAGTCTTCTCATGCTTTGTTGATTTCAAAAAAGCATTTGACTCAATTTGGCATTAGGGTCTGCTATACAAATTGATGGAAAGTGGTGTTGTGGGAAAAACATACACCATTATAAAATCCATGTATACAAACAGTAAGTGTGCAGTTTAAATAGGCAAAAACACACATTTCTTTCTAGAGGGCCTTGGGGTGAAACAGAGATGCAGTTTAAGCCCCACACTCTTCAAAACATATATCAACGATATGCAGCACCCGGCCTCACCCTACTAGAATCTGAAGTCAAATGTCTACTGTTTGCTCTGGTGCTTCTGTCACCAACCAAGGAGGGCCTACAGCAGCACCTAGATCTTCTGTACAGATTCTGTCAGACCTGGGCCCTGTCAGTAAATCTCAGTAAGACAACAATAATGGAGTTCCAAAAAAAGGTCCAGTTGCCAGGACCACAAATACAAATTCCATCTAGACACCGTTGCTCTAGAGCACACAAAAAACGATACATACCTCGGCCTAAACATCAGCGCCACAGGTAACTTCCACAAAGCTGTGAATGATCTGAGAGACAAGGCAAGAAGGGCCTTCTATGCCATCAAAAGGAACATAAAATTCGACATACCAATTAGGATCTGGCTAAAAATACTTGAATCAGCTATAAAACCCATTGCCCTTTATGGCTGTGAGATCTGGGATCCGCTCACCAACCAAGAATTCACAAAATGGGACAAACACTAAATTGAGATGCAGAATTCTGCAAAAATATCCTCTGTGTACAACGAAAAACACCAAATAATGCATGCAGAGCAGAATTAGGCTGATACCCACTAATTATTAAAATCCAGAAAAGAGCCTTTAAATTCTACAACCACCTAAAAGGAAGCGATTCCCGAACCTTCCATAACAAAGCAATCACTTACAGAGAGATTAACCTGGAGAAGAGTCCCCTAAGCAAGCTGGTTCTGGGGATTTTTTCACAAATACAAACAGACCCCACAGAGCCCCAGGACAACAACACATTTAGACCCAACCAAAACAAAAAGAGAATTACTTGACATATTGGAAAGAATTAACAAAAAAACAGAGCACACTAGAATGCTATTTGGCCCTAAACAGAGAGTACACAGCGGCAGAATACCTGACCACTGTGACTGACTCACACTTAAGGAAAGCTTTGACTATGTACAGACTCAGTGAGCATAGCCTTGCTTTTGAGAAAGACCACCGTAGGCAGACCTGGCTCTCAAGAGAAGACAGGCTATGTGCACACTGCCCACAAAATGAGGTGGAAACATATATTTCCCTCAGATTACACAGAACCACAAAGAATTAAAAAACAAACCCAATTTTGATAAACTCCCATATCTACTGGGTGAAATACCACAGTGTACCATCACAGCAGCAAGATTTGTGACCTGTTGCCACAAGAAAAGGGCAACCAGTGAAGAACAAACACCATTGTAAATACAACCCATTTGTTTATTTATTTTCCCATTTGAACTTTAACTATTTACACATTGTTAAAACACTGTATATATACATATTACATTAGAAATGTCTTTATTCTTTTGGAACTTCTGAGTGTATTGTTTACTGTTAGGGGTGGCAGGTAGCCTAGTGGTTAGAGTGTTGGGCCTGTAACTGAAAGGTTGCAGGATCGAATCCCCGAGCTGACAAGGTAAAAATCTTCCCCTGAACAAGGCTGTTCCTAGGCTGTCATTGTAAATAAGAATTTGTTGCCTGGTGAAATAAAAAAAAAAGTATTGTTTAGTATCTACTTCACTTGCTTTGGTAATGTTAACATATGTTTCCCATGCCAATAAAGCCCTTAAATTGAATAGAGAGAGAGAACGAGGGGGGGAATAAGAAACATTGATTTTCTATACCTGACTCATCATTTATTCTGGTGGAGGAACAATGTGAGAGTGTTTATGTGTGTGCTCCTTAGTGTGTGTGTGCCCCCTGTTTTTGTGTGTCTTTGTGCATGGGTGTGTGTGTGTGCTTCGGTGTGTGCATCCATGTGCCTTTTTGTGTGTGTGTATATAAGAAGGAGGGGGTATCCCTGGGGAGAGTGCGGGTGGCGGTGGAATCAGGCCGGCTGTATTCACGTTCACACAGCCGGTAATGGGGTTAAACATATTTATACAGAGCCACTGACCTGCATCCCATCTCCCTTGTTAAGGCCCAAATGAAACCTGGGATGAAAACCTCGTTCTTTACAGGGAGAAAAAACAGAACAGGAGCCTAACCAAACCTGACGACTGTTCCTTCTATCTCTCGTTACACACAAATGAGAAATAGTCAAAAGCCTGCTGCCTGTGTAGTGCTGTATGTATGGCGAGGCCCAGTTGATTCTGGCATCACTATTAATAAATGGTTATCATTAGACTACCAAATGAACTGGCCCACTGCTATTTACTCCAAAGGAAGCCGTCAGATTTTCTTGCTGATAAAGTGGCAGTGAAACACAGATTAGCGGCACAGTGCTTTCTTTATCGTTTAATGAGAAAAAACGGTGACTACTCTCTCTCCCTCTTTCTCCCTCACTCTCTTGATAATTTTTCTTTCCCTCAGTCTTGCCACCCTCCTCCCCCAACCCACCGGAGTTGCCATGACAATGGTCGGTCGCCGTGGCAACGGCAGGAGCTGACAGGTTGGAGCAGGGAAAGATAGAGCTATCTGAGCCTCCCTGGCTCTATACAGGTACCTCTACATAGCGAGAGGGGAAGAGAGAGAGAGAGAGAGGGGGGGGGGGGGAGGGGAGAGACAGAGAGAGGGAGGAGAGAGAGAGGGAGCAACTTGATCTCATAGTTTTATGTCGAAATTTGAAGTAATGTGGATGAATGTCTAATTTTGATCCATTAATTCTGCGTGGTTACAGGCATTAAACAGAAACAACTAAAAGGTATAATTTTAGGTTAGGGCTATGGTTTGGGGAAAGCACAAAACAAAAATAAAAACAAAAAATGTGCTGTTTGCATTTAATATCATCAAATACTATCCCTTCTTGCTGGAGAATTGTGATCTGCCATGGCGCATTCGTCTAAGATGAGGAAGGCATATCTATTGAAATCAACGTGTGTTTCTGGTGACCAGGCTGGAGAGAGACAGACAGGGGGAGAGAGAGGGGGAGAGAGAGAGGGGGAGAAGTAGAGGAATACAGATAAAAGAGGGAGCTACAGGAAGGAAAAGTAGGAGGAGAGGATATGAAAGAGATAAAGAAGCAAGCATCTCTGCCTGGCTGTGGGGACTATGGAGCACAGAGTGACTCATCTACTGACCCAAATAGAGGGGCAGGCAGGCCACAGCACCTTTCCTTAATGTTTAGTCATTTAGCAGACACTCTTATCCAGAGCAGTAAACAGGAACTATTAGGATTAAGTGCCTTGCTCAAAGGCACAATGAGAGATTGTTCACCTAGCTCTGGGAATGAAATCAGCAACCTTCTGGTTCCTGGCGCAATGCTCTCAACCTTTAGGCTACCTGCCTTCCCTTAACACTCAGCCACACTTCATCTCTCTATCCACTCCTCATCCCTCTAACCCTCCATCCCTTCATCCCTTCACAGCTACACAGTTTTTTATATCATAAAAGAGAGCAGAACGAACAGAGTGGAGTAAAAATAAGAAGGAAGAAAAGGAGGAAAAAGAAACAGGGATTATTACCCACTCCCTAAAAAGAGAACTGGAAGAAACAGAAACAGGGATTATTACCCCCTCGCTAAAAAGAGAACTGGAAGAACAGGAGGAAACAGAAACAGGGATTATTATCCCCTCCCTAAAAAGAGAACAGAAAGAACAGGAGGAAACAGAAACAGGGATTATTATCCCCTCCCTAAAAAGAGAACAGAAAGAACAGGAGGAAACAGGGATTATTATCCCCTCCCTAAAAAGAGAACAGGAAGAACAGGAGGAAGGATGTGTTTCTATTATGTTTTGAGGAACAGAGTTACTTTGATTGTTATTGGAGGGGACAGTAATATGTTGGATGTTTGTGTCTTTTTGTTGAGATGGCTTCCTGAGGTTTATTCAATGTCTTATCTGTGGTATTCAGCATTAGACAGCGCTATATAACCCTGAAGGAAGGAAGGAAGGACACATACACACCTCCCTCCCCCCTGTGTCCCTATAACAGTTCCATACCCTTGCTGTGTGACTCTGCTGTTGTGTAATCTAATCAGAGCTCAATAGCTCAGCTCAGCCTCTTCCTGTACTGCAGAGATAGCACAGCACCATCTGTAGCTACCAACAGATGTTCAGGAGGAGAGGGGGAGGAGAGGAGGAAGGGATGAGGGGGAGGAGAGGAGGAAGGGATGAGGGGGGGAGAGGGGGAAGTGGAAGGAATGAGGAGGAGGAAGAGGGGGAGGAGAGGAGGAAGAGGTGGAGGAGAGGAGGAAGAGCGGAGGAGAGGAGGAAAAGGGGGAGGAGAGGAGGAAGAGCGGAGGAGAGGAGGAAAAGGGGGAGGAGAGGAGGAAGAGGGGGAGGAGAGGGGGAGGAGAGAAGGAAGAGGAGGAAGAAGAGAGGAGAGAATCTTTGTCTACTGAACCGTCTCCTGTTTCCTGTTCAGAAGAGGGGGTGGCGTGTGTGTGTGTGTGTGTATGGTGTGTATGTGTTTGGCATGTGTGTGCACAGGGTCTTGCGTGCATGCACTTGTTTTGTTGGGGGGGGGTTTCAGTGTACGTGACCCCTCAACTTGATCCCGTTCTCTCCAGTCACACCTCTGGACAGGCGCTAATGTGCCCTGCGTGGGATGGAGGTCCCTGAGCATGTTGCCTAATGGCCATCTGTCTGTCTGTGCGTCTGGCTAGCTAGTCCTGGAACATTGATTAGGCTGCATGGCCATCACATCACTAACTCACTCACTCACTAAACATACACATCCAACTTCCACAAATAATGCTCTGAAATGAAAGATATATGCAAAAGCAATGAAAACACTCACTGACAAAGCTTCCTAAGGCATACAACGTAAAGGATGGATGACGATTGTAAGCAGACAACTGAAACAGAGCACTCTGAGCTCTAAATGAGGCAACAATTACAAACTTCCTCCTAACAAGTCACATGACGGGTCATTTTCTAGCTAAAGGAAATTACTCCAGATCAACAATAGGGGGAGCCAAATTCAAGGTAAGTAGTATAGGTAAGTATTACAATTAAAACAGAGCACTCCCCACCTGGCATGGTAGAACTCCACTCTGATAACTACGGAATGTCCATATAAGAGACCTTGTTTGTTTAGACCTCTGGAGGAAGGAGAAGGACCGTCTCTGTGACGGGCCTAAGAAAGAGCTTAGTTCCTTCTTGCTTGCAGAGTCTAACCTCAACTTTACGGACTTTACCATCCTTTCTGGGAAAGACCTGAGTGATCAGTCCAACAGGCCATTCATTCCTCTTGACTTGTTTGTCTTTGAGAAGCAAAATGCTTCCAGGCTCAAGGTTGGGCTGGTTTGACTGCCACTTCCTTCTTATCTGAAGTGAAGAGAGGTATTGTTTCCTCCAACTATCCCAGAAGGTATTTGCAAGATGTTGAACCTTTAGCCACTGTCGCTTAAAGAGGTCCTTTGCTCCGCAGTTGCCAGCAGGACTCGAAGGGATACTCACTTTCTGTGTGAGGAGAGTAGCAGGTGTAAGTATGAGAGGGTAATCTGGATCTGTAGAGACTGGAACCAGAGGTCTGGCATTGATGATGGCAGCCACTTCTGCCATCAGAGTAGTTAACGTTTCGTGACTTAGCGTTGAATGACCCTGTTGGAGGAATATAGGATCCAGGATTCTCCTTGCTACGCCAATCATCCTCTCCCAGGCACCATGTGAGAGGCATGAGGCGGGTTGAATATCCAGGTGCAACCTTGTTCTGACAGGTAGGTATCCACGGAGTCGTCGTTGATGTTCGAGGGAATCTTAAGTTCCTTGCAGGCCCCAATGAAGTTGGTCCCACGGTCGGAACGAATCTACTTTGCTGGTCCTTGGATCGAGAAGAAACGCCTCAGGACGTTGATAAAGCTTGATGTATCCAGTGACTCAAGGACCGATATGAACGACTCTCACGCTCATACAGGTGAATATAACGGCCCTCCGGTTACTGTGGGAGAGGCCTCCTCTCATCCGGCGAGAGGTGACGGTCCATGGACCAAATACGTCCAGGCCGACATTGGTGAACGGAGGTTCGGTGGAGAGACAATCAGCAGGAAGGCTGGTCATCTTCTTCCACGTGGAGAACCTTGAAAAACGTAAGGATCCAAGCTGCTTGGGTGAAGTTGTTGTCTTCCTCAGACCTCGCATACCTCTAGAGCCTCAGCTTCAGCCACAGCTGCAACCTCATCCTTTTCCTCTTTCAGCACGTCCATAAATGCTTCTAATTGTGCCTTTTCTATTTTCATTCTCCTTTCTTTCTTGACAAAGGAGAGGCGAGCTTTTGCATCTTCTGCTTTTTCCCTTGCTATTGTGGCTGCGGCTCCTGTAGATGAGCTGCTTGAATGGTGGGATGAAGCTGGTCTTGAAGGTGGATGCCTGCTCCTCAGCCATAGTGTGTTGGAGGTTGTCTTTACACTGCCGTAATTGTCATAGGCCTCTCTTGGCATTGTGACGGATTAGCAGTGTCTCTTGCTTGATCCAATGTGTGGTCCTTCCCGCTAGAGAGCTGTCATTTCACTGTACTGTCCTCCGTATGCGTTACTGTGCATATTTTGATAGCAAGATAAAGGCCTCCACATCAATAACCCTCAAAGCCTGATCTCCTTGTTTACAAGATGTATTGAGTTGGAATCTGTCCTAAAATACAAACTAGATATGAACATAACCTGATATTTTGCTCACACTGGCAACTAGCAAAAGCTAGGCTAGCATACAGTAGCAAATAAGCTAGTGCTGTCCATCTATTTCACAAAGTAAACATACACAAATTCCACAAATAATGCTCGGAAACAAAATATATATGCAAAAGGGTTCTTTGAGTCATTATGGTTCCACATCAAACCATCACCCTTCCCAAAGAACCCCTGAGGAACCATTTTCTTAGTGTGTAGGTGACTTAATGTGATTAGAGTACTTTTGTGTTTTAGGTGACTTAATGTGATTGGACTAGTGTTGTGTTTTAGGTGACAATGTGATTGGAGTACTGCTCATTGGACCTTATGATCACTCGGCTACACAGCTGATGCCTGCGGGACTGTTCCCTTACACGGTACGTCATTCTGTTTATCTGTTAAGCCTCAGCCTCGAACTAAGGTCCCTTGTGTAGCATCAACATTCTCTCTAACTGACCCTCACTGCCCATTTATCGCCATTACCCGTTGTTGTTTTAGCTCTCTTGATTAACACCTGTGATTGCTTTATGCCTCTCTCTCATGTCAATATGCCTTCTCTGTTGCTGTTTCGGTTAGTTCTTATTGTTCTATTTCACTGTAAAGCCCCCAGTCCTGCTCAACATGCCTCAGATAGCTCCTTTGCCCCACCCCCCACACACGCAGAGACCTCACCTGGCTTAACTGGTGCCTCCAGAGATGCAACCTCTTTCATCGTTACCCAACGCCTAGGTTTACCTCCACTGTACTCACATCCTACCATATCCTTGTCTGTACATTATGCCCTGAATCTATTCTACCACGCCCAGAAATCTGCCCCGTTTATTCTCTCTACCCAACGCACTAGACGACCAGTTCTTAAAGCCTTTAGCCGTAACCTTATCCTACTCCTCCTCTGTTCCTCTGGTGATCTAGAGGTAAACCCAGGCCCTGTAGCCCCCCGTACTACACATATTCCCCAGGCACTCTCATTTGTTGACTTCTGTAACCGTAAAAGCCTTGGTTTCATGCATGTTAACATCAGAAGCCTCCTCCCTAAGTTTGATTTATTCACTGCTTTAGCACACTCCGCCAACCCTGATGTCCTAGCCGTGTCTGAATCCTGGCTTAGGAAGGCCACCAGAAATTCTGAAATTTCCATCCCCAACTACAACATTTTCCGTCAACATTGAACTGCCAAGGGGAGCGGAGTTGCAACCCTCCCCTAACCCGGACGACGCTGGGCCAATTGTGCGCCGCCCTATGGGACTAGGGGTGTTAACCCTTGCGAAATTCCCAATTTCTCCCTCATACTGTACCATAATTGCAATTTAATCATCTTGGCTCATTTGTCTCCCCTGTAACTATTCCCCAGGTTGTTGCTGTAAATGAGAATGTGTTCTCAGTCAATTTACTGGATTAAAATATAATTCTTACTTCCTCATGTACTTTTGTACTCATTGTACATCCAATGCCCTGCTAGAATGAAACACAATAGGAACTGCAGTGCAGACTAGAGTATAATTTTCTTCTTAGGAAAAAGCATTTTGTTTCTGAAATAAACCATGAACCCTTCCACAAAAGACACATAAACACTAAAAACACTAACATATCTTTCCCTCCTCTTCCTCCTCCTCCTTTCCCCCTCTTCCTCCTCCTCCTTTCCCCCTCCTCCTCCTCCTCCTCCTTTCCCCCTCTCCCTCCTGCTCCTTTCCCCCTCTCCCTCCTCCTCCTCCTCCTCCTTTCCCCCTCTCCCTACTCCTCCTCCTCCTCCTTTCTCCCTCTCCCTCATCCTCCTTTCCCCCTCTCCCTCCTCATCCTCCTTTCCCCCTCTCCCTCCTCCTCCTTTCCCCCCTCCTCCTTCCCCCCCCTCCCTCCTCCTCCTCCTTTCCCCCTCTCCCTACTCCTCCTCCTCCTCCTTTCTCCCTCTCCCTCATCCTCCTTTCCCCCTCTCCCTCCTCATCCTCCTTTCCCCCTCTCCCTCCTCCTCCTTTCCCCCCTCCTCCTTCCCCCCCTCCCTCTTCCTCCTCCTTTCCCCCTCTCCCTCCTCCTCCTTTCTCCCTCTCCCTCATCCTCCTTTCCCCCTCTCCCTCCTCATCCTCCTTTCCCCCTCTCCCTCCTCCTCCTTTCCCCCCTCCTCCTTCCCCCCCCTCCCTCCTCCTCCTCCTTTCCCCCTCTCCCTCCTCCTCCTTTCTCCCTCTCCCTCATCCTCCTTTCCCCCTCTCCCTCCTCTTCCTCCTTTCCCCCTCTCCCTCCTCCTCCTTTCCCCCTCTCCCTACTCCTCCTCCTCCTCCTTTCCCCCTCTCCCTCATCCTCCTTTCCCCCTCTCCCTCCTCCTCCTCAGTTGCCCCTCTCCCTCCTCCTCCTTTACCCCCCTCTCTCCCCCACTTTGTTTTGTTGCTCCATTATTTGTTATGATACACAGTGTCACAGAGTGGAAAGAGATGATGAATGGAACAAGAGAGAGAGGGAGAGAGACAGAGAAGCAATTAGAGAGAGAGAGAGCAAGAGAGAGAGAGAGAAAGAGAGAGAGTGAGAGCCCTGAGCTGTCCGACAGAGAGAGAGAGAGAGAGAAAGAGAGAGAGACTGTGGCTGTCCGACAGAGAGAGAGAGAGCAAGAGCCCGGGGCTGTCTGACAGAGAGAGAGAGGGAGAGAGAGAGAGAATGAGAGGGAGAGAGAGAGAGAGAGAGACAAACTTCGCTCCATAACAGAAACCATTTCTGCATCGCACTCCAGGGGTCCCGAGAAACCATGTTACCAAAAAAGACACACACACGCACACGCACACACACACACACACACACACACACACACACACACACACACACACACACACACACACACACACACACACACACACACACACACACACACACACACACACACACACGCACACATGCACACATGCACACAAGCACTGTTCCCTCTCCCCCAGCTTCACCACAACACAGTAGTACATCCAACCATTCTTCCTACCACCCATCATTATGAATGGTGAATCCTCACTCAGTCCTAACATTCTAAGATCAGTGAGTGGGACAAGTTATCTATAATTTAGAATTGGGTCCAGCTATAAGCTCTCTAAGAGACACCATACAATATGTCTGTGAGTTTTGTGTCTCTCTCGCTCTATCTCTCTCTCTCGCTCTCGCTCTCTCTCGCTCTCCCACTCGCTCTCTCTCTCAATTCAATTCAATTCAAAGGGCTTTATTGGCATGGGAAACATACTATGTTTACATTGCCAAAGCAAGTGAAATAGACAATAAACAAAAGTGAAACAAACAATCAAAAATACATTACACTCACAAAAGTTCCAAAAGAAAAAATACATTTCAAATGTCATGTTATGTATACAGTATATATATATATATATATATATATATATACAGTGTTGTAACGATGTGCAAATAGTTAAAGTACAAAAGGGAAAATAAGTAAACATAAATATGGGTTGTATTTATAATGGTGTTTGTTCTTCATTGGTTGCCCTTTTCTTGTGGCAACAGGTCACAAATATTGCTGCTGTGATGGCACACTGTGGTATTTCACCCAGTAGATATGGGAGTTTATCAAAATTGGATTTGTTTTCAAATTATTTGTGGGTCTGTGTAATCTGATGGAAACATGTGTCTCTAATATGGTCATTATTAGAGGTTAGGAAATGCAGCTCAGTTTCCACCTCATTTTGTGTGCAGTGTGCACATAGCCTGTCTTCTCTTGAGAGCCAGGTCTGCCTACGGCGGCCTCTCTCAATAGCAAGGCTATGCTCACAGTCTGTAGATAGTCAGCTTTCCTTAGTTTTGGGTCAGTCACAGTGGTCAGGTATTCTGCCACTGTGTACTCTCTGTTTGGGGCCAAATAGCATTCTAGTTTACTCCGTTTTTTTTATGATTCTTTCCAACGTGTCTTTTTGTTTATTCAAGATTTGGTTGGGTCTAATTTTGTTGCTGTCCTGGGGCTCTGTTTGTGTTTGTGAACAGAGCCCCAGGACCAGCTTGCTTAGGGACTCTCTGTAGGTGATGGCTTTGTTATGGAAGGTTTGGGAATCGCTTCCTTTTAGGTGGTTGTAGAGTTCAACAGATCCCTTCTGGATTTGATAATAAGCGGGTATCGGTCTTATTCTGTTCTTCATGTTTTATTTGGTGTTTTTCATTGTACACAGAGGATATTTTTGCAGAATTCTGCATGCAGAGTTTCAATTTGGTGTTTATCCCATTTCGTTAATTCCTGGTTGGTGAGTGGACCCCAGACCTCACAACCATAAAGTGAAATGGGTTCTATAACTGATTCAAATATTTTTGGTATGTCAAATTTATGTTCCTTTTGATGGCGTAGAAGGTCCTTCTTACCTTGTCTCTCAGATCCTTCACAGCTTTGTGTAAGTTACCTGTGGCGCTGATGTTTGTTTTGTGTGCTCTAGCTCAACGGTGTCTAGATGAATCTGTATTTGTGGTCCTTGGAACACCATTATTTTTGTCTTACTGAGATTTACTGTCAGGGCCCAGGTCTGACAGAATCTTTACAGAATATCTAGGTGCTGCTGTAGGCCCTCCTTGGTTGGGGACAGAAGCACCAGATCATCAGCAAACAGTAGACATTTGACTTCAGATTCTAGGAGGGTGAGGCCGGGTGCTGCAGACTGTTCTAGTGCCCTCGCCAATTCGTTGATATATATGTTGAAGAGGGTGGGGCTCAAGCTGCATCCCTGTCTCACCCCATGGCCCTGTGGAAAGAAATGTGTGTGTTTTTTTCAAATTTGTAACTATTTGTTTACATGGATTTTATAAAGTTGTATGTTTTTCCCGCAACACCTCAATCAATTTGTATAGCAGACCCTCATGCCAAATTGAGTCAAATGCTTTTTTGAAATCAACAAAGCATGAGAATACTTTGCCTTTGTTTTGGTTTGTTTGTTTATCAGTTAGGGTGTGCAGACTGAATAAGTGTCAGGCTCTGGCCATAGAGAAGCCTATTGCTTCTCTATGTGCCATGGTCAGAGTCTGACAGGTCTATCATTTTCTGGGTTTGTAGGTGGTTTGTGTAGGATCTCTAATTAGAGGCAGCTGCAGTGCATCGTCTCTAATTAGGGATCCTACATATGCATGTATATATATATCGCAGGTCACAAGTAGGTGTGTTTCGTGTACCCGTGATTTTGTTTGTATAGTTCGTCTTGGAGTGTATAAATAAATGTCGAACTATGAATGCGCTGTGCCTTGGTCTCGCTCACTCCCGACTCGTGACAGTAAGTGGTCTGTCGTATGGTAATTTGGAATCTGACATTCGCTTTGTACATTGTTTCCGCTGAGGAAATGTACGAGTCTGCTGTTAATGATGATAATGCACAGGATTTTCCTAAGGTTGCTGTTGACGCATATCCCACGGTAGTTATTGGGGTGACATTTTGTCTCCAGTTTAAGTATCTCTCTCTCTCTCTCTCTCTCTCTCTCTCTCTCTCTCTCCCGAAAGCAATTTAGGGATGGCACGATTAAGGGTATCCAATCACATGGGGCACTCTTGCCCAAGGACGGCGAGAGGGAACTGGAGTCGTTGGGGAGAAAAGCCAATTCCACACAGAGGGAGATGTGAACAGAGGTAAAAGACACACGCACACACACACATGCACACTCCTGTGAGAGGTAAAATAAGCCCTGGAGCCGTGAAACTACAGCTCTACATTCTATCTTCACGCAGACACTCTGCTATCTGCTGTGACCTCAGACGCTCTGCTATCTGCTGTGACCTCAGACACTCTGCTATCTGCTGTGACCTCAGACACTCTGCTATCTGCTGTGACCTCAGACACTCTGCTATCTGCTGTGACCTCAGACACTCTGCTATCTGCTGTGACCTCAGACACTCTGCTATCTGCTGTGATCTCAGACACTCTGCTATCTGCTGTGACCTCAGACACACCGCTATCTGCTGTGACCTCAAACACTTTTCTATCTGCTGTGACCTCAAACACTTTTCTATCTGCTGTGACCTCAGACACTTTTCTATCTGCTGTGATCTCAGACACTCTGCTATCTGCTGTGACCTCAGACACTCCTCTATCTGCTGTGACCTCAGACACTCCGCTATCTTCTGTGGCCTCAGACACTCCTCTATCTGCTGTGACCTCAGACACTCCGCTATCTTCTGTGACCTCAGACACTCTGCTATCTGCTGTGACCTCAGATACTCTGCTATCTGCTGTATCCTCAGACACTCTGCTATCTGCTGTGACCGTAGACACTCACGCTGCAGCCCACCTCCACCACACAGCCACAATAAATTACGGATACTTCCCAAATGGAATCCTATTCCCTACATAGTTCACTAATGCACTTATTAGGGAATATGGTTCACTTAGAAAGAACGCCACCCAGGGACTGAGGGACCAAGCCAGGTTCCTCCATGGAAAATATAATCACTCTCTGCTCACTGAAGAGCACTTCTCCACTACAGTATACTGCACATTGGTAATGAATTAGCATTTAGCATTGAGGATTTAGCATTTTGATGATGCCGTGCTGTTTATACCACTGTTGGCTATCTGGTGTTGCTGGTGTACAGCTAACAGGTTGATATAGCAGGAAAGGCTGATTTAGTCTAAGTCAGTATTTGTGTGTTGTAGAAGTGAGCCGTCCATTGAACTGTCAGAGCTAGTGCCATTGGACAGGCTAACGGGGTGACAACATGGTGACAGGGCAGTGGAGGGGTCAGTGATTCCTCTCTGATTCCTGGAGGCGAGATAGGCCTTCCTTCCTTCCTTCCTTCCTTCCTTCTCTGGTTGCTGATCTCCCTATCCACTGGCAGTAGCAGCATCGGAAACAGATAATCAATGATCCATTAGCGTGACTCAGCTCCCAGACCTTAGTACCATCTCTGACTCTCTTCTCCCTCCCCCTCCTCTGACTCTCCCCTCCACCCTCCTCCCACCTCCCTCTGCCATCTCCCTCCTGCGTCCACTCTTCTCCCTCCACCCTTCCTCTCTCCTCCCTTCCTCTCCCTCCTCCCTCCATCCCTTCATCACTCCACCCTTTTCCATCCATTCCTCCATCCATTCATCACTTCATCCAACCACCCTCCTCCCTCCATCCCTTCATCACTTCATCCCACCACCCTCTCTCTGCACACTCCTCCTGCTGGGTGGTCGTGACCAGGGCTGAGGGGGCTGGGGGGTCAGACTTCAGCCCAGGTGAGGCCTGGAAGGGAGGAGGGAGAGGGAGGAGAGGAAGGAGAGGGAGGAGGGAGAGTAGAGAGAGGGAGGAGGGGGAGGAGGGAGAGGGAGGAGGGGGAGGAGGGAGAGGAGGGAGAGGGATGAGGGAGAGGGGGAGGAGGGAGGAGGGAGGAGGGAAAGGGAGAAGGGAGAGGAGGGAAAGGGACGAGAGCACTGCATGGCTTTTTTTCTGAAGGAGAATCGATCCTCCTTTCTCCCACACAGCCTTGGTCTATTTTAATCTCCTCTGAGCCCAGCCAGATACTGTACTACTAGACACTAACACACAGACACAAAGCATAGACGTACTCTATCTCCCCAATGTACCTGCATGCCCCAGACACATTCAGCATGTACTCAATCCATACATAACCCACTGCCAATACACATGCCTCTGCTGTCAACAGGTGAACAGGATTCAATACACACAGAGGGAGAGTCCCGAATGGTACCCTATTCCCTACATAGTGCACTAGTTTTGACCAGAATAGTGCATTATATAGTGAATAGGATGCCATTTCAGACACAGCCATAGAACCTGGCGCTAAACAGACAGACAGGAACAAAAAGACTGACAGGCCTGTTGTAAACTCAGCTGCCCCCATAGGAGAACTATTTTTGGTTCCAGGTAAAACTCTTTTGGGTTCCACGTTGAACCCTCTTTGGAAATGGTTCTACATGGAACTCAAAAGGGTTCTACCTGGAATCAAAAGGGTTCTACCTGGAAACAAAAATTGTTATTCAAAGGGTTATCCTATGGGGACAGCTGAAGAACCTTTTTAGGTTCTAGATAGCACCTTTTTTTCTAAGAGTTTCAAAGCTGCCAGTCAGTCACGCTGGCACACAGGGTTAATGGGGTGACTATTGCCCTGGGGCGTGCTGTACGTTTCCTTGCCTGTAGGAGGCAGTGTGGTTTCAGTAAGCACAGGGTGAAGTAGCC
Organism: Thymallus thymallus; assembly: GCA_023634145.1. Taxonomy (NCBI): domain Eukaryota; kingdom Metazoa; phylum Chordata; class Actinopteri; order Salmoniformes; family Salmonidae; genus Thymallus; species Thymallus thymallus. Next base: position 33,756,105 of record CM042407.1, on the reverse strand, counting down.
AGTTGTGGGCGCTGACTGATAGACGGTGAATTGGGATTGGTTGGTGCAGTAGAGGTGGGGGGCTTGGGATGGCAGGTGGGCGGTGGGCTGGGATTGGTGCTGGTAGTGGAGGTAGAGCTGGAGGTGGAGGAGCAGGGGGGATAGTAGGGGGTCTAGCTGAGATTGGTGCGGGTGGTGGAGGTTAGGAGGGAGGGAGGGAGGGAGGGAGTAGAAGAGTAGTAGGGGATCTAGCTGGTGGGCTATGGACTGGTGCTGGTAGAAATTGTGGGGGTTGGGAGGGTGTCTAGCTGGTGGGTTATTGACTGGTGGAGGTGGAGGTTGTGGGGTTTGAGAGAAGGGTTAGGAGGGGGTCTGTTGCTGAGCTTGGTGCATGGTGTTCTCTCAGTGGGGAGCATTTCTATACTCTAGCCGTAGTAGCAGGCTGTATCTGCTGACCCAGCCGGGATGCAGGGCCGCAGCACTGACTGCTCCCCCGCTGGGAATTTCAATGAGGGGCAATGCATGCCAGGACTCCTCTCTCCTCCTTAACTCCCACTACTACCTTCCCCTCCTCACCCCTCACAACCAGGACTCCTCTAACTCCCCCCCTCACGCCTCCACCATCCACCCCTCCCCATCACTGCCCCCCTCACCCCTCCACCATCCACCCCTCCCCATCACTGCCCCCCTCACCCCTCCACCATCCACCCCTCCCCATCACTGCTCCCCTCACCCCTCCACCATCCACCACTCCCCGTCACTGCCCCCCTCACCCCTCCACCATCCACCCCTCCCCGTCACTGCCCCCCTCACCCCTCCACCATCCACCCCTCCCCATCACTGCACCCCCTCACCCCTCCACCATCCACCCCTCCCCATCACTGCACCCCCTCACCCCTCCACCATCCACCCCTCCCCATCACTGCACCCCCTCACCCCCTCCACCCTCCACCCCTTCCCCCTCACTCCTCTCCCTGACTTTTCACCACACTGTCTTTAAAGACACAGCAGGGAGCAGCAGGGGGAGGGGGGTAGCCAATGGGAACGTGGTCAGCAGGCTGACAGACAGTCTGAAGCTGGGTCGAAGTGTGTGCGTGTGTTTGTGTTTGTGTGTGTGTGTGTGTGTGTGTGTGTGTGTGTGTGTGTGTGTGTGTGTGTGTGTGTGTGTGTGTGTGTGAAGGGGGGGGGGGGGGGAGTCGAAGTGTGTGTTAGTGCGTGCATGTGTGTGTCTAATCTGGTATTGATTTTATAGAGTTTGCTGTGGTTTTTAGAGAGGTTGAACTGTCTCCATTACATGTCTGGATGCGGCAGCTCATAGTCCTGCATGTCATGTAGGAGAGAGGGAAGAAGGGTATCAATAACACTACGTCCCAATTGGAACCCTGTTTCCTATATAGTGCACTACTTTTAACCATGACCCATAGGGCTCTGGTCAAAAGTAGTGCACTATATAGGGAATAGAGTAGGGTGCCATTTGGGATGCAAACTAAGCCCTCAGTTCTCCATACAGTATTTCAGTGATGTACAGAAACAATCATATGTATGGGATGAGATGTCATGTGGATGCTGAAACATAAGGTTACACAGTGAGATTTTTGATCGGTCCTGCTGCGCTCATCATTACAGATACACTGTTACAGGACACACTGTCATTATGTCCACACAGGTTCATCAAAACTGCAAGTAACACTTTATTTTTACCCTTTCACATACAGTACATGAACACAGACACTCATCATAAACACGACCTCCACTGTGAGTATGCAGTCTAATGCAGCACTGACTAACATTCTCTCTCTCCCTCTCCCTCTCTCTATCTCTGTCTGTCTTTCTCTGTCTCTCTCTCTCTCTCTCACACACACATACACACACACACTTTCTCCCTCATTGCCTTGGCTCCCATCTCCCTAATCCTTTCACGCTGACACATATTCCTCTACACACACTAAAGCTTCTCTGCCTCCCTGCCTACTACTACTACTACTGCTACTACTACTACTGCTGCTACTACTACTACTACTATTACTACTACTACTACTACTGCTAGTACTGCTACTGCTACTGCTAGTACTGCTACTGCTACTACTGCTACTGCTACTACTACTACTGCTACTACTTTTACTACTGATATTGCTACTACTACCACTACTACTACTACTATTACTACTACTACTACTGCTACTGCTGCTAGTACTGCTGCTACTACTGCTACTGCTACTGCTACTGCTACTGCTACTACTGCTACTGCTACTGCTACTGCTACTGCTACTGCTACTGCTACTACTGCTACTGCTACTGCTACTGCTACTGCTACTGCTACTACTGCTACTGCTACTACTACTACTAGGCTGGTCAACATTATCATGTGGCTGCATCTGCAAATGGCACCCGGATGCAATATGTAGTGCACTTCTTTGGACCAGAGCTTCATATGAGTGTATGCACTAAAGTAGTGCCCTAAGTAGGCAGGGCCGGCTCTAGAGTTTTGGGGGCCCTAAGCAAGTTTTGGTTGGGCGGCCCGCCCCCTACCATGAGGGCAAAGCGTTTTAGTGGCCCCCCTCTCGGTGGCGTAAACAAAAATGTTGAGCCTTAAAGTTAATGCCCTGCAATTCTACCATTTTATCATGGGGAAGTAAAGAAAATGTTGCACTTTTAAAGCACGTTTTCTTGTCTCATTGTGCTCTAGCGGAACTCCTTGTGGGCCGGGCGCCTACAAGCTGACCAGGGTTGGGTTTCGGAGGATGCATTGCTCTCGACCTTCGCCTCTCCCGAGTCTGTAAGGGAGTTGCAGCCATGAGACAAGATTGTAACTACCAATTAGATATCACGGAATTGGGGAGGAAAATAAATAACAATAAAACATGTTTTCCCATCTCAAGAGAAAATTATACTGTAGTAAGTGATGTTACTATAGTAAGTGCCTGTTACTATAGTAATTGCCTGTTACTGTAGTAAGTTCCTGTTACTATAGTAATTGCCTGTTACTATAGTAATTGCCTGTTACTATAGTAAGTGCCTGTTGTGTGCAGCAGGGAGGGGCAATTGAATGAAAGCTGGTCTATTTATGGGTAACCGCGTTGATGTGATATGCCCAACCCATACACAAAACATGCAGCCATTTCTTACCATATGTGGTGGCCTATCAAGCTGCCTGATAGGAGAGGCAGCTGAGCATCCAGTAAGGTTAACTATCTGCTGAAGGAAGGAAGGAACTCTCTCTGTCTGTCCATTGGCTGTGATTGATGGACCAGAGAGAACTTGAAGTCTGGCAGGAAGTTTATTTTCTCCAATCAATACCTCAACCTGTGCTCCCTAACATCTCTAACCTTATTGCATCATCAGCCTTCATTAACATTTCAATAACAGACACACACAGTCCATCTGGACCAAATACCATTGTTGATTTCATGAATAGTTACTGTCAAAAGTGTTATGTAATCATTTCAGAGACAGTCAAATCTCAAATGTTATGAACAATGGGAGGGATTGAGTAACAGAGAGATGAGAGTGATGGGGCACCGAGCAGCAGGGAGATGATCAACATAGCTTTTTTTTAACTCCTTGACCCCCTAGATTTCTGTCCCTTCCTCCTTCTTCCCTTCCTTTACCCCTCCTCCCTTTTCACCTTCTCCTGCTCCTCCCCTTCTCTCTCCCATCTCCTCCTCCTCCTCCTCCTCCTCCTCCTCCTCCTCCTCCTCCTCTCCTTCCCAAATTCCTTTTTGAGAGGTGTGATGCTTCCCCCCCTTGTCAGTGCATGTCAGGGCCGTGAGCGGGTCCTAATGTGAGCAGACAGCCAGGTTCACTGATACAGAAAGACAGAGCCATTTTGGCTCTCCTCTCACCAGTCGCCACACCACACTGCATGGGCTCCATTTGCTAAAAGAGATGACATGTTGGCTCTACTTGCAAACAGCCGATAGAGACAACATTACCCCTGACCTGGGAGCTCGTAACTCATACCACTTCAAGAGCGCTGGGAGTTGGCGAGGGGCAACGGGGGTTGCTATGGCTATGATTACATAACCAATGACAATGCCAGTGCAGAGATTTCAACATTGAACGCCATGCCGCTGTCTGCATTTCAAAGGCCTTTTCTCTCTGGTATTTAGAAGGACTGTAGATGAGCCCACATAAAAAATACTTCAGTTTACTGTAGAATACTACAGTACTTACTATAGAATTACTGTAGTAAATACTACAGAAATGTCTGCAAAAATTCTGCAGTCCGCAAAAATAGAACATTTTAAAAACTTAGTGAATGCTACAGTATTTAATATGCATGTACCCTACCCATTCCCATTCCCTATATCCCAATTTGTGTCACCTGTAAGTGAGAAACCTACATGCCAAATATAGACCAAATATTGAGTTCCCTACAGTTATAGAAAAGAGCAGAAGCTCTGAGCTCTCCCTTCAGAACCCAGTCCTAGCTACAGTGGGCTGCAGAGACTTTAAATATATGTAAATGTAAATGTGTGACTTGTGAATTAACTTTAAAGTTTTCAATACTGCATGTAGTATATTGTGTTGTGTATTTGTATGCTGAGGTCACAAAATACATGTTCATGTAAATGGACAATACATTATTTCATATCATATCGTATCGTACTTTGGAACATTTGCTCTTTTATTATTTCTCCAATAGTTTTAGTCAAGGAGAAAGGCCCCCAATTCTATGTCAAACATAATAAAACAAAAACACTATAGTAAATACTACAGTAATGTCCCACAAAACACTATAGTAAATACTACTTGCATGGTTTATGTAACCATGCAAGTATTCACTTATCTGTAAATATAACTGTATATTTACCTGTTCAGCTAATTTAACCATGCAAAATATTCACTTACCTGTTCATTTAGCCAGTCTGTATATTAAGTAAACTATTATTGCCTCGCTCATATCATACGCATTTTTAGCTACTGAAGTATTTCTCTGCCATCAACCTGTATAGTATAGTTAACCATCCAACATCCACCAATGTATAGTGTACATATTCAGCCAACCACTCATACTATGCAATGTCTTTTTATAGCTTTTTTCTGCACTCCAGATATCTTGTATTTCTATACTTTTTCATACTGCCGCTATATGTATCATGTACCGTGTATCTGTCTTTTGTGTACTTTCGTTGTGGCATTTTGCACCTGCCCTGTGTTTTGTTGTAGCTGCTTGACAATGAAATTTCCCCCCCGGGGGAGCAATAAAGTACCTATCTATCTATCTATCTATCTATCTATCTATCTATCTATCTATCTATCTATCTATCTATCTATCTATCTATCTATCTATCTATCTATCTATCTATCTATCTATCTATCTATCTATCTATCTATCTATCTATCTATCTATCTATCTATCTATCTATCTATCTATCTATCTATCTATCTATCTATCTATCTATCTATCTATCTATCTATCTATCTATCTATCTACTACAGTATACTACAGTGTGTAAAAACACTACAGTATTTACTATAGTATATACTACTCTTTTTTTACTACAGTATTTATACTATAGTAAACTGTAAATATTACATTATGCTACAGCATTCACTGCACTGTTTTTGCGGACTTCCACAGAAACACTATAGTAAATACTGCAAAAACACTACTGTAAATACTATAGTAAAGTCTGCAAAAACACTACAGTAAATACCATAGTAAAGTCTGCAAAAACACTACAGTAAATACCATAGTAAAGTCTGCAAAAACACTACAGTAAATACTATAGTAAAGTCTGCAAAAACACTACAGTAAATACTATAGTAAAGTATGCAAAAACACTACAGTAAATACTATAGTAAAGTCTGCAAAAACACTACAGTAAATACTATAGTAAAGTATGCAAAAACACTACAGTAAATACTATAGTAAAACATGTAGCTCAGTTGGTAGAGCATGGCGCTTGCAATGTCAGGGTTGTGGGTTCGATTCCGACGGGGGACCAGTATGAAAATGTACACACTCACTACTGTAAGTCGCTCTGGATAAGGGGCGGCAGATAGCCGAGTGGTTAGTGTGTTGGGCCCGCAACCAGGAGGTTGCTGGATTGAATCCCTGAGCTGACAAGGTAAAAATATTTTGTCCTGCCCCTGAACAAGGCAGTTAACCCACTGTTCCTAGGCCATCATTGTAAATAAGAATATGTTCTTAACTGACTTGCCTAGTTAAATAAAGGTTAAATAAAAATTAGAGCATCTGGTAAATCTAGATACTATAGTAAATTATTCAAAAACACTACAGTAAATACTATAGTAAAGTATGCAAAAACAATACAGTAAATACTATAGGAAAGTATGCAAAACACTACAGTAAATACTATAGTAAAGTATGCAAAAACAATACAGTAAATACTATAGGAAAGTATGCAAAACACTACAGTAAATACTATAGTAAAGTATGCAAAAACAATACAGTAAATACTATAGGAAAGTATGCAAAACACTACAGTAAATACTATAGTAAAGTATGCAAAAACACTACAGTAAATACTATAGTATTTCTACCATAGAAACTCAAACTCAACTCTGCACCTGAAAGACAGTTTCACTGTGTTTTTTCATTGTTTCTCTCTAATCAAGGACTGATTTCAACCTGAGACAATTAATTATCAGGTAGAACAGCAAACCAGAAGGCTCCGGACCTCGTAGGGTAAGAGTTGAATAACGCTGGTATACACTATAGTATTGTTTAATGTGGGTAGACCTGGTTGAGCTCTATGGCTGCTGCTCAGCCAGTTTTACAATAGTCTCCTGAGGTCTGTAGTCTACAGCAGCCAGACACAGCTACAGCGGCACACACACACACACACACACACACACACACACACACACACACACACACACACACACACACACACACACACACACACACACACACACACACACACACACACACACACACACACACACACACACACACACACAGAGCTGCATATCCCCTCCATTTGTATCAGTGATTTAGAAGCCTCTCCAACGTTGGCGACAAGCGTGCACTCATTAATTAATTAAAAGCCCCCCTCCAAACCGTCCTCATACACCCCTCCTCTGAATGTACTGGGCACTGCAGAATCTTTCCAAATACATTTACACAGCCATAAAACCTGTCCCTCAGGATAATCCCTCCACAGTCCTCTCTCTCTCTCTCTCTCTCTCTCTCTCTCTCTCTCTCTCTCTCTCTCTCTCTCTCTCTCTCTCTCTTTCTCTCAATTAAATTCAAGGGGTTTTATTGGCATGGGAAACATATGTTAACATTGCCATATCAAGTGAAGTAGATAATAAACAGAAGTGAAATAAACCATAAAAAAGGACAGTAAACATTACACTCACAGAAGTTCCAAAAGAATAAAGACATTTCAAATGTCATATTATGTCTATATACAGTGTTGTAACGATGTGCAAATGGTTAAAGTATAAAATGGAAAATAACATAAATAATTTTCTTGTGGCAACAGGTCACAAATCTTGCTGCTGTGATGGTACACTGTGGTATTTCACCCAGTAGATTTGTTTTCGAATTCTTTGTGGGTCTGTGTAATCTCAGAGAAATATGTGTCTCTAATTTGGTCATATATTTTATGGATCCAAGATGGCGTAATCAGTGCAGACGTGTTTTTTTGTTGTTGTCCCGTCTAAATAGTTTGTAGTAGTTTGTAATTTGTCTTTACATACATTTTTATTTTGTTCCCGATTTACCCCTCCTGCAAGCCACCTTACCCAACGTGATACGGATCAAATATCAAATATCGGATCAAATATCCGTACTTTTTCCACTATTTAACTGAACCGCAGTCAAAAGTTAGCCTGCTAGCTAGCTTGCTAACCAGCCATCGCTAACCACTGTTAGTGGTCTTCACCTCCGCTCTGGCTGTTGAGCCAGCTTTCAATTCGGACAATATTGGCCAGTCTGCTCAGCGCGCTACCAACCCAGCGCTTATCGGACTGCGTTCCCTTCCACTTCACCGGATTTCCACTGAAAGTACCGGACCACCACACCGGATCATCACAGCTAGCTAGCTGCATTCGACTGACCGACGTCTATAGCTAAGCTCCATTGTCTACATGCTACCAAGGCTAGCGTGAGCTAGGCCCATCTCCCGGACATCCGACGTGTGCTAGCTACTCTCCCGGGCTCCAGTACCTTATCAACCTACCTGGACCTTCTACTGTCGACACGGAACCCCACCGAGCCACCGTGACTGGTCTGCCGACGTAATTGTCCGACGTGGTCTCAACAGGGTTCTCCTCTGCTACGTCGCTGAAGATACATCTGCTAGCTCCGGACTGCTAACACTCTGAACGCCGTGCCATTGAACTGATCCCCCGGCTCACCACTTTGCTTTTTCATCGGATCCTACGCTTGTTCAGCTCCACAGCTGATGCCTGCAGGACTGCTTGGTTATATGGTATTTATTTCTGTTTAACTACCAGGCCTCAGGTCCTGTGTGTAGTACATCACTTTTTCTAACTGACCCTCTTTGTCCATTCACCTCCATTACCCGTCGTTGTCTTAGCTCTCTTAATTAACTGTTATCTTTTATTTTTATTAATTTTTTGCCCTCTTCTTATTTCAATATGCCTTGTCTTTTGTTGTTTAGGTTAGCTATTATTGTTTTATTTCACTGTAGAGCCCCCAGTCCTGCTCAACATGCCTCTGATAGCTCCTTTGTCCCTCCCCCCACACATGCGGAGACCTCATCTGGCTTAACTGGTGTCTCCAGAGATGCAACCTCTCTCTTCATTACCCAACGCCTAGGTTTACCTCCACTGAACTCACATCCTACCATACCCTTGTCTGTACATTATGCCCTTAACCTATTCCACCACGCCCAGAAATCTGCTCCTTTTATTTTATGTAGCCAACGTACTAGACGTCCAGTTCTGAAAGCCCTCAGCCGAATATTGATTCTATTACTCCTCTGTTCCTCTGGTGATGTAGAGGTAAACCCAGGTCCTATAACCCCCAGTACTACACCTATTCCCCAGGCGCTCTCATTTGTTGATTTCTGTAACCGTAAAAGCCTCGGTTTCATGCATGTTAACATTAGAAGCCTCCTCCCTAAGTTTGACTTATTCACTGCTTTAGCACACTCCGCCAACCCGGATGTTCTAGCTGTGTCTGAGTCCTGGCTTAGGAAGGCCACCAAAAATTCGGAAATTTCCATCCCCAACTACAACATTTCCCGTCAAGATAGAACTGCCAAAGGTGGCGGAGTTGCAATCTACTGCAGAGATAACCTGCAGAGTTCTGTCATACTGTCCAGGTCTGTGCCCAAACAGTTTGAGCTTCTACTCTTAAAAATCCACCTTTCCAGAAATAAGTCTCTCACTGTTGCCGCCTGTTACAGACCCCCCTCAGCCCCCAGCTGTGCCCTGGACTCCATATGTGAATTGATTGCCCCACATCTATCTTCAGAGTTTGTACTGTTAGGTGACTTAAACTGGGATATGCTTAACACCTCGGCTGTACTTCAATCTAAGATAGATGCCCTCAATCTCACGCAAATTATCAAGGAACCCACCAGGTACAACCCAAAATCCGTAAACATGGGTACCATTATTGATATCATTCTGACTAACTTGCCCTCCAAATACACCTCCTCTGTTTTCAACCAGGATCTCAGCGATCACTGCCTCATCGCCTGCGTTCGCAATGGGTCAGCGGTCAAACGACCACCCCTTATCACTGTCAAACGCTCCCTAACACACTTTTGTGAGCAGGCCTTTCTATTTGATCTGGCCCAGGTATCCTGGAAGGATATTGACCTCATCCCGTCAATAGAGGATGCCTGGTTGTTCTTTAAAAGTGCTTTCCTCTCCATCCTAAATAAGCATGCCCCTTTCAAAAAACGTAGAACTAAGAATAGATATAGCCCGTGGTTCACCCCAGACTTGACTGCACTAGACCAACACAAAAACATCCTGTGGCGCACTGCATTAGCATCGAACAGCCCCCGCGATATGCAGCTATTCAGGGAAGTCAGGAACAAGTACACACAGTCAGTTAGAAAAGCAAAGGCCAGCTTTTTCAAACAGAAATTTGCTTCCTGTAGTACTAACTCCAAAAAGTTCTGGGACACTGTTAAATCCATGGAGAATAAGAGCACCTCCTCCCAGTTGCCCACTGCATTGAGGCTCGGAAACACTGTTACCAACGATAAATCCACGATTATCGAAAATTTCAATAAGCATTTTGCTACGGCTGGCCATGCTTTCCACCTGGCTACCCCTACCCCGGCCAACAGCTCTGCACCCTCGGCAGCTACTTGCCCAAGCCCCCCCCGCTTCTCCTTCACCCAAATCCAGACGGCTGATGTTCTGAAAGAGCTGCTAAGTCTGGACCCCTACAAATCTGCTGGGCTAGATAATCTGGACCCTCTCTTTCTGAAATTATCAGCCAAAATTGTTGCAACACCTATCACTAGCCTGTTCAACCTCTCTTTCGTATCGTCTGAGATCCCTAGAGATTGGAAGGCTGCCGCGGTCATCCCCCTCTTCAAAGGAGGAGACACTCTAGACCCAAACTGTTATAGACCAATATCCATCCTGCCCTGCCTTTCTAAAGTTTTCGAAAGCCAAGTTAACAAACAGATAACTGACCACTTCGAATCCCACCGTACCTTCTCTGCTATGCAATCTGGTTTCCGAGCTGGTCATGGGTGCACCTCAGCTACGCTCAAGGTACTGAACGACATCATTACCGCCATCGATAAAAGACAGTACTGTGCAGCCGTTTTCATCGACCTGGCCAAGGCTTTCGACTCTGTCAATCACCGCATTCTTATTGACAGACTCAATAGCCTTGGTTTCTCAAGTGACTGCCTTGCCTGGTTCTCTAACTACTTTGCAGACAGAGTTCAGTGTGTCAAATCGGAGGGCCTATTGTCCGATCCTCTGGCAGTCTCTATGGGGGTGCCACAGGGTTCAATTCTTGGGCCAACCCTTTTCTCTATATACATCAACGATGTCGCTCTCGCTGCTGGTGACTCTCTGATCCATCTCTATGCAGATGACACCATTCTGTATACATCTGGCCCCTCTTTGGATACTGTGTTTACTAACCTTCAATCAAGCTTCAATGCCATACAACACTCCTTCCGTGGCCTCCAACTGCTCTTAAACGCTAGTAAAACTAAGTGCATGCTTTTCTATCGTACGCTGCCAGCACCCGCCCACCGGACTATCATCACTACTCTCGACGGATCCGAATTAGAATACGTGGACACCTACAAATACCTAGGCATCTGGTTAGACTATAAACTCAACTTCCAGACTCACATCAACCATCTCCAATCCAAAATTAAATCCAGAATTGGCTTCCTATTTCGCAACAGAGCCTCCTTCACTCATGCTGCCAAACATGCCCTTGTAAAACTGACTATCCTACCGATCCTTGATTTTGGTGATGTCATTTACAAACTAGCCTCCAACACTCTACTTAGCAAATTGGATGTAGTCTATCACAGTGCCATCCGTTTTGTCACCAAAGCCCCATACACTACCCACCACTGCGACCTGTATGCTCTCGTTGGCTGGCCTTCATTATATATTCGTCGCCAAACCCACTGGCTCCAGGTCATCTACAAGTCTTTGTTAGGTAAATCCCCGCCCTATCTCAGCTCCCTGGTCACTATAGCAACACCCACCCGTAGCATGCGCTCCAGCAGGTTTATCTCTCTGGTCACCCCCAAAGCCAACACCTCCTTTGGCCGCCATTCCTTCCAGTTCGCTGCTGCCAATGACTGGAACGAATTGCAAAAATCATTGAAGCTAGAGGTTCCTATCTCCCTCAATAACTTTAAGCATCAGTTGTCAAAGCTGCTTATCGATCACTGCACCTGTATATAGCCCTTCTGTATATAGCCCACACTACTACCTCATCCCTATATTTATTTTTGTTTATTTCACTAATCTTGCACTCCAGTATCTCTATTTGCACATCAAAATTTGCACATCCTTCATTCCTGTGTTAATGATGATAATTCTGTAATTTATTTTACCACTATAGTCTATTTATTGTCCTACCTCCTAACCTTACTGCATTTTTGCACTACATTTTGCACTCTGTATATAGATTTTCTATTGTGTTTTTTTTTTTTTTTGACTGTTTGTTTAATGTGTAACTCTGTGTTGTTTTTGTCGCACTGCTTTGCTTTGTCTTGGCCAGGTCGCAGTTGCAAATGAGAACTTGTTCTCAACTGACCTACCTGGTTAAATAAAGGTGAAATAAATAAATAAATAAAAAATATTTGTCAGGAAGTTAGGAAGTGCAGCTCAGTTTCCACCTCATTTTGTGGGCAGTGTGCACATAGCCTTCTCTTGAGAGCCAGGTCTGCCTACAGTGGCCTTTCTCAATAGCAAGGCTATGCTCACTGAGTCTGTACATAGTCAAAGCTTTCCTTAAGTTAGGGTCAGTCACAGTGGTCAGGTATTCTGCCACTGTGTACTCTCTGTTTAGGGCCAAATAGCATTCTAGTTTGCTCAGTTTTTTGGTTAATTCTTTCCAAAGTGTCAAATAATTCTCTTTTTGTTTTCTCATGATTTGGTTGGGTCTAATTGTGTTGCTGTCCTGGTTCTCTGTGGGGTCTGTTTGTGTTTGTAAACAAAGCCCCAGGACCAGCTTGCTTAGGGGACTATTCTCCAGGTTCATATCTCTGTAGGTGATGGCTTTGTTATGGAAGGTTCGGGAATCGCTATATATATATATATATATACACACACACACGCACGTACACACGCACGCACGCATGCACACACACACATACACTCTCTCTTTTTCTCTACTCTCTCTTTTAAAAATAATTATCCTTGACACCCCTCCCTCCATCCCAGCCCCAATCTCTAACCCACAGTCGAGACATCCATGATAACATTTACATGTGCCATGTGACTTGCCAGTCCTCCCCGTGGGTCACAGTGTCCTCTAGCTCAGATCAGGTCAGGAACAGGGAGGGATCAGCAGGCCAGCCATCACCTCTCCCTGGCTGGGAGTGAGTGGAAAGAGGAGATTGATGGGAGAGAGGTGCTAATGCCCGTCTGAGCCCAAGGAGAGGGAGGATAGTCTCCAGCCAGGTCGCCTTCCAAGCACATCCCCCCATACACTCCCACACCCACAGAGCTAGCTACAGAGGAGAGACAGGAGAAATAAACTGCAGGTGTGTGAGTGCCTGTCTGCCTAGTGCCTGGTAGTGTGTCGGTGTGTGTGTGTTTTGCATGCCTAGTAGTGTGTGTGTGTGTGTTTGCATGCATGCGCTCACGTACTGAGTCTTGTGTGTGTATGTGATTGTCGGTGTGATTGTCTGTGTGCTGTATGTGTGCGCATTTGTGTGTGTGTAGGTGCTATAAAAATGTGCCGGGAACAAACTGCAATGGCAGGCCTATTGTTGGAGTCCCCCTCGAGGCAGCAGACTTGCATGAGTCAGCAGCCAGTCGGATTTACAGCAGATTGATTAAATTACCATTAGTTCCGGGACCAGAATATCAACTCATCCAACTCCCCACCTCCCCCCTGCTACTCCCCCACCCCTTCAACTGTCTGCCCGCCATGCCACCGACCACTGCCAACCCCCTGTCTAGCCCCTGTTGCCCCCCCCCCATTTCTGGCGGAAATGGAAAATAAAATAAATTGACCATAAGGACACGGATGCCACATATGTATTGTAAATCAGTGAAAGGGTCCGGAGAGAGAGGGTCCGGAGAGAGAGGCTCCGGAGAGAGAGGGCCCGGAGAGAGAGGGCCCGGAGAGAGAGGGTCCATAGAGAGAGGGCCCGGATAGAGAGGGTCCGGAGAGAGAGGGTCCGGAGAGAGAGGGCCTGGAGAGAGAGGGCCTGGAGAGAGAGGGCCTGGAGAGAGAGGGCCTGGAGAGAGAGGGCCCGGAGAGAGACGGTCCCAGAGAGAGAGGGTCCGGAGAGAGAGGGCCCGGAGAGAGAGGGTCCGGAGAGAGAGGGTCCGGAGAGAGAGGGTCCGGAGAGAGAGGGTCCGGAGTGAGAGGGCCTGGAGAGAGAGGGCCTGGAGAGAGAGGGTCCGGAGAGAGATGGTCCGGAGAGAGAGGGCCCGGAGAGAGAGGGTCCGGAGAGAGATGGGCCTGGAGAGAGAGGGCCTGGAGAGAGAGGGCCCGGAGAGAGAGGGTCCGGAGAGAGAGGGCCTGAGAGAGAGAGGGCCCGGAGAGAGAGGGTCCGGAGAGAGAGGGCCTGGAGAGAGAGGGTCTGGAGAGAGAGGGCCCGAAGAGAGAGGGTCCGAAGATAGAGAGCCTGGAGAATTATCCAGTATCAACTGGATGCGGTGAAGGAGTAGATGAGGAAGGGAAGAAAAGAGCTCTCTGGATTTTTTAACAAGGCCTGGGAGCAAAGCAGGGCTGGCTTTTTAACAAGGCCTGGGAGCAAAGCAGGGCTGGTTTTGTAAAGAAGGCCTGGGGGCAGAGCAGGGCTGGCTTATTTAACATGGCCTGGGAGCAAAGCAGGGCTGGTTTTGTAAAGAAGGCCTGGGGGCAGAGCAGGGCTGGCTTATTTAACATGGCCTGGGAGCAAAGCAGGGCTGGCTTTTTAAAGAAGGCCTGGGGGCAGAGCAGGGCTGGCTGACCTGCTTCTTTACAATATGCACCGAAGCAATTACACATTTTCCGGCCAATTAATTTGTAGAGGGAAACAAGATCAATTAGCCAGGAAAATAACACAGACAGGCAGACAGGCAGGTAAGCAGGCAGGCAGGCGTAGCAGGCATTTAAGCAGTAGCAGGCAGGCAGTAGCAGGCATGTAAGCAGTAGCAGGCTGGCAGGCAGGCAGGCAGATAGGCAGGCATGTAAGCAGTAGCAGGCAGGCAGGCATGTAAGCAGTAGCAAGCAGGCAGGCAGGCAGGTAGGCAGGCAGGCAGTAACAGAAAGGCAGGCAGCAGTAGGCAGTAGCAGTAAGAGGCCTAGCTAGACTACTTGTCTTGTTTCACTCCTTGATTGTTCAGTTGTTCTGCTGCATTGTCCATTCTAACTCTCCTGCCTTTCTCTAAAGCACTGTGTTTATCTATGAATATTTCATAAAATTAGAATGACTCTCTTTGAAGAGGAAATGCCTGCTACGTACCATGCTTGTTTCTCCCTCATCTCAGAGAGCAGAGTTATGTATGGATTACTCACCATCAATACTCTGAGTCAAACAGAAAAGAGGATATGAGCTGAATTGTGCCACAGCTATCAGGATAAATACTGGAAATGTAGTATCATGCTTGTGTCTCTCATCTCAGAGAGCTGAGTTATAAATGACCCATCCTATTAGGATGAATGATTGATATGGTAGGTATCAATGGAGGTGCGTGTGAAGCAGTGGAAAGGAGGTGTTTTGTGGGGGGAAGGTTTGAGGGATTTGGGGTGAGGTGAGGTGGGGGGAGAACCATACTGTGCCTGGGTCGTCGAGAGAGATGTTATAGGAGAAAGCGGCTGGCAGTGGGAGATGCAATCTGAGTGGCACATCAGAGATAGAGAATAGCATTAAGAGAAGATTGAGGAGACAGACATGGACACACTGTGATCAGAAAGATGAAATAACAGACAAAAATCAAGGGGGAAGGGGGGTGGGGGGGGGTGAGAAAGAGATTCCTGTTTTCGGGAGAAGATAATGGTTTAAACGACATGGTATCTTGCAGCTGCCTTGTCGGAGGGTAGCAGGAGCTTTGGTGGCACGGGTCTGAGGATTTTGGAAATGTAACAAATCAGCCTAAACGAAACAGCAGCTAATCCTGTGGATTCAGGAAGGGTTGGATTTCAGGGGCATGCGGTCCCCGTCACCCTGGGAGCAGTTGCAGAGAGGGGAACAGGGAGGGGGCCAGAAAGGCAGCAGGGAGGGGGCCAGAGAGGGGGCAGGGAGGGGGGCTGGGAGGAGGCAGGGAGCGGGGCTGGGAGGCTGTCCCAAGCACAGCTTTACTGATAACTAACACCGCACAAAGGCCAGGACAAATCTGAATTGCTAAACAGACTAGAAATTGAATATTCTTATCAGGGTATTACCCTTAGTATTTTGCCTTTTATTCCTGTCAAGGAAAATTAGAATTCTGTTCTTCTTGAATTCATTAAACTGTCAATGCTGCTAGCCCATAGTATTACATGGCTAAATAGCATTATAACCATATCCTTGTCGATTCTTAAAGCATCTTTCAGTGTGTCATTTTATAATGCATCTTATAAAAACCTCTAAAATTCTAAGCCGTTGAGGGGGTAAAATATTGAATTTGGCCTTTACCACTATAGCCCATAGAAACGCATTGAATAAAACATTCCTAAATGGCAAAAAAGACAGTCCAAAAATAAAGGTTTTGAAGTGTCTGTCCTATATCTTGGAGGAAATATTTGTGTATTTGTTTTACACATATTTAACCCCTTATTTTTTGGGCCACAAAACTACCTCCATACTACCATTCATTTGTATGGGTTACCTTCTGACGAGTCCCATGACACTTTTGGTGGGGTCTTAGAGCAAAACGGAGAACACCATCGTGTTCGTGAGAGTCTCATCTTTCGTAGAGTGGTCATAGTAGTTAGTAGGCCAAGCTGACGCTACAGATTTTCGTGAGAAGACCGATTTTTGCGATGTCTCCTGGTCTGACAAACAGCGCTGTAGCTCTGCCACTTTCCCCCACAGATGCAGAAGGGTGACATAGGAGGATGTGGTGGTTTGAGACGTAGCCCATGCAACAATACAGGTATCTCAAACTTAAATTGATGGATTTTGATGGAGATTTGTTCATTATATTTGGGTGCAATAGACTCAATAGACAATTTAATTTAATTTCCTGGTACCAAATATTAAATAAGATCTATATGTACTCCCTGTTCACCCATTACTAAGGGAGCTCGCCCCCATCCACATCGACGGGACCGTAGAAGGTGAAAAGCTTCAAGTTCAAACTTCTTCCATTTAAGAATGATGGAGGCTACTGTGTTCTTGGGGACCTACAACGCTGCAGACATTTTTTGGTACCCTTCCTCAGATTTGTGCCATGACACAATCCTGTCTCGGAGCTCTACAGACAATTCCTTTGACCTCATGGCTTGGTTTTTGCTCTGACATGCACTGTCAACTGTGGGAGTTTACATAGACAGTTGTGTGCCTTTCCAAATCATGTCCAATCAATTTATTTACCACTGGTGGATTCCAATCAAGTTGTAGAAATATCTCAAGGATAATCAATGGAAACAGGATGGACCTGAGCTGAATACTTATGTAAAAACGGTATTTCTTATATATATGCTTTTAATAAATTTGCAAATACTTCTAAAAACCTGTTTTCAACTTTGTTATTATGGGGTATTGTGTGTAGATTGATGAGGATTTTTTTTATTACCATCTACCACACCTCATAGATTATTTTTGTCCAAAAACTCCAAATGGAAGGGGTTGGGAGCTAAATTGGGAGAAAGCACCAAAGCGTCAGAGGACAGTAAAGTATCCCCAAATGAAACATTTCAGCACAGGCCCTCCTCTCACTCTGACATTGGCTATTGATTTTGACATCCGCTGCAGATGAGCCAGGTGGTTATGAATGGCCAAGGTAGCGTTCAATGACCCTTAATGTTCACATAACGCTGCAGGAAAATGGATTACAGATAAACATTATGAGGCCATGCATCGATAAAGAGCCTCGTTTATGAATGTTGTTTGTTTCTACTGCGGCCCTCAGTGTTCATTGGAGTGGGGAGCAATTGTAGCTACTGGGGTGTAACTTGCCGCTGACGGATAGAGTTCTTTCTGCCGGGCTCTCTCTTGCTCTCTCTCTCTTTTTCTCTCTCTGTATCCTTGATGACCCGAGGAGACTGAGGATATGTGTCTCAGCTGTCCATGCATAGGCAGGCAGGGTGTAGGCAGACAGGGTGTGTAGGCAGGACCAGGGGTCCATTATGACAGTTGTGGAGACAGCTGTCTATGGAGACATGTCGTTGGGTAGATTCTGGTCATTGTTGGGACAACATGCTGTAGCAACATCCTGCAAAATGGTTAACATTGTTGCGACAACATATTGGAACAAGGTTAAGATTTTTAAGCCTCAGATATGTTTTAAGGCCAAGGACCCCGGTATTCAAACACCCCATTCCACCCCTCACCCCTCACCCTTAACCCTTAACCCCTCACACCTCACCCCTCACCCTTCACCCTCACCCTTCACCCTCCACACCTCACCCCTCACCACTCACCCCTCACCCTTCACCCTTCACCCTTCAATCTCAACCCCTCACCCCTCACCCCTCACCATTCACCCTTAACCCCTCACCCCTCAACCCTCAACCCTCACCCTCACCCTCACCCTTAACCCCTCACCCTTCACCCTTCACCCTCACCCCTCCACCCTTACCCCTAGCCCACTACCCCTCGCTCACTGTCACCATAAAATATTAACCTCCCTCCCTCCCTTCCTCCCTCTCTCCTGCAAAACTGAACAGCTTCATATTCACACAGTATAGTCACAACCAGAACCACACTGGCACAGCACTGACAAACCCAGAGCCATTCAGCCTCAGTAAATGCCCACATGGCTCTACTCTTCAGCACCAATGCCTTGTTTATCGATCCCACATCTTCTGTCTTCCCCTAAAGGGCCATCCTTTTGTGGTTTGTACATCTAGCAATGGGCCGAGCCTGGAGCATAGGCCTGTAAATCTAACCCACTGATCTGAACATAACACAGAACTGCTGTTAACCGGCCCTGACTTGATATATTGGCCCGGCAGTGGTAGTGGACCTTAGCCATCCTCCATCGCCATCACAGGGTTTTGTAAAGTTTTCCAGAAGTGAATGGAGGGAGTCTCATTTGTCCGGACACAGTGACCACATTCTGTATAATTGAATAGTAACATCTGAATGAATAGTAACATCTGAATGAATAGTAACGTCTGAATGAATAGTAACATCTGAATGAATAGTAACATCTGAATGAATAGTAGCATCTGATTGAATAGTAACATCTGAATGAATAGTAAGTGCCCACTGGGCTTGTTGCTTATGGTGATAGGGACTGTGATGTGGTGGGCTGGGATGTGTGGTGTGTGGTGTGGTGGGCTGGGCTGTATGGTGTGGTGGGATGTGATGAGGTCAGCTGTGATGAGATTTGCTGGGTTGTGAGGTGAGGTGGGCTGTGTGGTGAGGTGGGCTGTGTGGTGAGGTGGGCTGGGCTGTGTGATGAGGTGGGCTGTGTGATGAGGTGGGCTGGGCTGTGTGATGAAGTGGGCTGGGCTGTGTGATGAAGTGGGCTGGGCTGTGGTGAGGTGGGCTGGGCTGTGTGATGAGGTGGGCTGGGCTGTGTGATGAGGTAGGCTGTGGCGAGTTGGGCTTGGCTGTGTGGTGAGGTGGGCTGTGGTGAGGTGGGCTGGGCTGTGGGATGAGGTGGGCTTGGCTGTGTGGTGTGGTTGGCTGTGGTGAGGTGGGCTGTGGTGAGGTAGAATGGCTGTGTGGTGAGGTGGGCTGTGGTGAGGTGGGCTGGGCTGTGTGATGAGGTGAGCTGGGCTGTGTGATGAGATGGGCTGTGGTGAGGTGGGCTTGGCTGTGTGATGAGGTGGGCTGGGCTGTGGGATGAGGTGGGCTTGGCTGTGTGGTGTGGTTGGCTGTGGTGAGGTGGGCTGTGGTGAGGTAGAATGGCTGTGTGGTGAGGTGGGCTGTGGTGAGGTGGGCTGGGCTGTGTGATGAGGTGAGCTGGGCTGTGTGATGAGATGGGCTGTGGTGAGGTGGGCTTGGCTGTGTGATGAGGTGGGCTGGGCTGTGTGATGAGGTGGGCTTGGCTGTGTGATGAGGTGGGCTGGGATGTGTGATGAGGTGGGCTGGGATGTGTGATGAGGTGGGCTGGGATGTGTGATGAGGTGGGCTGGGCGTCTGAATGGAGTAGCTCATTATCAGAGGTAGACACCATCTGTGGTCTCAGACGCAATCGACTGATTTCTTGCTTATATTTATTTATTTATCTCCTATTAGATGAGGCGGGGGCTTTTCGACTCTTAAAACTTAACCAGACTTTTCATCTTCTTCTCTTTATTCAGAGTTTTGGCTTGAATACCAACTGCCGCATATGGAAATAGTCTCCTTAGTATGCCTGCTTCATATTGTTGCAGCGAATATCAATAAGAGCTTTCGGGCGCATCGTTATAGGAGGAGAGGAGAGAAGGAAAGGAGAGGAGGAGAGTGGGGCCTAGATAGAACCAGCCCCCTGCCATGCGACTGTGAAGCAAGGCCAAAGCAACACAGCCTAACATCCTCTATCTGTCAATCTACAAAATCTATTTTTGCATAGCTGACTCCCTTGACTCCCATGTATCGTCTAATGTTTCTCTCTCCTCTCCCCATCTCTTTAACTCTCTCTCCTCTCCCCATCTCTCTAACTCTCTCTCCTCTCTCTCTCTCTCTCTCTCTCTCTCTCTCTCTCTAACTCTTTCTCTCCTCCCTATCTCTCTCTCTCTCTCTCTCTCTAACTCTTTCTCTCCTCCCTATCTCTCTCTCCTCTTCTCTCTCTCCTTACTACCCCTCCACTCTCTCCCTTACCCCCTCCCCCCCTCTTTCTCTCCTCCCCCTCTCTCCTCCCCTCCCTCTCTGTCTATCCCCTAACCCATCTCTCTATATATCCCCCTTTCTCTCTCCCCTCTCTCCTTCTCTCTCCTCTCCTTTATAGCTTTTCAGAAACCTCCCCTTCCTGACCCCACCCGTAACCAAATTAAAAACCCCACATTAAGCTGAATGAAGAGGAGGGAGATTCAATTAGCCCTGGAAGCTGATGAAGGCCAATGCTGCCTGTGTTTAGAGTGCAACTGGCTTCTTCTCATTGCTTCCTTTTTCACAGATGCAGTCTTTCTAGGTCAGAGAGGGTGAGGTGAATCGAAGGAAGGTACCGCGGGGGGGGGGGGGGGGGGGGGGGGGGGGGGGGGGGGGGGTATTATACAGGATGCATACAAAGATAAGTCTACGTGGTTGTTTTCTCTTTTGTCAGTGGCCTTGCTCAGAGCTGGGAAGGAGCTGGTTCAAGGAGGATGAAGTGAATTGAAGGAAGGAGGGGGCTAGTGTGTACTATAAAGGGTGTATAAATGGGCCTTCTATCCATGTGTTTGTTTCTCTGTCAGGACATGAATACTGAGTGGCCTTGCTCAGTGCTGAAGATGAAGATGGGATATAAATAAATCAAATTGTTCTGGTAATGTCCTCGCTCATCTCCTCCAGTCCATTCTATACCAGACCCATTGATAAAGCACTGCATGTTATTGCGGCTTGTTTTAGATGCAAGACACATTTCCCAAAAGGGACACAATTAAAACGAACAACATCGCTAAATGCAGCACTCGTTTCATTCTCAAATACTCACTCATAGACTAGTCTAAAGACAGGAAGTAAAGCTGATGGGTATTGGGTTCAGGTCATGGTGGGTTAAGGGTTAGGGATCAAGGGTGTGAGGATTAAGCAGCTCTTAAGTAAAGCGTTATAGTGAAGGTTATAATTAGGTTTTAGTTCAGAGCAGCAATCAGATTTAGGAGGGATGTTTCCATTTAACGTATTGATTCATCTTTAGTATCATCTGTGTGCAGGCCCTTTTTTGATTGGAAAAGGAAAAGGATTCGTTTAGTGTTTTTTTTGTTTTGTTGACTGGGGCAAGAGCCATGCACAGGATGTGTCCCAAATGTCCCCCTATTCCCTATATAGTGCTGTACTTTTGAACAGGGCCTGGTTAAAATTAATGCACTATATTGGGAATAGGGGGACATTTGGGAAGCAAATAATGTCTTTATTCCCCCTCATCCAGCATTTCCATCTGTTGTAGCATTTCCATCTGTAGTCGCATTTCCATCTGTAGTAGAATTACCATCTAGCATTTCCATCTGTAGTAGCATTTCCATCTATAGTAGCATTTACATCTATAGTAGCATTTCCATCTGTAGTGGCATCTCCATCTGTAGTAGCATTTGCATCTGTAGTAACATTTCCATCTGTAGTAGCATTTCCATCTGTAGTAGCATTTCCATCTGTAGTAGCATTTCCATTTGTAGTAAGGGTGAAATAAGGTTCCCTCTGCCACCTCCCTGGGCTCCGATGGCAAATGGGAAAAGAAAATCAATTTATTCTGAATGTCCTGGAGGGCTGAGAGGGAAAGAGAGAGAGAGGGACTCCACCACCGCCCCAGCCACCTGCCTGGGCCTCACGTCACTCTACCTTCTACCTCTGCTCCGCATTGGGGGGAGACAACCCTGCCTCAGGGAGACAGGTAATGATCATACACACTCACACACACCTCACCTCGCTGTCTAACTACAGTACTCCAGCCCCACCACTCATCACACACCACACACAACACCATCCCCATCAGCCACTACACATAGACACTCCCCTAACCTTACTGACTGCTCCTATGGATTTTAAAATCATACACACTACTTATTTATATATATATATATATTCTATTTTCTTTTGTCAATGCTTCAAAACATAGCTAAAATCCCTCACTCTGCCCAGGGGACTGTGACGGGTGCCTTTGCAGGTCAGCTGGCCTCACAATCCTCAAAGCCTGGTGGCATACTGTGTCTTTACTCCCTTCGGCCTGTGAGAATGGGAAGCACCCTGATCCTTTTATACAGTAGCAGGGGTGGAGAGGAGTGTGGAAAGGAGCATAGCCGACACTGATTCCCTGGCCCACCCCACCCGTTACGTTATGCCCCAACACAGTAGAGGAGCTTTTCTAATAGAGTCTGTACCCAAGAGTCAGAGGGGACAAGGGGACAAAGAGGCAGGGTGACAGGGTGACAGGGGACAGAGAGGCAGGGTGACAGGGGACAGAGAGGCAGGGGACAGAGAGGCAGGGTGACGGGGGACATAGAGGCAGGGTGACAGGGGACAGAGAGGCAGGGTTACAGGGGACAGAGAGGCAGGGTGACAGGGGACAGAGAGGCAGGGTTACAGGGGACAGAGAGGCAGAGAGGCAGGGTGACAGGGGACAGAGAGGCAGGGTTACAGGGGACAGAGAGGCAGGGTTACAGGGGACAGAGAAGCAGGGTGACAGGGGACAGAGAGGCAGGGTGACAGGGGACATAGGGGAGAATGGTTCCACTTCCTTTCTTTTTTAATCACACTCCTTTGTGTTGTACTGAGATGATTTCTCTAAACCTTCCCTCCTCCCTCTTCAATCCCACTTCCATCCCCCCATCCCCCCTTCCTCCAGAAGCAGCAGACTCCACAATATCCCAATATCCCCTGCTTCTCTCCTGGGGGAAGAGCTTGAAGGTGGATGGAGGGATGGAGGGGTGGAGGTGGAAGAAGGGTATAATTTTGTCTGCTTTGGTCAGGCTGACCAAATAAGATAAGGGAGTCACTGCACATGCTCATCAACAGCCCAGGACCCATCTTACATTCTGAAGACGGCTATGACTGCTAGGATGTCACTCTATTCCCTATATCAGAGATCATCACCTAGATTCAACCAAGGACCTATTATTTTCTTGAGCGGATGGTCAGGGCGCTGGAACATATTTACAAATCATTTGTAGACTTAAGAAACCCAAACAGATATAATATTGAACTAAAACATAATCCTTTCAAACCTTGCTCACATTTGTATATGATCACATACACTAAGTGTACAAAACATTGCTCTTTCCATGACATAGACTGACCAGGTGAATCCAGGTGAAAGCTATGATCCCTTATTGATGTCACTTGTTAAATCCACTTCAATCAGGGTACCTGAAGGGGAGGAGACAGGTTAAATAAGGGTTTTTAAGCCTTGAGACCATTGAGACATGGATTCTGTATGTATGCCATTCAGAAGATTAATGGGAAAGACAAAATATTGAAGTGCCTTTGAACGGGGTATGGTATTAGGTGCCAGGCGCACCGGTTTGAGTATGTCAGGGTTTTTCACGCTCAACAGTTTCCTGTGTGTATCAAGAGTGGTGTACCACCCAAAGGACATCCAGCCAGGTTAAAGGGGTCTTGGTCTTTATTAGGGGGAAAGGATCCCCATTAGCTGTTGCAAAAGCAGCAGCTACTCTTCCTGGGGTCCACACAAAACATGAAACATTACATAATACAGAACATAAACAGACAAGAACAGCTCAAGGACAGAACTAAACATTTATAAGAATATAGAAATACAAAAGGTACTGACAAAACACTGAGAAGACAGAGAACCATATTATAGGCCTACATTCAGTCATCTATCCATTTCAAGCTTGCATAAATATAGTACATACAGTTCATACATACGTACAGTATCAGTTGCCATAGGCTATACATAGGTGTTTGTTAGTAAGTGAGAGTAGAGAGAAAGAGAGAGAGGGCGGCGAGATGAGACAGATAAAGATGGAGTATTGGTAGTGGTGTTTTATTGCTGTGACTGGAGAGAGGGGGGGGGGAGATGGGAGGAGAGAGCGGGAGAGAGAGAGCGAGAGGGGGAGAGAGTGAGAGAGAGAGAGGGCGAGAGAGAGAGAGGGGGAGAGAGAGGGGGGAGAGAGAGGGGGAGAGAGAGGGGGTGAGAGAGGGAGAGAGAGAGGGGGGGGGAGAGAGAGTGTAATGTGTAATGTTATTTCATCTACTTCACTTGCTTTGGCAATGTAAACATATGTTTCCCATGCCAATAAAGCCCTTTGAATTTAGTTGAACTGAGAGAGGGAGAAGGAGAGAGAGAGAGAGAGAGAGAGAGAGAGAGAGAGAGAGAGAGAAAGAGAGGGAGAAGGATAGAGAGGGAGAAGGAGAGAGAGGGAGAAGGAGAGAGAGAGGGAGGTAGAGCAGGGAGTTAAACATGGAGGTAGTGCAGCAGTGTTCCTCGTGCTGAGACTGGGGATATAGGAGACGGATTAGGGAGAGGGAATGGTCTGAGGCAGAGGCTTTAGCAGCATGCCAATTGCCCAGGCAAGCCTTAGAGCTATAAGCCCGACCCTGACTCCTAGATTCACAACCAGACTAGACCTTATGATATAGAAACATACTATCACCACAGACTAGGAAAGAACAACATACAGTATCATCACCCTACAGGTTATCTCCCATAGACTGTAGATTTTCAGGCTCAAATTGGTCTGGGATATGAGTTCATTATCAATCCATGTTGTAAAAGGAATCTAATTAATCAATAGGGCGTGAAGGGGTGTGGTATATGGCCAATATACCACGGCTAAGGGTTGTTCTTAGTGCCTGGATACAGCCCTTAGACGTTGTCTATTGGCCATATACCACAAACCCCTGAGGTGCCTTATTGCTATTATAAACTGGTTACCAATGTAATTAGAGCAGTACAAATGTATGTTTTGTCATACCCATGGTATACGGTCTGATATACCATGGCTTTCAGGGCTCGAACCACCCAGTTTACCTTTTAAGCCTGAATTAGTTTGTCATCCCCAAGGAGTTAGCATGGTGGCTAAGAATAGAAAATAGATCCTAAAACTATCCTAAAAGTCACTTTGATATCAGTATCATCTGCCTCTCCTCCGCCAGCTAAAGATCCCTACCTCGCCACAAAGACCGGAGCCAGACTGCCTCGACCGCCACAGGGGGGAACAAAAAATGGATCAATTGTTGCAGCATACATTTTTATCGATGTGATATATTCAGAGAGCTACATTATAGTCTTTAAGGAGCTTTGAGAAGAGGAGAGGTGACTGAGGGAGGAGAAAACCTTGTGTTATAACATTAGCAGGGCTGAAGTAATCTGAGAGAGTGTTCATAAAATAAGCAACCATAAAACACAGAGTAGACTGGGGCGGAAGGCAGGGAGGCAGGCAGGCAGCAGACCTGGGTTCAATGGAACCAGTGGCATTCTTGTAAATATACAAACCTCGCCTACCTCGCACTGCATATAGACTAAAGCAAACGTTAAGTATTTGAAAAATGTCTAATAGTATTTGAACCCAGGTCTGGCGGGCAGGGATGCAGGGGAGGCTGACTAAGGGTTAAGCTATGGCATGGGGCGATGCAAGAAGCAAAGAGGCTCCATCGGTGGTAAAGTACTGGACAGACACAATGGAGACAGGGAAATGAGGTCACCTCGATGGTGAAGGTAATTGGTGATACAGGAGGAGACAATGATGCTGAGGCTGAGGCTGACCTACCGTCAGCCTGGTGAGAGAGAGAGAGAGAGAGAGAGAGAGAGAGAGAGAGAGAGAGAGGTAGAGAGACAGGAAGGGACAGATAGAGAGAGGGAGGGGGAGAGAGAGAGAGGGAGGGGGGAGAGATAGAGAGACAGGGAGGGAGAGATAGAGAGAGGGAGGGAGGGGGAGAGATAGAGAGAGACAGGAGGGAGAGATAGAGAGAGACAGGGAGGGAGAGAGCTAGAGAGAGGGAGGGGGGAGAGATATAGAGAGGGAGGGGGGAGAGAGAGAGAGAGGGGGAGAGGTAGAGAGAGGGAGAGGGAGAGGTAGAGAGACAGGAAGGGACAGATAGAGAGAGAGGGAGGAGAGATAGAGAGACAGGGAGGGAGAGATAGAGAGAGGGAGGGGGAGAGATAGAGAGAGGGAGGGGGAGAGGTAGAGAGACAGGAAGGGACAGATAGAGAGAGGGAGGGGGGAGAGAGA
This sequence comes from Thymallus thymallus, assembly GCA_023634145.1. Lineage (NCBI taxonomy): Eukaryota > Metazoa > Chordata > Actinopteri > Salmoniformes > Salmonidae > Thymallus > Thymallus thymallus. Next base: position 33,729,614 of record CM042407.1, on the reverse strand, counting down.
GAGACAGGGATGGAGAGATAGAGAGAGGGAGGGGGAGAGATAGCGAGACAGGGAGGGAGAGATAGAGAGAGGGAGGGGGAGAGCTAGAGAGACAGGGATGGAGAGATAGAGAGAGGGAGGGGGGAGAGAGAGAGAGGGAGGGAGGGGTAGAGATAGAGAGACAGGGAGTGAGAGATAGAGAGAGGGAGGGGGAGAGATAGAGAGAGGGAGGGGAGAGATAGAGAGAGACAGGGAGGGAGAGATAGAGTGAGGGAGGGGGGAGAGATAGAGAGAGGGAGGGGGAGACATGGTGTGGGGGAATGAAGGGAAAAATAGATACAGAAAAAAAATTGTGGAGAGAGTGTGAATTAAAAAGAGAAAGAGGGATAGCAAAAAAGATTGGAAAGGTAAAAATAGAAAATGTATGGTCAGAGTGATTTGGAAGACTCTAGGGCTTTGCCATGGCAACTAAAAGTAGATCAACAGCAGAAAGGTAGGAAAAGCACCAGCCATGTTGGAAAACATCAAATAAATGAGATATCTCAAATTTGAAAGCAAGTTAGAGAAGAGAAATGACAGATGGAGACATACAGAGACAGGGAGAGTAAAAACAGAGACAGGGAGTGGAGACAAACAGGGACAGGGAGAGGAGATGCAGAGACAGGGAGAGGAGATGCAGAGACAGGGAGAAGAGACAAACAGAGACAGGGAGAAGAGATACAGACAGGGAGAAGAGACTAACAGAGACAGGGAGAAGAGACACAGACAGGGAGAAGAGACAAACAGAGACAGGGAGAAGAGACACAGACAGGGAGAAGAGACACAGACAGGGAGAAAAGATACAGAGACAGGTAGAGGAGACACAGAGACAGGAAGAGGAGACAAACAGAGACAGGGAGAAGAGACACAGAGACAGGGAGAAGAGATACAGAGACAGGGAGAAGAGATACAGAGACAGGGAGAAGAGATACAGAGACAGGGAGAAGAGACACAGACAGGGAGAAGAGACAAACAGAGACAGGGAGAAGAGACACAGACAGGGAGAAGAGACAAACAGAGACAGGGAGAAGAGACACAGACAGGGAGAAGAGACAAACAGAGACAGGGAGAAAAGATACAGAGACAGGTAGAGGAGACACAGAGACAGGAAGAGGAGACAAACGGAGACAGGGAGAAGAGACACAGAGACAGGGAGAAGAGATACAGAGACAGGGAGAAGAGATACAGAGACAGGGAGAGGAGACAAACAGAGACAGAGAGAAGAGACAAACAGAGACAGGGAGAGGAGACACATAGATAGGGAGAGGAGACAAACAGAGACAGGAAGAGGAGACAAACAGAGACAGGAAGAGGAGACAAACAGAGACAGGAAGAGGAGACACAGAGAAAGGCAGAAGAGACAAACAGAGACCGGGAGAAGAGACACAGAGACAGGGAGAAGAGACACAGAGACAGGGAGAGGAGACAAACAGAGACAGAGAGAAGAGACAAACAGAGACAGGGAGAGGAGACACATAGATAGGGAGAGGAGACAAACAGAGACAGGAAGAGGAGACAAACAGAGACAGGAAGAGGAGACATACAGAAACAGGAAGAGGAGACACAGAGAAAGGCAGAAGAGACAAACAGAGACCGGGAGAAGAGACACAGAGACAGGAAGAGGAGACAAACAGAGACAGGAAGAGGAGACACATAGAAAGGCAGAAGAGACAAACAGAGACCGGGAGAAGAGACACAGAGACAGGGAGAAGAGACACAGAGACAGGGAGAGGAGACAAACAGAGACAGGGAGAAGAGACAAACAGAGACCGGGAGAAGAGACACAGAGACAGGGAGAAGAGACACAGAGACAGGGAGAAGAGATACAGAGACAGGGAGAGGAGACAAACAGAGACAGGGAGAAGAGACACACAGAGACCGGGAGAAGAGACAAACAGAGACAGGGAGAAGAGACACAGAGACAGGGAGAAGAGACAGACAAACAAACAGAGAGGGATACAGATGGAGAGAAAATATAAAAGGAGAAACACTATCTACTGTAGGAGTAGGAGAGAGATAGAAGAGGAGAATAGAGAGATAGAAGAGGAGAATAAAGAGATAGAAGAGGAGAATAGAGAGATAGAAGAGGAGAATAGAGAGATAGAAGAGGAGAATAGAGAGATAGAAGAGGAGAATAGAGAGATTGAAGAGGAGAATAGAGAGATTGAAGAGGAGAATAGAGAGATAGAAGAGGAGAATAGAGAGATAGAAGAGAAGAATAGAGAGATTGAAGAGAGGAATAGAGAGATAGAAGAGGAGAATAGAGAGATATAAGAGGAGAATAGAGAGATAGAAGAGGAGAATAGAGAGATAGAAGAGGAGAATAGAGAGATAGAAGAGGAGAATAGAGAGATAGAAGAGGAGAATAGAGAGATTGAAGAGGAGAATAGAGAGATAGAAGAGGAGAATAGAGAGATAGAAGAGGAGAATAGAGAGATAGAAGAGGATAATAGAGAGATAGAAGAGGAGAATAGAGAGATAGAAGAGGAGAATAGAGAGATAGAAGAGAAGAATAGAGAGATAGAAGAGGAGAATAGAGAGATAGAAGAGGAGAATAGAGCGATAGAAGAGGAGAATAGAGAGATAGAAGAGGAGAATAGAGAGATAGAAGAGGAGAATAGAGAGATAGAAGAGGAGAATAGAGAGATTGAAGAGGAGAATAGAGAGATAGAAGAGAAGAATAGAGAGATTGAAGAGAGGAATAGAGAGATAGAAGAGGAGAATAGAGAGATAGAAGAGGAGAATAGAGAGATAGAAGAGGAGAATAGAGAGATAGAAGAGAAGAATAGAGAGATTGAAGAGAGGAATAGAGAGATAGAAGAGGAGAATAGAGAGATAGAAGAGGAGAATAGAGAGATAGAAGAGGAGAATAGAGAGATAGAAGAGGAGAATAGAGAGATAGAAGGAGAGAAGGAGG